>JAJHZJ010000225.1:0-686487 GCA_023548195.1 Bettongia penicillata ogilbyi
TTCTTCTGAAGTCTATATCTATCTATCTATCTATCTATCTATCTATCTAATCTATTTTTTATTTTCAGTCTTTCCTTCTCTCCCTAGGATGGAACGTTGACTTTCAATACTCTCAGTCCTTCTTTATTACAGAAACGTGGCTCTCCCCTCCAGTGCTTCTCTATCCCACCATGAGAGAACTATTCTCAGATCTTTCACTCTAAGGTACAAATGGAGATGAAAAGTTAAGAGTGTCATCTTTCCCAAGGTTATTTAAGCTTGGATATGACTCAAAATTTCAAGTTACTTCAGTGTGTAAATTACATGGGACAAAGTAAAATAATTAAATTTATTACCCTATGTAATAAACCCTAAAATTTTAAGACCTTAAAAACTTTTAAATATTTAGTATGGCATTTTGCTACACTTTTATTTTGCATGATTTGGCTCTGAGTTCACAAAATTTTGATATGTGTTCTTTGATTCTTAATCCTGAAACTTCCAGTCAGAATCAGTCTATAGTAAAGTCAATTCTTTTTTAAAAATTTACTTATTTATTTTTAGTTCTCAACATTTGCTTCCACAAGATTTTGCATTCCAAATTTTCTCCCCACCTCTGTCCCCTATCCCATGCATTCTGCTTATTCCTACTCCCAATCTGTCCCCCTTCTATTCCCTCCCCCCATCTCTTATCCCCTTCCCTTATATTTTCCTGTAAGGCAAAATAGATTTCTATATCCCTTTGCCTATGTATCTTATTTCCCAATTGCACATAAAACAATTTTTAAGATTCATTTTGAAAACTTTGAGTTCCATATTCTATTGTATCCTCCCTCCCTATCTAACCTTTTTGAGATGGCAAGCAATTTGGTGTAGGTTATACATATATAGTCATGAAAAACACTTTCATAATAGTCATGTTGTGAAAGACTCTATTTCCCTCCCTCCTATCCCAACCCGCTTATTCTATTCTCTCCTTTGACCCTGTACCTCCTGAAAAGTGTTTGCTTCTGAGTACTCCCACCCCCATTCTGCCCTCCCTTCTATCACCGAGTCCCCCTCCCTTATTCCCTTCCCCTCTACTTTCCTATAGGGTAAGATAGATTTCCATACCCAATTAAGAGTGTATGTTATTCCCTCCTTAAGCCAAACAGGAAGACTTCAGAGAGACCTGGAAGGATTTAAAAGAACTGGTAATGAGTGAAAGGAGAACCAGGAGAACTACCCATAAATTCTTATGAAATACATTTTCACCTTAGTCATTTGCATAGAAGAATTAAAGAGAATGGGAAAAATCATAAAAACAAAACAAAACGTAACAAGAGAAAATGGTCTGCTTCATTCTGTGTTCTGATTCCATAGTTCTTTTTCTGGATGTGGAATGCATTTTGCCTTGAGTCTACTAGGAATATTTTAGGTCTTTGCATTGCTGTGAAGGGCTAAGTCTATCAGAAAAAAATTCCTTGTACACTGTGACTGTTGCTGTGTACAAAGTTCTCCTGGTTCAGCTCTTTTCACTCAGCATCAGTCCACATAAGTCCTTCCATGCCTCTTTGAAGTCTTTGTGTTCATCATTTCTTATAGCGCAATAGTATTCCATTTCATTCATATACCCCAACTTGTTCAGCCATTTCCCAATTCTTTCTTTTTTCTCCCTCTCTCCTTCTCTCTTTACTGCCCTCTCTCTCCCTCTTTTTCTCTCTCTCTTTTTTCTTTCTCTCTCAACTTCTTTCTCTCTCAGCTTCTTTCTTTCTTTCTTTCTCTTTCTTTCTTTCTTTCTTTTCCTTCCTTCCTTCCTTCCTTCCTTCCTTCCTTCCTTCCTTCCTTCCTTCCTTCCTTCCTTATTTTCTTTCTTTCTTTCTTTCTTTCTTTCTTTCTTTCTTTCTTTCTTTCTTTCTTTCTTTCTTTCTTTCTTTCTTTCTTTCTTTCTTTCTTTCTTTCTTTCTTTCTTTCTTTCTTTCTTTCTTTCTTTCTTTCTTTCTTTCTTTCTTTCTTTCTTTCTTTCTTTCCTAAAACCTTGAACACCATGCACTCTGAAGCCCATTGAATGGAAAACAATAAGGCCCTGCCCAACTTCCACTTAATGGCTGCTTTCTGGACACTCCTGGCTTAGAGTGATTATCAATAGCAGCCCTTTCTCTTTCCCTCCTAGCTTGATTTAGTAATTTTTTCTTTTTTCTAATTAAAGTGGCCATTTCCTGACTACTTCTTAAAGAGGCCTATTCACTGAATGAATGTTACCTCACTCTAAGTGAGTACCTGAAAAGGCCTTAGTCTTAAAAGGCCAAGGTCTCTCATTGTATCCTGGGCCATCTCCTGCCATCCTGATGAATATCTCGTCACTGGATACAGATAGCTCAGGAGGTGAAAGTGAGACTGGTGACCTTGCACAGCTCTCCCTCATGCAAAACAAAGTCAAAGGCAAGTCATGTAATCATTTCTTTGATATCATGGTCTTCTTCGAAAATGAAGGACAAACACAAAATCATCTTCCATCAGTACTATATTCTTCCATGGTTTCACCGCTAACAAAGTGAATGACCTGTCTTGGAATTTTATTTTTCCCCCATGACACCCAGTTCTACCTTTTCAAAGTTTCCATCACAATTCATTTGTATCTGTCCCATGGGCTCCCTGAGTTGTGCCACTGTGACCTTTGCTCCCAGAGCAGTTTCTCCCCTTGAAGGATCCTTGTTCATGGCATGACATGTGGCAGTGATAGAGAAACTCTTGGGGCAAGTGAAATAGACTGCAATTGCTGGTAAAATAGCATCCATTCTCTGTCTCCCAAAGGAGTCCATGCCATGGCCACTTCTGCCCTTAGTAGCATCAACAGGGGCTGGGAGCACAGGTCCTGGTGGGACAATTTACACCATTATACTTCTCCCTTTCTTCTTCTCCAAGTACATTTGTCTCTCACCTGGTTATTTTATTTTTAGGTATTATCCCTTCATATTTAATTCACCCTGTACTCTCTATCTATTTATCTAGATAACTAGCTAGCTAGATAGCTATTCCCTCCAATGACCCTAATACTGAAAAATTTCCCATGAGTTACAAATATCATCTTTTCATATAGGAATATAAACAGTTCAACTTTAATAAGACCCTTATGATTTCTCTGTCTTGTTAATCTTTTCATACTTCTCTTGAGTCTTGTATTTGAAAGTCAAATTTTCTATTTAGCTCTGGTCTTTTCTTAAGAATGCATGAAATTCCTCTGTGTTCCTGAATGTGAATTCCCACTCCCCCCATTGACTACACTCAGTTTTGCTGGGTAGATGATTCTTGGTTTTAATCCTAGCTCCTTTAACCTCTGTAACATAATGTAGAAGCTGCTGGATCTTGTGCTACCCTGATTGTGGTTCTACCATATTTGAATTGTTTTTTTTTCTAGCTGCTTCCAATATTTTCTCCTGGACCTGGAAACTCTGGAATTTGGCCAAAATATTCCTGGGAGTTTTCATTTTAGAATCTCTTTCAGAAAGTAATCAGTGGATTCTTCCAATTTCTATTTTACCCTCTGCTTCTAGAATATTGGGGAAGTTTTCCTAAATAATTTCTTGAAAGATGATGTCTAGGCTCTTTTTATCATCATGGCCTTCAAGGAGTCCAACAATTCTAAAATTATCTCTCCTGGATATATTTTCTAGGTCAGTTGTTTTTCCAATGGGATATTTCACAAAGTTCATTCTTTTGGTTTTGTTTTATAATTTCTTGATTTCTCATAGGGTCATTAGCTCCCATTTGTTCTATTCTAGTTTCTGAAGAATTATTTTCTTCAGTTAGCTTTTGGACCTCCTTTTCCATTTGGCCAATTCTACTTTTCAAAGTATTCTTCTCCTTATTGGCTTTTTGCCATTTGGATGTTATTTTCTTCAGCATTTTGGGGGGTTTCTTTTAGCAAGCAGTTGACTTGGTTTTCATGATTTTCTTGCATCACTCTCATTTCTCCTTCCAATTTTTTCTCTACTTCTCTTACCTGATCTTCAAAGTCCTTTCTGAGCTCTTCCATGGCCTGAGACCAATTCCCATTTTTCTTGGAGGCTTTTGATGTAGGAGCTTTGCTTTTGTTGTCTTCTGATTATCAGTGTAAGTTTCTATAGTCTGAGGTTTTTTTTCCTGTTTGTTCATTTTGCTGGCCAGTTATTTTTAACTCTTTGTTAAGGTAGGGCTCTGCTTCCAGTGTGTAGGGTGTACTGTTCCAAGTTTCAAAGGTCTTATGCAGCTATTTTCAGAGATACTTTTAGGGAACTGTATGTTTGCAGTTCTTCCAAGATGGTGATCTAAGGAGAGATGTTTAGTCCTCTCTTGGCCTGTGCTTGGATCTATGAGTGACTACAAACCCTCTTTTCTGCCCTGGAAGTGTGAGTAGGTTCCCTCTCCACACTGTCACAAGTTCTACTATATCAGTACTCCTTCATGCTCCAGGACTGCCATCTAGGACAGTGATCCAGAGAGAACCCTGTAATCTCCTTCTGATTGCCTTACCATCTGTAGGCTGAGAGCTCCAGAAGTAGCTGCTGCACTGCTGCCACCACTGCCACTGCTTTTACCACAGGACTGTGCTGGAGTCAGATCAGGACTGTGCTCCTCTCTCACCCAGGTCCAACAGATCTTTTCTACCTACCTTCTAAGTTGTCTTTGGTGTTTGTTGGTTAAAAAATCTGGAAACTGCCACAGTTGCCTGAGATTCAGGCACCTGAGGCCTGCTCTGGGTTTTCTGGGGCCCAGGTTGTACTTACAGGGTTTGTGCTAGACTGCGTTCCTGTCCCAACCTGGTGCAACAGACCTTTCCTTTTGACTTTTCAGGTTGTTTTGGGCTAGAAATTTATTTTGCTATGTCTTTTTGAGGGTTCTGCTGCTCTAGAATTTTAGAATCATTTTTACAGGTATTTGGAGGGGTTTGGGTGAGAGCTCAAGTGAGTCTCTGTCTTTACTTTGCCATCTTGGCTCTGCCCCTTTACACCCCCCTGTAAAATAAATTCTAAAAATGATTCAGGTTTTGGAAATTGATGGAATTCCCATCAATTGGGGCATGGTTGAATGGGAATATTATTGTGATATAAGAAATGATGAGCAGTTTGATTTCTGAGAAGCATGGAAAGACTTACATGAACTGATGCAGAGTGATGTGAACAGAATCAGGAGAACATTGCACAGAGTAACGTACAATTAACCACTGTGAATGATTTATCTATTATCAGCAACCCAATGATCCAAGATAATTCCAAAGTTCTCATGTTGATAAATGCTATCAGTCTTAGAAAAAAAACTGATGGAGTCTGAATACAGATCAAAGCATATTCTTTTTCTGCTTCTTTCTTTTTTGATCTGAGATGTGGAACCAGCCTTTAACCTGTGAATGGGTGGAGTCAAATAGAGCAGATACTGAAAATAGGGAAAACAATCCTTAAGTTCTGTTTGATTCCAGGTATGAGCTATATTTCATAGTCAATCATGTAGTCATAGTGTATATCAAAAGCAAGACTCAGGATTAACCAAGTGAGAATTTTTCTTTTCAGAAAGAAAATAGAATCAGGAGGATTCCACCTAGGCCATGTCTAAAGTCATCCTCAAAACTTTTCCCATCCACCTTTAGCAGATCCTAGACTGCAGCATGTGCCATTTTGTAATATTGGCTTCATTACAATTCAGACAACTCTTCCTGCAGTCAAAGCTCAAAATCATAGTAAATTACAATCCCTGGAATTTTTACCTTGAATAGTAAAATTTCACTAACTACAACTTAGGGTTGAATTTCTTTTCTGATGTTTCCCTAACAGTTAATGATGGAGTCCTAATAGAGCTGTCCTTCTAAGTTCATTATAGACCTCTTCTCAAGACCCACGGTATCTACCTATCCCCTGCACTAATGTCCTAACTTTTTCATACATGGCTCACTGTTCACTAGAACAGCAGGTGTGTCCCTAAAAGTCATATTTCTCACAGAAAGCGCAGGTGTGGGAACCTAGCTATTGCCTCTACCTAGGCACTTACCCCAGACTCATTACTTCATAGTTCCCACAGAAACAGGCATGTTCTTGTACTCAACCACAACACATCATACATTTGGCCCAAGATAGGACCACAATACCTAAGTATCCACCTTGACCACACTGTACCACAATAGCTAGCCAATTGCTAGCACCCTCACAGCAAACATTGGCATCCAATAGACTATGTGATTGTAAGGAGAAGAGACAGATAAGATGTGGCAGTGACAAAGGCAATGTGTGGTGCACAGTGCTGAACTGATCATAGACTTATCCTTTCCAAGCTAAATATTCTCATTCATCAAAAGTGCTACCCCCAAGGCAAAATGACTACCAGAAGAATTAATGTCAACAAATTAGAACTCTTCTCTGAGTGTGAACAATTTGTTGCTAACTTGGAAGGAAAGTTGAGCCAGCACAAAGTTGGCAATGGTGGAGCAGAAAAGGAGTGGGCAGCTTTCAGAGATTTGGTGGACAGCACTGTATTTGCTCATCCGGGTCAGAACACTCACCAACACCAAGAATGGTTTGATGAAAATGATAGGGAAATTCAGAAGCTGATAAATGAAAAATGAGAACTCACAGGATATACCAGCAGATAGCTCATCCATCTCTAAGAAGGCAGCATTTAATTCCATCAAAAGCAAAGTACAAGCAAAGCTGAGAGAGATGCAGTATTCTTGGTTCAATAAGAAGACAGATGAAGTTCAGTTTTATGCTGATGGTTACAATCCAAAGTGCTTTTATGATTCCCTGAAAGCTATTTACGGACCTAAATCCTATGGTGCATCACAACTACACAGTGCTGAGGGAGCCACATTGATTAGTGATAAGGACATGATTCTAGAGAGAGGCGCTGAACTCTTCCATAGCATTCTCAACAGACCATCATCAATCAATGCTGAGGCCATTGACCATTTACCTCAGGCTGAAGTCCATACCTTCTTAGCTGAACTTCCAAATGAAGAAGAGGTTTTGAGTGCCCTTAGGCTCCTTTCAGATGGCAAAGAAACTGGTGCTGATTCTATTCCAGTTGAGATTTACAAGGTAGGGGGTACCATTGCTCATACAAGACTGAAATTTTCCAGGTTATATGGCAAGAGGAGGTTATCCCCAGGAATTCAAAGTTGCCTCCATTGTCCATCTCTATAAAGGTAAAAGGAATAGATTGTCCTGTGGCAATCACAGGGGGTTCTCTCTCTCTGTCAGTGCTGGCAAAATTCTTGCTAGAGTCCTCCTTAGTAGGCTGATCCTTCACCTGGAAGATGGTCATCTACCTCAGAGCCAGTGTGGCTTCAGAAAGGGCCAAGGAACAGTCAATATGACAATTCCAGGAGAAATGCCAGGAGCAGAAAAGAGGTCTGTACACAACATTTGTAGATCTGACCAAGGTCTTTGACATTGTTAGTCATGAGGGCTTATGCAAAATTATGTCAAAATTTGGTTGCTTGGAGAAGTTCATCAATATTGTATGTCAGTTTCATGATGGCATGTTTGCTTGGCTTCTGGATAGTGGACAATGCTCTCATGTCTTCCCAGTCACCAGTGGAGTGAAACAGAGCTGTGTGCTTGCTCCCATGTTTTTAAACATGATGTTTTTAGCCATGTTGTCAAATGCTTTCAATGAGGATGACCATAGCATCAAGGTCAACTACCATACTGATAGTAAGTTCTTCAATTTGAAAAGGCTACAAGCCAAGACCAAAGTGGAGGGAGTGCTGGTGCATGATTTTTTGTTTGAAGAAGATTGTGCACTCAATTCAGCCTCTGAAGTTGAGATGCAACAAAGTATGAATCAATTCTCTGCTGCCTGTGCTAATTGGGGCCTAATAATTAACACCAAAAAACCACAGGTGCTCCATCAGCCACCGTCACATCATCCACACGTGGAATCATTGATTACAACAAATGGAGAAGCTTGGAATGCTGTGGATAAGTTCACTTACCTTGGTAGTGTACTTTCCAGGGATGTACACATTGACAATGAGATTGATGCATGCATTGCAGAGCTAGCTCAGTGTTTGGGAGGCTTCAAGGAAAAGTTTGGGAGAGAAGAGACTGACTACCAAACTGAAGATCTACAGAGTTGTGCTGACCTCATTGTTGTATGACTGTGAAACATGAACAGTCTACCAGCACCATGCCAGGAAATTGAATCGCTTCCATTTGAACTGTCTTAGGAAGATTCTGAGGATCACCTGGCAGGATAAGGTACCAGACACTGAAGACCCTGTTCAAGGTGAACTGCCAAACATTCAAAATACACTTCAGAGAGTGCAAACTTTGTTGTTTGAATGCAAAATGTATGCTTGCCATAAAGATTATTTTGTGGACAACTCATATGAGGCAGGTGATCACATGGTGGTCAGAAGAAATGATACAAATACACTCTCAAGGTCTCTCTCAAGAACTTTGGATTTGACTGTGCAACATGGGAGACATTGGAACAGGACCGCTCTGCATGGTGTGATCACATCAGAAAAGGTGCTGTGCTCTGTGAGCAAAGCAGAATTGAGGCAGCACAAAGTAAAGGTAGGATGCACAAATTTGGGATATTCACCCCAAATGTTGACACGAACTATCTGTGCCCAGCCTATGGTAGAGCACTATTGTTCTGATCAGCCATAGTCAGACACACTGAAATTTGACTTTATCATGGTGATGTCATTTTGGTCCTCTTCAAAAACAAAGGACAGCAATCAACCAACCAACCAACCAAGCAAACAGATAGCCAATTAGAAGACAGCACCACCAGGATGTAGAGCAGGATGCTTGACCATTAAACTGTCAAAGGCCCACCCTTTGATAGTGCCTGTGCAGTAATAGTAAAGAACTGACCTAGAATGATCTTATTACATAGAGAGACTTATTATAACATCATTACCTTATATACATACACCCTCCAACTATATGCATTTTGGGTAACTGCATGCAGTTCCACTGAGACCAAGACCCCTTTTTGATTACCTAGTCCCTTAACAAATTCCTCCTGCCTTTTTAATATTAATCATATTCCTATAGTCTATGCAAATTTCGATTGTGTAATCAGCATCCTATTCTCTATAAAACTGTATGTCTTGAAGGGCTAAATTCCGCTAAGGGACTTAGCCACTCGTCAGAACTTCAGAAACTTCAAATATATAATAAATCTTTTGAACTGGCTTGGAATTGACCTTAGTCTTTGAAATTCTGTAGAGATGTCCCACTGCAACTCTACATGAACCTCATCAATTAGCATTTCATTAATCTTTACTTGTCAATTAAAACTACCCATATTATGAGACTTCAGACATACTGCAAAAAAAAAAAACAACTCAGTTTCCTCAAATTGTTTTTTTAAGAGAAAGAACCCTTAGTTTCTTCTGAAGTCTATATCTATATCTATATCTATATATTTTTTTATTTTCAGTCTTTCCTTTCTTTTCCTCCTCTCCCTAGGATGGAATAGTCCTAGGGAAAGTTGACTTTCAACACTCTCAGTCCTTCTTTATTACAGAAACGTGGCTCTCCCTTCCAGTGCTTCTATATCCCACCATGAGAGAACTATTCTCAGATCTTTCTCTCACTCTAAGGTACAAACGGTGATGAAAAGTTAGAGTGTAGATGTACTGGGAGCTGTAGTCACAACCCTGAGCACAGGCAACCCAGGCCATAGGGTAATCTCACTGGAAGCAGCAGTGGGTTTCAGTAGTCCCCTGAGCAACCTTTTAAGGATCTCATTGCTCACTTCATGATGTGAGGAAGGGGCTAGAATAGGTGCTAGAAAAGGTCTCCTTGCCCAACTCTGGCCTGATTACCATAGCAGGTAGGGATCCTACCTGGAAGTTGAAACACAAAACAATATACAAAAACTTCTGCAAAGATGATTCCACTTAGCGTTGTCTCACAGAATGTGTACGCACTTATAGACAACAAAAAATCAAGTTGACCTAACAGATGAACAGCTCTTTGCAGTTGCAAGAGAACTCAGTAATATTGCATCCAAATAGCATACCTGAATGAAACAAGACTGATAAATGAAGGAATAAAATAAATAAAATAAATATAAAATATAAATAAATATAAAATATAAAATAAAATAAATAAAATAAAGGAATGATCCTCCTTCATACACTACTACAAGGTATCATTCTGGCAAATCTCTGTCAGTTAGCACTGCTGTCAAGTGAACACAAAATGCTCAAATTTCAGAGAGGGAAATAGAGTAGTCAGTGCTCATGGCCACCCAGAAGCACATTGAAGACTGGGCGCTCCACTGGGTTTTATGATTTTAGCTAAGGCTGTTTACAAAATGTCTCTTAGTTGTGCATGGTGATCAATTACCTAAGCTTATATAAAACAGATAAACATAGCACACTGGAGAGCTGTTAATACAGGTTCACTCTTGATTTGGTCACACAGGAAAGACACTAAAAAGGTTAATAATCTTACTTTATTCTAGTTTAGTTTTCTCAGAAGAGGATTGATGATAACGGGAGCATAACTCCTACAGCATTCCCTAATCACCCTTCTTGCAGAGGCCAGAGAGAAGGGGGGGCAATTACCCCTGTGTCTCTGTGGGGTCAGTTGAGACAGGCATAATTTGTCCTTCTACTAAATCCCCTCAAGCGTCAATGGGGGTAAGTTGAGGCAAACACAGATTGCCCCCAAGCCTTGGTAGAGGCCTATCAAGGCATGCACAGCGTCTGTGCATTCAACACTAAGTTCTCCCATTCATGAACCAGTAGCTACCTACTTTATGGGGCATCAGACAAAAAAGGCATATTACCAGCAATAGCCTAAAAGCTTACGTCACCTCATTTTTGTATTTCACTGCTCATCTGCAGTGGATGTTTAGGTTATTCTTCATTATATAATGCTGTGCAAGAATAGCAGAGAGATTCTGAACCATAGCTGTGGGAACTCATGTCTAATACCTGGGAACAAGAGTTTGTTATGGCTATGGATCTTGGGAAATTGAACTTTAAGAAATAATAACAAAAATTCACTTTATACTCACGCTAAAATCCACCTTACTCACAGTAAATTCACCTTACATACAGCTTATAATGAAACAACATTAGTTTCTTAACATTATTTACAAGCTTTTGTTAATTATTTCCCAGATTGAAGATGTAAATATGCCATTAGCAGTTTATTAAATTTGAGGGATATTTGCTTACAAATTTTCAGGAACATACAAATGTCATTACAAATTGTTTGCCAAATATGTTGGATATACATGTAGTAACAACTGTACTACTCAAATCTTTATATTATTATAGAAAAACAACTTGCATAAAAACTATTCAGTCACAAAATGGAGGATTAAAACAAAATGGAGCTGCTTACTTAATGTAACATTAGTTACTTTATGCCGAAATTATTAATTCATAATGTAAACAAGTTATTCACACTACACTGACACAGGCAGGCCCCCAGTTAATTTAAGTTCACTATTGGAATGAAAGATATCCTCAGGGGTGTGCTGGTAAATATTTAACAACCAAATCTCAAAGTATGCTTGTACAACATATTTAAAATTTAATATGCTTTATTTATATTTTCCTCACTTTCTTAAGTATAGGTGGCAATTCCACTGTCCTCAACATTGTTCAGACCAAGTCTACAATGCTGCATTTTAGGAAGCATATTGACAAACTGGAGAGAATTCAAAGAGGAAAGCAAACAGGCAGTTATTCTTGAGTTCTTGGAACATGGAGAGGAATATATAAATGTTATCTAATATGTCATCATCATCACCATCACCATCATCATCATCATTGATGGAACTAGGGATATTCATTCTGTAGAAGAAAAACAATAGCTAGACCCTGAAAACTTTCTTCAAGGTTTTAAAGGATTGTCACAAAAAAGAGAGCTTGGACTTGTTCCATTTGACCCCAGAAGGTACTCAATATAAGTGGCAGAATGAACAATTTCAACTTGATTTAAGAAAAAAGTGAATAACATTTCAGGCTTTCTATAAACAGGAGGAGCAGAGAGGATTTCCTTGGGAGGCAGTGAGTTCCCTTTCATTGAATATCTTCAAGCAACAGTTAGAAGATCACCTATTGGGAATGATTTCTTGGATGCTTTATTGTCCTGTGATTTCATTAGCTTTTTGATTACTATGTCTGTTTGATTACACTGTTCATATTATGTTTATTTGTATTGTTTTTTGTTCAGTCATGTTCAACTCTTCATCATCCCATGCATCACACCAATGCTATTCATGCAGTTTTCTTGGCAAAGATACTGGAGTACTTTTCCATTTCCTACTCCAGTGGATTAAGGCAAACAGAGATTAAGTATTCACACAGCAACTAAGTGTCTAAGACCAGATTTGAACTCAGGTATTATGAATTCCAGGCCCAGGACTCTTCCACTGAGCCACTTAGCTGTCTCTATTATGCTCATAGTTTATTCTCCAAGAAGCTGAAGCATGATCAGTGGCCAGACTCTTGTAAAATTGTCTTGTCAGATAGGCTAAACCAGTTTGGGGTAGGGAGATATCTACCCCAAGCATATGAAGGTTTCCTCTGGTGGCATGGGTTAATGAGAACAATTTGTCCCCGATTATGAAGACTGCTGAAGTAGACACAATAGAGAACTTAGAGCTTTGTTAGACATCAAAGATACTAAGGTTATATACTGTATCCTGAGTCATTGCCAGTAATTTTGACTTTTATCTTGTCTGCACTTCAATGACTCTGGAAAAGAGAGTGAAGCTGACCACATTATGCAACACTGCCTCGTTTAAATATAATTCATAGCCTGAGTCAAGACATGACATGAGATGTCATTGGTCCTCTTCAAAAGTTAGGATGAACAACACTTAAGTGCAGACAATCAGCAAAGTAATAAGCCAGCCTGATTTGTTGCAGATTTCAGAGACATAAATGTTCACATGAAAAATTTAACAAGGACTTTTCCAGTCAGTTCAATCTAGTTCCAGCACATACCTGGTGACACAATTAGGTCATTCATTCAACAGTTAACAAAACGTGGTTTACTTAACCATAGTATAAAAAGAATACTCAACAAGGAACAGTACTTAAGTCAAGTAGACAATCTCCTCTCAGTCTAAAGGAAAGTCCTCTGATCAGCCAGGCAAGGAATATTGATTTACATAACCTAGAGACATCAGCCAAGTCTGATAGGTCTGGACAATAGACCATGTCTTTTTGTAACAGTAAGTGACAAGAAAAAAATCAAGTGGAGTCTACCAGCAAGCTGCATCAACATAATTTGAGTGTTGATCCCCAGAAGGAGTCAAGTCTTGGGGGCAGCTTCCTTGCCTTTTAGGGAAAGAACTACTATAACCTACAAGAGGGAAGGGGGAACTGTAGACGCTGCTCAGATCACATATCCATTATCTTTGTATATTCTCAGTGTAGCCTTCAGATCCTTTAACATACAAGTTAACAACTTAAAGTCTAAAAGAGGCTTTAAACTCTACCTTAGAGATATCAAGGGAAAGTTTCTCGCAAAAATGTGCAATATATTAGACAAAGGACAAGATATATAAGACAAAAATGGTGGGGACTTAACAGAAGCAGAAGAAATTAAGAAGAACTATACAAGAAAGATCTTAACATCGCCTGTAACTTGATGGTGTGATTACTGATCTAGAGTCAGACATCCTGGAGAATGAAGTCCAGCAGGCCTTTGGAAGCATTGCTGACAAAAAGGTTAGTGGAGGTGATGGAATTCCAGCTCAGCTGTTTAAAATCCTAAAAGATAATGCTGTTAAAGTGTAGCAAAAGAAGAATATACTTACAACTTGCAAATTTGACCAAAATCTGAAAAGATAGGCTTTCTTGATGTCTGTTACCTGATTCATGAGCCCCGTCACTTAATCAAGTAGAATGGGGAGTTGAACTGATCAAGTATCCCCTGACCACACTAATACACACACATCAGTTTATATAGAATATATGTGAAATAAATGCAAAGTAGCTTTGGGAAGAAAGGCAGGAATAGCAACTGGGGAGAGGAGATCAGGAAAATTTCATGAGAAGGTGGGGCTTAAGCTAAATCTTGAAGCAAGGAAATCTAAGAAGTGAGAAGGGACTGAATTTCCTACTTGAGGGATGGACAGTGCAAAGGCATAGAGATAGAATATGGAATGCCATGACAGAGACACAGCAAAAAGGCTAGTTTGGCTGAACCAAACAGTAAGGGACGGGGACTCGTGTAATGAGACTAGAAAAGTAAATCAGGACCTGTAATGGCAATTTAAATGGAAAGATGTTTCCCATTCATTAATAGGCCCATGTGACCTGCTTGAATCACATGGGAACCTATGTCACATGTGGTGGAAGTAGCTTGCTGAATGGGTGGAACAGGAAGGGTGGAGCAGAACTGGGAGGAAGTTGATGAGAGCAGTTAGAGCAGAGGGAGGAGAGGACAGCAGGCATGCAGATAGCTAGGCTCATGAGTGTTTGTTTTTTTGTGTGAAGGTCCTAGCAGGTGGAGGAAGGTTTGAAAATGGCTTTGTCCCCTGCAGTGCTAATGTGCAATACTTCTTGGTTACTATGATGGATTTGGCTTTCTGGTATCTGAATAAATTTTTTTCTTCTGCTTTCCATATAGAGAGTCTGTTATACTTTGTGATTCAGAACTAGACTGGTATATTCATAGTCATCTGTGGTGCTGTGAATATTGCCTTGGGGACACAGGGCCATGTTGTAAAAGGCTTTAAAATTCAAACAAAAGACTTTATATTTTATCCTAGAGTCAAAAGAGTTAGACCTGACCTTAAGGAAAATAACTTTTGGCAAGTGACTGGGAAATGAATTGGAGAGGGAAAAGAGAAGCAGCAAGGTAATCAATTAGGCAGTCAGATAGGCAGTGTAAGCCCAAGCACAGTGGGACTTTTTTTGTTGCTTTCTTTCTAGAGTTCAGTCCCCCAGGCTCATTGAAAATATCTGAAGGATTCATATCCTTTGAACCCTGATGATTCACAGCTGTATTGAGTCACATAGGTTTCATACCTACTGACTCTAAGTCAATCAGGAGACAAGTCTTTGTTATATATCCTGGGAGATTGGCATTTTGCTTTGAGGATTTGCTTGTGGGAAGGACCTTTTGATTCCTTAGATGGGACTCTGAGTAACTGTTTATTAAGATCCTCCCTTTACTCCCCCACCTACTCAGATATTGTTGGTGCTCCCCCATCTGGCGGTGTATGTAGGTGGTTATATTGCTTTGTTCAGACAGTTGGAGCCCTGTCTCTTGATTTTTGTGCTAATTTCTCTGCTTGTTTTTTCTCTGTTTGTATTTTCTCCATGTTCAGGGTGTAAACCTTTCCCCTGAACTAGTGAATGACTTATATATGTCTAATTAGAGAAAGATTGTTAACCTCTTTGAAGCTGTCTTTCCTTTATAAAGCACATCAAAGAACCTGTGACAGCAGGGCATCCTGGGTGTGTTAGGGTGCTTGCTACTACAGGCATCCACTACAATAGTCCAGGTAAGAGGAGATGAGGGTGTGAACTAAGATGGTGACTGTGTGAATAGTGAGGAAAGGTCACCTTGTGGAGGAAAAAAAGAGATGTTTGTGGAGTTAAAAATGGCAAGATTTGGCAACTGATTGGATTTTCTGAGAAGAGGGTGAGGAATTAAGCACTTTACTAAGGACATAAAACTGGGAGATATATTAGATGGGTGGTACCCTCAACATAAACAGGGAAGTTTAGAAGGGTGTGTGTGAGAAGAATGAGTTCTATTTTGGACATGTTGAGTTTAGTAATTTTAAAACACTCCACTTTGATATGTCTATAGGTGTTTGTTAATTTGAGACTAGAGCTCAGGAAAGAAACTGGACTGGGTATGTAGATCTGGGAGTCTCTGCATAGAGCTGATAATTAAACCCATGGGAGTAGATAAGATATATGATGACCCTTCTATCGAACATGCTCCATGCCTGAACCTTCTTTTTAAATGATTGGATTTTGAGAGTCTATGCCTCTGTATTGGAAATTATACCACAGTAGCTCTTTTGGCAGTGATATGAGAATTAAGTGCAATAAGCAATAATTCAGATTTCATTTCTTTTTGTAAGTGGTCATGTGTACTTCTACTCACTCTAGGATGACACTGACCAACTAAAATCCAATGGAGCTAGTTTCAGCACCTTTGGTTCCTTGTCAGATGAATGCTGGATTTCATGACATATGGATGTGTTTTTAATTATGTGATTTTTAAGAATGGATCTTACCATATATGAACTTGACCAAGTGTCATTGCCCTAGGCTATGCAACTTATACTGCCCTCCTTTCGGTCAATCCCTTTCCCCTCTCATTGCATTGTGCTACTATTTACTTGTTTCTTGTTCCCATGTCACTTGTTCTTCATGTGGTTCCCATGTCTCATACCCCTGGTCTTCCCCTTAGTCATATTTTCAGTTAGCCTGGGACCCATATATCCAGGAGGGTCTTAAGGACCTTCTGACTCAGTCTCATCTCATAGTTTAGACCCTACACAAAAGAGAATTGAACTTGGAGATGACAGCAGACCAATATCCCAACATTGTGTTGAATTCCTAGTTCTCTCAGAGATCTACACAATTCCTCCTACACTCAAAATACTTTCTGAATTGTAATCTTCCCAGAAGGCAAACACATTCTAGGGTTTCTGGATGAACAGTCCCATGCTCATCAAATCTGTAACATCTGACAATTCATCATAATATTATGGGCTCATGATCTTTACTCACTTATTGATCCTCCAGTTTTGAGGTAGCCAAATCTCCAAAAGTCAATTTATTCAAGAACTCCTTTCTCTAAGAGGCCAGAGCCCTATACTCTCAAACTCAGGAGTCAGTGCCTAAGGCTAGATTAACCAAAGAAATCTCCCTTCTCTGGCTAGAAGGCTAGATTCTGGCATCACACTTCTTCTAAATAAGGAGCCAAATTCTAAATCAGGAATCACATTTTTCATAAATTTCCCTCTTGAGCCAAGTGGACAAGAAAGGGTCAGTTTCAGAAACTGAATTCCACCACTGCCCTAGTTGCTTTTATCTCTTATTCTGAGAAAGTCTGCTCTCAGAAACTTTCCTCTTCAATCCCTTGGGTAAGTGCATAGAATTCCATCTCAAGGAAGACATTAATGGTTCCTAGAGTGGGAAAGGAAAAAAATCTCTAACCCTTACTCCCACTGCACTCCAGAAGTAAGACCTAAAGAAAAACATGAAAAGTTGCTAACAAGGGCTGATATTCTGTACCTTTTGTTCTTTCAGATAAATTTTATTATTATATTTTCTTGTTCTATGAACAAATTTTTGGTAGTTTGTTTGGCATGACACTGAATAGGTAAATTAATTTAGATAGAATTGTCATTTTTTATATTAACTTGGACTACTCACGAGTATCTTACAATTTTCCAGTTATTTAGATCTGACTTTATGTGTGTGAAAGTGTTTTGTAATTGTGTTCATAATGTTCCTGGGTTTGTTTTGGCAGTATTTTATATTGTCTACACTAACTTTAAATGACATTTCTCTATCTCTTGCTGCTGGGCTTTATTTGTAATGTACAGAAATGCTGATGACTCATATAGGTTGAGTATATTTTTAACCAACAACTTTGCCAAAATTGTTTATTTCAAGTAGTTTTTTAGTTGATTCTCTAAATATACCATCTTATCTGCAAAGAGGGATAGCTTTGTTTCTTCATTGTCTATTTTAATTCCTTCAATCCCTTCTTCTTTTATAGCTAAATCTAACATTTCTATTATAATATTGAATAACAGTTGTGATAATGGATATCCTTGTTTCACCTCTGACCTTACTGGAAATGCTCCTACCTTATCCCCATTACATATAATGTGTGCTGAGGGTTTTAGATAGATGCTACCTATCATTTTAAGGAAAACTCCATTGACTCCTGTGTTCTCTAGTGTTTTCATTAGTAATGGGTGCTATATTTTGTCAAAAGCTTTTCCTGTATTTATTGAGAAAATCACATGGTTTCTATTAATTTTGTTATTGATATGGTCAATTATGCTGGTAATTTTCCTAATATTGAACCAGCCTTGTATTCCTGGTATAAATCCCACCTGGTTATAGTGTATTATCCTCCTGATAAATTACTGTAATTTCTGTGCTGATATTTTATTTAAAACTTTTGCAACTATATTAATTAGGGAAATTGGTCTATAATTTTCTTTCTCTTTTTTGGTTGTTACTAGTTGTGGTATCAAAACCATATTTGTATCATAGAAAGAATTTGGAAGGAATCCTTCTTCACCTGTTTTTACAAATAGTTTATATGCTATTGGAATTAATTGTTCTTTAAATGTTTGGTAGAATTTACTTGTAAGTCCATCTGACCTGGGAGGCTATTTCTTACAGAATACATTGATAGTTTGTTCAATTTCTTTTGCTGAAATGTGCTTATTTAGGTATTTTATTTCCTCTTCTGTTAATTTGGGCGATTTATATTTTTGCAAATGTTCATCCATTTCAATGAAATTTTCATATTTTTTGGCACACAGTTGGGCAAAATAACTCTTAATTATTGTTTTAATTTTATCTTCATTGATGGTGACTTCATCTTTTTCATTTTTTGATACTGGTAAATTTGATTTTCTTCTTTTAAAAAAATCAAATTAATCAAAGATTTATCTATTTTGTCATTTGTGTCCCATAAAATTAGCTCTTGGTTTTATTTTAGTTCAATAGTTTTCTTAATTTCAATTTTACTAATTTCTTCTTTGATTTTCAGAATTTCTAATTTGATATATAATTGGGAATTTTTAATTTGTTATTTTCTAACCTTTTTATTTGCATGCCCAATTCATTAATCTCCTCTTTCTCTATTTTATTCATGCAAGCATTTAGAGATCTAAAACTTCCCCTAAGAACTGCTTTCATTGCATCCTGTAAGTTTTGATATGTTGTCTCATTATTGTCATTCCCCTGGATGAAGTCATTGATGGTTTCTATGATTTTCTTGTGTGACTACTCATTCTTTGGGATTAGATTATTTAGCTTCCAATTAATTTTTAGTCTATCTTTCTGTGGTCCTTTATTACATGTAATTTTTATTGCATCATGATCTGAAATGGATGCATTCAATATTTCTGCCTTTTTGCACTGGATTGTGAGGTTTTTATGTTCTAGCACATGGTAAATTTTTGTGTAGTTGCCATGTACTTCTGAGAAAAAAGTATATTACTTTCTATACCCATTGAATTTTCTCCAGAGGTCTACTATATTTAACTCATTTAAAATTCTATTTACCTCCTTAACTTCTTTTTTGTTTATTTTGTGATTAGTTATATCTAATTCTGAGAAGGGAGGTTAAGGTCTCCTGCTAGCAGAGTTTTACTGTCTATTTCTTCTTATAACTTTTTAAAATTCTCATCTAAGAATTTGGATGCTATACCACTTGATGCATATATGTTTACTAATGATATTGCTTCATTATCTATGGTAGAAGCTGGTAGGATATATCTACTATAGAAACTGCTAGGTCCTGCATAATCCTGATTGTGGTTCCATGTTATTTAAATTATTTCTTTCTAGATGCTTGCACTATTTTCTCCTATAGGATGCAGGATACAGTTTCTTTATACATTTTAATTAGATCTATTTTTGCTTTTGCATTGTCTGAGATCAGGATTGCTATCTCTGCTTTTTTATACTTCAATTAAAGCATAATCTATTCTGCTCCAGCCTTTTACCTTTATTCTCTGTGTCTCTCTCTGTTTCAAATGTGTTTCTTGTAAACAACATATTGTGGGATTGTAGTTTTTAATCCATTCTCCTGTCTGCTTCCATTTCATGGGAAATTCATCCCATTCACATTCACAGTTATGATTACTAACTGTATCTTTCTCTCCATCCTCTTTTCCCCCTGTTTATGCTTTTCTCTCTCATTTCTCCCTTTCCCTCCTCACCAGTGTTTTGCTTCTGATCACTGCCTCCCTCAATCTTCCCTCCCTTTTATCAGCCCCCACCTCTGTTTTCTTTCCTCTGGACTACTTCTCTCCCTTCTGGCCTCCCTTCTATCCACTCCCTCTTTCTTTTTCCCCTTTCTGCTCCTATTTCCTATCAGGTAAGATAGATTTCTATACCCGATTTAGTATGTATATCATTCTCTCTGAGCTAAATCTGATGAGAGTAAGATTTGAACAATGCTCACCTTCCTCCGTTCTTTCTCTTTACTATAATAGCTCTTTGCATATATTCATGTGTTGTAATTTATCCATTTTTTGCCTCCTACTTTCCTCTTCTCCCAGTATAATCCTTTTTTTCTTCCTTCAATTATTTATTTATTATCAATCAAAGTCAGCTTACACCCATATCCTCTGTATAAGTATACCTCTTCTAAATCTCATAATAAATAGTTCGGAAAAGTTATAGGTATTACCTTCCCATGTAGGGATTTAAAATGTAACCTTATTGAATAACAGTTTCTTTTCTTTCCTGTTTACCATTTTATGCTTCTCTTGAGTCTTGCATTTCAAGATCAACTTTTCTGTTCAACTCTAATTTTTTTCATCAGGAAAGTTTGGAAGTCCCCTGCTTCATTGAATGTCTATCTCCTCCCCTGAAATATGCTCAGTTTTGCTGGGTAGCTGATTCTTGGTTGCACTCTAAGCTCCTTTGCCTTCCTGAATATCATATTCCATGCCCTCTAAACCTTTAATGTAAAAGCTGCTAGGTCCTAATAATCCTGATTGTAGTTCCATTATATTTAAATTGGTTTTTTTTTTTCTGGCTGCTTGCACTATTATCTCCTTGACTTTATAATTCTGGAATTTGACTATGATATTCCTTGGAGTTTTCATTTTGGGATCTCATGCAGGAGGTGATTGGTGGATTCTTTCAATCACCATTTTAACCTGTAGTTCTAGGATAACAGGGCAACTTTCCTTGGTAATTTCTTTTTTATATAATTATTTTATTTATTTTCAGTGTTCTATAATTACTTCCATAAAGTTTAGATTTTTTTCCCCTCCCTGTCCCTCTTTACACCCCTCTCCACTCCCTTCCCAAGATGGCTTACAATCTTATATAGATTCTTTACATACATTCCTATTAAATACAGTTTCACCTTAGTCATGTTAAATAGAAGAATTAAAATAAATGGGAGAAACCATAAAACAAAACAAAACAAAAGTGTACACAAAAGAAAATGGTCTGCTTCATTCTGCAATCCAATTCTATAGTTCTTTCTCTAGATGTGGAAAGTGTTTTACTGTCCATTGGGAATTTTTTAGGTCCTTGCATTGCTATGAAACACTAAATCTACCAGAAAAATTCCTTGTATGCTGTGGTTGTTGCTGTGTACAAAGTTCTCCTGGTTCTGCTTCTTTCACTCAGCATCAGTTCAAATAAGTTTTTCCAGGTGTCTCTGAAGTCTTAATGTTCATCATTTCTTATAGCAAAATAGTATTCCATTACATTCATATAACACAACTTGTTCAGGCATTCCACAATTGATGGGCGTTCCCTTGATTTCCAGTTTTTGGCCACCACAAAGAGAGCTGCTACAAATATTTTTGTACATGTGGGACCCTTTCCCATGTTTATGATCCCTTTGGGATGCAGTCTTAGAAGCGATATTGCTGGGTCAAAGGGTATGCACATTTATGTAACCCTTTGGGCAAGTTCCAAATTGCTCTCCAGAATGGTTAGATCAGCTCACACCTCCACCATTGGTAATTTCTTGAAAGGCTCCTTTTTTCATTATGGCTTTCAGGTAGATCAGTAATTCTTAAATTATCTCTCCTGGATCTATTTTTCAGGTCATTTATTTTTCCAAAGATGTATTTCATATTTTCTTCTATTTTTTTGTTCTTTTGGTTTTGTTTGATTCTTGATGTCTCAAAGAGTCATTAGTTTCCACTTGCCTGATTCTAATTTTTAAGGAACTGTTTACTTCAGTTAGCTTTTGTACCTTCTTTTTCATTTGACCAATTCTAGTTTTTAAGAAGTTGTTTTCTTTAGTGGATTTTTTTTTCCTATTTGGCCAATTGTATTTTTTAAGGAATTGTTTTCTACAGTCAATTTTTGTCCTTTTCCCATGCTATTGATTCTATCTTGCATAAGAGTATTTCTTTTTCCCTATTTTTCTTCTATCTCTCTTATTTGACTTTTAAAATCCGTTTTGAGTTTTTCTAAGAAGGCTTCTTTGGGCTCGATAGCAGTTCATATTCCCCTTTGTGGTTCTGGATATAGGTTTATCGACAATGCTGTCTTCTTCTGAGTTTACGTTTTGATCTCTCCTATCCCTATAGAAAAAGTCTATGGTCAGTGTTCATTGTTGTTTTCTGTTGAAAATGTTTGCATATTTCTGGCCTTTATAGTTCTACTCTCCTGATGGACACAGGGGGCACTGTCCCAAGCTTCTTGTGCTGGGGGCCAAGGGCCTGATTACAGGCTGTGTGTGTCCAGGGGCCATGCCAAATCACAGAAAGGTACATTAATAAAGGATACCTGTCTGTGACAGCGCACAGCACAGAGCGTCCAGTGGAGTGGAGCAGGAGGGCCTGAGATAGCAGCAGACAGAATCAGTGGAGTCACAGCCCAGGGCGAGAGACCACCAGAGCTGAGCAAGTGACAGCTGCTGAGCACCAGATAGCAGTGCAGCAGCTCCTGAGACTTTCAGTCCACAGATTAAACTTCAGTAAGTCACCTACTTGAACTTCTGGGAGCCAGGATGGCAGAGTGATCAATAAATGCTCTCTCCTCCCCTCTTGATGACTTTTAAAGAACCATAAAATATTTCCCCAGGAAAATCCTGGATCAGTGGAAACAGCAGAGGGGGCGAATAGTCTCATAACACCTGAGGGTAGGAAAATAGCTAAAGGGGATTCCTCCTGTGGCAGAGGCAAACCAGAAGGAAAGGGGACCCAGGGCAGAAGAAACTTGCACTAGGACCCAGGCAAGCCTCAGCACCAGGAGAGGAGCCCCAGGAGGGGTGGAAACTCACACTAGGATCTAGGCTTGCCTCAGAACTCCAGGGGAAATGGGAAGAAAATAGGGCAGCTGAGATCACCATCCCCTGAGCTTGCCTTTGCCTCAGTTCAGCTGAGGAGATCTCCCATGATCAGACCACCCCTCTCCCATACTTAACAAGCTAACCCAGGGCTGATCAGGGAAACACAAAACAAAAACCTGCTTTTAGCTTTTTCACACAAGTCAGCTCAACACCAAGTTCTGCAGCTTCAAATTGAAAGAACCAGAAGTCACAACACACAATCACCATCATGAACAAGAAAAAAAGCAAAAAAAGGGCAAAAAAACCATAGAATCTTTCTATGGAGAAAAAGACTAAAACACAAATACCAAAGAGGTCAGTGGTGAGACTGTACTTCCATCTGAAACTTCAGAAAGGACTATGAACTGCTCTCCCAGAACAGCTGAAGAAGGAAATAGAAGAAAAACTGGCCAATGATTTTAAAAGTATAAAAGAATAATTCACTGATGAGAACATCTCTTTGAAAATGAAAATTGAACAAATGGAAAAGGAAGTACAAAAATTAACTGGAGATAATAACTCCTTAAAAGGAACAATTGGGTAGATGGAAAAGGAAGCTGGGAAAATTGGACAAATGGAAAAGGAAGTACAAGAATTAAGTGGAGAAAATAACTCCTTAAAAGGAAAAATTAGACAGATAGAAAAGGCGATGCAAAAGTTAACTGAAGAAAATAATCTGATAAAGATTAGAATTGGGCAAGTAGAAACTAATGACTCTATGAGACAGCAAGAATCAGTCAAACAAAATTTAAAGAATGAAAGGATAGAGGAAAATGTAAAACATTTAATTGGAAAAACAACTGACCTGGAAAATAGATCCAGGAGAGAAAATTTAAGAATTATTGACCTACCAGAAAGCCACGATGAAAAAAAGAATCTGTACAACATCTTCCAGGAAATCATTAAGGAAAACTGCCCAGAAGTGCTAGATCCAGAGGACAAAATAGTCATTGAAAGAATCCACCATTCACCTCCTGAAAGGGATCCCAAACTCAAAACTCCAAGAAATAGCATTGCCAAATTTCAGAACTATCAAGTGAAGGAGAAAATACAGGCAGCCACAAAGAAACCATGCAAATATTGATGAGCTACAGTCAGGATCACATAGGACCTTGCAGCTTCTACATTAAAAGATCAAAGGAATTGGAATCCAATATTCTGTAAGGAAAAGGAGTTGGGATTACAAACAAGGATCAACTACCCAGCAAAGTTAAGAATAACATTTCAGGCAAGGAGATGGTCATTCAACGAAGTAACAGATTTCCAGACTTTCCTGACAAAAATGCCAGAACTTAATAGAAAATTCAGTCTTCAAACGCAGGTCTCAAGAGAGGCATAAAAAGGTAAATGGGCGGGGGGAACAACTTGTTACGCTATTTGAGCAAACTGTTTACTTCTCTATGAGGGAAGATGATACCTGTTAATCTTGAGAATTGTGCATTTATTATGAAATAAAAAAGGGATATACACAGAAGGAACGGGTATAAAGTAAATGATGTCATGTTAAAAATATGATTTAAGTATGTGAAGGGAATGTAACAGGAGGTGTGAAAAGGAGGAAGCAGAAAATGGCAAATTACATCTTAGGAAGAAGTACAAAATTATAGTAGAGGGAAAGGGGGGGGAAGATGAGCATTGTTTGAGAGGTACTCTCATCTGATTTGGTTCAAGGAGGGAACAATAAACTTAACTATATAATCCTAACTAGCTCTATAGGCAGTAGGAGGGGAAGGGGGAAGAAAGGGGAGGGAAGCTAAAAGAGAGGGAAGAAGCAGTAAGGGTAAAGGGGAGTAAAAGGGAGTGGGACTAAAAGAAGGAAGGCAGGCTGCAGGAGGTGGTGATGAAAAGTGAAAACTATTGAGGAGAGGAAGGGAGATGGGAGAGCTAAAAGCACAAATGGTGGGAAAGAGGATGGAGGGAAATATACAGATTGTAATCATAACTGTGAATGCGAATGGAATGAACTCTCCCATAAAATGGAGATGGATAGCAGAATGGATTAAAAGCCATAATCCAACAATATGTTGTTTACAAGAAACACATTAGAAATGGGGGGATACACACAGGATAAAGGTCAAAGGCTGGAGTACAATATATTGTGCTTCAGCTGATGTAAGAAAATCAGGAGTAGCAATCCTAATCTCAGACAAAGCAAAAGCAGAAATAGATCTAATCAAAAGGGATAAGGATGGAAACTATATCCTGCTAAAAGGCACCATAGACAATGAAGCAATATCATTACTAAACATGTATGCTCCAAGTGGTATAGCATCCAAATTCTTAGAAGAGTGGTTGGGGGAGTTGAAGGAAGAAACTGACAACAAAACCTCCTCCTCTCTGAACTTGATAAATATAACCTCAAAATAAACAAGAAAGAGGTTAAGGAGGTAAATAAAACTCTGGATAAGGTAGATATGATAGCTCTCTGGAGAAAATTGAATGGGAAAAGAAAGGAATATAGCTTTTTCTCATTGGTACATGGCACATATACAAAAATAGACCATATACTAGGACATAAAAACCTCACAATCAAGTGCAGAAAGGCAGAAATAATCAATGCATCCTTCTCAGATCATAATCAATGCATCCTTCTCAGATCATAATGCAATAAAAATTATACGTAATAAAATGCCATGGAAAGATAAACCAAAAATTAATTGGGAACTAAATAATCTAATCTTAAAGAAGGAGTGGGTTAAAGAAGAAATCATAGAAACAATCAACAATTTCATTCAAGAGAATGACAATAATGAGACAATCTACTAAATCTTGTGGGATACTGAAAAAGCAGTTCTTAGGGGAAGTTTTATATCTTTGAATGCCTACATAAATAAAATAGAGAGAGAGGAGATCAATGACTTGGGCATGCAGCTAAAAAAGCTAGAAAGACAACAAATTGAAAATCCCCAAGTAAATACCAAATTAGAAATACTGAAAACCAAAGGAAAGATTAATAAAATTGAAATTAAGAAAACTATTGAATTAATAAATAAAACCAATAGTTGGTTTTATGAAAAAACTAATAAAATTGATAAACCTTTGGTCAATTTGATTAAAAAAAGAAAGAAGAAAATCTAACTACTAATATCAAAAATGAAAGGGCTGAAGTCACCTCCAATGAGGAAAAAATTAAAACAATAATTAGAAATTACTTTGCCCAACTTTATGCCCACAAATTGATAATCTAAATGAGATGGATGAGTATTTTAAAAAACACAAATTGCCCAGATTAGCAGAAGAGGAAGTTGAATACTTAAACAACCCCATGTCAGAAAAAGAAATTGAACAAGCCATCAATGAACTCCCTAGGAAAAATCTCCAGGGCCAGATGGATTTACAAGTGAATGCTATCAAACATTTAAAGAACAGTTAATTCCAGTACTATATAGACTAAATTTTTGAAAATTAGGGAAGGAGCCCTCCCAAATTTTTTCTATGATACAAATACGGTTTTGATACCTAAACCAGGAAGAGACAAAACAGAGAAAGAAAATTATAGACTAATTTCTCTAATGAATATAGAAGCAAAAATTTTAAATAAGATTTTAGCAAAATGAATGCAGTATCTTATCACTAGAATAATACATTATGATCAGGTAGGATTCATTCCAGTAATGCAGGGCTGGTTCAATATTAGGAAAACTATTAGCATTATCGATCTTATCAACAACAAAACTTACAAAAACCACATGATTATCTCAATAGATGTAGAAAAAGCTTTCAACAAAATGCAACATCCATTACTATTCAAAATACTGGAGAACATAGGAATAAAGGGAACTTTCCATAAAATACTAAGCAGTATCTACCTCATTTCAGCAAGCATTATATGCAATGGAGATAAGCTAGATACATTTCCAATAAGATCAGGGGTGAAACAAGGATGTCCATTATCACCACTGTTATTGAATATGGTACTAGAAATGTCAGTTGTAGCAATTAGAGAAGATAAAGAAATTGAAGGAATAAGAATAGATAAAGAAGAAACTGTTATTACTCTTTGCAGATTATATGATAATATATTTAGAGAATCCCAGAGATTTAAGTAAAAAACTACTTGAAATAATAAAGAACTTTGGCAAAGTTGCAGGTTACAAAATAAACCCACGCAAATCTTCTGCATTTCTATTTATTAGTAACAAAGCCCAACAGTAAGAGATAGACAGAGAAATCCCATTTAAAGCTAGGTTAGACACTATAAAATATTTTGAGGTTTACCTGCCAAAACAAACCCAGGGACTATATGTACACAATTGCAAGACACTTCGCACAAATAAAGTAAAATCTAAGTAAGTGGAAAAACACCAGTTGTTTGTGGGTAGACCAGGCCAATATAATAAAAATGACAATTTTACCTAAATCAATTTACTTATTTAGTGTCATACCAATCAAACTATCAGAAATTTTTTTTTAGAGCTGGAAAAAATAATATCAAAATTCATCTGGAAGAACAACAGGTCCAGAATATCAAGGGGACTAATGAAAAGAAATACTATGGAAGGTGGCCTACTTCTACCAGATCTCAGGTTGTATTATAAAGCAGCAATCATCGAAAACACTTGGTACTGGCTAAAGAGTAGAGGGGTAGACAAGTGGAATAGGCTATGTACTTAAGACACAGTAGGCAATGAATATAGCAATCTACTTTTTGATAAACTCAAGGATCCCATCTTCTGGGATAAACTGGATAACAGTGTGGAGGAAACTAGGCATAGACCAAGGCCTGACACCATATGCAGGAATAAATTTCAAATAGGTACACGATCTAGGTAGACAGATTGATACTATGGGCAAATTGGTGGAGCAAGGAATAGTGTATTTATCAGATTTATGGAGAAGTGAAGAAATTTTTTACTAAAGAAGAGACAGAAAGCATTATGAAGTGTAAGATGGATAATTTTAATTACATTCGACTAATAAGTTTTTGCACAACCAAACCAAATGCAACCAAGATTAGGAGGGAAGCAGAAAACTGGGAAAAAATTTTTATAACTAGTGTTTGTGATAAAGGCCTCATTTCTAGAATATATAGAGAACTGAGTCAAATGTACAAAAATACAAGTCATTCCCCTATTGATAAATGGTCAAAGGATATGAACAGGCAGTTTTCAGAGGAAGAAATTAAAGATACCTATAATCATATGAAATGCTCTAAATCCCTATTGATTAGAGAGATGCAAATTAAAACAACTCTGAGGTACCACGTCACACCTATCAGATTTGCAAACATGACAGAATAGGAACATGATAAATGTTAGAGAGGATGTGGGAGAGTTGGAACACTAATTCATTGTTGGTGGATCTGTGAGCTCATGCAACCATTCTGGAGAGCAATTGGGAACTATGCCCAAAGGGCTACAAAAATGTGCATGCCCTTTGACCCAGCAATACTGCTTCTAAGACTATATCCCCAAGAGAACACAAAAATGGGAAAGAGTTCCACATGTCAAAAATATTTATAGCAGCACTCTTTGTGGTGGCCAAAACTGGAAATCAAGGGGATGCCCATCAATTGGGGAATGGCCAAATAAATTATGGTATATGAATGTAATGGAATACTACTATGCTATAAGAAATGATGAACAGGAAGACTTCAGAGAGGCCTGGAAAGACTTTTATATGTTCCGATGCTGAGTGAAAGGAGCAGAACCAGGAGAATTTTGTACACAGCACAACCACAGTGTGTTTAGATTTTTTCTGGTAGACTTAGAACTTCATTGCAATGCAAGGACTTAAAAAATTCCCAATGGTCTTTTAATGCAAAATGCCTTCCACATCCAGGGAAAGAACTATGGAATTCAAGCATAGATTGTAGCAGATCATTTTCTTTTGTATTACGTTTTGGTTTGTGATATGATTTCTTCCATTCAATTCAATTCTTCTATACAGCATGACTATGATGAAAATGTATTTAACAGGAATGTAAATGTAGAACCTATATAAAATTGTATGCTGTCTCGGGGAGGGAGGGTGGAGTAGGAAGAAGGAAGGGGAAAAAAATCTAAGTTATATGGTAGTGACTGAAGAATACTGGAAATAAATGATATTAATAAATAAAAAAAGAAATTGAGGCAAATCTTAAGACACTATGACTTATGAAAGCCATAATAAGAATATTGTGGCTGGTTGACTATTGATTCACAGATTTATGTTTGGGCATAGAATTAGCTTAACCCCCAAACAAATTATTAAGTATACAATAAAAAATAGTCACCACTCTCTAGATCTCCTCTCTCTGTCTGTTTTCTATAAATACCATGAGAATTTTGGTGGGGAATCTAATGAACTGTCTGACTGTTGCTCCAGACTGAAGATTGCTGCTGTTTTTCTGTATTCATAATGATTGATTAAACTACTATCCATAATCAATATGGAAATACTTGGATTATGGCATCAAAAGAACAGTCCACAGTTATAGGGGAAGTACAGTGTTCCCCAGCTAGGGGAATTCTGGACTTTACAATTGGGGACAAAAGCACATGTACTGCTAACACTACTACGTCTGTACAAAGAAAAGCTAAATTTCAGTTAGAGGTTAGTGAAAATAAAGATGTAATTTTTTTTCCCTTTCAAGTTCAGACATCCCTTGAAATCAATCCTTGGGGGACCACAGAACCGAGGTTAAGACACTTAGTTTAGAGGAAAAGAGAAAAATAAATATATTCTCACACTGGGTTTTCTTTTATTTTCTGGAGTGGGCATTGTGGAGAACTAGTTAAGAACGAGTTTTCTCACTTTGGATCAATCTCCTAGAAAATAAAACTAACATTTCTCTAGTCTGACAATAGTTTGGATCTGATAACCTCCCTTCCCTTACACTTTTGATTAAGTGAAGATTTGCCAGCTCAATCTTAGTGGAAGGAGATATTTTCCAAATGGCTTCAGAAATAGAGAATTAACACACAATGACAGTTACCCATTTAGGGCTTCACAGTAATTGTTGGGAATACCAGATTCTAGATTTGACCAAGGTTTCAGTTTAATGTGATAATTAAAGACACCTTAGTAATATATTAAAAGATCCTATATCAAAAGGGAAAGGACCTATATGTACAAAAATATTTATAGCTGTTATTTTTTTGTGGGTGCAAAGAATTAGAAATTGAGGGGATGTCCATCAGTTGGGGAAGGTCTGAACAAGTCTGTGATTTGTGTTGTATATATCTCAGAAAAACTTGGGAAGACCTACATGAATTGATTCGAAGGGAAGTAAGCAGAACCAGGACATCATTATACACATTAATAGCCATATTGTAATGATGATCAACTACGAAATATTTAGATACTCTGGTCAATGCAAGGATTCATGACAATTCCAAAGGACTTTTTTAAATTTTATTTTTAGTTTTCAACATTCACCTTTTTAATTTTTCTTTTTTAAATTTTTAGTTTTAAATTTTCTTTACCTCCTTTCCTTTCCTCCTCCCCAAGACAGCAAGCAATCGGATATAGGCTCTCTCTATATATTCATATTAAACATATTTTCACATTAATAATATTGTATAGAAGAATTAGAATGAACAGGAGTAATCATGAAAAGTAAAAAACAAAATAAAAAGAGCAAATAGTATGCTTTGATCCGCATTTAGATTCCATACATTTCCTAGACTCATTCCAGAATTATGATTTAAAACATCCTTAGAAATTTAAATAATTAAAAAACAGCCCTTCCAGAGTTCCAAGGTCCAAATAAAAATGTGATACATCTCCCTACTTGTTTTGGCTTTGTGGATGTATTTTTACCATTTGGCCTAACCAATTTTTTAAAGCGTTAATTTCTTCCATATTTTTTTTGTCTCCACCAAGCTGTTGACTTGTTTTTCATGATTTTCTTGCATCACCTTCATTTCTCTTTCCAATTTTCCCTCTACTTCTGTTACTTGATTTTCAAAATCTTGTTTTAGCTCTTCCATGATCTACAACCAGTTCATATTTTTCTTGGAGGCTTTAGATGTAGGAACTTTGATATTGTTTGTCTTCTTCTGGTTGTATGTTTTGGTGTTTTATGTCACCAAAATAAGACTGTTTTAATAAGATGAGGTTTTTTTTTTACAGTATCTGCTCATTTTCCCAGTCAAATACTTGACTTTCTAACTCTTTGTCAAGATAGGACTCTGCTTTCAGTGGGGGAGGGGGGAGTTTGTTGTCCAAACTTCAGGGGTTTTGTGCAGCTGTTTTTAGAGGCACTTCTAGGGGCCTACAAATTTTCAGTTCTTCCAAGGTAATATGATCAAAGGAGAGGTGTTTACTTCTTTCCTGGCCTATGGTTTTGTCTGTGAGTGAACACAAGCATTCTTTTCCATATTGGAACTGTAAGGAGAATTCCCTCTCCACTGCATCACACACTCCTCCACACCAGCTCTCCTCCTCACCCCAGGACTGCTACCCAGGACTGCAAATCAGATACAAGTGGTCAAAGTAATAGAATCCTGCCTCAGTGCAGCAAAGAGATCCCTGAAATCACCCTCTGATGAGCTCCTTGATCCCCAAACCATATGTGGGCCAAGAGCTCCAGAAGCAGCCACTACTGCTCCTGCTGCCATTGCCACCTCCACCTCCTTGGGGATAGGGTCAGACTGTGTTCCTCTCTCACCCAGGTCCAGCAGAGCTTTCCCACTAACCTTCTATGCTGTCTTTGGCATTTGTGAGTAGAAAAGTTTGGAAACTATCACAGCTGCCAGTGATTCAATCCCCCAAGACCTGCTTATGCCCCATCTATGCTGGCATGGCCCATGCTTGACTGTGCCTCACTCCCAGCCTGGTGTGATAGACCCTTCCTGTCGACCTTCCAGGCTGTCTTGGGCTGGAGACTTGTTTCATTCTGTCATTTTATATGTTGTACAGTTCTAGAATTTTTTTAGAGCCATTTTTTTTGCAGGTTTGTAGGGGTTTAGGGGAGAACTCAAGCAAGTCCCTGCTTTTACTCTGCCACCTTCAATTCAAAAGGACTTATGTTTAAAAATACTATCTACCTTCAGAGAGAGAACTGATGAACTCTAATTTCACTTTCTTTTTCTTTTCCTTTTTTTTTGCAACTTGGTAAATATGTTTTGCATTATTTCATATGTACAGTTGATATTGAATTGCTTACATTCTCAGTTGGGGGAGCTGTTAAAGGGATGGAAAGAATTTGGAACTCAAAAATTATTTTAAAATAATATTTAAAACAAATAATACATTTTTAAAAAGAAACAATACTTCATTTTTATACAGTACAGCAGTACTTTTCATAACAAATCTTTACTAACCTTTCACAGGCATCCTTATTTCAAAGGCCAACTCTATCATCAATTATAGCAAATGGAGAAATTCTGAATGCTGTGGATAAGTTCACTTACATTGGCAGTATACTTTCCATGGATGAGCCTAGCAAGGTATGCCTGAATCAAAGGATGCACTTTGCTCTACTAGCAAAACAAAATTGCAGTAGCCTGAAAGAAATGTGAAATGAGCAAACTGAGAGACAACTATACTGCAGATGTTCATTTGATATTTGTACCTGATTGGAGTAAAGCCTTCTGAGTTCATATTTGTCAGATCAGCCACAATCAGACACACTGTACCTTGAACCCAACATAGTGATATCACTTTGGTTCTCTTCAAACAGGAAGGAAAACAACAAATCATCTCATTAGATGCTGCTAGGTAGTTCAGTGGAGAGGGCATGGGAAGTGGAGGCAGGAAGAGTTGAGTTACAGATCTGCCTCAGACACTAGCTGTGCAAGCCTGAGCAAGTTCCATAGAATCTCTGTAATTCAGTTTCCTTAGCTCTAAAATGAGGTTAATAATGGCACCTACACCAAAAGGTATTGTGAGGACCAAATCATTTGACACATGTAAAGTGCTTTGCAAATCTTAAAGCACCATATCAACTAGCTATTACTGTCTCAGCTTAACTGTGTTCTATTTCTGAGACCATCTAGGGACTCGTACATTTACTTGCTTCAGGAGGTCTGAACATAGCAGTTTAAATCATTATATCTCTCTTGTACTGCCCTTCTATTCAAAAGTTCCCCCATTAGAGATAGTTCAATTGGCATACTGATTTCAAGTTCTCATTTATAGAGCATTTGAAATACCTAACAATACAGTCTGTCTGACCTACTCATCCCTTCTGTTCCTGGTTTCTCTGTCAATTACCTAATGCACCTCCCAGCAAATGGAGCCAGTTTTTTTTTATGACGTTTTATTCGCTATTCTCATGAATTTATATCAACTTGAAGCTGGATTTGGAATATAGGAGGGGAGAAGACATTGGTTTAGGTGATGTTTTTAATATAAAAATAAAGAGAAACTTTAAATGTTGTTCAATCATTTCTGACTCTTCATGACTCCATTAGGGAATTTCTTGCCAAAGATAATAGAGAGGCTTGTCATTTCTTTAGCTCATTTTACAGATGAAGAAACTGAGGCAAACACAGTTAACTGCCTTGCCCAGAGTCAGACAGGTAGAAAGTATTTGAAGCAGAATTTGAACTCAGATCTTCTTGATTAAAGGCCCAACATGTGTCCTCTGGGCCATGTAGCTGCCTGTAGTCCAAGTGAAAAGTAAGCAAATCTCAGCCAATGCAAATTTATTATAAAATTCCTTCAGTGACTATGAAGGATCAAATGATGTCCAAGAAATTTATTTCACTTTGCATTATGTGGTAAAGAGGATAAACTAGAAGAAGTATAAGAAACTTGAGCTGCAATTCTGATTTAGGATTTTTTGTTTCTTGGGAACCTGGTATTTGATTTGTGGACCATAAAACAACCTTACCAAGATGATTCCAAAATATGCTGACAACAGTTTCCTTACCTGTACAATTTTTGCCTGCCCATTCCACACTGTTGTCATATCCTGAGAAGAAGCCAAGACTAGAGTAACGTGATCGGGTTTTATCCCATCTGCAACAACCTAATGACCACTAAATTTTGAGGGAGCTGGTGGCATAGTGGATTGAGCATTAGACCTAAAGTCAGGCAGACCTCAGCTCAAATCTAGCCCCAGATACTTACTGTGGGATTCTGGTCAAAGCAGTGTATCTTCTGTATGCCTCAGTTTCCTCAACTGCAAAATGTAACCAATCAGATAACATTTGTAAAAAGTGCTTGGCACATGGTAGGTGCATAATTAATGCTTATTCCAACCCTCTAAAGCCACAAAACCCTTTCAGTCCTTCAGAAGCATAGAAACCCCTGAGCTCAGCATGCGTTTAGCCAGCATAGTTAATTAACCATTAATTAGATGTTTTACCAAAGGCAGGTGCCCCTTACCTTGAGCTTTTCTTTGTTCACTCCTTAATCTCATGGCCACCTCTCCATCATTATCTGAGGGTCCTTCTGCAATATTTCTCTCACTGCAAAAATGGATCATTATAGTTCTTAACACAACTGGTGGCAGTTTTCCCAAATGAAATGTATTTGAAGACCATCCAGAAAATCAACTAAATTGCTTTCAGACTAACTCCCAGAATTTACCTAATTGGAAAGCAGACTGATTCTGCCTCCCAGAAACAGTAAGGAACTGAAAGTAAGATGATTATTAAAGGTATTACTTTGAACATTTCATTGGCTTCTTTGGCTTGCAACTTTCATCTACAAAACTAATGACTCATTCTATCTCTGGAATAATACTCAAGGCTCAGACATCTGTCTGGAGACAAACATAAGTGTGGTGGCCAACTTTCCATAAGGAGTTAAGCTATTTTAAAATGATGGTATTTAATATGTTTAATTTTTAATCTCTGAATTATGTATTCATTAATAAATGAAGAATATGTAAAATTGGAGAAATATTTTTGCATCCTAGAGCTAAGTCTGAGTCCATAGATTAGATTTTCTTCCTCTCATACACATATTCAGGACACTCTGTGTATTTTGATCATTCAGTGTGATTCTGACTCTAATTTGATAAACAGATTTCTCTGACTGGAAAATGGTCTCACTGTAATAGTGACATTTTATCTTGTCAAAAAAGGATTAGGCCACAGTACCTTAAGACAAACTATACAATAACACCATAATTTGAGGATGAAGAAAGTACTCAAGATAGCACTCAATTACTTGGGAAATTTCTGATTTTGCAGGTGGGTGTTTCTTATTTCCTTCCTGAATGAGTGATCAAGAGGATTGTTTTCTCCCACCTGCTATTCCTCTGAGGTCTAGTCTGCCTTGACCTCTCCTATCCAAGGGATTCTCTAGACCTAATTCACACAAGACCATCTAGAATGATTACAGTCTTGAATAGCTTACTACAGGTTTACCTGATTTCTACTCAAAAGTGAGTCATAGGTGTGCTCCAAATATCCTGATACTTAGGGGTTGTGGGGAAGTGTCCTGAACCCCTAATAATGCTGTGATTTTTTTTAAAGTAGTTCATACATTTATAGATAGCTCTGCCATGTTCTGTGTGCAGAAAATCTCTAGTGTGGACCAGTCTCTTTAATGGACACCCAAATGTATTCCAGATGAAGTCCCCATGAGTTGCACCCATGTTGGGGCTTACTTGCGTGACTTGCACTCAGAGGTTGGAGTCCCCAAAAAGCAGCTGCTACTTTAGGTTCTCATGTAAGTTATGTAGGTCCCCATATGTAAATCTGCTTGTAAATCTGTTCCAGCACATAGGCTATTATTCATATGTGAAATGGTTTCCTAAGTGTAACAAATACTAGGGACAGGGCTCCCACATGTTGGCTTTAATGGAGGTCACCATATTTAAATGTAAAAGGAAGGAGAGACAAGTAGATGGTGCAGTGGAGAGAGTGCCAGGCCTAGAGTTAGGAACACTCATCTTCCTGAGTTCAAATATGATCTCAGACACTTACTAGCTGTGTGACTCTGGGTAAGTTTGGGTAAGTCTCAATTTCCTCATTTCTAAAATGAGTTGAAGAAGGAAATGGCAAAGCCAAGAGAGAGACAGAGAGATGGGTCATTCATTTTATATACACACTGACTTCAACTTGGCAACTCTAGTTATCAGTTATGAGATTTTGCTTCAACACATAGCACATGTCCCTGAATTCAGCATAGTCAGAAGAAATAGATTCTTCACAATTTTCCACTTAGAGTAGAACCAGGTAGGGAAAACCTATACATGTACCAAGAACTGGCTACTTTGTGGCCAGTATACCCTTGCCATATTGGCATTAAGATATTATAATCAGCTTTTAAAATGTTTTAATAATCATTCTATCCCTAGATATTTTATGCATGATCATCAAATGCTAATCTTTGTCAAAAGGGAAACGCCATCCAAATATACCATACAAATCTCATCTATGTTTGTTCTTTACTAGAGAGAATAAAGTAACCACAAATTTTCATCTCGGGAATACACACATTTTGAACTATGGGTCAAAAATAGTTTATGTATGCACAAAGAGGACAATGATATGTTATAGAAAAAATGCCCTGTTTTTAACTGCATGGTGTGGAATAAGAGCTGGGAAGACCTAGATTCAAATCCTACCTCTTACACATACTAGCTATGTTACTCTGGGTGTGCCATGCAACCTGTCAGCATCCCAAATAACGATAAGTTACAGACTAAAATACAATATAAACCAATATTATGAACTACAGAATTGATGACATGCATCAGTGGAGTTCCCACAGTGATGAAATATCAGGTTTTGACTTCCTCAAAAAATTACAGACAACAAAATAAAAATAATTCATGGCAAAAAGAAACAGAAACAAGGTGAAATAAGAGAGAGAAGAAAAAATCAAGTGACAAACATTACAGAACAGATAAATGAAAGTGCCAAACATATTTTACTCATTCTCTAGTTATTTTCTACATATCTTATATACAAATAATTACAAAAAGCATGTTTTATATGCAAAAAATTACAGAAAAATAGTTACAGAAAAAATGACAAAAAAAGCAGAAAAAAAAGTCTGAGACAGCGCAGGGAGTGAAAAAGTGCCAAATATCTTTTGTGTCCTTTGTTCTCTTGACCAATCTTAAAATCACCAGTAACTTTTGTTCTTCTGTTAGGTGTAATTAAAGAAATTTCATAAGCCTGTATGATGGACTTGATTAAAGATTTTCTTGTCTGGAATTTTGATGTTAAAGCCCATCATCTTTGTAACAGATACTCTAAAATCCATGAGTTCAAAGGGGATAAATCACACAAGAAAGAAAAAAGGAGCATCAGTGGCACAGAATTTTTGACATTCACTTAAGACAACTCCATAAGAGAGCTACTTTTTTAAAAGAATAGTGATAACATGGAGCATCAAACTGGGCTTATAAACAATTTCATAGAAAAGTGTTCTTTTTTGTTATGAAATCTCTATAAAATGATATTGATAAAATGATGCATAAAATGATTTCCTTGTCTGGAATTTCAATGTTAAAGCCTTAGTAACAGATTCTGTAAAATCCATGAATTTCTCAATATCTAATTCAAAATTTATTAGGTTTCTACCTTTTCATCATAATAGTAGAGTTTTTATTAGAGTAAATATAATCTGACCCAAAAGTTTTAGAGCAGTTTTAAGTTTTAATAATAAAAGTAAAAATAACAAAATCCTCAATATCCCTTAAAAATTTTACTTTTCCCTATTTTTATGTAAAGGCAATTTTAAATGTTCATCATTTTTTAAAATTTGGAGTTTCACATTTTCTCCCTCCCTTCTTCCCATGTTTCTACCCTCCCTTAGACAATAAGCAATTTGGTTTAGGTTCAATACAAGTTCAATCAGGCAAAATATATTACCCTATTAGTCATGTTTTAAAAGAAGACCTTCCTAAAGTCTTTAAAAGAAGAGTTTTTTCCCAAAGGGAAAAAATGACAAAAAAAAAAAAGAGAAAGTGAAAAATAGTATGCTTTTGTCTGCATTCAGACTCTGGTTATTTTTCTTGAGGTAGATAGCATTTTTCATCAAGGAGTCCATTGGAATTGCCTTGGATCATTGTATTGCTGAGAATATTTCAATATCTTAAAACTATACTCAGACTTTTGGGACCCCTATACAGTGCTTGTCTTTACAATCTAGTAGGGGCTATATGAAACACACTGTATATAATATAATATAATCTTTTGCCATTTTTTTTGAGTCTGGCATCAATATTCCTTTTGCATTCTCTTCTTTATATTGATGCAAACGCTACCCTCATCATAGCTGAATTTCAATACTGTAAAAGATTCTTAATTGGTCTACTCCCTTCCATTTCCTTCCTTTTCCAAACAGTCTTTCTAAAGTCAGGAACTGTCCCTATCACTCTCGGTCTCAAAAATCTTCAGGTTCCTTATTGCCTCCCTGTATGGCACATCTTACAAAAAACTTCTTCTGTTCCCATTTGTTAATGCACACTTTAAGTATCACAAAACAATGAGATAAGCAGTACAGGTCTGGTTGCTCCATTTTACAAGTGAGAGAACTGAGCCTTGGAGCCTTTTCTATGGTCAAAGAGCTGCTAATTCAAATACAGGTATGCTGACTCCCAGTCTAGCATTCTATGGATTGTGCCAACTGTCTCTGAATTGAATGGTAACATCTGATTACATGAAAAAGTTGATTGGCAGAACCTTGCACTCTTCAACTTGGAGAAGGTCCAGGGGAAAACAAGATGATTAATAGTTTGAAAAATTTCCCTCATGTGAAGAGCAAAAAGGGGACCTGTTTGTTTAGATGGAATAGAGGGTCTTTGAGAAATAATAACAAAGACCTTGGCTGAGTCTCTGAAACAACCTCACTTATCTCAACTTACTTTGAGGTGGATGACTTCTCCTTAGCTGCGTTTTCATGTTTTGATTTCACAGTTTAATTTCAATGAGCTCTTTCGTAAGTTTCTCTACCTTTTCTTCCAGTCTGAGCATTGTAGGATTCTGTATGCTTTGCTCAATACTCAACAGAATCTGTTGACTTTTTTCTTCCTCTAGCTGCATGAATTTCTCATCCAGTTCTTCTGTCAGCAAATCTTCATTTTGCTTTATTCCATCAAGTTTGTCCCTACATTGGAACAAAGGAGTTGGTCCTTACAAGTGTCTTAAAATACCTAGTGTGTCTAGGGTTACCCATACTAGAACCATTAGAAACACCCTCTGGTTTAGACCCCTTGTGGGAAGAAATTAACTTGGAATTACCAGAAAGGAAATATATTCATATTCTTCTTTCACCCCCAGAGATCCAGACTGAACACTATAGTTAATGGTACTTCATTCTCTAGGATGGGGATTCTAGACAGATTGACCTACACTGGCCAAGTAACACATGGTAATATTAGGAGTCAAAGTTCATGTCTTTTGCTCCCTGCTGTGGTGTTGATTCCACTGTTGTCATGTACATGACCTTCTTCTCCTATCAAGATAACTCCACCTCCAGGAAATGTCCTTCTTTTGATAAAAATCTGGATTATAAGACCATGCTACCCAGATAATTCCATCTCCTCTTTTTTGCCTTGAGGCCTGGGTCTTTCTTCTCAAGCTATAAAGTTGAAAGCCCAAGGAGGTCATGTGTCTTTGTCTCGAGAGAGATTAATGAATTCCTGGGGGAGAAATATCCTTCCTCCCTACCTCCCCACCATTACCCCTCCCTGGCTACCAACAGGATTCAGGTTCTCTGTATTATGCCAGGCTATATTTTGGAAAAGAGAAAAGAAAGAAGTTGAAAATGAGACTGAAGCCTCCCTTTAAAGGGCAGCACAGTGCCCACTGACCCTTAGAATGTTGTTTCCTGAATGTTGAGCATCCAATTCTCTCAAATGGATGCTAGGAAAATCCAAACTAATAGATGGCACAATTGTTGCCATTGGGTATACTCACACCCTCCAGAAGAAGATAATTGGGGTGGGGAGGAGCCAAGATGGTGGAGTAGAAAGATTCACATATGCTAGCTCCAACCCACAGCCCATAAAATACCTGTAAAGAAGAACTCCCAACAAATTCTGGAGCAGTGGAAGGCACAAAACAACAGAGTGGAGGAGATTTCTGTTCTAGAGAGCCCTGAAAAACCAACACCAAAGGTCCATCACACACTGGACCTGGAGCAGAGCCGAGCCCTGCCTTGGCTGCAAGGCACCAAGGGGAGCAGATCTGAGCAGGCTTCAGGGACAGAATCTCCAGCGGTCGAGAGGGTCCCTCCACCTACAGGCACAAAGTTCAGTGAGAGTCTTTATGGCTGTCCAAGAGAGGAGTGGGATGTCTCCATGACTCAGGCCCCCTCGGGAGGCAGCAGCAGAGGCAACAGTGGACAGAGGCTGCCAAAGCAGACAGGAGCCCAGATCCATTGTTGAAGGTCTCTGCATAAACCCCTTGAGGGGACTGAGCCCCGTGTGGCAGCCCTGCCCCGACCTGAGCAGCTGAACTTAATCTCACACTGAATAGCAGTCCTGCCCCACTGAAAGCCCTGAGGTTGGGAAGCAGCTTTTGAATCTCAGACCCCAAGCACTAGCTGGGCGGATCTGGAGGCCAGGTGGGTCTGGAAAGGAATCTCAGAAGTCAAGTAACTGTCTGGGAAAAATGCCCAGAAAGGGAAAAAAATAAGACCATAGAAGGTTACTTTCTTGGTGAACAGCTATCACCTCCTTTCCTTTCTGATGAGGAAGAACAATGCTTACCATCAGGGAAAGACACAGAAGTGAAGGCTTCTGTATCCCAAACATCCAAAATAAATATTCAATGGGCTCAGTTCACAGAAGAGCTCAAAAAGGATATTGAAAATCAAGTTAAACAGGTGGAGGAAAAACTGGGAAGAGAAATGAGAGAGATGCAAGAAAAGTGTGAAAAAAGGCTCAATACCTTGGTAAAGGAGCCCCCCAAAAATGCTGAAGAAAATAACACCTTGAAAAATAGAATCACTCAATTGGCAAAAGAGGTTCAAAAAGCCAATGAGGAGAAGAATGCTTTCAAAAGCAGAATCAACCAAATGGAAAAGGAGGTCCAAAAGCTCACTGAAGAAAATAGTTCTTTCAAAATTAGAATGGAACAGATGGAGGTTAATGACTTTATGAGAAACCAAGAAATCACCAAACAAACCAAAAGAATGAAAAAATGGAAGAGAATGTGAAATAGCTCATGGGAAAAACAACTGACCTGGAAAATAGATCCAGGAGAGACAATTTAAAAATTATGGGACTACCTGAAAGCCATGATCAAAAAAAGAGCCTAGACATCATCTTTCATGAAATTATCAAGGAAAACTGCCCTGACATTCTAGAACCAGAGGGCAAAATAAGTATTCAAGGAATCCACCGATCACCACCTGAAAGAGACCCAAAAAGAGAAACTCCTAGGAACATTGTGGCCAAATTCCAGAACTCCCAGGTCAAGGAGAAAATATTGCAAGCAGCTAGAAAGAAACAATTCCAGTATTGGGGAAATACAATTAGGATAACCCAAGATCTAGCATCTTCTACATTAAGGGATTGAAGGGCATGGAATAGGATATTCCAGAATTCAAAGGAACTAGGACTCAAACCAAGAATCACCTACCCAGCAAAACTGAGTATAATACTTCAGGGGAAAATATGGTCTTTCAATGAAATAGGGGACTTTGAAGCATTCTTCGTGAAAAGACCAGACTGAAAAGAAAATTTGACTTTTAAACACAAGAATGAAAAGAAGCATGAAAAGGTAAACAGCAAAGAGAAGTCATAAGGGACTTACTAAAGTTGAACTGTTTACATTCCTACATGGAAAGACAATATTTGTACCTCGATACTTTTCAGCATCTGGGTAGTTGGTGGGATTACACACACGCACACACATACACATGTGCAAGCACACATAGAGACAGAGAGGACAGAGTGAATTGAATAGGATGGGATCATATCTTTAAAAATATGAAGTTAAGCAGTGAGAGAGAGAAATGTATTGGGAGGAGAGAGGGAGAAATGGAATGGGGCAAATTATCTCTCATAGAAGAGGCAGGTAGGAGACTTTTTAGTGGAGGGAAAAGGAAGGGAGCTGAGAGAAAAACATGAAGTTTACTCTCATCACATTTGACTAAAGGAAGGAATAACATGCACACTCATTTTGGTTTGAAAACCTATCTTACAGTACAGGAAAGTGGGGGAGAAGGGGATAAGCAGGATAAGGGGAATGATGGAAGGGAGGTAAATAGGAGGAGGGAGCAGTTTGAAATCAACACTCTTGGGGAGGGACAGGATCAAAAGACAGAATAGCAGCAATGGGGAGCAGGATAGGATGAAGGGAAATATAGTTAGTCTTACACAACACAACTATTATCGAAGTCATTTGCAAAACTACACAGATATGGCCTATATTAAATTTCCTGCCTTCCCAAAGGGAATAGGTGGGGAGGGAGGGATGGGGAAAAGTTGGAACTCAAAGCTTTAGGAACAACTGTCGAGTATTGTTCTTGCTACTAGGAAATAAGAAATACAGGTAATAGGGAATAGAAAGTCATCTGGCCCTACAGGACAAAAGAGAAGATGGGGAAAAGGGAAGGGAGGGATGATAGAAGAGAGGGCAGATTGGTGATAGGGGAAATTAGAATGCTTGGTGTATTGGGGTGGGGGTAGGGGACAAATGGGGAGAAAATTTGGAACCCCAAATTTTGTGAAAATGAGTGTAAAAAGTTAAATAAATAAATTTAAAGTAAAAATTTCAAAAAAAAATAAAAAAGAAGATAATCAGCCCCAAAGGCTTACCACTCTGAGCACTCATCAAATTGAGTAAGAGACCAGACATTTATAATGTGTTTTAAGATCTGCAAAGAGCTGTACATATAACACCTTATGAGACAAAAAATAGTTGAAACATGTACTTATGTAACTGTATTAGAATAGACCCTGAAATAAGTATTATTGATGAAACCTTTGTTGTTCAATTGGTTTGGGGAGGGAAGAGGGAGAAGAACAGAAAAATAATATATATCGACACTTCTAAAGTGTAGCACAAACCAGGTTTCATTCACAATGGAATCAAAACTTTCATAGCTCCTCAGAAAAGAGTTCAAATTTTTAAGGAAATTTAATCTGATGAAAGTAAAATTTTTCAAACTGGATTAACTGGTTTATAATACATTACTCTAGAATAATTTTCATTAATTGCAATCATATTATTTAGCTATTCACCTAAGTTGTTTAAAAAATCAATTCACAAAATTTATTGCTAGTGCGTTCCCCACAGGGCAATCACTTCTTTTTGGTGGCACAGACTTTTGTTAGTTATAATAATGCCTTCCATTTGCAGGGCACTTAGAGGTTTTCAAAGCATTTTAGATGCACTACTTTATAGATTTTTTTTTTTTACTTCTCCTGTCCTACTGTGGCAAAAGCTCAACAACAGAAATGGGCTTATAATTTAAAACGAGTTGCAAGAACTTCCTAAATTAGGAACCAATTTAGTTAGACCTTATAAGCAGAAAATTTTTAAAAAATGACTTTTCTGCCAACATACTCACATGTATCCAAGATTGTTCATTAGTACTGATTTCCTGTATCCTTTTTCTCACATCTTCACAGTTGGTACCATAATAAGGATGTTGCTTAGAAAAGAAGAAAGTTGATTGATAAAACTCTGGTATTGGGTCTGGCTAGTCCTATTTTACCAGTTGAAGGGTTTGGTCTCCTGTAGACATTTGCTTTTCCTTGTGAAGCAAATCATGCTGACATTCAACCCATTCATTGACACACAGACACAGAGAGTACTCTTGATGAAACCATTTTCTTTTTCAATTTAATTTTTATTGAAGCTTTCTCCATGCCAAATGGAGGAGCTGCACAATTCCAGACATGGCACTCAGGCAAAGGTCAAGCTGCTAGAAAATGTGGTTTACCTTTAAAGGATGATCTGCCACGTATATAAGGGTCATCCTATTGACTGTTGTCTTTCACCAGTCTTTTTTTTGGACTTCGCCATTCTTTGTTCAGACAGTGTCAGAACAACAAATCAGAATCATCTTTTTCTCCTTCCTACTGGCCCTTATGTTTATATTGATCTCTTGGTCCTAATAAGATTTTGGTTCCCAACTCAATTTTAGGCTCCTAAGTATTTTGAATTCTAAAACAGTTTGGGAAATTCAGTTCTCAGTAGAAAAATCAGACTGTTGGATGGTGTGCCAGATTATAAGCAACATAGAATTAGAAATAGGATACTGACACAATTCAAGTAACTGGTTTGGACACAGCCCTTTCTAGGCCTCTTCTTTCTTAATCTTACAATGATAGTAACTTCTAGGACTTCCTCAAGTATCTCTGTTGTAAGTAACTTGGGCTATAATCTACCTTCCCTAAGCCCCACTACAACCTCATACACACACACACACACACACACACTCAGAGAAGGATAATGGTTCTCTTTTCTCTTAACAGAAGCCAATTATCTCTATACCTAACAAAAAGTGGAATAAATATTTCACATATGCTGAATCCAAAAGTCTGCACAATTTGACTTGACATCAACTTTATGATTGATAATTAGTATGGAAATCTTAGGATAATAGTAAGCTAATGATGTAACATTTTGTAGAGTCAAGGAATTTTTTAGAAGAGACTTTTAAGAGTTCAACTCTCTCCTTGTACAGATAAGGAAACTGAGTCTCAGAGATATAAAATGACTTGCCTAAGGTCATCAAACAAGTCAGTAGCAGGTTTTCTCCATCCTGCTCACTGAATTTTTCACCATATCATGTAATGTGGATACAAATGAGCAAACACTCTATCTTTGAAGGCTTTCAAGTTCTGCAACGTTTTTGCTTAAGAACCGCTTCTCTTTTTCTAGGTTCTGGATGCTGATGTCTTTCAAAGAGTTTATTCTTTTGTCTGAAGCACTGATTTCCTCTAAATATTTGACATGACCTTTCAAGGACCGAATCTCAGAGGTTTTTCTGGCATTAGGTTCTTTTTAAGTATCCAACTTCCATATCATCTTTGGGCATGAGGATTCTTTGGCTAGGAGTCTGTTTTGAAGTTTGTTTATCTATATAGGAAGATAAAATATTAGGATGATATTAGCCTTCATGCCAGAAAACTTTAAATAACCTTTAATTGTAACTTTTAGAAATTCATGACCTGAGACTAGACATTTCTTTTGTAAACTAAAACAAAACTTCCCTGCACTAAAGAAAAAAAGATAACCATATTTTAAAAGTAAAATCATGGCAGCCAATGAGCCTCAATATCAACAGTGAAACTATTCATGTTAATACTCTTACTAATAGTGTTTAGAGTGGACTAAATAGATCTCAGAGTTAGCTTTAGTTAAAAGAACCATAGAATCTTAGAGCTGGAAGCACCAGAGCTCATCTAGTCAAATCTATACCTGACTAAGTATTCTTTCTCCAACATCTTCTACTTGTGGCCATCCAGACTCAGTTTGAAGCTCTTCATTAAACTCATCCCACTTTTGGCTCATTCTAATTATTAAGAAGTTTTTCTTGATTTTGTTTTTTTTCACATTAACATTTTTACATTCTATTTTCACATTAATGTCTTTTACATAAATGTAATTTTACATTTACTTTAAAATTTTTTTAAATTTTTTAATGTTTATTTGTTTTTAGTTTTAAGCACTAATTTTCACAAAATTTTGAGTCTCATATTTTCTCCCCATTTCTCCCCTCCCCTCATCCCAAAATGCCATGCTTTCTGATTATCCCTTCCCCCAATCTGCCTTCCCCTCTATCACACTCCTCCCTTACCTTATCCCAATCTTCTCTCTTGTCTTGTAGGGCAAGATAAATTTCTATACCCCCACTACCTGTATTTCTTATTTCCCAATTGTATGCAAAAACAATTCTCAACATTTGTTCCTAAAACTTTGAGTTCCAACTTCTCTCCCTTCCTCTCTCTTCACACATCCTCACTGAGAAGGCAAGCAACTCAGTATAAGCTGTATATGTGTAGTTTTGTAAATGACTTCCATAATAGTCATGTTGTGTAAGACTAACTATATTTCCCTCCATCCTATCTTGTCCCCCATTTATTCTGTTCTCTCTTTTGACCTTGTCCCTCCCCAAAAGTGTTTACTTCTAATTGCTCCCTCCTCCCATTTACCCTCCCTTCCATCATGTCTCCCACACTATTTATCCCCTTCTTCCCCTATTTTCCTCTAGTGCAAGATAGATTTTCATACCTAATTGAGTGTGCATGTTATTCCTTCCTCAAGCCAAATGTGAAGAGAATAAGCTTCACTTTTCCTCCCTCACCTCCCCTTTTTCCCCTCCTTTGAAAAAACTTTTTTTTGCCTCTTTTATGAGAAATAATTTGCTCCATTCCATTTCTCCCTTTCTTCTTCCAATATATCCCTCTCTCACCTCTTAATTTTATTTTTTTAGATATGATCCCTTCCTATTCAACTCACCCTGTGCTCTTTGTGTGTGTGTGTGTGTGTGTGTGTGTGTGTGTGTGTAGTCCCTCCATCTACCCAAATACTGAGAAAAGTTTCAAGAGTTACAAATATTATCTTTCCATGTAGGACTTTAAATAGTTCAACTTTAGTAAGCGCCTTATGATTTTTCTTTCCTGTTTATCTTTTCATGCTTCTCTTAGTTCTTGTGTTTGAAAGTCAAATTTTCTATACAGTTCTGGTCTTTTCATCAAGAATGCTTGAAAGTTCTCTATTTCACTGAATAACCCTTTATCCCCTGGAGTATTATAATCAGTTTTGCTGGGTAGGTGATTTTTGGTTTCAATCATCATTCCTTTGACCTCTGGAATATCATCTTCTAAGCCCTTCGATCCCTTAACATAGAAACTGCTAGATCTTGTGTTATCCTGATTGTATTTCCACAATACTTGAATTGTTTTTTCCTAGCTGCTTGCAACATCTTCTCCTTGACCTGAGAACTCTGGGATTTGGCTACAGCATTCCTAGGAGTTTCTTTTTTTGGATCTCTTTCAGGAGGTGATTGGAGGATTCTTTCAGTATTTATTTTGCCCTCTGGTTCTAGAATGTCAGGGCAGTTTTCCTTGATAATTTCATGAAATACGATGTCTAGGCTCTTTTTTTGATCATGGCTTTCAGGTAATCCCATAATTTTTAAATCGTCTCTCCTGGATCTATTTTCCAGGTCAGTTGTTTTTCCAATGAGATATTTCACATTATCTTCTATTTTTTTCATTCTTTTGGTTTTGTTTTGTAATTTCTTGGTTTCTCATAAAGTCATCAGCTTCCATCCGCTGCATTCTAATTTTTAAAGAACTATTTGCTTCAGTGAGCTTTTGAACCTTCTTTTCCATTTGGTTAATTCTTCTTTTTAAAGCATTCTTCTCCTCATTGGCTTTTTGGACCTCTTTTTCCAATTGAGTTAGCCTATTTATAAAGGTGTTGTTTTCTTCATCATTTTGGGGGTCTCCTTTAGCAAATTGTTGACTCATGATTTTATTGCATCACTCTCATTTCTTTTCCCAATTTTTTCTCCACCTCTCTTACTTGATTTTCAAAATACTTTTTGAGCTCTTTCATGGCCTGAGACAATTGCATATTTATTTTGGAGGTTTTAGATGCAGAAGCCTTGACTTTTATGTCTTCCTCTGATGGTAAGCATTGTTGCTCCTCATCTGAAAGGATAGATAAATACTCTGTTCTGGGAGCCACCAAAGCTTTTCTGCCCAGGATCTGGAGGTAAAAGTCCCTTTTCAGAGCCTCCATCAGCTTCACCTTGCCAGCCATCTATCTTCCTCACCCTAGGGCTGCCACTCAGGGTTGAGACCCAGATCAGCCAGATCAATTCCCCTAGGAGCTTTAGGCCAAGGGCTCCAAAAATGAATGCTGCTGCTGCTGCTACCACCACTGCTAGGGCTAGGAGAGGACCCTGTTCCTTTCTCACCCAGGTGAAAATGCTTTCTCACTGACCTTTGAAGCTGTCTTTCACATTTGTGGGTTGAGAGATCTGAGAACTGCAGTTGCTGCTGGGGATTCTGCTCCCAAGGCCTACTCTAATCCTATTCCTGCTGGTACTGTGCAGCCAAGGCTGAGTTGGGCTCCATGGGCTGTGCTCTGCTCTGTGCCCCTTGCAATAGAACTTTCTTATCTGCCTTCTAGGCTACCTTGGCCTGGAAATCTCTTTCACCCTGTCATTTTGTGACTTCTGCCACTCTAGAATTTGTGTAGTCATTTTTTACATTTTTACATTTTTTACAGGTATTTTATAGGCTGTGGGGGAAGAGCTAGAGTAAGTGTGTCTTTCTACTCTGTCATCTTCCATTTACTTTTTTTTTTTTTACAGTAAGCCCAAATCTGTTAAGCTGAGATTTCTACCCATTGATCCAAGTTTTTTCTTCTAGGGACCAAGTAGAACAAGCTTAATCCAATGGTGATTCTTCAAATACTTGCAGTTCACTACCATTTCCCCCATCCACCTCCCCTCCCCCCAAGTCATCCCTTCTTCATCTATGGCATGATGTTACCAATCTTCTGAATGTGCATTGACTGCCTCAATGTAATTCCTAAAATGAAGCACCTGGAATTGACTTGAACTGACCATTAGCTCTGTTCTTTGGCACTCTGCCTGCTTAATGCATCCTACAATAACTTTAACCTTTTTGACTGTGATCACATATGATATGACATACAAAATGTAATAGTTCCAAATTTTAAGGGCATTTCTTTCTGTAAGAAAATGAAAGGAAGGGGCATGCATATTGTTTTGCCCTAATAATAATAGACAACATTTATATAACACTTATTATGAGACAGGCATTGTGCTAAGTACTTTACAATTATCTTATTTGATCCTTACAACAACCCTGAGAGGTTGTTCAGTGGTGTCCAAGTCTTTGTGCCCAGGATTTTCCTGGAAAAGATACTGGAGTGGTTTGCCATTTCTTTCTCTGGCTCATTTTACATGTGAGAAACTGAGGCATATACGGTCAAGTACTTGCCCAGGATCACACAGATACTAAGTGTCTGGGGCCAGATTTCTAGCACTTCATTCACTATGCCACTTAGTTGCCCTCTTCTAAGAATTTAGAAAGGAGAGAGGAAGAAAGAGAGATGGAAGAGAAAGAGCAAGAGAGAAAGGAAGGAAGGGAGAAAGAGAGATAAAGAAAGGAACAAAGGAAGAAAGAAGAAAAGAAAGAAAGAAGGAAAGGAAGGAAGACAAAAAAAGAAAGAAATCCTTAGAGATTTCTCAAGCCTCCAAAATGGAAAGAGGAAACAGGGACATTGTGTAGAGAAAAATCCCTTCCCAGGGATTTGCCAAAAGGTATTTTCCATCTAAAAGAATTTCTTCTCTTAGATATTTGTGTCCAGTTGTTGATATGGCACTTAAATGAGAATGAAAAACAGGAAAAATATCTAAAGAGATCTCTAAATCCAACCTGGGAAGTGCTTCATTCACATCATCTCAGACAGTTATGTCTTTCCCTGTACTCTTCTTTGCAAATTCTGGAAGAGATTCTGTAACCATGGTGATGGTAGTTAATTCATATCTAGGAAATTATTACTTAGATTTTTTTTGCCAGACCTGTAAATTCATTGGTATAAGGAACTCATAGCAGGAAATTTCATCTACCAATGAAGACCAATGCCTTCTCTTCAACTTAAAGTCTTAGAGAAGTGTCTGAGACACCCACGTCACAGAATTAGTATGTCTCCGAAGTAGGGCTTGTATTCAGATCTTTTTTTATAAATTTATTTCATGGTCAATAAATCAAACAAAAGGTACTTACTGAGTGTCAGGTGTGTGCTAATTACTCTGTTTACTAGTACAAAAACTGGAGCAATCTCTAAACACAATGAGTTTACATCTACATCCACTGTGTCATGATGCCTCTGTTTGAGATAAAAGAATATTGATATTAGATTTATAGATGACTTCCATAATATAAGCCTAAAGTGTGATTTAACCTGGGCATGCTATGGCATCCTATTGTCCTGAGTGACATAATTCCTTTCATTTTGGATGAAGATGACTATGAGCTTTGAACACAATAATTAAGGAAATAGCCAACTTCCTAATCTTGAGCTGATTGGGCATCCCCTGTTAGTGATTATTAGTAAGACCTGAATTTCTCTAGATACTTCCTTTTTCCTTCTTTTCCTTTTCTTTTCTTTCTTCCCCTTCCTTCTTTCTCTTGCTCAATAATTGTTTTCTTTTTCTCTCTCTTTTAAAAATACATGATTTAGTATTTTCAGAGATAGGTACCTCAGTCTCTCCCAATTAATTTCCTCTTCTGTAGGCACCCCATCATCACCTGCCTTTTTAAAGTTTAGTCCCTCATCTGACCCCCACAGTGAATAGCAAAGGATGTCCTTTCCTGCTGCACAGTCCTCTCCTCCATTAGTCCCATGTACAAGATTCACCAAGTTCGCTCTCCATGAATGGCATTAAAAGATCTTGATAGGTGGTCACTTTTCTCAAACCACATTTACAAAGAGTAATAGGTTATTAGAACTTTTCTTCAGGGAAATTTTGAAATCTCTGCTTCCTTGTGTCTGAGTAAGTGAATAAAGTCCTCTAAATGAAGGAAAATTGAGCTACCACTGTATTTAGTTGGCCCTTAACTATAAAACCTTAATCTAATTTTCCAGTTCAAATTTTTTTATTAGGCCGAGTGTGATCATGAGAACTAGTAAGAGAGGAGAAAGAAAGACAAATTTGCTTTTACTTGACATTGTAAAAGAACATTTGCTTTATAACCAGAAAAAGGTCAGGAACATTTTGTTGCTGGAAGAAATTGCATCAATTACAAGCACTATAATGCCTAACTGGAAAGATGACCTAAGAACTAGGTGCTTTGAACCACAGAATTTTACTTTAGATTGCATTCAGGGAAAGAATAAGGAAGGTGTCTTCTTCTATCTTAAGAAACCTAGTAGAAAAATACAGTGAGCTAATGACAATTGCGTGCTTATGATACATACAAAACAGATCTTATATTAATGTTCAAACAATATAAAAAATTGACATTTGCAGAGTACTTAAATTTGCAAAGCACTTTCATGCTTCATCTTCTATGAGTCTCACAACAAACCAGGGAGACAAAAATCACAGGCATTCTTTTCCTCATTTTACAGATGAGGAAATTGATGCTCAGAGTTGTTTAGGTGATATGCTCATGGCCACATAGCTAGTATGTGTCAGAAGCTGGATTGAAATCCAGGTCTTTTTGACCTAAAAACCAGTATTCTAACTTCTATGCCATATTCCTTTAACCTACTAGGGAACATTTATAGGGAAACATAAATTTTTTATGTCCTCTAAGAATTTACAATTCATAGAATTTGAAAACATAAAATATTCTTCCCTAAGTTAATTTGAAAATATGTCTTTCCCTGAAAAACATATAGTTCAAGTGCCTTTTAGGGCTCAGCTACCACAGCACATCTTTGTAAAAGATTGGGACAAGGGTTGGAAATATGTATTCAGAAAATAAAATAAGAGCTTTAAGCAACAATTCGACCCGATGTAAAACTCCAAAAAACGAAACTTGCCTATTTCTATGGAAATCACTATCAAGTCCATCTTTGTCACAACTGGTTACATCTTTGAGCAGTAAATGTTTATGCAAGTCCTATAACATTCAGCATTTCAAGTGCCTTACAAATACAGAGCAAACCAAGAGCTATGCTTTTATTTTATCCTGCTGTAAGAGGGGTGTCCCAAACCCTGCACCCCAAGTAATGCATCTAAAAAGGTGCCCTGATAGCTTTAGCAGGTAAGAATGCCTACTTGATTGAGTTACAGAATCTATCAAAGGTGTAAAGTCAGTGTGAATAATGCCTAGACAAATCTATTGAATGAATCAAGGGCGTAAAGTAGGTACAAATTCATTGAAACCAGTACCAGACACTAAATGTCTTATAGTTGCTGAAGAGAATCAATCACCCAATATGGGTTTTGGATAAAACAACAGAATAATTCAGAATCTAGCATTCCAATATCAGGCCAGTCTAGTAGTCAAAAAGATATAGCTGAGCCCTGGAAAGGAAATCATTTGGGGGAGGGGAGCAGGAAGAAGGAAGGAGATGGAGGGAGAAGAGGAGTGAGTCTGTATCTTCTCTGCCTCCCCTTTGACCAGGGAATGACTTATGACTTTGTGAGCTTCAAAAGGATGGAGGAGTTGGACTCATTTCTTGCTGGCTGTTAGTAGCCACATCCTGAGAATAACAGAGGCTGATGGCTGATGGCTGCACTAGGAGCCACAAAGTGGACATGCTTACAAAAGATAGCCTCAGGATTCTACAAAGTACTGACTCTTAGAACCCAGCAGAGACCAAACCCACCAAAGGGGAATTTCATGAGGACTGCACAAAGAGAGAAAAGACACAAGATACTGTGAAGCACTCTATTCATTGAGTCATAGAGATCCCTTTCATGGAACCTTGGGATTTCCTGGAGGACAAGTAGAAAGTCATTCTATTGGAGCCTTTCAGGGAAGTATACAGCACAGGTTGCAGATTTCAGTAATGCTACTCAATTATCAACAGGTCTCCAAGCAATATGTTAGAAGGAAGGACATGATACTTAAGTAGCTGCTATATGATCAACTCAAATGGAAATAGATGAAAGAAATTACAACATCAAAGAAATCTTTATCCTCAGTTGAGGAATGGACTAGTCTGAAACAATAGCAGCAGGTCAGTTAGCCTGTCATGGAAGGAACTGGGAACTGTAGAATTCTTTTTCAGTTGTGTCCAACTGTTTGTGATCACTTTGGGGCTTTTCTTGGCAGACATACTAAGTGGTCTTCCATTTCCTTCTCCAGCTCATTTTACTAATGATAAAACTGTTAAGTGTTAAGGGATGTGCCCAAGTCACACAACTAGAAGTGTCTGAGGGCAGATTTAAACTCAGATCTTCCTGATTTGGGGCCCAGAGCTCCCTTCATTGCATTACCCAGCTGCCCCATATTGTTGGAAAGGGCAACTCTCCTGGATCCCATGCTCTTCTATGTGTTGTCTTGTCTTCCCCACCAGAACATGAACTCTGTGGCAACAAGGACTAACTTGCTTGTTGTTATTTTTATCCTAGTGCTTAGCCCAGGCCCAAGCACAGAATAAGCATTTAAATGTTTTTTTTTTCATTCTTTCATTAGCTACATTTAATAATTTTGTGAGGTGATGCTATTCATAATTTTCTCTCGTTCCTATGATGTTTTATAAAGACGATTGAACTCTTAAGTGGTATTGCATGTGTTTGAAATATCTTTCTTCATGCAAAGGAGATACAAGTCTTTCCTGTTGGTGGTGATTTCTGGACTCTTTGGGCTTCTTGCTTTGACAGCAGTTTTGCAGATGTTGTCTCAAAGCTATGGTAATAAAGTAAAAATCATTATTTTTGTCTATTTCTTTTCTTTTAGATTTGATAGCTTGTTTAACTAGATTCTGATCTTTTCCCTTTCTCCTAGTTTTGTATTGATTTTGGTTTTTGCTCTGAACAATCAATGTTATATTATAAAAGCAAAGAGATGATTCTAAAATAGTTCCTAAACTGGCATCCAGGCATTTTCTGTGTGTTAAGATATAGTCCGCTTTGGATTTTCCGGTGAAGATAATGAAGGGAAGGTCTTAAAAAGAACCAGGCTCTTCATAAATTTCTCAAAAAACACAACAATAGAAATACTAATAGAAGAAAAGCAGCTTTTAAAATGCCCATACAAAAAATAAAAATCAAACAGAGATAAAAAAAAAAAAGTTCTGACACAATTTTTTAAATGCAGCAATGGACATAACTAAAGTACCAAAGGGAACATAGAAGGGAAAAGAACCAGGACAGAACATTCCAAGATAGAACCTTAAATGAATACATTACTCACATAAGTAAATTAATCTGAAATTAACACTGGTATGAAAATCAGAAGACCAAATTAAAGAGGTATTTGTAAAAGTTTAAAAAAATCATGAGAATTACTGAAATTAAAAGATTTTACTTGGAAGATTTCAAGGAAATATTCAACCTTAATCAATTTCTCAAATTAGTGACCTGGTTTTGTTCTATTATCATTATGGAGGAAGATTAAAATAAATATAAAAGTTTCCCAGAACATTCAATTTGGGAGATGGTATTCCTGTCAAATGCCACTCAAACCAGCATTCAAAGAAATCTAATACTGGTTTTGCATTCATTTAATGAAAATACATTTTTTAGTTTTATTTAATATGCATTTCAACCAGCATTAATTAAGTTGTGCTGACCTCATTGTTGTGTACCTATGAAAACTGGACAGTCTACCAGTACCATGCCAGGAAACGGAATCGTTTCCATTTGAACTGTCTTAGGAAGATTCTGAAGATCACTTGGCAGAATAAGGTACCAGACACTGAGGTCCTTACTCAAACCAAACTGCCAAGGAGTTTAGAGAGTACAGAGAGCAAAACTATAATGGGCTGGTCACATTGTTCGAATGGAAAATGCGCACTTGCGAAAAAGACTATTTTATGGAGAACTCACACAGAGCAAGCATTCACATGGTGGTCAGAAGAAGCTATACAAGGACACTCTCAAAAACTTTGGAATTGCTTATGTGACATGGGAGACACTGGCACAGGACCCCTCAGTATGACGTGCCCATATCAGAGAAGGTGTTGTGCTCTATGAGCAAAGCAATATTGAAACAGCTCAAAGGAAGCGCAGGATGTGCAATTTTAGAATATCCACCCCAAATGTTTATGAGGACTATTTGTGCCCAACCTGTGGTAGAGCATTCTGAGCTTGTATTGATTTGATCAACCATAGTGGGACACACTGAAACTTGACTTTACTATAGTGATGTCATTTTGGTTGTCTTCAAGAATGAAGGACAAAAATCAACCAACATTAAGTATCTGATACATGAAAGGAACGATGTGAGGTGCTCAGGATACAAAAAAAAATATGTTCCTTTCTCACTAGGATTTTACATTTTCCTGGAATCTTTGTGATATTGTTTAACCCCAAATGAGGTTATAAAAATACCAAATTGTAGCTGGTTACACAGATTACATAGATTTTTAACAGGATACCCAATGGGCAGCAAGGTGGCACAGTGAAAAAAGAGCTAAGCCTGGAGTCATGGAGACTCATCTTCCCAATTCAAATCTGGCCTTAGGCACTTCCTAGCTGTGAGACCCTAGGTGAGTCACTTAACCCTGTTTGCCTTATTTCCTCATCTGTAAAATGAAGTGGAGAAGGAAATGGCAAACTACTCCAGTATCTTTGCCAAGAAAACCCCAGAGTCCGGAAGGGTTGTACAGAATTGAACGACAACAAAGGAGAGCATAGAGTCATATTATTTTATATTTTTAAATTACATTATATTTATTTCAATATGTTAAATTCAATCCATTCAATAAACATTTATTAGAGCCTACTTCGAGCAAGCCCCTGTGCTAAGTGCTAAAGACAACAAATAATTCAAAGAGAGACAGTGCCTGCCCTCTAGAGCTTACAATCTAAAGCGGCTGACAACCCCCAAGAGGAGGCAGGAAAGTAGGGGGTTGAAAGAGGTATAGGGGTTTCTTATGGGTTATGTTATCCCATGGACTTAAAACCAGGTAGGGGAGCAGATGCAAAAGTGAGGTGAGTTGAGGGGCCAATTTCTGCCCTCTATAAAAGAAATCACCGGAGGAGTTTGGTGCTCTACTTTGCAAACCTATGATTAGAAGGCTGAGGGAGATGGAGTTAATCAAGGCTTGAATTAGCAGCATGGGGATGAGTTTAGAAGGTTGAGTTTATCTTGAGAGGGGTATCTTGTTCTATGGAGTTGTAATGGGCGTGAAACCTGACTCTGAGCTTGCTGGACCTTGAACAGGTCACTTGTCTTCTCTTGATCTAAATTTCTTTATCTGTAAAAGGAAGGAGTTGGATTAGATGACCACAAAATTCATTCTACCTCCAAAGCTATCATTCTGTGACCTTATATTCTTATGAAATGACCTTTTCATTGTGTAATGTAGAGAATATAGTGGAAAACGTCCACAGCAAGATAACTAGGTACAACTAACAACAGATCTGGTACAGTGGAAAACAATTACATGCAATGGAACTAAACGAAGAAAACAGTCTCAAGAACCAATGAATCATTAAAAGAATTAGAAAAGTCACAAACATGAAAAATCAAGAGATGAATCTGGAGGACGGGTCAAGATATAGAAGCCTCTGGATTGCTATTATCCCAGAAAATTTAGAAAATAAAGATAATTTGAAAAATACATTCTGAGAAATAATCAAGAAAACTTTCAAGGTTTTGAAAAAGCAATTATAAACAACTAGAAAGAATCCATAAAATCCCAACAAGAATCAACATTTTAACTCTCCTAGATAACACTTTGATAAGAAAAAATATCTCTAAGCTGCAAAGACAGAAATAGCAAGCAAGGTACATCTATCAGTACTGCAATAGACTTTTTTTTTTTTTTAACAAAAATTTAACTTATTTGTTTTCAGTTTTCAACAATCACTTCTATAAGTTTTAAATTTTCTCCCCCTCTCTCTCCCCTCCCTTCTTGAGACAGCATGAAATCTTATATGGCTTCTACACTACAATAGACTTTTTAAAGAAAGAAAATAAATATTTAAAGAGATTAGAATAAATATTTAGAACTTAGATATGTGGGGCACAAATTATATATGAAGGCAGGAAATGAATGAGATGTATACTGTAAAAAAATTCATGGAGGACATGGTTTCAGAGGCAATGAGGAAGACTTGCATGAATTAAAAAAGAGTTAAGTTTATACCATGACAAGAATATTGTAAAGAGAAACGACTTTGAAACACTTAGGTACCCTAATCAATGTAATGAACAGTCATGATTCTAGGGAACTCATGAAAAAAACATGCTTCCCACCTAGTGCCAGAGAGATGATGGATTCAGGATGCAGATTGAGATACATATTTGTTTTGCTTAACTATGCATATTTGTTGCAAAGATTTTATTTTTCTTCTTTTTTTCAATCAAGAGAAGTAGATAGAAGGGAATGAAGATGGATTTTTGTTAATAGAAAAATTAATCTAAAAAAGAAAGCAAGATATTTGAGCTACACTTAAATTTTGAAAAGTTTTCAAAGACAGAAATTCACTTCAAGGAAATCTTTACTCAGAATACAATCCTCCACAATAAGAAGATTAAGATTTAAACAATTTTCTATTTAAAAATTTATCTGTATATTTTTTTTTGTTTTCAAAATTCACTTTTGTAAAATTCTTAGTTCTAAATTTTCTCCCCTTCCATACTCTTCCCCCTTTCTAACACAACATGCAATCTGATATAGGCTCTAAATATACATTCAGGTTAAACATATTTTCACATTAATCAAGATGTAAGGAATGATTAGAACCAATGGGAGGAATTATGAGAAAGAAGAAACAAAATAACACATGAAAAAGAGAGCAAATAGTATGCTTCCATCTGTATTCAGACTCCAAAGTTCTTTCTCTGGATGTGGGTAGTATTTTCCATCATGTGTCTTTTGAAGTTGTCTTAGATCTTTGCATTGCTGAGAAGAGCTAAGTCTATCAAAGTCGATAATCTCACAGTGTGGCTGTTACTGTGTACAATGCTCTGTTGATTCTGTTCAATTCACTCAGCATCAATCTTTACAGGTTTTTCTGAAATCCACCTTGTCATTTTTTATAGAACAATAATGTTATAGAAGAATAACATTCCATTCCATTCATATACCACAACTTTTTCAGTCATTCTCCAATTGATGAGCGTCCCCTCAATTTCCAATTCTTGGCCACAACAAAAAGAACTGCTATAATCAACGGTGATTTTGAGCATTTTTTTCATATAATTATATATAGATTTAATTTCTTCACCTAAAAACTGCCTGTTCATATCCTTTGACCATTTATCAATTGGGGAATGACTTGTATTCTTATAAATTTGATGCAGTTCTCTATCTATTTTAGAAATGAGGACTTTATGGGAGATACTGGTTGTGAAAATTCTTTCCCAGCTATCTGCTTCCCTTCTAATCTTGGTTGCATTGGTTTTATTTGTACAATTTGTTTTAACTTAATGTAATCAAAACATCCATTTTGCATTTCAGAATGTTCTCTATCTCCGTGTTGATTCACAAAATTTTCCATTGTCTGTAAATCTGACAGGTAAACTATTCCTTGTTCTCATAATTTGCTTATAGTATCAGCCTTTACATCTAAATCATGTGCCCATTTTGATTTCATCTTGGTAGATGGTGGGTGATATTGGTTTTGCCTACTTTCTGCCATACTATTTTCCAGTTTTCCAAGCAATTTTTGTCAAATAGTGAGTTCTTATCCCAGAAGCCGGAGTCTTTGGGTTTATCAAATAGTAGATTACTATAGTAATTTACTTGTACATAAGATGTGTCTTGTGTACCTAACCTATTCCACTGATCCGCCACTCTACTTCTTAGCCAGTACTAAAAAATTTTGATGATTGCTACTTGATCATCTATCTGGTACAGTGAGGGCACTTTCCCTTGCATTTCTTTTCATTATTTCCCTTGATATTCTGAAACTTGTTCTTCCAGATGAATTTTGCTCTTAATTTCTAGCTCTATAAAATAATTTTTTAGTAGTTTGATTGGTATGGCACTGTATAAGTAAATAGGTTAGGTAGAATTGTCGTTTTCATTATACTAGATCAGCCTACGTACAAGCAACTGATACTTTCCCAATTATTTAGATGTGACTTTATTTGTGTGAAAAGTATTTTGTAATTGCATTCATATAGTTCCTGGGTACGTCTTGGCAGATAGACTCCCAAATATTTTATGTTGTCTACAGTAACTTTAAATGGAATTGAACTTTCTATTTCTTCCTGTTGAACTTTGTTAGTATTATACAGAAAAGATGATGATCTGTCTGGGTTTATTTCATATGCTGCAGCTTTGCTAAAATTGTTTATTATTTCAAGTCATTTTTTGATTCTCTAGGATTCTCTAAGTATACTGTTGTATCATCTGCAAAGAATGATAACTGTGTTTCTTCTTTGCTTATTCTAAATCTTTCAACTTCTTTTTCTTCGCTTATTGTTAAAGCTAACATTTCTAGTGCAATGTTGAATAACAGTGGCGATAATGGACATTTTTGTTTTACCTCTGATCTTACCAGAAATGCTCCTAGCTTATCCACTGTAATACTTGCTGATGTTTTAGGCAGATGCTACTTATCATTTTAAGGAAAATTGCATTTACTCCTATGTTCTCTAGTGTTTTTAATAGGAATGGGTGTTGTTTTTTTGTCAACAGTCTTTTCTGCATCTACTGAGCTAGTCATATGATTTTTGTTAGTTTTCTTGTTGATACAGTCAATTATGCTGATAGTTTTCCTAATATTGAGTCAGCCTTGAATTCAAGGAATAAATCCTACCTGATCATAATGTATTATCCCCATAATAAGTTGCTGTAATCTCTTGTTTAATATTTTATTTAAATTTTTTGTGTTTGTATTCATTGGGAAAATTGGTCTATAATTTTCTTTCTCTGTTTTAGCTCTTTCCAGTTTAAGTAAAAGCACCATATTTGTTTCATAAAAAAATTGGTAGAATTCCTTCACCTATTTTCCCAAATAATTCATAAAATATTGGAATTAATTGTTCTTTAAATGTTCAGTGGAATTCACTTGCAAATCCATCTGGCTGTGGTGATTCTTTCTTAGGGAGTTCATTAATGACGTTTAATTTCTTTTTTTTTATGGTGCAACGGTTTAATTTCAGATGTTAGCTCATCATAGACAAAGATAGCAAAGCTACTGAGAAAATATGATTGCCAAAAAACAACTTGGAAAATATTCACAGTGTGTTGTACATCTTTTTAACATTTTGTTGGAAGGTCTTGTAACTTTTGTAAATGTTTTAATTTGCTATTAAGAGCATCTCCTAGAACATTTCTGCTTTTCAGAATGGTTATCTGTGTTCATGGCTGCTGCTGCTGCGGTTTCATTAGGGCTTGTATGGAAGAACTTTCATGCTAAAATTGCATAGAAAAGGATCCAGGAATGAAGAAAAGGTCTGAGATCACAAGTATGGACAATGGAGTTTTCTCAGTCTCATTCCGAAATTGATTTAAAGCATCCTTAGATATTTAAATAATTAAAAACAGCCCTTCCAGAGTTTCAAAGTCCAAGTGGTGAAAATGTGGTACATCTCTCTACTTGTTTTGACTTCTTGGATGTCTTTTTACCATTTGGCCTAATCAGTTTTTTAAGGTGTTAGTTTCTTCTGGGTTCTTTTTTTTTTTGTCTCCTTTACCAAGCTGTTGGCTTGTTTTCCATGATTTTCTTGCATCACCCTCAATTCTCTTCCCAATTTTTCCTCTACTTCTATTACTTGATTTTCAAAATCTTTTCTGAGTTCTTCCATGGCCTGCAACAAATTCATATTTTTCTTGGAGGCTTTAGATGTAGGAGCTTTGATATTGTTGCCTTCTTCTGGTTGTATGTTTTGATCTTCTTTGTCACCAAAGTGAAATTGTATAGTCTGAGTGTTTTTACAGTATCTGCTCATTTTCCCAGTCAAATACTTGACTTTCTAACTCTTTGTCAAGGTAGCGCTCTGCTTCCAGTGAGGGAGGGGTGGTGTATTGTCCAAGCTTCAGGGATTTTGTGCAGGTATTTTCAAGGTACTTCTAGGGGCCTGTAAATTTTCAGTTCTTCCAAGATGGTATGATCTAATAAGAAGTGTTTACTCCTTTCCTGGCCTATTCTCTGGTCTATGAGTGACCACAAGCATTCTTTTCTGTCTTGGAACTATGAGGAGGATTCCCTCTGCAATGCATCACAAGCTCCTCCATACCAACACTCCTCTTCACCCCAGGATTGCCACCCAGGACTGTGACCCAGATCCAAGTAGGGAAAAACAAGAGAATCCTGCCTCAGTGCCAGAAAAGAGATCCCAGGAATCACCCTCTGATGAGCTGCTCAGTGCCCACACCACCTGAGGACTGGGAGCTCCAAAAGCAGCCACTGCTGCCACCACCACCACCACCACCGCCACCATTGCTGCTGCAACCACTGCCTCTACCTCCCATGGGTTGCGCTCCTCTGGAGTGCGCTCCTCTATCACCCAGATATGACAGAGTTTTCCCATTGACCTTCTATGCTGTCTTTGATGTTTGTGGGCTGAAAAGTCCAGAAGCTGCCACAGTTGGTAGTGACTCAATCCTTTGAGGCCTGTTCTGGCCCTCTCTTTGCCCACATGGCTTATACTAGACTATGCTCTACTCCCAGCCTGGTGTCATAGACCCTTCCTGTCAATGTTTCCGGCTGTCTTGCACTGGAGATTTGCTTTATTTGTCATTTTATGCATTCTGTAACTCTAGAATTTATTTGAGTGATTTTTATAGGTATTTGGAGGCATTTGCGGAAGAACTCAAGCAAGTCGCTGCTTTTATTCCACTATCTTGGCTCTGACCCCTGTTCAATTTCTTTCTCTGAAGTGGAATTATTTAAGAATTTTATTTCCTCTTCTGTTAATCTTGGTAATTTATATTTTTGTAATATTCATCCATTTGACTTAGATTGTCAAATTTATTGGCACACAATTGGGCAAAAGAGTTCCTAATTATGTTTTTTATTTCCTCTTCATTGGTGATGAACCCATCCTTTTCATTTTTTGATATTGGCAAATTGTTTTTCTTCTTTCCTTTTTTTGTCAAATTAACCAAAAGTTTATCTACTTCATTGGTTTTTTTCATAGAACCAGCTATTAGTTTTATTTATCAGTTTGACAATTTTCTTAATTTCAATTTTATTAACCTCTGCTTTGGTTTTCAAAATTTCTAATTTGGCATGTCATTGGGAATTTTTATTTTGTTCTTTTTCTAGCTTTTTTAGTTGCATGCCCACTTCATTGATCTACTCTTTCTCTTTCATTCATATAAGCATTGAGAGATATAAAACTTCCCCTAAGTTTTATATAAGAACTGCTTTGGCTGCATCCCATAAATTTTAGTATGTTGTTTCATTATTGTATTCCTCTTGGATGAAGTTATTGATTGTTTCTATGATTTGTTGTTTGACCAACTCATTCTTTAGGATTATTTAGTTTCCAATTAATTTTTAGTCTATTTTTTCCATGGTCCTTTACTACATGTAATTTTTATTGAATCATGATCTGAAAATCATGCATTCAATATTTCTGCCTTTCTGCACTGGATGTTTTTATGACCCAGCACATGGTCAATTTTTGTGTAGGTTCAATGAACCTCTGAGAAAAAGTTATATTCCTTTCTATCTCCATTCAGTTTTCTCCAGAAGTCTACCATATCTAACTTTCCTAAGATTATATTCACCTCCTTAATTTCTTTCTTGCTTATTTTATGGTTAGATTAATTTAATTCTTGCAGGGGGAGGTTGAGGTCCCCCACTAGTATAGTTTTGCTATCATTTTCCTTCTGTAACTCCCTTAACTTCTCCTCTACAAATTTGCATGCTTTATCATTAAGTGCATATATGTTTAGTACTGATAGTGCTTCATTGTCTACAGTAACTTTTAACAGGATGTAGTTTACTCCCTTATCTTTTTTAAATTAGATATATTTTTTATGTTGCTTTTTCTGAGATTAGGATTGTACTCCTGCTTTTTTTTTAAACTTCAGCTGAACCATAATATATTTTACTTCAGCCTTTAACCTGTGTGTATCTCTTTGCTTCAAATGTGTTTCTTATAAAAACATGTTGTAGGATTATGTTTTTTAATCCCCTGTGCTATCTTCTTCTGTTTTATGGGAGAGTTCATCCCAATCCCATTCACAGTTATGATTACTAACTGTATCTTTCTTTGCATCCTATTTTTCCCATTCATGTTTTCCTGCATCCTTTCTCCCTTTTTCTCCTCATATTTTCCTTCTGACCACCCTCCCTCAATCTGTCCTCCATTCTATTAGCTCCCTGACTTTTCTTCTCCCTTTCTCCTCCTACTTCCTACAGGGTAAGTTATATTCCTACATCCGAATTAATGTGTATGATATTTCCTCTTGGAATCAAACCCAATGAGAGTAAAGTTTAAATAATACTCACCTTTCTCCCTTCTTTCCCTCTACTGTGATAGGTCTTTGTAACATTTCATGTGACGTAATTTACCCTCTTCTGCCACCTCCTTTCCTCTTCTCCCAGTACAATCTTTTTTTTAACTACTTAATTATTTTTTTAATAATCACATCAATGTCAACTTATATACACACCCTCAGTCTATGTACATACCTTCTAAATGTCATAATAAAGATACAATTCTCAAGAGTTACAAGTATCATCTTCTTGTGTAGGGATGTAAGAAGTTCAACACTATTGAACAACATGGGTTTATCTTTTCTCTGTTTACTTTTTTATGCTTCTCTAGAGTCTTGCATTTGAAGCCTAAATTTTCTGTTCAGCTCTTGATTTTTCATCAGGAAAATTTGAAAGTTCCCTATTTCATTGAATGTGCATCTCTTCCATTAAAGATTATGCTCAACTGTGCTAAGTAGTGGATCCTTGATTATAATCCAAGCTCCTTTGCCTTGGGAAATATCATATTCTAAGCCCTTTGATATTTTAATGTAGAAGCTGCAAGGTCCCGAGTAATCCTGACTGTGGTCCCACAGTATTTAAATTGTTTCTTTTGGGCTGATTGCCCTATATTCTCCTTGATCTGATAATTCTGGAATCTGGCTACAATATTCCTTGGCATTTTCATTTCAGAATCTTTTTCAGGAGGTGATCAGTGGATTCTTTTGATGACTATTTTGTTCTCTGGTTTTAAGACATCAGGGCAGTTTTTCTCAACAATTTCTTAAAAGATGCTTTCTAGGCTCTTTTTTTTGTCATGGATCTCAGGTAGACCAATAATTCTAAAATTGTCTTTTCTGGATTCATTTTCCAGGCCATTTGTTTTTTCCAATGAAGAATTTTACATTTTCTTTTATTTTTTCATTTAAAAAAGTTATTTTTGACTGATTCTTGGTGTCTCATAGTCATTAGCTTACAATTACTCAAATCTAATTTTTAGTGAATTGTTTTCTTCAATTAGCTCTTGTGCCTCCTTTCCCATTTGGCTAATTCTACTTTTTAAGGAATTGGTTTTTTTGGTGTACTTTTTTCTCTATTTGGTCAATTGTATTTTTTAAGTTACTGTTTTCTACTGTCAATTTTTGTCCTTTTCCCAAGCTGTTGACTCTGTCTTGCATATCTCTTATTTACTTATCCAGTTTTCCTTCTACTTCTCTTATTTGCCTTTTAAAATTCTTCTGTAGCTCTTTCAAAAAGACTTTTGGGGCTTGAGTTCAATTCATATTCCCCTTTCAGATGTAGGCATATTGCCATTGTACTCTTCTGTATTTGTGTTTTTATCTTCCTTGTCCCCATTGAAAGAGTCTATGGTCAGTGTACATTTTTGACTTTGCTCATGATTTTTGCCTAATTCCTGGGTTTTAGAGTTGAGCTGCCCCACTGGAGCACAGGGGTCACTGTACAAAACTTCTTGTGCGGGAGGGCAGGGGCTTCATCACTGGCTTTATGTGCTGGAGCGTCAAATGCTGGCAGCTGGAGTATCAGCTTACCTGGTGCTGAGCTGAGGTCTGGCAGTGTAGTGTCTGGCATGTGCTGTGGGCACATGGATTTTTCTGCCTTTCCCCAGGACTATATTTTAGCTCTCAGAGTCAGGGTGGGAGTCTGGCCACTGGAGGATGCCTGCTCACTTGGCACTGTACTGAACTGACTGTGGGAGGCCTCTTGACTGGTTGGAGCTGGATTAAAGCATGGAGAATTTCAACTGCTACAAGATGCTTGCCTGCTGGTGTAAATTGTGATTCTCTAATCTGGAGTCTGCCTGTTCCCCTGGCTGTGCTAGGGCACACAAGTGTCCTAGTGTTGGCACTTGCCTACTCTACCACCCTGAGGCTCAGGCTCTTCCACTGGTTGATTGAGTTGTTGCTTACCAGGATACCTCCAGTCCTGGACTGCGCTCCCCTTTCACCAGAGTGAGAGGGAACATTCCCATTGATTCCCCCTCCTTGGCTAATAGCATGCTGTATCTTGTTTTTCTGCTAGCTTTACTGTTCCAGGATTATTCCTGGGGTGATATTTTTTTGGGGGTTTTACAGTTCAATAAGGAAGAGTAAGAGCAACTTACTGCTTATTCTGCCATCTTGGCTCCTTTAAAACAGTTTTCAAGAGATTTTCAACAATGAGCCAGAGAGCCACATCAAAAGAGAGTATAGTTCTCTTTTAGTACCTCAAAATCCACCAAAACTAAAACCAAAACCTATGACTGGTTGGTTGGTTGTTGTCCTTCCTTCTTGCAGAGGACCAAAATAGCATCACCATGATAAAGTGAAATTTCAGTGTGTCTGACTGTGGCTGATCAGACCAATATGAGCTTGGAACGCTCTACCACAGGTTGACTATGGATAGTCCATGTGAATATTTTCAGTGGACACTCAAAATTTGTGCTTCCTATGTTTACTTTGTGTTGTCTCAATTCTGTTTTGCTTATAGAGCGCAGTACCCTTTCTGATGTGGGCACGTCATGCTGAGCAGTCCTGTGCAGTGTCTCCCATGTTGCACAGTCAAATCTAAAGTTCTTGAGAGCGAGACATTGAAAGTATTGCTCCTTCTGACCACCATGTGATCACCTGCCCCATGTGAGTTCTCCATAAAATAGTCTTCTTGGCAAGTGAACATGCGTTTGAACAACGTGGCCAGCATATCAGAGTTGTTCTCTCTGAAACATAGTTTGAATGCTTGGCAGTTCAGCTTGAGCAAGGACTTTAGTGTCCAGCACCTTATCCTGCCAGGTGATCCTCAGAATCTTCCTAAGACAGTTCAAATGGAAGCGATTTAGTTTCCTGGCATGGCACTGGTAGACTGTCCATGTTTCACGGGCATACAATAGTGAGGACAGCACAACAACTCTGTATTCCTTCAGTTTGGTAGTCAGTCTTTTCTCTCTCAAACTTTTCCTTGAAGCCTCCCAAACACTGAGCTAGCTCTGGCAATGTGTGTATCAACCTCATTGTCAATGTGTACATCCCTGGAAAGTATATTACCAAAGTAAGTAAACTTATCCACAGCATTCAAAACTTCTCCATTTGTTGTAACCAGTGGTTCCACATATGGATGATGTGCTGGTGGCTGATGGAGCACCTGTGTTTTCTTGGTATTCATTATTAGGCCAAAATTAGCACAGGCAGCAGAGACTTGATCCATACTTTGTTGCATCTCAGCTTCAGAGGCTGCATTGAATGCACAATCATCTGCAAACAGAAAATCATGCATCAACACTCCCTCCACTTTGGTCTTGGCTTGCAGCCTTTTCAAATTGAAAAACTTACTCTCAGTATGGTAGTTGACCTTGATGCTGTGTTCATTCTCACTGAAAGCATTTGACAACATGGCTGAAAACATCATGCTAAAAAGCATGGGAGTAAGCACACAGCCCTGTTTCACTGGTGACTAAAGACATCACCCATATATATCGTAGGGTGAAAGAAACTAGAAAAAATAGATTATAGAAGGAAAAAAATGATGAAATAATCCTTGGCTCTAGGAAAGAATCTGCGTCCAGGTATCTAAAGTTACTTCACTGATCCTGAGTTCATTAATTAAAATACGAGGTAATGTGGCATAACAAAATAAAGTGTTGACCTCAGAGCCAGGAAAACCTAGGTTTAAGTCCTACCCTCAACACTGACTCTGCTACCCTGGAGAAGTCATCTAACCACAGTGCCCCAGAATTCTGTAAGACTAAATTACTAAACAATTGCAGATTTCCAGTGGTAGAGGGGACTCTACCTCTCAAATTTCTCCTATACCAATGAAATCCTAAGTCCAGACCAAAAAAAAGTGAGAAAGGAGAGAGGAGAGAGGGACATACATAGAGGAGGCAATGGCAAGGAGAAGAGGGAGGGAGGGGGAAGAGACAGAGGCACAGAGACAGAGAGAGACTCTACTCCATTCCTTGTTTGGTTAACTATTTTTCTTCTAGGAAAATTGGTATTTTCACATATTCAGGAAGTTCTAGTGGTACCCTCTTACTTTTGAATGCCATATTTCAGGTAATCAGACTTAAAAACTGCCCTAAAGTAGTGAAAATTAAGGACACAATTCAAATAAACAGAATCTACAGAATGTTAAGAAAATGAATAATCCCAAAAATAATTCACCCAGACGTATGACCATCTAAATGGAGAATCTTGCAAGCATCCCAGAAAGAAACATAATGCATATGAAAAGCAGTTATAATTGTTCAAGATTTCTTATTCAGAGTAAGAAACAATAGGACTGAACTATGATAAACTGGATTTAAGAGAAACTGGTTTGTATCCCAAAATTACTCCTCCATCTAACAAAGTTGAGGACATTTTCCAAAAGGAAGAAAATATAACACAACAGAGGAATCCCAGTCATTCCTACAGAAAAATCCAGATCCATCAGAGGCTTTGAAATATACATCAACTGTGTAGCACACCACAAAACAAAGTAAAGAAACTTTAAAATTAAGACTGAATGAATGAAGGTTTATGATGTACCATGAAACTGTTATTTCTTAGACATTTTCCAAGAAGAACATTGGAGAACACACTGCTACAAACTGTCTAATGATGAAGAATTCTATGGGAAATGAAAACAATAAAATAAGTGACCTTGAGAGAAAAGAGAAACGATTCAAAGTTGAATGCATTAAGAGAAATAGGGAGGAAAACTATTTCATATTTCATGGCTTCACAAATGACAACACAAAATCAATATTAAATGCATGAGTATTGAATAGTATAACAACTAAATATTGAAAGGGACAGTTAAACTTTCAAATTCAGCAGGATTCCTCCCTGCCAGGAGCTATATTTCAAGTGATTTCTCCAATCTACTTTGCATAGAGGCAGTGGACATAGGGCTGGGCATGGAGTCTGGAATCCCCAAGTTCAAATTCAGCCTCACATTAGTTGTGTGAGCCAGGGCAAGTCAATTAACTTCTATATGCCTCAGTTTTCTCAATTAAAATAAAGGGGCAATAATGGCACCTACCTCCTAAGGTTTCTGTGAGAACCAGATGAGACAGAATTTTTATTGTTTAGGACATAGTTGGTACTTAATAAATGCTCCTTTTCTTCCTACCTCCCCACCCTTTCCTTATCCGAACCACAAAACTATTCCTAAAACCCAGGTTTGGTCATGATAATCTCTTATTTAAAAACAAAAACTCCATTGAGTCTATCTACTGTGTCTCACATTTATAGAAATCTTTACGATCTGGCTCCAACCTACCTTTTCAGGCTTATTACTCGTCTCCTTCATGCACTATATATTCCAGTCAGACTGACCTGCTTGCTGATACTCACAAACCACATTTCATCTACCACCTCTGTACCTTTGCTAAGACTGTTCCTATTGCCTAGAATGGTTTTTCTTCTTATCTGCTCATTCTAGAATATTTAGCTTCCTTCAAAAAAAAAAACTTGATGGCCATTCTTGGTCTTCTCAAACAAAATATTATCCTCCAAGAAGCAAAATAATAATCCAGCAGGGTCATAGAATCAGAAGGGTCCTCAAAGGTCAATTTCTTCTTTTTCTTCTCCTTCCTTCCTTCCTCCTCCTCCTCCTCCTCCTCCTCCTTCTTCTTCCAAATAAGGCCCAGGAATAGTTAATGACTTGCCCAAGGTCCTATAATTAGTAAGCATCAGAGCCGGAATGGGAATCAGGGGTGTGCTGGACTTAGTGAAAGTCCATTGTAAATTTTCAGTATGGGCACTTGAACTTTGAAAATCAGCAAATGCCATAAATCAGGGCTTGAGTTTATGGCGTTCTTGATTGTCTAGGCTTAAGAAATTGATGAATAACGTTTTAATAATGCAAATTGAATTTAAAAGTACATTGGGAGAACATTGTTTTGGTCGGGTATTTACAAGAACGTTTTAGAATAAAAAACAGGGCTCTCTAAACTCCAGAGACTTTCCTCTGTCCCACATAATCTCCCTTTTCTTTATCATCATTATCCCATCCAACCCCCAAGGCTTCCCTATTCCTTCTTGGTCCTCATCTTTCCCAGTGTAGCTTTAAAAAGTCCCTAACTTCCTTTTCCTTTCTCAGTTCAATCTTAGCTTTAGGACTCTCCACATTATTCTTTTGGGCAATTAGACAGTATAGTGGATAGAGTGCCAGACCTAGAGTTAGGAGGACCTGACTTCAAATTTGACCTCAGATACTTCCTAGATATGTGAGCCTGTTTGTCAGTTAACCCTGTTTGAAGCAGTTTCCTCATCTGTGAAATGAGTGGGAGAAGGAAATGGCAAACCACTCCAGTATCTTTGGGGCTCCAGAGAATCAGACATGACTGAAAGGACTAAAGAACAAAAAAGAACACTATTCTTTTAAGGCTCTGACATGCTTTTGTAATCCCTTGTTTCTATTTTCCATAGGATGATATTCTTAACACCCTCAACTGTTATCAACAAGAAAGCAAAGGAGTCTCACAAGGTAATGAAGTTCATTTTGTATCTTTATCTGTTTAATGAGTTTCCATGGTCAAAAGGTGCATTGATTTCTAGTGATGAGTGTCTTCTTACTAAAACTGCTTCTTAGACAGCAGACACAGACTTTTGCTGAACTCATAATAAAAATCTACTAGTCTACATTGGTAAAACAAAGTGAACAAAAAATGTACATTGCCTTTGATTATGATCTATAGGTAGAGAAACCCATTGAGTTAAACCATCACCTCTAAAATATTATACTAAATTCTAGTTCTTTTGCCAACTGCCTATTGGGCAGTTACACCTAGATATTTTGTGTACTTTTCAAGCTCAAGATGTTCAAACTAAAATTTATTTTCTGATGGTAAGGACTGTGAAGGGACCCCAGAACGTATCTTTTTGAGTTGCCTTATTTTCCAAAACCATGGAACCCAGAACATGCAGGAGGCTCTCAATGTTACAAGGATGACATTCCCCTGAGTTGATATAATGTGTTGTTGCACCCCAAACTGGATTCCCTGTGTGTCTTTGGGAAGCAAGACAGGTGCCAGCCAGTTTGTGCTAGGTTGGGGGTCCTTTGCAGATAAGCAGACTCTCCTATCTTCATAGTCTAGCAGTTACCAAGGGGAAAGAATGAGGTTTTTTTCATTACCTGGCTCCTCCCTATGAGGAGTGGTCTTGTCTTTTTTCCCACTTTTGTTGAATGTTTCTCCTCCCATGTCATACCTTTCTCGCTATCTCCTCTTCCCCTTGTCCTGCTATTATAAAAATGTAAACTTCTGTAAAGACTGGAGTCCTTTGGATTTCACATGCATGTTCATTTCTCTTGTAATGAAACTGATTTTCACATAAATCTCATGATGTTGATTGCCTGTTGACACCTCCTCCCAAACATTTCCCTCCTCCAAACTTACTGATTTCTGATGAGGATATCACCATTCACCTAGTCACCCTTCACTGCCCTCTCCCTTAGCAGGGAGCAGGACTGGGAGCAAGTGAGTGAGTGGGGTCAGGTCAGAGGGGAAAGAACACAGGCAATTGACACAAGTCAAATGATACATTGTGACAGTTGATAGTTGAGAAGGCCCTGACTGGGGAAAGAGAGGTTTGAGAATGTGCTGTAAACATGTTTATTAGTTTTTTTGTCACCATGACAGATTTGGCTTTCTGGTTCTGGGATTTGGCTTTCTGGTGTTTACATAAATGTTTTTCTTCTGCCTTCTATATGGAAAGTCTTTTTATATTTTGCGATTGAGCATATTCATAGTCACCGCCAGTGCTGTGAATATTGCCTTGGCGATACATTTGGCATCATGAACAGGATTGCAAAGTAAAAAATCTCTATTTAGAGGCACAAATGATTTAGGGGAAGACATTAATATCTCAAGATGGGAAAATTTGTGTGTGTTTGTTCTTCATTGCCAAAGAAGACCATGTCATCAGAGAACATGACTTGTACTTGACTTTGTTTAGAGTGAGGGAGGGCTGTACAGGTCAACAGCTTCACTTCTCCTCCAGAGCCATCTGAATCCAGTGACCAGATATTCATCAGGATGACTGGAGATGACCCAGAATGAGGCAATTGGGGTTAAGTGACTTGCCCAGGGTCACCCAGCTAGTGAGTGTCAAGTGTCTGAGGGGAGATTTGAACTCAGATCTTTCTGACCCCTGCACTAGTGCTCTATCCACTGCACTACCTAGCTGCCTGTGGGAGAATTTACCATTTTCCTCACTAGCAAGGGAGTGGGCTAAAAGCACTGGACCCTGTGAAAAGTGGGAAGACAGGTTTACAGGAGGGGGAACCTGGAGATTTGGAAAGGTGTTTGCAAGGAATACCAATAAAACCAGGAAAGGAGTTGTCAGAGGTAAGCAGGAGAGGCTGGATTTTACTAATGACTTACCATACTATGTGCAGAAACAGAGATGAGCTGCTTAAGGAAAAAATTCAGATAAAAAAAGAGTAAGAGGGCAGTCTGGGGTGGGTCTCAGGCAGAAGGAAAGGCTGTTCATCTAGCTCAGAAGAAGCTGAAAGCTAACAAAAGAAATATGTGTCTGATTATACACCCAGCCTAGTTGCCACAGTGATAAAGGAAGTGAAATAATTTTAGACAAAGAAGTTTCTCAGTCAGAAGCACACCTAATAGTGAGGGGGAAACAGGAGAACCAAGGTAAATCAGTGTTTAGGGAAATAATTGAGGATTTTACTCAGCTAGAGGTCACAGAACTTTTGAGTAAATTCACCCAAAGGATGGGAGAATCGTTAATATCTTGGATGGTGAGAGTCAATGATGACAGAGTGGAGGAATAGCTATTGATCCTGTAGACTGCCTGAAATTTATAGGTATTAATCAGAATCCTTTTGTACAGCAAACTTTTAGAGATTACAATACAAAAGGAGGTACTAATACGACTAATCTGTTAGTTTTGGCTGCAGAAGGCTGGCTGCAGTAGATGGTATCCTACTGACTCTATGTGACCTAGTGGAGACAGGTCCTGGTATTCACTTAGAGACTGTATAAGAAAGTTAAAATTAAATGAAGATTGCTATGATTGGAAATGCAGATGCATACTAGGATACTCCCTTGCAGTTTACCATAGGAGTGTAATAGTGAAGTCAGCTCCTCCTACTTAAAGCACTTGATTTTGACTCTAATAATTGGGAAAATAGGGCACCCTCTTTCAGAGGTGCTGGGCAAGATTTCACAGTTAGGTGACTTAGGAGACTGGGGAAAAGACAACATTGTTAGAGAGGAGAGTAAATAGCCAGCAGATTCAAAATCAGAAAGAATTGATAAGGAGAGAATTGTTTGTTGCTCTATTGAGGTCAGGGGCAGATTTTAGAAGCAGAGATGGTATTCCAACTAATGAACTATACAGAATGTACCAAGAAAAGGGACTTGATACTAGACAAAATAGAGAAGTAAGAACTGTCCCTACACATTCTGCTGAACCCTTGTATCCAAGTTTGTCACACCTTCAGGGAGAATAGGAAGTTGGCCAAACCCCAGCTCAGAAGAATTAGCAGTTGGAGGAATCCATGTATTGGCTGGAGTGACAGATTCTAATTATCGAGGAGAAATTATTGTAACATTCCAAAATTTAGGTTATGTACCCATATAGATTTGTAAAAATGATAGAATGGTTCAAGTGGTTATTATTCCTTGTGAAATAAGACCACTTGTGAAAACTTACCCTCCTTCTGAAATAACTACAAGAGTAACTGAAGGATTGGGTTCCACTGATAAAATAAAATTTGGAGCTAAAGTATGGGTAAAATGGAAGACAGATGACATTCCAAAGGCTGTGGAAATTACAGCACATGGGAAAGATAAAACCATAACTGTTGTTTACTCAGGAGTGGATAATTACCAAATTGCACCCTTAAGTCATATATTCTACCGTGAATGAGGCTGTGATGTGAGTTTATGGACTCCAGAACCAGAGTTGACCCCCATCTAACCTGCTTCTGGTTATTGTATTCTTGTTTCTTCTTGGCTTTTTGTCTCTTGTTTGCTAGATTTATTTCCTATAGGCTTAGTACTCTCCACCTGCAGATGACTAATTGCTTAGGCCAGATGTCACCCCTATCCATGACTGTGCTGTGTCATCTCTGAACCTGAAGTTGACCAAACTCCAGATATCAGCTAAAGAACTGATCTCTCAAATGGGACCTCTTGGGGCAGGGACAGCTCTATGTCCAACCTCAGCAGGAAGTAGTTATGGAAAAAGACAGCTTTGCCACTTACCCCAAGATATTGGGCCCCATTTGCTGAGGGGGGATGATGGGGTTCTTGTGCTCAAACCCTACCCTAAAACATTGTTTTATGTGCTCATTTTGTGTGATCCCCATTATATTCTTGTAAAGTTCTGTTGATACCACTTGCCTAAGACATTGTTTTATGTGCTTATTTTCTGTAATCCTTGTTAAAGTTCTGTTATAATCAATTGCCCTACCAACCCAGGTAATGAAAGTGAAAGATTTTGGGGCCAAAAATAACAGTAATTTAAATGGAAAGATCTTTCTCATTCATTAATAGGCCCATATGATCTGCTTAAATCACCTGGAAGCCTAAGTCACATGTGGTGGCAGAAACTTGCTGAACAGGTGGAACAGGAAGGGTGAAGGAAAACCAAGAGGAAGTGAGTACCATCATTGTTAAGAGCCACAGTTATTTATTTCTCTGCTAGCTTGCTGATAGATTTTTCTTTTGTTACAAGAACTCCCTCTAATGTCAAAAATAGGGAAGAACAATTTCTAAACTCAGTTATTTTGTTGAATGAAAATTTATGAAACTAAAATATAATAAGGAAAAATATTCTACTGTTAGTTAAATAACCATCAGAAGAAGATAAAATAATCACATGAAACTTGGTGAAATAAAAATTTCAAAACTGCCCTGATATTCTAGAATAAGATGGTAAAATAGAAATGGAAAGAATTCATCTATCACCTCCTAAAAGATACCCCCACAAGAGAAACTCCTAGGAATACTGTAGCCAAACTCCAGAGTTCCCAGGTCGAGGAGGAAATATTACAAGGAACCAGAAAGAAACAATTAAAGTATTGTAGAAATACAATCAGGATAACACAGGATTTAGCAGCTTATGAACTAAGGGATTGAAGGGCTTTGAATAAGATATTCCAGAGGTCAAAGGAGACAGGATTAAAACCAAGAATCACCTACCCAGCAAAACTGAATATAATACAGGGAAAAAAATGCAATTTCAATGAAATAGAGAACTTCCAAGCATTCTTGTTGAAAAGACAAGAGCTGAATAGAAAATTTGACTTTCAAATACAAGAATCAAGAGAAACATGAAAAGATAAACAGGAAAGAAAAGCTATGAGGGACTTATTAAAGTTGAACTGTTTACATTCCTACATGGAAAGATGTTATTTGTAACTCATGAGACCTTTTTCAGTATTAGGGTAGTTAGAGGGAATATATATATTCATATATATGTAGGTGTGTATGGGTATGTATGTGTATATTATATTATATATGTGTAGGTATGTACATGTGTATGTGTATATGTATGTATACATATATGTATATATGTGTGTATACACACATACATAGAGCTGAATATGAAGGGAGAATACCAAAAAAATAAATTTACTGTTGAATGGAATGTACTAGGAGTATGAGAAAGGGAAAGGTAGAATGCAATTCATCTCACATAAAAGAGGCAAGAAAGAGCTATCACAATGGGGAGTAAGGGGAGGAGATGAAAGGGAGTAAGTGAGCCTTACTCTCATGAGATTTGAGAGAATAGCACATTCAATTAGAGATGGAAATCTATTTTACCCTGCAGGAAGGCAAGGAAGAAGGGATAGGAAAGGGAAGATAATAGAATGGACAGAAAATTGGGGAAATGGATAATCAGAAGCAAATACTATTGTGGGAAGACAGGTCAAGGAGAAAATGGAATAAATGGAAGACAGGATAGAACAGAGGGAAATGTGATTAATCTTTCACAACATAACTATTATGGAAGTGTTTTGCTTGGCTACACATATATGACCTATATTGAATTGCTTGCTTTCTCAATGAAGGTGGATGGGGAGACAGGAAGGGAGGGAATATAGAACTCAAAGCTTTAATAATGAATGTTAAAAATTGTTTTTGAATGTAACTGGGAAATAAAATGTACAAGTAATGAGGTATAGAAATATATTTTTTCCCTACAGGAAAATAGAGGGAAAGGGGTATAGAAGAAGGGAGGAGTAATAGAAGGGAGGATAGAGTGGAAGAAGTGGTAGATGGGGTGTATGCTGTCCTGAGGTGAGGGGTAGGGAGAGATGGGGAGAAAATTTTGAATTCAAATTCTTGTGGAAGTGAATGTTGAAAACCAATTAATAAATTATATATATATATATATTATATATATTTTTAAAAACTTCAGACCTCAAAATATATTTCCATTAAGTTATCAGTTTTCAAGATTTTAGGCCTATTAAAGCCTAATAAAATTATAATGACCAATATTGGTATTAGAAAACAGATCATCAATAATCCTCTCAGACAGAGTAGCAAAAAAAGCAGAGTAGAGACTGTATTATCAGATTAGGCTGCAGTTATGGTTGATGTACCTTAAATGGTTTTGTTTCTTACAAATCAATCTGAAATGCTCTAAGGGCTCTTTGCAACCCTCTGACCTGAGTTACCCCAGGATCTTAGAAAGGTCAGTGTTCTGTTATTGCTGCTGCTGCTGTTGTTCATTCATTCAGTCATGTCCAATACTAATTGATCCCATGGATTTTGTTCATTGATTTTTCTTGACAAAGATACTGGAGAATTTTGCGATTTTTTTCTCCAGGGTGTCCTCATTTTACAGATGAGGAACTAAGGCAAACAAGAGACAAGTGACTTACCCAGGGTCACATAGCTACTAACTGTCTGATCTGAACTCAGTTTGAACTCAGATCTACCTGCCAGCATTCTAGGCACAGGCATCAGTTAATAATACAAACAAGAGATGTGAACCCAGTGAATACATATCAAAATGAAGTAAGATTCCACCATCTACAAGTGCAAAAGTGTGAGAAAGTCGATCCTAACGAAAGTTCCAGTTCAGGAATGGCTGAAAATATGAGTAAACAGAAAATGACACTGACAATAAAGAAATGTTATGGAACCAGATATGTCTAAGGCATAAGGATAATATAATAAGACCATCATGCCCTTAAATAACAGAGAGAGAGAGAGAGAGAGAGAGAGAGAGGAGGGAGAGAGAGAGAGAGAAAGAGAGAGAGAGAGAGAGAGAGAGAGAGAGAGAGAGAGAGAGAGAGAAGCAGAAAGAAGTAAAAAAGTAAAAGAAGGAAGGAAAAAGAAGAAAGGAAGGAGGGACTCTATATTCTGATTTCCTATGACATTGACTTCCTTATTGTTCCTCCAACATGAAATTCCATCTCTCAGTTCCAGGAATTTTCACATTATACCTCAAGCCCAGAATCTTCCCCCTCTTCATACTCATTTCCTAGCCCTCCTGGCTTCCTTAAAGTCCCACCTAAAAATCCCACCTTCAACATGCTTTTGCTCTAATTTCCTTAATCCTAGCATCTTCTCTCTGATTATTTCCAGTTTATCCTGAATACAGCTTGTTTATACCTGGTTCTTATATTAATCTGACAGAGAAAGAGAGAGAGAGAGACAGAGAGAGACAGAGAGACAGACAGAGACAGACAGAGACACAGAGACAGAGAAGAAAAGAGAAGAGAAGAGAAGAGAAGAGAAGAGAAGAGAAGAGAAGAGAAGAGAAGAGAAGAGGGAAGAGAAAAATGTTTCATTTATACCCCTAAACAAATGTCACTGAACAGCAGAACTTCTGGGAATCTTAGAGAGCACTATTTTGTGGAGAAAGAGTCACATAGTAGCAGAACTGGGATTCTAAACCAGTTCTCCTAAGACTAAGAATAGGTAGTATTCTTTCCTCTTTATTAGGCTTCCTCTAAATGAAGAACCATTCAAAAACAATGATTTAGTAAGGACCTCAGAGGGTATTAAGTCTAATTCCTATTTCAAGCATGAATTCCTTCAACAATATTCTTGTCAAGTGGTCATCTGTACTTTCTTGAAGATTTCCGGTGACAGAGCTCACTACCTCAAAGCTAGCCCATTCTTCTTTGCAAAGTTCTAATTGTTAAAAACTTTCTCTATATAGCAACTCAAAATATCCCTCCTTGTAGCATCCTAATGCTTCTCATTGACACTAAGTAGAATACTACTTTCTGATGACAACCCTTTAAATATTTGAATTAGTTGGAAAAAATATCTCCCCTAAAATATCTCTTCTCCAAGCAAACATTCAAACTCACACAGAAAGTTAGTATAAAGGTATAGGGAATAAAATCTATATGTTATCTGTTCTTGGTGACTTGAATTAATACTGTTTATTCTTCTAGTACAATCCTGGGTTAAATAATAGAATATTTTAAGTTGAATTTTAATTTTTTGCACATGTACATAATGTATTTGATTAACTGGTAACCTTAAAGTTGAATGGTGACTGGCCTTACCCTTAATAGGATGAGAAGTAGAGTTAGCAATTTCAGCCTTTTGACCCCCTTTTTGTTTGCCTCTGCTCCAAGGGGACATTTTGTTATTGAATTCTAGGCCATTCTGTTTAGAATATAAGCCATAAAATATGCTGTTTGGGTGAGTGAATTTATATTAACTATTTCTACAGTGAGAGGCAGCTATCAAATGTGTCCTAAGTATTGAAGCAAAATTAACTCTGCTTTAATTTTCATTGGAAGAAAATGGTTCATTATTAATTGCTTCAGAGTACCTAGTAATGAAAACAAAGATTATATTGGGGCCAGGATTCAAAGAATCTTAATTCTAGTGATTTTTACTAGTAAGTGAGAAGAAAAGAAGCTGTGAAACACACAGCCTCATCACTTATAGGGAGATGGACATTTAACAGAACATCATTTTTCTTTTTCAATAAGAACATAAGCCAAAAACAAATCAAAACAAAATCAAGTTTGCAAAAAACTATTGCACAATGTTCCATCTATAAAGGGGTGGAAGATAGGTTGAAAAAATGTCAGAGTACTTGAACTACCACTGCATTATTTTTCTGAGGTGTGTGAGAAAATGTATGCCTGATTTTTGATATCATTTTCTCACATAGCCCTTTTCTTCAGCTAGCAACAGATTTTTCTGAATCTGATTGTCTTGAAAACTCATCTGCTATGCCAGAGGTAGTAGAAGGCTCATGTCTAGGGTTTCTACAAAGGGAGAGTTCCATCTAGAAAAGATACTCAGTGTGAGAAGTAGTTATCAAGTATAGGATAGCTTTTGTTTTTCTCCACCAGGAAGCTAATGCTTAAAACCAACACAATTCAAAATTAAGCGTTAACAGATAATTAAAATATGAAATGACCCAACAAATAATTTACTCCCCAGAGGATAAGGATAACTATGGAGCTGATGAACAGGTATTTCACATTCACCTCAGATGTGAACTCTCTGAGAAACAAGGTTCAAAATGTTTGGCCTATCAAGTGTAGCTTTTTTGTCCCCTTCAGACATAGAATGCTCCTGGGGATAGTGCCCTGATATATCCATCCCCATAGTATCACATATCACTCCTCCATTTTATAATTAAACTCCTTGAGAAGGAGTTTAATCTCTTTCCCAAATTTCACACTCAACTAACTATGGGATATCTCACATTGTCTGACCCATAAACATCTCAAACTCAACATGTCCAAAACTCTCTCTCCTTCTAAGCCCAAGGATAAAGTTAACAGTATGTCATAGTATATTCAAATATGACTGCATCATAAAGAATAACTAATAATGCACTCTGTAGCAATTATCCTTACATTTGCAAATCACAAACGGTACTTAACTACCATTTCTACAATTAAAAGAAATAAAGATACTATCAAGAATACCAACATCTTTTTACTCATCCTGTTCTGAAACCCAGGAGTCAACCTCATCTCCCAATTGTCTCTCACCTACACATCCATGTCCAACTGCATGCCACAGTCTGTCAGTTCTATGTCTGAAATATCTCTCCTATATACCCCTTTCTTTCCTCTGGTATAATCACTATCCTAATCAATCCATCTCCCAATATGTGACATTTTCACAGATACTCCCTGCCTATAATTCTCTTCTTCTCCATCTCTGTGTCTTGTCTTTCCTGGCTTCCTTCAAGTCTTAGCTAAAATCTCAACTTCTACAGAAAGACTTTCTTAATCTCTCTTTCCTGGTCTCTCTTAATTCTAATACCCTCCCTCTGTTAATTGTCTTCATATATATCTCATTTGTACATAATGGTTGGTATAGCATCTCTTCTACTAGACTGAAATCCTTGAGGGAAGGGACTGTTGTTTGCCTCTCTTTCTATCAGTGTTTAGTACAGTACCAAACATATATCAGGGTGCTTCACAAATGTTTGTGGACTGAATGACTTCCTGAGAGGTTGCAGAAATCACTCTCTACTCACCATCATGTACAAGTGGTGAGATGGCTGAAAATTCAAGTACAGCATGGCTGGAGCCAGTCCAAATGTAGGGAGTCATTTAAACAACCACTAGTCAGCACAGTGGCTACAGCCATGAATGAGTCAGGGCCTGTTTCCACTCTGAGTGGTATCTACCTAGTGAAGAAAGGCCAGGGACTTCAATGAAGCATGACTAGAACCAGCCTACAGAGAACCAGATGTTGGGTTAATTACATTTTCTATCAAACTGAAACTCAATTCTCCAACAGTTTTTATTGAATAAAACTTTTTTTTTTCCCTAGTAATGTGTTTGGGGATTTTTTGAATGTTAGACTTTTGTGTACATTTGGTTCTAAATATTAATCATCTAATCTATTCCTCACATCTTCTATTTTCAATTCAATATCAGAACTTTTTGATAATTATTGCTTTCTTGAATTATTTGAGATCTCTCATTCCCATGTAGAATAATAATTCTACATAATTCTTCATATTTTTTCATTAATTCCTTTGACATTCTTGGCTTTATTCATATTATATGAATTTTGTTATTATTTGATCACTTCTATAAAATATCCAATTTATATTTGGATTCATATTATGTTAACAACATATTTCAATCTTTACCATAGTATCCTAGCTAAGTTATTAACATTGAGCACCACTTCAATTGTTAAGATATGGCTTTATTTTTGCAAAAATTTTTTGTAATGGTAATTTGTATAAGTCCTTTCTGTCTCTTTGTAGATTAATTTCCATATATTTAATTATATTTTATATCTTGCTACTTTGCTAGCTATTTATTATTCCATTAGGTTTTCTCATTGATTCTCTTGAGTTTTCTACATAAACCATCTTATCACAAGAGAAATTTTAATCTCTACTTTCCCAGTGTTTATTCATGCAATTTCTTTTTCTTGTTTTATTGCTCGTCAGAGGTAACATTTCTACAGTGATGACCAATAACCATGGTGAGAGTGGACATCCTTACTTCATCCTTGATCTTTTTGGGGAAATATATAGTATTTTTTCATGATAAGCAAAACTAGTTTTTGTTTTTAGATAAATGCTTTCATCTGCTTTAAGAATCCTTCCATCCGTATACTTCTTAGTATTTTTAATGAGATTATTATAGAGATTTTTCTTTCCTGATGTAATCACAGGACTTTGTTTCCATTATCAATATAATGAGACATAATGGCTGAAAAAGTTGGGGTATATGATAGGATGGAATTCTGCTGTGCTATGAGAAATGATGAGCTTGATGACCTTAGTAAAATGAATAATCTTTTTCAAAGGTGAAGCACAGAAATGAGAGCTAGGCAAGGTCCTAGTGAGGGGAGGAGAATGATTCATATAGTGTGTATGAATACATAGCTACCACCATGAAAAACGTATTTGAAATCCTACAATTCTGATTTCCCCTGATCTTGAAGCAACCTGGAAAATCCTGACCTTCTGCTTTAGTTTAAGAAACATTTGTTTAGAAGTAGTTACGTCTAGCTGACCTTTCCTCCCCTCATCAACCCCCAAGCATTCACTTCTGTTGTAGCCTTGTTAAAAGAAAGTGCTATGAGTAATGATTTTATCTCTTAAACTCAGTAATTAAAATCTATGCTTCACTGCTATTCCTATATTAATTGATTCTGGCCAATTATCTCTTTAATATGTCAGTATTTTGGAGTTTTATTTTCATTGAAAGTAACAGTGATATATGAACTTCAATTCTAATGGGAAAGGTGAAGAAAATTAGGCTTTATTTTCCTATTTTTTTTCTAAACACAGATCTCCTGGTAGATTGAATTTGGAATAAAGAGGATATGGTTTAAAGTCCTTTCTTCATACTTAACACTTGTGTAAAATGGGCAGCTTTCTAAAAGTTATGGTTAGATTGAGAGTTCTCACATAGAAAATGCACTGTGTATAGTACAAAGTAAAATGAAAAACAAGTTATTACCTAGAGGCAACACTAGAAAGGGATAGATTTTGACTAAAAGGACCTAGGTTCAAATTCCAGATCTGCTACTTGCTGCATAAGTGACTTCAGACAAGGTATTTTTCTGTGAGTCAGTTTCCTCATCTAAAAAACAAGGGGATTAATATAGAGGATATGTGAGGTTCCTTTCATCTATGTCTATAAACCTGACCAATGCCAATAGCTACTTCAATTAATTTAGATTCTAAAATGTTTTGAATTTTTTTTAGCCTTATGACCTTATTTGGCTAGTTACATTGGGCTGAAATTCTGCTTCTTCATAATCATGTAGTTCTACAAAGGCAAAGCAAAATGAATGAGACAAATATCTGTGTCTGTATATTTCAATCAAAAATCCTACTGAGATATAAAATGGTTTGTTTGCATTTCTGATCCAGATAGGCAACGATAAGTAGCTAGTCAATTTGAATTCACTTTATCTGCTGTGTAGACACAACCTAAAGGTTGGATTGACTTTCACATTTAAACCTTCAGATTTTGTTTTAAAAATCTTCCTTAGGAAAAGCTGTTAAATAAGAGACTCACAATATTTTAGACTTAATTCAAATTAGCGATCATGACCAAAATTGAGGGCTCTATTGTGATTATTGCTTTCAGAGACTGAGGATTAGGTGCAAGTTCTCTTGAGGGAGATATTTGGGCTTGCAACAGAATTATTTCCCTATCAGTTGGGGTTCTTTGGCTTCTGCTTGTAAAGAAATTGTAACTCAGTATTCATGAACCTTTATTTCCATGGCAACAATTATAGCAAATATGATTTCTATGAAATATTATAAATGAAGACAGAGAAGGAAATGTTTTGGCTTTTTTTTTACCATAAACCTCTGGATTAAAATAGTGATGTAGTCTTGTGAAAACAGATGATGATCTGGCTCTTTAATGTTAGAGTAAGTTTTGAAACTTTCCTAAAGTTTTAATAATTTGTGCATTCAAGTAAAGGGGAATTTAATGTATTTCTTCCACCTCTGTCACAATATTTGTTATTGATTATGGTTATCTACCCATGTAGGAATGACATTCCTATGCATTTATCTGACCAAGTTCAATTTTGTTTTTTTTAAATTGAAGGCTTCCAGATGACAAAAGATAAATTAGATAATTGTATTTATTTTATCAGCATTAATAGCTTGCATTTCTTTTTTGAGCAGGGTAACTAGGTGGCACAGTAGGTAGGGTACCCAGCCTGAAGTCAGGAAGATTCATCTTCCTGAGTTCAAACCTGGCCTCAGACATTTACTCGTTGCATGACCTTATGCAAGCCACTTAACCCTGGTGGCCTCAGTTTACTTATCTGTAAAATCAGTTGGAGAAGGAAATGGCCAACTGCTTCAGTATCTTTGTCAAGAAAACCCCAAATGGGGTCACAAAGAATCAGACATGACTGAAAAAAAACAACTTAACAACTTCTTTTGAGAAATCCTTGTTTATATCTTTTGACTATGTAACTTTTGGGGAATGGCTGCTATTCTTCTACATTTGCACTAGTTTCCTCTTTAGTTTTTATAGCATCCCTTCTGGGAAATTTCCTCAATTTACATTATCAGGTTACATCCCCAGGGTGTGTCTGCTCCTTTGGGTTCTAGAAATAATCCTATGGTACTTCTAAATTGATAACACGAAGCCACACCAATATCCTCATTAAGCCAGTAAGCAAAATTAGCTCATGACAAAGGTAATTCTTCTGATGGTATGGTAAGGGCAGTAGCTACAAAATATTCTTCCCATAAACCCGGGACACATTCTTCTACGCATTCACACAAATAGAAACATCTAAGACCTGAGCAGATCTAAGGATTCCATATATCCATAAAATATTCAAAACAGTAGTATTAAAGGTTTCAAAGAACTGGAAACAAATTATGTGCTTGCTGATTGAGGAATGACTAAATAAATTATGATGTACTAATGTGATGGAATATTACTACACTGCACAAAAAGATGAACATGAATTCAGAGAAGCTAAGACAAACTGGTACAGAGTGAGGTAAGGAGAAGCAGGAAAACATTGTGTACAATGCTACCACAATTTTTCCCCCCACCATATAAAAGTATATTTAAAATAAAACCCAAGAAGAAAAGTCGAATAGAGAGATATCCAATTTGCCTGAGGAGAAAAGGTATAAAAATCACAAAATTACAATTCATTCAAGAGTATGGTCTTGTTTTCCTCCCTTAGACTCCTGGAGATAATTTCTATGGGCTGGGCCTGTCCCAAAAGGCCAAAGACAGGATGGAAGTCTTCATTTCCTCCTTCTATTTTATTTTGAAATTAGAATTCTCAGCTTAAGTAGAGGCCAGGCTCCTGAGAAAATGAGGGGCCTCAAGAACATTTTTTAAAAATAAAATTTATTTTAGTTTTCAACATTTCCTTTTACAAGATTTTAAATTCCAAATGTTTTTCTCCCTCCCCTCCCCAAGATGACAAGCAATCTGATATAGGCTATACATGTACAATCACATTAAACATATTTCCACATTAGTCATGTTGTCAAATAAGAACCAGAACAAAAGGGAAAAACCAAAAGAAAGAAAAAACAAAAAACAAAGTGAAAAAAATCCACTTCAGTCTGCTTTCAGACTCCATAGTTCTTTCTCTGGATGTGGATAGCATTTTTCATCATGACTACTTTGGAACTGTCTTGGATAATGATCCAAGTAATACAATGGTATTATTGGAAAGAGCTAAAGTCTATCAAAGTTGAGCATCACATAAGTTGCTATTACTGTGTGCAATGTTCTGCTTACTTCATTCAGCATCAGTTCATGTAAGTCTTTCCAGGTTTTTCTGAAATCTACTTTATAATTTCTTATAGAACAATAGCATTTCATTATATCATATACTACAATTTGTTCAGCCATTCCCCAATTGATGAGCATACCCTCAAATTCCAATCCTTGGCCACCACAAAAAGAGCTGTTATAAATATTTTTGTACATATGGGTCTTTTTTCTTTTTTTATGATCTTTTTGGGATACAGAGCTAGTAGTGATATTGCTAGATCAAAGGGAATGCACAAGTCTAATACTGAGTTATTCTTTTTTTTTTAACAAAGGATAAAAGAGGAAAAGAAGCAACCAACAAATTAATCTAGCCTAAAAATCAATAGATCAACAAACATTTATTAGGTTCCTACTATGTGCTAAGCACTATGTTGGGCACTGGAAATAGAAGGGCAGAAGTAAAGAAGTCCCACCTTCAAAGAGCTCACAATTTAGTTAGGAAAGAAAATATATACATATATTTATGTACTGGGGTTCAAGAAGAGGGGAGAATTGTTTCCCCCTCCTAGTTCAGTTAGGAGGTGATGATATGACAGAGGTGATGAGGCACTAACATGTTAAATGAAGTATGGAGATGCAGATATCTTCTGTTTTCCCTTTACAAAGTGTGAAGTGTTTCTATAATTGAAGGGGAATGGCAGCTATTTCTGGTTGAAGACTGGACACACTATTATTGTTGGTAAAAAACTATTATTGGTAACTATTATTATTATAAACACTAATATCAGTAACTAACATTTATATAGTACCTGCTATGTGCCAGGTACTATGCTAAGTGCTTTACAAATATTAAATCATTTGATCCTCACAACAGCCTTGGGAAGAAAGTGCTATTATTATTTCCATTTTATAATTATGGAAATGGAGGTAAACAGAGGTTATATGAGTCACCCAAGATCACATAGCTAGTAAGTATCTAAGGTAAAATTTGAACTCAGTTCTTTCTGACTCCAGGCTCAGCATTCTAGCCACTGTATCACATTGAGACCTTTTCCTGTTTTTGGTTTAGTTTTTTTTTTTTTAGTAATTAATTTATTTTTAGTTTTCAACATACTCTTCCACAAAATTTTGAGTTCCAAATTTTCTCCTTGTCTCTCCCCTCCCTCACTCCAAGACATCATGCATTCTAATTACCCCTTCACCCAATCTGCCTTCTCTTCTATCACAACCTTCTCTTTCCCCCCTCCCTTTTTTTTCTTCTAGGGCAAGATAGATATCTATATCCCATTGCCTGAATGTCCTATTTCCCAGTTATTATTTTTAACTTTCATTTTTATAACTTTGAGCTCCAACTTCTCTCCCTTCCTCCCTCCCCACCCACCCCATTGAAAAGGAAGCAATTCAATATGGGTTACATACTTTAGTCATGTGAAACACTTCCCTAACAGTCATGTTGTAAAGGGCTAACTTTATTTTCCTCCATCCTATCCTGTCCCCCATTTATTCTATTCTCTCTTTTGGCCCTGTCCTTCCTCAAAAGTATTTATTTACTTCTGATTACTCCATCTACCTATTTGCCATCTCTTCTATCATCCCCCCTTACTTCTTTCCCCCTATTTTCCTGTAGGGCAAGATAGATTTTCATACCCACTTGAGTGTGTTATTCCCTGCTTAAGTCAAATTCAATGCGAGTAAGTTTCATTCATTCCCTCTTACCTCTCACCTCTTCCCCTCTATTGCATAAACTTTTTCTTGCTTCTTTTATGTGAGATAATTTATCCCATTTTATTTATCCCTTTCTCCTTCCAATATATTCCTCTCTCACCCCTTAATTTTATTTTTTAGATATCATCCCTTCATATCTGCCTCACCCTGTGCCAGCCATTCGTCTATCTATCTACCCTAATACTGAAAAAACTCTTAAGGATTACAAATATGATCTTTGCATGTAGGAATGTAAACGGTTCAACTTTAGTAAGTCCCTTATGATTTCTCTTCCCTGTTTACCTTTTCATGCTTCTCTTGATTCTTGTATTTGAAAATTAAATGTTCTATTCAGCTCTGGTCTTTTTATCAAGAATACTTGAAAGTCCTCTATTTAATTGAATTTCCATTTTCCCCCATTACATATTATACTCAGTTTTGCTGGGTAGGTGATTCTTGGTTTTAATCCTACCTCCTTTGACCTCTGGAATATCATATTCCAAGCCCTCTGATCCCTTAATGTAGAAGCTGCTAAATCTTATGTTATCCCAATTGTATTTCCACAGTACCTGAATAATTTCTTTCTGACTGCTTGCAATATTTTCTTCTTCACCAGAGAACTCTGAAATTTGGCTACAATATTTCCAGGAGTTTTCCCTTTGAGATCTCTTTAAGGAGATGATTGGTTGATTTTTTTCAATATCTATTGTACCCCTGCTTCTAGAATGTCAGGGCTGTTTTACTTGACAATTTCTTGATAATTGATATCTAGGCTCTTTTTCTGATCCTGGCTTTCAGGTAATCTCATAACTTTAAAATTATCTCTCTTGGATCTATTTTCCAGGTTAGTGTTTATTCCAATGAGATATTTCACATTGTTTTCTATTTTTGTTCTTTGGTTCTGTTTTATAATTTCTTGATTTTTCATAAAGTCATTAGCTTTCATCTGCTCTATTCTAATTTTTTAAGAAATTATTTTCTTCAGTGAGCTTTTGGACCACTTTTTCCATTTGAATAATTCTGCTTTTTAAGGCATTCTTCTCATTGGCTTTTTGGACGTCTTTTACCATTTCAGTTAGTCTATTTTTAAAGGTGCTATTTTCTTCAGCATTTTTGGGTTTTCTTTAGCAAACAGCTGACTTGTTTATCATGATTTTCTTGCATCACTTTAATTTCTTTTCCCAATTTTTCCTCTACTTATTTTACTTGATTTTCAAAATCCTTTCTGAGCTCTTCCATGGCCTATGACTAATTCATATTTTTCTTAGCAGCTTTGGATGTAGAAGCTTTGACTTTGTTGACTTCTTCTGGTTGTATATTTTGATCTTCCTTGTCACTAAAGTAAGATTCTATAGTCTGATTATTTTTTGTGGTGTTTGCTCACTTCCTCAGTCAATCACTTGACTTTTGAGCTCTTTGTCAAGGTAATTCTCTGCTTCCATTTTTTTAGTGGGGAGTTGTATGGTCCCAAGCTTCAGGGGTTTTGTACAGCTGTTTTTAGAAATATTTCCAGGGACCTGCAAATTTTCAGCTCTTCCAAAGCTGTATGATGAAGGCAGAGGTGTTTACTCCTCTCCTGATCTGTGCTCTGGTCTGTGAGGGACCTCAAGCACTCTTTTCTGCCTTGGAACTCTGAGGAAGATTCCCTCTCCATTGCTGTTACAAGCTCCACCATGCCAGCACTCCTTCTTTCCTGTCCTAGGACCACCACCCAGGACTGCAATCCAGATCCAAGCAGGACAAAGCAAGAGAATCCTGCCTCAGTACCAGCAGAGAGATCTTTGCTGTCCTGGCTATGGGCTCTGCTGCCCCATCCATCACCCTGGAGCTGGGGCCAGACCATGCTACTCTCTCACACAGGTTCAACTTATCTTCCAAGTTGCCTCAGCATTTTGGAGTTGAGAAATCTGGAAACTGCCATAGCTACCAGTGATTCAGTTCCCCAAGGCCTGCTCATGCCAGTCTACAATGACACAGCCCATGCTGGACTGTGTTCCACTCCCAGCCTGGCATGACAGATGCTTCCTGTGAACCTTCTAGGATGTCTGAGGTGGGAGATTTGCTTCACTCTGTCATTCTATGGGTTCTGCAACTCCAGAATCTGTTTAGAGCCATTTTTACAAGTATGTGGAGGGGCTTGGGAGAGACCTCAAGCAAGTCTCTGCTTTTACTCTGCCATTTTGGCCTGCAACTCTCTTTTATTTATCACTTCAATTATTTGCTATATAATCATGTAGGATCTAACAACATCTTTTCTAATATCATCATGAATGATTTTAAAAAATCTTTTATTTCTATTTAATTTTTTTCATGTCTTCAGTTTTTATCTGCCCTTTTAGATTAAGTCTTGAGGGCAAAGCTCCACTCAATATTTTTCTGTATACTATCTCCTTCTTAAGATTTGCTTTTATTTATTCTAAAGGTTTATTTTAAAGTTATCTTTTTAATAACTATGAGTTATTTCTCCATAGAAATGATGTTTTATGCAAGGGTAAGGTTCACTGTAACAAGGTTCGCTCAAATATCTAAAATTGCAAGATACCTCTCTCACCAAAGGTAACAAGAAATCTCCCAGGATCTTTCCTGAGTTTTTACAATCATCTTACTCCTGAATAAAGCATAAAAATCCAAATTTGATATCAATGATTGTAAATGAATCAAATATTCCATAACTACTATAAATATCTCACATTTCAGTCTTATTTTAGGTGAATTGTTCATTCAGACTCAGCACCTCTGTCTGGGTTTACTGTCTACATCTCTTGCTCAAAGATCAAGCCTCAAACGCAATTCACTCTGGAGCTCATAGACTGGACAACAAGTCCCCACTCACCTAGCAAAGAGTGGATTTAAATACTAAATAGTAATTATTTTTCTTGTACCCAGGAACCCTGAGGGTCTTCTTCTAGTTTGATTTTTTTTTTCATTAAAGGTACCATCCCTTGAGCAGCTACTTAAAGAAGCATATTCATTGAATGGGTATAACTCTCTCAAAGTTAGAATGCTGTAAGACCATAGCCTGAAAGGGCCAGGGTCTCACATTATATACTGAGCCATCTCCAGTTGTTCTGATGAATATCAGGCCACTGGACCCAGATGGCTCAGGAGAAGAAAGTGAGGTTGGTGACCTTTCACAGTCCTCCCTCACTCAAATCAGAGTCAACTGCAAGTCATGTCATCATCTTGATGTCATGGTCCTCTTTGAGAACAAAGGACAAACTAACAACAATCAAGCAGCTGTTTTCTCATCTACTTGCCTGTGAAATAGAAATAGACCATTAAAGATATATATATATATATATATATATATATATATATATACATATATACAACCCAAGATAATTATTAAAAGAGCCTAATGAATCTTATTTCCATAATTCCTTGTCTAATCATAACGTATATTACAAACCACTGTCCTTTGTATTAGGAGAGAAAAATATCTGAGGTGAATCCATCGCAAATATATTTCCTGATAAATACCTGCAAAGCAGCCAAGCAGAAACAATGTTTGTTTGCTTAATGAAAACATTGGAGGCTAACCTATCCAAACAAAGAGAGTAGAGAAGAATCCGATGGAAGCCTTTAAGCAGAGTATTGCTAAAGAAAAGTGTTCTGGAAACATAGATTTGCTCATGACATATGCTTTCTCTCTTTAACAAACTTCCCCAAATAAACCAAGAAATAACCAGTCCCTGGTTGTTCTAACCACAGTTCTATAACATAATTTTGATTTTCACTCGGCAACTTGTTAAAAAGTAAAACACAAAATAAAAAAAATATAGCAGAGAGTATGTGTGGGAAATATAACTACTGGACTTCAAATTGTCTTCCTTTCTTAGCATCCCCAAACTTTCTAGTGGAAGTAATTTGCAAGAAAAAGCAACAGTGACAACATAATAGGGAAGGAAGAAAATTATATCATATAGCACCTATTCCTAGTAAAGGCTTCACAATGAATAAGATAATGTATCTGGAAGCTGAAAGTTTGCATAGTGTGTAGTGAGGTAATATTACAATTCGGTAGAGTATTTCAAATGAATACTGCTTATTTCCTGTGGGTCAAATTATTTTAATGGAGACATCATAATAGCTGTAAAATTGCCAGGCCTGGTTTGAAGCCTGGGACCTGCTCCTTCATTTGAGTAACTTGGCTCTTCAGTCTCTCTTTTACTTGCCTAGGGAGAAAAATAAATGGTTAGACCCTTAGCAACTGACCAGAAATCACAACCCAAGAAATTAAGATGATTTTTCTCTCTTAAATTAAAACTAAAATCATTATAGGGTGATTAGTTTCCCTATACTCTTCTTGGAATTACAAGGCAATGGAAAATTCATACCAGAAACAGAAATGAAACACAAATAAAAATACTCTACTGGGACTAAATTTGGGCTTTGATCATTATTTCAAGGTTCAAGTTTCCTTGCACTGGCTAGTTAAGCAGAAAAATCGACCTTGGTTTTTAAAAAAAAACTTATTTATTTTTGCACTTAAGAGCATTTTATGTGTTTTTCCAGTTACATGTGAAGACAGTTTTCTACATTCATTTTGTAAGATTTTGAGTTCTAAATTTTTCTCCTTCCTTTCTTTCCCTCACCCCTCCCCAAGACGCAAGCAATTTGATATAGATTATACATGTTCCATCATGTTAAAACGTATTTCCACGTTAGTCAGGGAAAGGGAAAGAAAGGGAAAAACTACGAGAAAGAAAAAAAAAAGGATGAAAATAGCATACTTCAATCTTCATTCAGACTCCAAAGTTCTTTCTCTGGATATGGAGAGTATTTTTCATCACAAGTCTTTCAAAATTGTCTTGGATCACTCTATTGCTGAGAAGAGCTAAGTCTATATAGCTGATCATTGCACAATGTGTTACTGTGTACAATGTTCTCCTGGTTCTGCTCACTTCACTTAGCATCAGTTCATGTAAGTCTTTCCAGACTTTTCTGAAATCTGCCTATTCATCATTTCTTATGGCACAATAGTAATCCATTACATTCATGTGCCACAACTTGGTCACTCATTCCCCAATTGATGGGCATTCCCTCAATATCCAATTCTTTGCCACCACCAAAGGAACTGTTATAAAGATTTTTGTAAATGTGGGAGAAAAGCTGACTTTCTTAAAACAAAGCAATTTCACAATAAAAATGGGTAGGAAAAAGGACAGTTCAAGTCCAAGGGAAAGCCTCATGGTTCAGTGGTAAAGACACTAGCAAACAGGCCATTTAATCTGCATTTCAGTATCACTCATCAAGGCCCTGGGCTGTTTTGTCAATATTCCTTGGTTCCACTCTAGCAACATGGGTTAGAAGCAGGAAACCCTTAAGAGTCTGGTTCATTGAAGACTCCATTGCACTGGCCCTAGTTGACAACTCAAACAAAAAACAATGACCATCATCAAGAGGTAATGAAAGGAAAAGTTTTTGGATAGATGCTAGTACAACATAAGCATCTCACAGCACAAAGTGAAAATAAGGCAATGAAGGAAAGAGGTAATTAAACCATCCTACCATCCTTAACCCATTAAGCACAATTAACAGTGGGTAAATTTGATAAATGTTACTTCATAAAGATGTGAAATAAAATTGTTAGCAGAGATTTGGGGGAACAGAAGGTTCAACTCCCAATACCACTAGTAATCTGACTCAGGAGATTCTAAAGATATTTCTCTAGGTTGCAATAGGAAATGGATGAGTGGCATTCACAATGTTACCCCACCCAATACACCAGCCCCCCAACCCAGCACCCTGAAAGTAATCAATATCTAAGCTAATGATTAGGCTGCTCATACCAGATAGAGGACCCCAAGACTGAACTGAAACCTTGAACATCCTATTCTCTTACCTTTCTGGACCAGAAGAACCATGAATTCTATCTAATGAGATATTTACTTGGAGTCAAATGTAGAGTCCTACATTTTCATTACAAAAAATTCAACTGCACAAACATATGAATGGGCAGATAGGCCAAGAAAACAATTTTGATTTCAAAACAAAACGAAAAAAAAGAAATGGGATTTCTGTAGATATGAATCAAATGTGACACAGCAGCAAAAAAACTAATGCAATTTAGACTTCATTAAGAGGAAACGAGAGCTCAGAGTCAGTAAAACGGGTTTAAACTGTGGTTCTGACACAAAACGTGATTGACTCTGGACAGTTGATATGAGCCCTATATTCCTCATTTCTAAATCTAGGATAATAATGCCCGAGCAATGTCACAGGATTGTTCTGAGGAAAAAACTACCAAATGTAAGTATAGCGCTTTGTACTACCACATTTAATAGGAATTACTCACAATGTAATGATGTTGCTTGTTTAAAAGATGTGGCTGAAGGGGTAGGTGAGTGGTGTAGTGGATAAAGCTCCTTGACCTTGAGCTCACTAGCTATGTGACCTTGGGCAAGTCCCTTAACCCCATTGCCTCACCATCCCTTTCAAAAAAAAAAGGTGTGGCTATGTAATGGTTCAGAAGAACCAGCTCCAAATTTCAGTGATTCCAGGTTGTTAACCAGCTCCTAATGACAGCAAAGTGATAACTGAAGTCACATTTAACTAGTTAAAACATTAATGAAGTTCCTACCATAAGAAAATATAAACTCCTTGAGGGAAGGGAGTGTTTTGCATTGCTTTGCATTGGCAATTAAGTGATTATTAGATTAAAAAAGCACTAAAGTGTCAAATACTTACCTATTAGTTCTATTACCAATAATTATTTTTCATATACATTTATGACTCTTTATACTTTGTGACACTTTTACAAATACGTTAGAAACATTTCAGGGGTATTGAAGGTCCAGTTTTTAGTACAAGTCATTTTGGGGAAATAAAAATGAAATGGGCAAGCAGGAGGCCCAGGTTTCATTTACTTCATAACCATTCTTACTGAAAAAAGACTTTCTGAGAGAAAAAAAAAATACTCTGGGATAGTGTCTTGTAAATATACCGAAAATAAAAATTAATTTTAATTGAAACATAACACAAATAAAGTCAGCGATATGTGTTGATGACAAGCAGAAAGGAAGATGCAGGATTCCATGCAAAGAGAAACAGAAATTTAACACATGGAAGGAGGGAAATAATAATTTATAAAGTGTCTGCAATGTGTCAGGTTCTGTGCTAAGCATTTTATTTTATTTTATTTTTTTAATTTGTAAATATTTATTTATTTATTTGATTTTTTACGTTCGTTTTCACAAAATTTTGGGTTCCAAATTTTCTCCCCTTTTCTCCCCTCCCCACCCCAATACACCAAGCAATCCAATTTTCCCTATCTCCAATCTGCCCTCTCTTCTGTCATCCCTCCCTTCTCTTGTCCCCATCTTCTCTTTTCTCCTGTAGGGCCAGATGACTTTCTATTCCTCATTAACTGTACGTCTTATTTCCTAGTAGCAACAACAATACTCAACAGTTGTTCCTAAAACTTTGAGTTCCAAATTCTCCCCATCCCTCCCTCCCCACCCATTCCCTTTGGGAAGGCAGGCAATTCAATATAGGCCATATCTGTGTAGTTTTGCAAATGACTTCCATGATAGTCGTGTTGTGTAAGACTGAGTTACCCTCCATCCTATCCTGCCCCTCATTGTTTCTCTTCTGTCTTTTGATCCTGTCCCTCCCCAAGAGCGTTGACTTCAAATTGCTCCCTCCTCCCTTTGCCCTTCCTTCCATCATCCCCCCCCCTTGCTTATCTCCTTCTTCCCCACTTTCCTATACTGTAAGATAGATTTTCATACCAAAATGAGTGTGCATTTTATTCCTTCCTTTAGTCAAATGTGATGAGGGTAAACTTCTTGTTTTTTTTTTTCTCAGCTCTCCTCTTTTTCCCTCCACTAAAAAGTCTCCTACTTGTCTCTTAAATGACATATAATTACCCCATTCCATTTCACCCTCTTTCCTCCCACTACATTTCTCTCTCACCATTTACCTTAATTTCTTTATGGTCCCATCCTATTCAATTCACTCTGGGCTCTCTGTCTCTGTATGTGTGTGCATGCACGTGTGTACATGTGTGTGTGTGTATGTGTGTGTGTGTGGTCTCACCAACTACCCAGATACTGAAAAGTTTTAAGAGTTACAAATATTGTCTTTCCATGTAGGAATGTAAACAGTTCACTTCTGGTAAGTCCCTTAAGACTTCTCTTTGCTGTTTACTTTTTCATGCTTCTTCTCATTCTTGTGTTTGAAAGTCAAATTTTCTTTTCAGCTCTGATCTTTTCATCAAGAATGTTTGAAAGTCCTCTGTTTCATTGAAAGACCATATTTTCCCCTGAAGTATTCTACTCAGTTTTTCTGGGTAGGTGATTCTTGGTTTGAGTCCTAGTTCCTTTGACTTCTGGAATATCCTATTCCATGCCCTTCGATCCCTTAATGTAGAAGCTGCTAGATCTTGAGTTATCCTGATTTTATTTCCACAATACTGGAATTGTTTCTTTCTAGCTGCTTGTAAGATTTTCTCCTTGACCTGGGAGTTCTGAAATTTGGCCACAATGTTCCTAGGAGTTTCTCTTTTTGGATCTCTTTCAGGTGGTGATCGATGGATTCTTTCAATACTTATTTTGCCCTCTGGTTCTAGAATGTCAGGGCAGTTTTCCTCAATAATTTCATGGAAGATGATATCTAGGCTCTTTTTTTGATCATGACTTTCAGGTAGTTCCATAATTTTTAAATTGTCTCTCCTGGATCTATTTTCCAGGTCAGTTGTTTTTCCCATGAGATATTTCACATTCTCTTCCATTTTTTCATTCTTTTGGTTTTGTTTGGTGATTTCTTGGTTTCTCGTAAAGTCATTAGACTCCATCTGTTCCATTCTAATTTTGAGAGAGCTATTATCTTCAGTGAGCCTTTGAACCTCTTTTTCCATTTGGCTCATTCTGCTTTTGAAAGCATTCTTCTCCTCATTGGCTTTTTGAACCTCTTTTGCCAATTGAGTGAGCCTATTTTCAAGGTGTTACTTTCATCAGCATTTTTTTGGGTCTCCTTTACCAAGGTATTGACCCGTTTTTCATACTTTTCTTGCATCTCTCTCATTTCTCTTCCCAGTTTTTCCTCCACCTGCGTAACTTGCCTTTCAAAATCCTTTTTGAGCTCTTCCAAGGCCTGAGCCCACCCAACATCCCCCTGGGCTGTCTGGGGTACCGAGGCCCTGCCCTCCACATCTTTCCCTGATGGCAAGAATATGTCCTCGTTGTTGTCAGATCTGAAAGTCAGGATCATTTACATCTGTTCAAAAAAACTCTCTATAGTCTTATTTTTCTTCCCTTTTCTAGGCATTTTCCCAGCCAGTTACTTGACTTCTGAGATTCCTGTCCACCCCTGCCTAGATCCGCCCAGCTAGTGCTTGGGGTCTGAGATTCAAATGGGCTTTCTGGGGCAGGCGTGGCTGTTATTCGATGTGAGCTTTAGTTCTGGTGCTGGGGTGGGGGCAGGGCCACTCCCTCAGGGGCAGTTCCCTCAGGGGCTTTATGCAGAGACCTTCAGTAATGGAGCGGGTAGGGGCAGGGCTGCCTCCCAGGCTCAGTTCCCTCAGGGGCTTTATGCAGAGACCTTCAGAAATGGAGTGGGTGGGGCAGGGCTGTCTCCCAGGCTGAGCTCCTTCATGTGGTTTATGCAGAGACTTTCAGTGATGAAGATCCTGCCTGCTGCTGGGAGAGTCCCGGGCCGCTGCTGCCTCCCCCACCACCCCTGCCTCTGCCTGCGCTGCTTCCTCCCGAGGGGGCCCGAGCCACAGAGACACCCCGCTCCCCTCTCAGTCAACCCAGGCGGGTCTCTCACTGACCTGTAGAGTCTGTGGGTGGAGGGACCTTCCAGGCCGCCAAAGGTTCTGTCCCTGAAGCCTGCTCGGATCACCTTCTCTGGGGCCGTGACCAGGGCAGCACTGGGGTGGGGTCTGCTTTCTGGGGCGCGACGGACCCTGGGAATGGCTCTCCAGGGCTCTCTGGAACGGAAATCTCTCCCACTGTGTTTCTGCACACCCTGCAGTGATCCAGAACTTCTGGGGAGCTCTTCTTACATTAAATCTATGGGCTGTGGGTTCGGAGCTCGCATACGTGCATCTTTCTACTCCGCCATCTTGACTCCGCCCCCTGTGCTAAGCATTTTAAAAACATTATTTCGTGATAGTTGCTATTATTATTCCTATCTCACTGATGAGAAAACTGAGACAGACAGAGGTTAAGTAACTTGCCCTGTTGTCTGAGTCCATATTTGACCTTAGACCTACATGACTCCAAGCCCAGCACACTAACCATTGTGCCATCTAACTGCCTGTTTTGACACTAACTGTAGGATCAAAGATTTAGAGTCAGGGGAAGCTTAGAAATCACCTAATCCAATCTCTCCATTTTATATATAGATGAAGAAATTGAGGCACAGTGACACTAAATGACTTACCTGTCCAAGTCACAAAAGCATCATTTCAAACTCACAGTTGGAAGGAGCCTCAGAGACCTTACCAATTATTCATCTTAAAAAACAAACAAATAAAGGGTCCCACATGTACAAAAATAGCTATAGCAGCACTCTTTGTGGTGGCCAAAAACTAGAAATCAAGGGGATGTTCATCAATTGGGGAATGGCTGAATAAATTATGGTATATGAATGTAATGGAATGCTATTGTGCTATAAGAAATGATGAACAGGAAGACTTCAGAGAGGCCTGGAAACACTTATATGATCTGATGGTGAGCAAAAGGAGCAGAACCAGGAGAACTTTGTGCACAGCAACAACCACAGTGTGCAAGAGTTTTTTCTGGTAGACTTAGAACTTCATTGCAATGCAAGGACTCAAAAAAATTCCTAATGGTCTTATAAGGCAGAATGCCTTCCAGATCCAGAGAAAGAATTATGGATTTCAATCACAGAATGTAGCAGATCATTTGTGTGTGTGCGTGTGTGTGTGTGTGTGTGTGTGTGTGTGTATTACATTTTGGTTTGTTATATGATATCTCCCATTCATTTTAATTCTTCTACACAGCATGACTATAATGAAAATTTATTTAATAGGAATGTATGTGTAGAACCTATATAAAATTGTAAGCCATCTCAGGGAGGGAGTGGGGAGGAAGGGGAAAAAATTTAAGTTATATGGTAGTGATTGTAGAACACTGAAAATAAATAAAATTAATTAAAATAAAAACAAACAAGTAAAAAGACCGACAGCTCAAACCAGTCTTCCAGGCACATAGGTGCTTCCTTTCCTGAAACCAGATAAAAGTTATATTCACTGTTGCTATACTTGAGAACCTCCATTTTGTTGGGGAATTTATAAAATCCACTTTGCCACAGTCAAAATTATGTCTTAACAAGAATCCTTTCTAAAACACAACTGGTCCTTGCTTGAAAACCTCCACAATGAGTTAATAACCTCTCACTTTCAACCTAAATCTGGCCTCAGACTCCTATTAGCTAGTCACTTAACCCCTATGTGCCTTAGTTTCCTCACCTGTAAAATGGGAAAAATAATAGTACCCACCTCACAGAACTGTGAGGAACAAGTGAAATAATATTTATAAAGCACTTGATGTGTACCTGGCCTGTATTCATGCTCAGAAAATACTTGTACCCTTCCCCACTCTACTTGTGGATAACTTCAATTGAAATAAATAAATAGAAATAATATGAAATCAATCATAGCCAAGAGTTGAGGAATAGAGCATCTTTAATTGAAATAAAAGAGCAGTTAAATTGCCTCCCTGGAGGATGTCCCATGAGTATCAGAGCACAATGGATTTCTCATCTAAGAGAATCATGAAAGGTTCTTTAAAATTTTAAGAAAAGAGGGAGGGGAAGTATCATGAGGAAACAAGGCTTGGTCATGAGACCACAGAAGTCCTTGGTAATTCAGGCAAAGAAAACCATTTCAATCTGTATGTTTTGCCTTTCATGCCATGAATACCAATGGAAGTGGGCAAAAATATTAGAAGCTGAGATTAATTTTAAGCTAGGTTCCCTTGCAAGGTAAAATCTCTGAGTGTGTGGGTGGATGTAGTTCAACAAAACCTAATCAAGAATAAATATTTTAAGACTAAGAATGGGTGGTGGGGCCAAGATGGAGGAATAGAAGAAGGGATCTATAAAAGGTCTCCTCCCACAGCCTATAAAAACCTGTAAAAATGACTCTAAACAAATTCTAGAGCAGCAGAAGCCACAAAACTACAGAGTGAAAGAGATTTCCAGTCCAAGGCAACCTGGAAGGCTGATAGGAAAGGTCTATCACACTGGGATCAGATAGAGTGCAACCCATGGAGTCCAGCCCAGACTTGGCCAGGCAGCACCAGAGGGACAGGACTGGAAAAGGTCTCACAAGGCAGAATCTCCAGCAACATCTGTGGTTCTCAGATTCCTCAATCAACAAATGCCAGAGACAGCTTCAAAGGTCAATGAGAAAGGTCTTTCAACTGGGTGAGAAGGGAAGCCCTAGTCCCAGGCAGTGGCAGCATCCATTTTTGTAGCCCTTGGCCTAAAGATACTGGGGAAATCAAGCTGCTGATCTGGGTCTCAGCCCTGAGTGGCAGCCCTAGGAGTGAGGAGGAGCACTGGCACACTGGGGATAGAGATGGTTGTTGTGGAGAGGGAATTGTACTTGTAGACCCTGGGCAGAAAAGCTTGTGGATGCTCCCAGACCAAAAGTCCAGAAGAAGATTCTCCCTTAATTGTGCCACTTTGGAGGAACTGAGACAAAGGACTCAAAAGTCAAGTAACTGGCTGGGAAAATGCCCAAAAAAGGGGAAAAATATAAGACTATAGAAGGTACTTTCTTGGTGAACAGGTATTTTCTTCCACCCTTTTGAATGAGGAAGAACAATGCATACCATCAGAGGAAGACATAAAAGTCAAGGCCTATAGTTCCAAAACCTCCAAAATAAATATGCAATGGTCTCAGGTCAAGGAAGAGCTCAAAAAGAATTTTGAAAATCAAGTAAGACAGGTGGAGAAAAAATTGGGAAGAGAAGGAGAAAACAACTGACCTGGAAAATAGATCCAGGAGAGACAATTTAAAAATTATGGGATTACTTGAAAGTCATGATCAAAAAAAGAGCCTAGACATCACCTTTCATGAAATTATCAAGGAAAACTGCCATGATATTATAGAACCAGAGGGTAAAATAAATATTGAAAGAATCCACTGATCACCTCCTGAAAGGGATCTGAAAAGAAAAAGTCCTAGAAAAACTGTAGCCAAATTTCAGAGTTCTTAGGTAAAGGAGAAAATATTGCAAGCAGCTAGAAAGAAACAATTTGAGTATTGTGGAAAAACAACCAAGATAATACAAGATCTAGCAGCTTCCACATTAAGGGATTGAAGGGTTTAGCATATGATATTCCAGAAGTCAGAGGAACTAGGATTAAAACCAAGAATTACCTCCCCAGCAAAACTGAGAATAGTATTTCAGGAGGAAAATGGTCATTCAATGAAATAGAGGACTTACAAGTACTCTTGATGAAAAGATCAGAGATAAATAGAAAATTTGACTTTCAAACACAAAAATCAAGAGAAGCATGAAAAGGTAAACAAGAAAGAGAAATCATAAGGAACTTACTAAAGTTGAAATTTTACATGCCTACATGGAAAGATAATATTATCTTTCACATGTGCTATAATTTCTGCAGTGTTTGGAATGTCATCTGGCTTCCATTTTAATCATACTTCAGCTCCCAATTTTATTCTATCAGTAGAACCCTATCCAGTTACTCTGCAAGCTATTTCAGAAAGAGGGTCAGTTTTCACAAGTAGTCTTATTTCACAAAGAATAATAATCACCTGAACTATTCTATCATTTTTATAAAACTGTATGGGTTCATCACCTAAATTTTGGAATGTCACAATAACTTCTTTTTGATAATTACAATCTATCACTCCCATCATGTATTCCTTGAGCTGCTAATCCTGATTTAGGTAATATCCATCCAAAATGATTCTTAGGGATTTTCATACATATTCCAGTAGAGATTGTTCTTATTTCTTTACCACACAACCAAAAGTCCACTAAACAATGTAAATCATGCCCTGCTGAACCAAGTGACCCTGGATACAGTGCTGGAACATCTGGCCTCAGAGTCTAATACTCAGCATTTGGGATCTTATGTGTTCGTTGTTTTCTAATTTGCAGATCTGGGGTCATCACTCTGTCTAGAGGTATACTTCCTTCCAATGGTCTGTTATTCAAATTATACAAAGCAATGAATAAATCATCTTTCCAATGTTGAAAAGAGTTATTAGAACTTAACTTTCTTAACTGTTCTTTCAGTAATCCATTCATTCTTTCAATTAACCCAGATGCTTGTGGATAATATGGAATATGATACCTGCATTCTATGTTGTTTAATACAGTCTCTTCATTTCATTTCCTTTGAGATGTGACCCATTGTCACTTTGAATCTGCATTAGGGTTCCATAATATAGACTTATGATATCTAAAGTGTTACAGGTATTTTTCTGGGTTGCATTCTTATAGAGACTAGCTACTAGTATACCTGAGTAAGTGTCAACACAAGTATATATAAATTTGCATCCTTTATCTTGGGGTAGGGGTCCAATATAATGCATTTGTCAAATTTGTACTGGTATTTTTCCTCTTGCTATCTCTCCAGTTATTACCCAAGGAACAGTTGGTTCCTTTTTCCAACTGATACATATATATATATAATGGCTGGCCATTTGATAGACCAATTCTTCTAGTGTCAGATCATCAGTTGGTGTCAGAGTAGGGACAATATGTTAAGTAGCAATCTTTGCTAGTCAATCAGCATATGCAGTGTACTCATGTTTGGGCACGGTGAAGGCCATGTGAGCATCTACATTAGAAACTGACAAATTAGTAACCGAAGACATGCCCCATATATCTCCCCATAATTCTTTCCCCCAGAATTGTTTGCCATGAATTTCCCAATTTTGATTTTTCCGCATGGGCATCCATGTAGCTAACCCATCAGCTATTGCCCATGAATCAGTGAATATATGACACTGTCTTCCTTGTTCTGTTTTGCTAGCTTGGTGTAGTGCCAAAAGTTCAGAATATTGATTACTTCCACCTATCCTAGTACTTTCCAAAGTCTGCCTAGTACATGGGTTATAGGCTGCTACTTTCCAATGTCTTTTGTGGTCCAAATATTTTGCTGCAGCTTCAGTAAACCATGCATGTCTCTTTTGTTCTTCAGTTAATCCATCATATCCCTCAGTTCATTATACTAGCTGTTGCTTTGGTTCAGGGGGTGTATCATTTCCCTCAGTATCTATACTTAATATTGATTCACATAAAGCAGAAACCCCACTTTTGCCTGTTTTAGATCTATTTTGAATATACTATTTCCATGTAATTATGCTAGCTTCCTGTGCATGTCCAATTCTATGAGAAGTTGGGGTCCTCATTACCCAGGTCATAATTAGGATTCCAGGTCTTAGTATTACCTCATGGTCTAAAGTTAGCTGTTCATTCTCTACCAAAGCCCAATATGCAGCTAACAAGTGCTTTTCAAAATGGGTATATTGAGTTCCAGATGAAAAGAGTTTCTTAGACCAAAATCCTAAGGGTATATTTTGGCTTTGTTGTTTTTGCCATAAACTCCAGTTTGCATATTCATTCTGTACTGTCACTTGTAATTCCACCTGACCACTTTGCATATACTATAAATTTATGGTCAATTAAATAGCTGCCTTAGCTTCATCAAAAGCTTTACTCTGCTCAAGTCCCCAATCAAATTCCTATTTTTCCTAGTAATTTTATATAAGGATTTCAAAATTTGTCCTAGATGCGGTATGTTAATGTCGCCAGCATCCAAATAATCCTATAAAATTTTGGGCCTCTTTCTTATTGGTGGGGATAAAAAAATCCTGACTCTTTTGTCAGGCTTGCAGGAGACTCTCTCATGCCCCCAATTCCATTGTTTACCCAAAATCTTTATGGTTGAAACTGGTCCTTGAATCTTTGCAGGGTTAATCTCCCACACTTTGCTTTTCATATGCTCAATTAAAAGTTTCAACTCTTCTCCACTTCTTCCATAATTTTTCCCTGTGTCATAATATCATCTGTGTAGGTGGTAAGCTGTACACCAGGTTGCTCTATTTCATCTAAATGTCCACCCATAATCCTATAACAAGTATTGGGGCTATGTAAATATCCTTGTGGCAAGCATATAAAAGTATATTATTGTCCTGCCAAGTGAAATAAATTGGTCCCATTGTTTAGAATCTATTGGGACACTAAAGAAAGCATTGGCTAAATCAATAACTGTGTATCAAGTTCATCATATTGCTGCATCTTTTCTATTAAAGTAATGATACCTGGAACAGCAACATTCAAAGGAGGAGTGACTTTATTCAATTGTCTATAATCCACTGTCATCCTCCATGTCTCATCTGAATTTTTTACTGGCCAGATAGGATTATTCTGTCAAGTAAGGACTAACTCCTGCCTCAACATATTTCTTATAATACTGCTAATTTCATCTTGCCTACCTAGTACATGATACTAGTAGCCTTAAAGTAATTACTTTAGGAGGTTCAGGTAAAGTGATTGGGCCAGTTTTTATTTTACCCACTAAATCTGTATTAATTCCTATCTTCCTTACTGCAAACTGCTATCTCCTCTCTGGTACATGTGAAGTCATACCCCTCAATATATCTGTTCCAATGATGTATTCAGGAATGGGTGCAGTTGCTATAGTATATTCTTTCTTAGTAGTTGTCCAATTTTCTTCATTAGATTGACTTATCTGACTGATATTTCAGCTCTTCCCAATCCTGTGATTCCCCTGATGGTGACAGGAGGTCCATGTTTAAACTTATCAGGGTTTGTATATATAAGGGAAGCCTCTGCCCCATTATCTATTAATGCCTTAGTTACAGTACTTGATCCATTTTTCCAATAGATAGCCAAATTGATATGGGGTCCGTAATCCTGTCTGTGTATTTCTTTAATCTGAACTGGAATTTGGCCAACTTCTTATTTTCCCTGAAGGGGCAACAAACTTGCATACAAAGGTGAAGGTTCTGTAGGGGCAGTTCTTAACTTCTCTATTTTGGCTAATATCAAGTCCCTTTTCTCAGTACAGGCTGTATAGTTCATTAGTTGGAATACCATCTATGCTTCCAATATTTACTCCAGATCTTAAAAGAGCAGTAAGCAATTCTCTCCTTGTCAATTTGTTCTAATTTTGAATTTGTTGGCTATTTCCTTTTTTTCTCCAGGAATTTTGTCTTTTCCCCAGTCCCCTAAGTCACTTAACTGTGAAATCTTGTCCAGCACCTCTGATAGAGGGTGCCCTATTTCCTCAATTATTAGAGTCAAAATCAAGTGCTTGTAAGTAGGAGGAGTCATCTTCACCATTATATTCCTTTGACAAACTGCAAAGGAAGTATTATAGTATGCATCTGTATTTCCAATCATTATGGCTGTCTTCATTACTTCCTGCTTTAACTTTCTTATACAGTCCCTAAGTGAATACTAAGGTCTATCTCCGCTAGGCCACATAGAGTCAGTAGGATATTGCCTACTGCAGCCTTCTGCAGCCAAAGCTAGATTAGTTATATTGTTACCTCCTTGCATATTGTAATCTCCAGAAGTTTGCAGTACAAAAGGAATTTTGAACAGTCCATACCATCTATAGATACTCCTGTAGCCACCATCCAAGATACTATCCATTCTCCGATCCTCTGGGTGAACTAGCTCAAAATTTCTGTGACCTCCTGCTGAGTAAAATTCTCAATTATTTCCCTAAACACTGTGTGACCTTTTTAGTGCTTCTTTTTCTGTCTCATTGTTGGGCATGCTTCTGTCTGAGAAACTTCTTCATCTAAATTATTTCACTTCCTTGGTCACTGTGGCAGCTGGATTGGGTATTTACGAAGGTCATATGCACATTTCTTTAGTCAGCCCTCAGCTTCTTCTGAGCTAAATGAACAGCCTTTCTTTTTTGCTGAGACATCCCTTTCTGCCCACCCCCACCCCCACCCCCCCAGACTGCTCTTGTAAAGGAGAGCCCTAAGGCTGAGAATTCCCATGCAAACAAGCTAACTCTTTTTCCATTTGAATTTTTTCTTTAAGCAGCTTGTCTCTGTTTTTACACATAATAGGGTAATCCGTTAATAAAATCCAGCCTTTCCTACTTACCCCTGCCAACTCCTTCCCTGGTCTTATAGATATTCCTTGAAAATACCTTTCCACATCTCTAGGTTCCCCCTCAGTATCCTGTGCTTTTGGACCATCCTCTAGCTAGCAACAAAAAGGTTAAATAGTCCCAACCTGGGAAACTAGTTTCTTCCTCTAAATCCTTCCTACCTTCAAATAGAGATTTTATATCCTGCAATCCTGTTCATGAGGCCAAATTTATCTCCAAGGCAATATTCACAGTACTGGTGGTAAGTATGAATATGCCAGTGTAGTTCACAATCGCAAAATATAATAGAAGGCAGAAGAAAAACATTTATTTAGACAGCAGAATGCCAAATCACCCGAACCTGAAAGTAAATCTGTCATGGTGACCAAGAAGTTAATAAACATGATCACCAAAGGGAGTAAAGTCATTCCCGAACCTTGCTCCCCTCAGTCAGGTCCTTCTCACAAGCAAACACCCACAAACCTGAGCCTTCCCATGCCTGCCTGTGTCCTCTCTCCTCTGCCTCCCACCATACTCACTCACTTGCCCTTGGTTCTGCTCCGCCTTTCGTGTTTCACCTGTTCAGCAACCTCCTCCCACCACATGGGACTTAGGCTTCCAGGTGACTTAAGCAAATCATATGAGCCTATTAATGAATGAGAAAGATCTTTCCATTTAAATTACTATTACAGAAATAAAAAAAAAAACACAACGATCCCGAAAAAGGTTGAAAAAGGGGAAAGGGACGAATTATTGTATCTTAAGTGTTGGAGATAAAATTCAAGCTATTGATGATGTGGGAGAGATTTGAAGAGTTCTTCAGACTATACAACTATTTGAAGGGAGGGAGAGGAGAAGTTTAGAAAAATCTCACTTGAATAAAATCAAAGATCTCCAGTTAGGGTATAAAAGGAGGAAGTGGTGCAATGTACTTGTGTCAATGTGCAAAGTTGTGTGCCCAGTAAAAGTTAAATCTCAAATGAATCAGGGATCTAACCAATTTGGATGGTCATTGCAACCTGGGAATAGTAAAACCTTAATATGTTTGAAAATAGTGAGGCAAATAAATTTGGCAGTCATAATCCTTTATATATATGTTTGTAAAGTGGTTTTATGTGTATCATCTCATGTAAACTTCACGTGAGAAGGGAGCTAGATTTCATTAGCCCCATTTTATACTTGAAGAAACTGAGATTGTGACAGCTTAGGTGACCTTCACAGCTTGTAAGATTCTAAGGCAAGAATTGTACACAGGTCTTCCTGATTCCTAGTGCAGTTCTCTATCCACTATACCACCAGTACTTCATCTGTGTGCTGACCAGGACAGAGTACATTAGCACTACCAGGTCCTTAGTTCTGGATATTAAATTTCTCGTAATTCAATCTAAGATTTCATGAGCATAATTGGCTATAGTATCACATGATTGATACATACTGAACTTACTGTCCACTAGAACAGTTAAATTGCTATCTAGCCCCACTTTCCCTACCTTATAGTTATGAAAAAAAGCTTTAACTCTTCTCTCTCAGAATTGGAAAAGTCTGAGAGAAAGACAAATGAAGTTTAAGAACAGAATATTGGTGGAAGAAAACCAAATTGCTTTGATATATGGAAAGAGGCTAATAGAAATATTAAACAATTTATTTTCTTCTCAAACAAGCCCAGCATTTTAAACAAAAACTGGTCATCCTTTAGTGCATACAGAATTTCCAAGTAAATACACAAAAGCAAAAATCATAAAAACTTACTTTACCAATGAAACATAATAAAATAGGAAACATGAAGGGGAAAATATAGTAAACCTAAATGGAAGCTAAATAAGGATTAGTTAAATAATGAATGGTTTAGAAATAAATCATAAAGACAGCAAAAAGTAAAACATAATGACAAAGGATTTTTTACTTATCAAATTGATGGATTGCCACTAAAGCTTTTCTTAGAGGCAGATTTATATCTCTGAATGTTTGTATTTTTAAAGGTGAAAGAGAAGATAAAATTACTGAATATGTAGTTTAACAAATCAGAAAAGCAACAAATTATCCCAAAGCAAGCACAAAAATATTTAAAACTGAAGGTGATATATAAACACAATTGAAAACAAACAAAAAACCCTGATCAGCACACTTACTGAGATATCCTCCCACATTGCAGTTGCTACTTGATTTTCTACTGTTTTTTCCTATATTTTGAGGTGCCAAAGAATTAGAAGTGGGAGTAGAATGGCTCCAGATTAATGTAAAGAAGTTATAACATCACAAAACTTAGAGGTATTTTTTAATAGAATAACTCTTTCTCTCTCTCTCTCTCTCTCTCTTTCTCTCTCTCTCTTTCTCTCTCTCTCTCTCTCTCTCTTTCTCTCTCTCTCTCTCTCTCTCTCTCTCTCTCTCTCTCTCTTTCTCTCTCTCTCTGTCTCTCTCACAGTACAGTACAAAAATGTTGAATAGTAATACCACAAATGATAGTCCTTATTTAAGCAGCCAATTGTGGAAGTTAACAAAGGTGACCCCATCCCCTTTATCTTTGAGACTGAAAATGCTTGTGGAACACTTCTCAGTTCTCCTGACTTTGGAATCCACTTGTCTCTTGCACAGGTATTCTTTTTTTAACTTCTGTTTTGTCATGAACCCCTTTGGCAGTCTGGTGAGAACAGTAGAACTCTCTCTTAGAAGAATATTTTTAAATGCATAAAGTAAAATTCACAATACTACAAAGAAAACCAATATTTCAAAAGTTATCAAAAGATTTTAAAAGAAACTAATGACAAGTTAAGAACCTCTGCTTTATAGCAACAATAACAAGCAAAATGTAAAAAAGTGTTTGAGGAGTTCAGATTTTAGAGCCTGAAAACAGTGGTCCCACTGGAATTTTAACACTGTACCCTTTACTTTCAATCTCTCTTCTGAAAATGTGCCTTAATTTAAACTTGAGTGAATAATTTTTCCTGGTCACTGAGAAGGGAAAGTGGAATTGGGGCAGAAATGAGCTAAATGAGTTATGAAGTATAAGAGGAAGGTCTTTAAGCCTAGACTGTTGACAGAAACCTGGGAATAGACTAAACCATAGAGACGGAGAGGTTTGTCACAGAGTAAATGAGATCAAGGCTCAAGTTTGAGAATAGCTAAACCTGGCTTGGACATGCACTTCAGCTCAAACTAAATGTTTTGCCTGATGGCTCAATCAGATCCAGCACTCTCTGAGTGCTGTTCTAGTCACATGTCCCTAAGACCACCTGAAGTACTACCCCCTCTATGCGGAACAGAAGAATGGTAAGTGAAACAAATAAATAAAATAAAAAACTTTTCTTTAAAGAACTGATAACTATTATTCAATTTAAACAAAATAGTGTGAGGGAAGAAGGCGAAAGGAACAAAACTAAAATGGGAGAAGGGGAAGACCAGAACTGATGAAGGGGAATTAAAATTAAAACCATTGGAAAAACTGAACATTTTAAAATGAAGTTTTTAATAAAAATATAAACCCCTAAATTGACAAAGCAAGAAACATAATCTAAACAAAGTAATTTCAAAAGAAAATTTGAGCAAAGCATAACAAAACTGCTACAGAAGAAAGGATCACTACCAGATGGACTTGTAAGTAAATGCTATCAAATATTTAAAGAAGAAATAATTCAGTTCAGGGGAATGCTAAAGTCAGCTCCAAGCAATTGTAAAAGCTTATTGTTAAACTTTTAGTGTAAGTGTTTGCACCTTGGATATTGGCAAATGCTACAAATCAAGGCTTATTAGTAAATTATTATTGTTATATATCACTGTATTATAATGGTTTTATGCTATATTATACTTTTATATATTATTGTATTATTAAATTAAGAATATTTATTTTGTTAATTATCTAGGCCTATTGATAAGGGAGATTAAATTCAAAAGCGTCTTCTGTGTACATTTCTCCCCAGGTCTCGTTGTTAAACATTTACATTCTCAATCTCATCTGTGGTTTATGAAATGGTTTCAAAGATCAAGAAGGTGATTGTGGTAGGAGTAATGTCCTACCCCATACCCACACCACTCTACAGGTTAGACTGTTTTTTCCCTAAAATGTATTGAAACAGTTCTTGGGACATAATTGACTTAGAAGACTGAAGGATCAGGCTTAGGTGAGCCTTCAGGTTATTGCCATCACTTCCTGGTCACTGAGTATAAACATTCATGAAGGTTACAGGAATGCTTTGATGCATAGCTGGAAGTCTACCTTTGACTACAAGGGGAAACTTCCTCAGCTGAATCACTTCTGGTTGACTTCAGGGTTTATCTTTGTTGAATGTCCTCTTCCTTTTGTGGCTAAATAAATCATCTTCTCTTAACTGTTGAGTGATTTGAGTGTCTCATTTTGTTCTAGTATTGAATAGACTTGTTTGAAGTGACTTGTTTGAATCAAGCCCAGTCCAAAACAGCACTCAACTCTTTCTACAAAATAAGTATAATCCTGAGGACCAACTGACCCGGGTCCGGGTCCTTCAGGTGACACTCTCTCAGTGGGCTTCTGCTTCGGACGTCTCCGGATTTCCCTCCCCGGGGGACTCGGCGGAGGGACTCAGTCAGACACTTCTTCAGGAGGCATATACTTTATTAAGTGCAGAGGAATCCCCCCCCCCCCCAACAGCTAAGGGCGTTGGTTTAAGTAGGGTACTTGTTCCGGGTAGCCACCCCGATCCACCCTGAGGGCGAGGCTTTCATCTCATTGGTGCGAGCCCCTCCAGACCAAACCAAAAAAGGGCACAGATTCCCTATCCCGGGTCGTGTCCCCTTCTGGTTGGTTGGTGGCTGCTTAGTCTCAGACCAGGAAGTCTTTCTAGTGCTGAGCTGGCAGAGCCACGTCAGCAGGTCAGGACTTCCTAGTACTCTCTTCCCCCCAGGAAGGGCGTTGGTCCATTGTGCCCCTGACAACTCTCCCTTTTTGTTTTATAAGGGCAGGTGAAGGGCCTGTCTTAGGCTATGTGGCCTGACTCCATGCCTGGTACCGAAAGTGGGCAGGGCCCCTGTCTTAGGCTATGTGGGTGGCCCCCACCTCCAGCATTTCTGGCAGGTGGACCCACAATAATCCCGTCATTGGGTACCTCTGCAGCCAATGGCATGATTATCCAGGTCATGGGGCCACAATATTCCCGTCATTGGCACAGTCACAGCGAAAGCCCATTATTGGTTATAGTGGGGTACAGGGACGCTTTTGAAAAGTTTGATGGTATAATTAGCAGTAACCCTAATATAGTCCCAGGAGGAAGAAGGACCCCAATAAGTGTCATCCGTGGTTTCCCAGTCCCAGCTACGGCAGTAATAATCAGTTATGCATCCGGAGCCAGTATGTTGTTTCTATCGCCCGAGTTGTTCGTCTCTTCCTTCGTCCTCGCTTCCTTTTCCATCGCCGGAGTTGTTTGGTTCTTCCTTCGTCCTCGCTTCCCTCGTCTCCTTTTCCTGCTTTTCTGGGTTGGCCGGGGAGACCTCTCGCGCGTCCCAGGATGGGATCCAGACCCCTTCATGGTTGGTATCTGTGGAGACACAAAGATATCCTTTTCCCCTTATTAGTTCCGTCCCTGGTCCATTCCAATTGCCTTTCGCATCCTTCCACCAAATCACGCTACCTTTTTTACACGGGGTTGGTGGTGACCCTTGTGGATGTGGGATTGTAGAGGACGCTATTCGGGCGTTACCAGGATCGGGGTAGCCGGAAAATCGCATGGCCGGTGTTAGGCTGTCATCCCGAAATTGCAAAAAATTCATGGTATAAACCGTTTGCGCGACTTGTGCATGTGTAAGCCGTCCCGGAACTCCCCCTTTTTGTTTTTTGATGGTGTTTTTAAGGGTCCTATTAGCATGCTCCACAAGGGCCTGGCCTGTTGGATTATATGGGATACCAGTAATATGACATATACCAAATTCCATGCAAAAGACGGCAAAGGCCCGTGAAGTATAGACAGGACCATTATCAGTTTTAATAGCACTAGGGGCTCCAGCCATTGAGAAACATTGTAATAAATGCGAAATAACTGCAGTAATAGATTCTCTGAGTTGCAGGGTAGCCATTACAAAGGAGGAACAGGTATCTATACATACATGTATATAAGAGGTGTTATAATGTGTAACATCCATTTGCCAAAGATCATTGGGTAGTTCTCCTTTGGGGTTAAAAGCCTTCTCTGGAGGCGGAGGGCAGAAAGGAATACAATTAGTACAGCGTTTCACAATCTGTCTAGCTTCTTCTCTAGGAAGGTGGTAGAGCAACCGTAAGGAACGTGCAGACAAATGGAATTTGGAGTGGGCCTCTTGTGGTGATAGAGAAAGGAGGAAGGCACCCCCCTTATTAAGGGCATTGTCTGCAACGTGATTGCCCCCAAAAGATAGGGCCCTCTGTGGATATGTGAGAACGTACATGGAGAACATAAAGAGGATCATTGTGAAGTAACAAAAGCTTTTGGGAGATTTTCAATAAGGGAGCAATAGTAGAACGATTTTCCATAATATGAGAATTTTCTAAAAACAAAAGAACATTAGCACAATACATACTATCTGTAATTAAATTAAAGGGCTCCTCTGAAAACAATTGAAGGGCGCATATTGCGGCTGCTAATTCGTTTTTCTGTGCCGAGGAATATGGTGTGGAGACTACCTTTAGAAGGTGTCTCTGGGGAGCATAAATAGATGCCTTTCCTGCTTTTGTTGCATCAGTAAATACATTCGGTCCTTCAACGGGGGCTAATGAAACAATGGACGAGGGTGTGGACAGGGGCAAGGTTTTCCATCCATGTAAAGGTGGAGGCAATGAGCTATTAGAGAAGACATGGGTCACGTATAAAGACGCCCAGTCAATAGAATTTTGAGCTAGAAGATGTAAAGCTTGAGGAGCAATGGACAGATTGAGGATAGGCTGAGTCCCAAAAATCTGAACGCACCTCTCACTCGCTTTGAGCAAAAAGAGCGCAAGGGTTTCCCATTTATCAGGCAAAACTTTAGTAGCCTTTGGGCGATATAGCCACTCCAAAACACCATGTGCTTGATATAGAGCCGCAATACCTTGGTCCTCCTGTAGGACCACCAACATAATAGGACTCTCAGGATTGAAGCGGACTAATGATGAGGAGGCTTTCTTTTGTATATCCTGTATAACCTGAAGGGCTGCAGTCGTCCATTCTCGGGGAGAGGTAAGGTTAGAATCGCCCCGCAACGTTTGATACAAAGGCTCAAGTTCCTTATCAGGTATGGGAATTACAGAACGTAGCCATTGAATAGAACCAATTAGTTTCTGAAAATCATTAAATGTTCTTGAGTGTCATGATAAGTACAAGAAAAATGAAAGGAGTCATCGTGACCTAGTTGATTAAGCTTCTCCAGAAGTTTTTTCATCCGCCGCTGATAGCACCTCCTCACTCCCTGTGACCACTTCACCTTGGCAATTGTCCTCTATCACTCTTATCCTTTTCACTTGAACCCAAACTTCTTTATTATCATCTGTTAAAACACAAACATACCCTTTTCCCCACGTTAACACTGTATGAGGACCAAACCAATTTTTATTCTCATCGTGCCACATTACTTTATTGGCTGCTTTCAGGGCACTTGTTATTGCTGATTCATTCTTTGCAGACTCCTTATTAGGAAATGTTAAGAATTTCATAGCAGCCAATAAGCCATCATTATAGAATTTTAAATAATTTAGAGTATAAACAGCCAAAAGCCAATTGTAATTTATCATCAATTTGGAGTATAAACAGCCAATTGTGAATTTATCATCAACTCCTGGTCCAACTCCTCCCCTTTTTTGCTCTTGCAAGTGCGCCAGATGTAGCGGATGCCCCTGTGTCCCTACATGGCTCAGTGATGTGGTTGAAAGAAAAGAGTTGGGGGAGGTGGGGATAGACCAGTTCCTTTTATTGATCTGAGGGTTTGGGTTTATATAGACAAGGTACTGTAAGCCTACGTGACATTCTGCTATTGTGTCCCAGTGATTAAATCAATCAGGATGATTAAATCAGTCTTCTGATTAAATCAGACCACAAGCCTAGGAGCATCTATTCTACATATCCCTTGTTTCCTGTAATTCTCTTGTTTGTCTCACAGAGACAACATCTGGGGGGCATGGAGAGCCATTCCGGATGATAATGAGCACAGTCTCAAAGATCAGTTTCCCCAAAGGTCTATCCTGATCTCATCAACTGCACTCCACCCTGGCCCTCAACAATTCTCCCTTTCTTTTGTGCAAGTAGGTGTCCAGGGAGCGATTTGCTAGTTCCACTATAGCTTGACCAGTGGGATTATGGGGGATTCCAGTGACATGTAAAATGGAAAATTCCACCATGAACTGTTCATCCCAACCCCTACCCTCGGGAAGGGCAAATTAATTCCCTACTATTCTTTAGCATTCTCTTCCCTTGATCTAATCTGGGATGATAAAAGTTACAATTGACTGTAGTCCTAGCTGGTTGATGAGTTGGGACTGCAGGGCAAAAAATCTTAATGATTCTAACATTTACTCAAGTAAATTTTACTTCCGTATCCACTCCTTAAGAACATCTTTGAAAGAGAGGGCTTTTGAATCTATCAGCTGAAATGAGGGAGACTTCTGGACAAATAGCCAGTGGCGCCAAGTCCCCTCCGTTCTACTGGAGAGTTTCAAAAGCTTTATCTCTGCTGAGGTGTCCCTTTAAGATTTATGCATATTTCCAATTTGCCTAGTGCCAAATAATATAACAAATCCTGATCTGTTTTAAACATCCAATTAGGAGTGACATGTTTCACTTAAAATGTGACCAGAATAACTACCTTTTGGTTACTTCTCATTATACAAAATACTTTTCTTTTAGGTGAGGCATGAGATAATGAAAATGCTGATCAGCCTGCCTCAGATCTCCTCTTGTCTTTCTCTCCACTTTCACAATCTGGCCAGGATTGGAAGGTAAAGAGAGAGAGAGAGTTTAACCAAAAACTTTTAAATGATTTCCGAAACTTTTATGCTTTCCTTAAACTTCATATCCATGTTGTTTTCCTAATGGGCTTTGATTAAAGCCCCTTTAAAACTGCACATATATTATTCCCTTGCATTTCTTATCTAAAATTGCATTTTGCAATCATATAAACTAAATAATATAAGATTAGTTCCTCTCTTTCTCTCTCCCATACTTCTCCCCGATGCTGCAGCCATCAGAGAGAAGGGAGGAGGGGGAGGAAAAGAGATAACATTCCAAGGTCCAGCTACCATGGAGTTGACTGTAATAACTCACAAACACACGCACACAGGACATGTAAAGACAGAACACATATACAGACAATAAAAGAATCCAAAAACTGAGAAAAAATTGTCAGAAATCCTCTGTACACATTATAACTCTGGCTTAACTTCTATCACTGTGTAACTAAGCCTTGCATAAGATTCCCTGTCTAAACTTTCTCCCCGTACAAGATTGCTTTTTTAGACTTACTCCTGCAACTTTTTACTGCACCACAGATCTGTGCCGAGTGCCAGGGCTGGAAGAACATCCGGGCCGCTGAATTCACCACTGTGCCACAAATCCTGGGCAAATTTTTTGCTGTGCCACAAAACCAGGCCCTGGGGCAAATTTTTTGCTGCGCCACAAATCCAGGCCCTGGGCCAACTCTGGATGTATTTCCTAGTTGAATTTCTGACCTGGGAGGGGATTTGGGGTCGAGGCAGCAACTACATGCTCCGCTGCACTCCCCTTTTTTCCGCGAGCTGAATTCACGCTCGAGCAGTTTACTTTCACTTTGGTTATGCCCAAATGGTCTGTTTTCACTGTGATACTGACGTGGGATCCCCTCGTCCTTGAGTGCCAATTTACTAAACTTCTCTATTTCCTCAAGGTCGTCCCACGGGTAACGGACTGTAGGAGCATGGGTGGTTGGGGGCGGCTCTTCAGGGGGAGGAGGCCACCTCTCCTCACCTAACAGAGCGGTGCCCGTCTGGGCTCCCTGCGGGACTACAAAGGGCGGCGGTCGCGGGTCAAGGGAAGCAGCCACCAAGGCATATATTGTAAAATCTTTGGGGCCTAAAATTTCTGGATTCTCCCGTTGATAAGAGGCCATTTGTGTCCCCACTACTTGCCATGTTTGAGGAGTTAGTTCTGCATGGCAAACCCATGGTGATATAGTTTGTATTTTTACTACCCACTCCCTACATTCCTTTATATGAATTTTTGTGCCTGCTTCTCGGCAGACCTTGTAAAGCTGGCACGCCAATACTCCTGAATCCCCTGGCTGCAATGGCTTAGCAATTCTATTGCCCATTTTTTCCTTCTTCTAGGTAGCCCCGTCTACCTAGGGTGTCCGACTCTTCCGCCCTTAAGCGAGCGGGATACTCACGTCACCTGGCGGGGTCCCGTCTATCGTCGGTCCCTGTTTGGGCGCCAGCTGACCCCGGTCCGGGTCCTTCAGGTGACACTCTCTCAGTGGGCTTCTGCTTCGGACGTCTCCGGATTTCCCTCCCCGGGGGACTCGGCGGAGGGACTCAGTCAGACACTTCTTCAGGAGGCATATACTTTATTAAGTGCAGAGGAATCCCCCCCCCCAACAGCTAAGGGCGTTGGTTTAAGTAGGGTACTTGTTCCGGGTAGCCACCCCATCCACCCTGAGGGCGAGGCTTTCATCTCATTGGTGCGAGCCCCTCCAGACCAAACCAAAAAAGGGCACGATTCCCTATCCCGGGTCGTGTCCCCTTCTGGTTGGTTGGTGGCTGCTTAGTCTCAGACCAGGAAGTCTTTCTAGTGCTGAGCTGGCAGAGCCACGTCAGCAGGTCAGGACTTCCTAGTACTCTCTTCCCCCCAGGAAGGGCGTTGGTCCATTGTGCCCCTGACACAATTCAGGGTAGATAAGATCAAGGAAAAGAATTATAGATAGTAACACTAATGAGTATTGATAACAAACTATTAAAGTAAATTATAGCAATGTCTTAAAAAGATTACTTATTTTGACATAAGTGGATTAATTGAGTAATATAAAAATACGTTATTAGTAAATGGTCCAACAATAATAATGATATTGATAATGGAAACAGTGTCATGTGATTATGTCAATAAGAAAAATCTCAGTAAAATTCTCATTTATATTAAAAATACTACAGATATAGCCTATATTGAATTGCCTGCCTTCCCAAAGGGAATGGGTGGGGAGGGAGGGATGGGGAGAATTTGGAACTCAAAGTTTTAGGAACAACTGTTTAGTATTGTTGTTGCTACTAGGAAAGAAGACATACAGTTAAGGAGGAATAGAAAGTCATCTGGCCCTACAGGAGAAAAGAGAAGATGGAGACAAGAGAAGGGAGGGATGATAGAAGAGAGGGCAGATTGGTGACAGGGGAAATTAGAATGCTCGGTGTATGGGGGTGGGGGGAGGGGACAAATGGGGAGAAAATTTTGAACCCAAAATTTTGTGAAAATGAATGTAAAAAGTTAAATAAATTAATTTATATTAAAAAATAAAAAAACTAAAAAGTTTAAGAATAGATGAATTTTTCTTGAAACTGATAAAAACACTAATACAAAGATGAAAGCTAGTTTTGTTTGTCATGAAAAAATACTAGATATTTTCCCCAGAAGATCAAGGGTGAATGAAGCAAAGATAGCCACTCTCATCATAATTATTGGACATTACTCTAGAAATGCTATCTCTAACTATAACAATAAAATAAGAAAAAACATTTCCATGGATAAATACTGGGAAAGACAATATCAAAATATCTCTGTAGGTGATAGAATGTCTATGTGAAAAACCCCAGAGAATAAACAAAAAGACTAATTGAATAATAAACATGTTAAAAACAGGATTGATGCTGAAAAGTATCAAGGAAAATTTATTAAAATTCAGAGGAATTGAACAATTTACTTAGGTGAACTCCACCCTTCATCAAAAGAGAGAGAGAGAGAGAGAGAGAGAGAGAGAGAGACGGAAGTGAGGGCATTTTTATAAAGTTAGTACAGGACAGATTCTCCCATCACAGGACGGATTGGTTCATTCTCTTTTAGGTCACAATCTTTTGATATGTCCATTGGATATAATTAAGAAGTATGGCTGGACTTTTAGGTGGCCCCTTACAGTGACTTCATGTTCTCCTTCCTTATAGGCTTCCCCTTGGATAGTTCATCAAGCCTGAACACAAGTTTCTTACCTTTAATCTGACCATGGTAGGTCACAACTCCAATTAACCATTGAGAGTTTTGACCCTGTGGAAACAGAAGTTTTTCCTTCATTTCCCATAAACTCCCACCTTTTTTTCTTTATAAAAATTTCTGTTTCCACACCTAAATACAATCAATACTTTCTCACGTTCTTTCCCCCACAAATTCTTCCCTTCATCTCTTCCCATTTATATGAATAGGGGAAGGGAGCAAAGTTGACCAGTGCATTGACAAATTACAAGGGAGGAAGTCCCCTTGTTTTAAATACAGATACAGGGTTTCAAAAGAAAAAGGTAATCAATGAATTGTCCATTTAGAGGTTCCATCTTATGCAACAATCCGGGGAGGAACATCATCTGATGCAATTTTCTGGTCTGGATGCTCATTCAAGCCATCTTACCATAGCATCTCAGTATCTTCTTGCATTTTATCATCTTGTAGAAACCCATATGTCAACTTTCCTACAAAATTGACCTCAATACAATTTTAAATTACCATTCCTAAGCCTTATACCTTTATCATTCTCACAAAATAAAAATAAAAACTTTGGCCAATTGTTTAAGAAATTCACACTAGAATCCAGTTTTTACATTTATCTGCTATTCATTACCCCATCAGGAGGATGAGATTTCACTAAGGGATTAATAACAGACTCCAGTACCTACATAAATACAATAAGTAATCATTTTAAACATAGTACATATCACGTCGTAAAACAATTCCAACTTCTGGTCATGTGATGCTTCTTTTAAAGCATTTACAAGATGGACCACAAAGCATTCTTCTTTTAACATTAACCAATTGATACAAGAATAATATTAACTAAGTATACTAACCTCACAAGCCCTTGACCTGATTATCTTCCTACTATTACTAAGAATTAAACGACCCTAACTTATTGCTGTTAGTCTAAAATCCTAAGCTTAATAGCTTCATTTTTGAACTTCACTTCAGATGTTCCTCTACCAACAATCTATTTTTTAATAAATCTGGTATTATGCTTACAAAACTTTTGATTACTCGAAATTACCATTAAGAGTAGGGGCATATCTGGAGCAAGGAAACATTTCCCTAACTTCATGTCAGTTCCAGGAATGAGTAGATTGTCAACTGTTATTTAACCAGGCTTAAAGTCTTTCAGGTGTCAGTGGGGAAATTGAGTCAGGAGAATCCTACCTCAGCTTAGGTGGAACCATCATTGTCCCAGCTTTCCCATGAGATCACCCTTTTGCAGTCCCTACCAGCCACTCACAGGCTCACTGGTACCATGGACCAGTGGCTCAGACAGCCTATCTTATTATCCACACCTGGAATTAGACTCAGAAGAAGAGTCATTTTTTTTTTCTTTCCTTCTCTTATTTATTTTTCTTTTTTTTTTAATATAAATTTATTTATTTAACTTTTTACATTCATTTTCACAAAATTTTGGGTTCCAAATTTTCTCCCCATTTCTCCCCACCCCCCATCCCAATACACCGAGCATTCTAATTTTCCCTATCACCAATCTGCCCTCTCTTCTATCATCCCTCTCTTCTCTTGTCCCCATCTTCTCTTTTCTCCTGTAGGGCCAGATGACTTTTTATTCCTCATTAACTGTATTTCTTATTTCCTAGTAGCAACAACAATACTCAACAGTTGTTCCTAAAACTTTGAGTTCCAAATTCTCCCCATGCCTCCCTCCTCACCCATTCCCTTTGGGAAGGCACGCAATTCAATATAGGCCATATCTGTGTAGTTTCGCAAATGACTTCAATAACAGTCGTGTTGTGTAAGACTAACTCTATTTCCCTCCATCCTATCCTGCCCCCCGTTGTTTCTATTCTGTCTTTTGATCCTGTCCCTCCTCAAGAGTGTTGATTTCAAATTGCTGCCTTCTCCCATTGCCCTCCCTTCCATCATCCCTCCCTCCCTGCTTATCTCCTTCTCCCCCACTTTCCTGTACTGTAAGATAGGTTTTCATACCAAAATGAGTGTGCATTTTATTCCTTCCTTTAGTTGAATGTGATGAGGGTAAACTTCTTGTTTTTTTCTCAGCTCTCCTCTTTTTCCCTCCACTAAAAAGTCTCCTGCTTGCCTCTTGAATGAGAGATAATTTACCCCATTCCATTTCACCCTCTCTCCTCCCACTATATTTTTCTCTCACCGTTTACCTTAATTTCTTTTAAGATATGGTCCCATCCTATTCAATTCACTCTGTGCTCTCTGTCTCTGTATGTGCATGCATGTGTGTATGTGTGTGTGCGTGTGTGTGAGTGTATGTTTGTGTGTGGTCCCACCAACTACCCAGATACTGAAAAGTTTTAAGAGTTACAAATATTGTCTTTCCATGTAGGAATGTAAACAGCTCACCTTTGGTAAGTCCCTTATGACTTCTCTTTGCTGTTTACTATTTCATGCTTCTTCTCATTCTTGTGTTTGAAAGTAAAATTTTCTTTTCAGCTCTGGTCTTTCCATCAAGAATGCTTGAAAGTCCTCTGTTTCATTGAAAGACCATATTTTCCCTTGACGTATTATACTCAGTTTTTCTGGGTAGGTGATTCCTGGTTTGAGTCCTAGTTCCTTTGACTTCTGGAATATCCTATTCCATGCCCTTCCATCCCTTAATGTAGAAGCTGCTAGATCTTGAGTTATCCTGATTTTATTTCCACAATAGTGGAATTGTTTCTTACTAGCTGCTTGCAATATTTTCTCCTTGACCTGGGAACTCTGGAATTTGTCCACAATGTTCCTAGGAGTTTCTCTTTTTGGATCTCTTTCAGGCAGTGATCGATGGATTCCTTGAATACTTATTTTGCCCTCTGGTTCTAGAATCTCAGGGCAGTTTTCCTTGATAATTTCATGAAAGATGATGTCTAGGCTCTTTTTTTGATCATGGCTTTCAGGTAGTCCCATAATTTTTACATTGTCTCTCCTGGATCTATTTTCCAGGTCAGTTATTTTTCCCATGAGATATTTCACATTCTCTTCCATTTTTTCCTTCTTTTGGTTTTGTTTTATGATTTCTTGGTTTCTCAGAAAGTCATTAGCCTCCATCTGTTCCATTCTCATTTTGAGAGAACTATTTTCTTCAGTGAGCTTTTGAACCTCTTTTTCCATTTGGCTAATTCTGCTTTTGAAAGCATTCTTCTCCTCATTGGCTTTTTGAACTTCTTTTGCCAATTGAGTTAGCCTATTTTTCAAGGTGTTATTTTCTTCAGAATTTTTTGGGTCTCCTTTAGCAAGGTATTGACCTGTTTTTCATGCTTTTATTGCATCTCTCTCATTTCTCTTCCCAGTTTTTCCTCCACCTAATTTGATTTTCAAAATCCTTTTTGAGCTCTTCCATGGCCAGAGCCCACCGGACATCCACCTCAGATGTCTGGGATAGAGAGGCCCCAACCTCCACGTCTTTCCCTGATGGCAAGCATTGTACTTCCTCATCAAAACTGAAAGGAGGAAGGAACATCTCTTCCCCAATAAAGTAGCTTTCTATGGTCTTATTTTTCTTCCCTTTTCTGGGCATCTTCCCAGCCAGTTACTTGACTTCTGAGATTCCTCTCCACCCCTGCCTAGATCTGCCCAGCTAGTGCTTGGGGTCTGGGATTCAAATGCTGCTCCCCAGCCTCAGGCAGGGTAGCTTCCACGGCAGACCCAGCTGCTATTCAATGTGAGCTTAAGTTCTGGTGCTTGGGTGGGGGCAGGGCTGCCTCCCAAGCTCAGTTCCCTCAGGGGGTTTATGCAGAGACCTTTGGTAATGGCCCTGAGCTCCTGCCTGCTCCAGGAGTCCTGGGCCGCTACTGCCTCTACCGCTGCCTCCACCACACCACTTCCCAAGGGGGCCCGAGTCACGGAGACACCCCGCTCCCCTCTCGGCCAGCCCAGAAGTCTCTCTCACTGACCTGTAGCACCTGTGGGAGGAGGGACCTTTGCAGCTGCCGGAGATTCCATCCCTGAAGCCTGCTCGGGTCTGCTCCTCTGGGACAAGGCGACCAGGGCAGCGCAGGGGTGGGCTCCGCTGTCCGGAGCATGACGGACCCCTGGGGATGGCTTTCCAGGGCTCTCTGGAACGGAAATCTCTTCCACTGTGTTTCTTCATGGCTTGCTTTGCTCCAGAATTTGTGGGGAGTTCTTTTTACAGGAAATTTATGGGCTGTGGATTCGGAGCTAGCATACGTGAGTCTTTCTACTCCGCCATCTTGGCTCCTCCCCCAAGAAAAGTCATTTAATAAATCCATAAAATCTTAAAATAGTATGCTCCAATTATCAGTTTCAAATATGTCTATAATTTCACATTGACTGAAGAATATCTTTAAAGTAAGTCTTAACTAGCTTGCATATTTTCTATGCTTGTTCTAGTTCCTGATTAAATAGCAATCCTAAAATCAAATTTACCATCAAAATCATGTGATTGCTCTAATAGTTTTACATCTGTTTCACAAGCTTCTCTATCATTTTCTAACCAATCTTAGTCTAAAAGAATGTGTTACACACATGATAAATTTGAATACTGACTTCACCTTATGTTCATGAAATGAATTCAAATCAAAAGAGAAATATTTAACTTTTCCATCAATACAAAGTAGTACCAGAAATTACCTGCCTCTAAGAAATGACTTTGAAATTCTTTTCCCCTTCCCCAATTGATAAATGGTCAAAGGATATGAACAGGCAATTTTCAGAGGAAGAAATTAAAGATATCTATAATATGAGAAAATGCTCTAAATCACTTTTGATTAGAGAGATGCAATTCAAAACAACTCTGAGGTACCACATCACACCTATAGATTGGCAAACATGACAGAACAAGAAAATGATAAATGTTGGAGAGGATGTGGGAGAGTTGGAACACTAATTCATTGTTGGTGGAGTTGTGAGCTCATCCAACCATTCTGGAGAGCGGTTTGAAACTATACCCAAAGGGCAACAAAAATGTGCACACCCTTTGACCCAGGAATATCACTACTAGGACTATATTCCCAAGAGATCAAGAGATCACAAAAATGGAAAAGGGTCCCACATGTACAAAAATATTTATAGCCGCACTCTTTGTAGTTGCCAAAAACAGAAAATCAAGGGGATGCCCATCAATTGGGGCGTGGCTGAATAAATAATGGTATGTGAATGTAGTGGAGTACTATTGCGCCATAAGAAATGATGAACAAGAAGACTTCAGGGAGGCCTGGAAGGACTTATATGATCTGATGCTGAGTGAAAGGCATAGAACCAGGAGAACTTTGTGCACAGCAAGGGCCACAGTGTGCAAGAGTTTTTTTCTGGTAGACTTGGAACTTCGTAATAACACAAGAACTGAAAAAAAAAAAATTCCCAATGGTTTTCTAAGGCAAAATGCCTTCCACACTCAGAGAAAGAACTATGGAATTCATTCACAGAATGTAGCAGATCATGTTTGTGTGTGTGTGTGTGTGTGTGTGTGTGTGTGTGTGTGTATTATGTTTTGATTTATTATATGATTTCTTCCATTATTTTAGTTCATCTACATAGCATGACTATAGTGAAAACGTATTCAATGGGAAAGTGTATATAGATCCTATATAAAATTGTATGCTGTCTTGGGGAGGGAGTGGGGTGGTGGGGGGTAGGTGGGGGGGTAAAAATCTAAGTTTTATGGTAGTGATTGTAGAACATTAAAAAATAAATAAAATTATAAAAAAGAAAAAAAAGAAATTCTTTTCCCTAAATTGAAGATATCTCTGATTTAGTGTCAGTAATTATTTCAGTCAATTGTTTTAAAACCCAATTGCTCTTAAATCACTTTGAAACCTGCAAAGACCTTATTCCAAGTCTGGAACTTTGTCCCTTACTCCAAAAGAATTTTTAATGCCATTTGTCTAAACAGGCCCTGGAAAATTGCACCTTGAAAGTTCCTTAGATTTCCCCACTTGATCTGACTCTCTTGAGGCCCATAAACTCTTCCCTGTCACTATGCCCAAATCTCTGTTCTAATTCCCACCTTTAATCCTATCAATTCAAATCTCCAGGCCACTGGCCACTCCTATCAAGACCATCTCTGGAGCCTCCAGACCACCTGGGGCCACCCCTGAAACCTTCCTCAGTCCCTCAGTAAATAAGATGTATTAAAATTCTCAGACTCTATCCAATCTGCTTACATTAGCATTTTAAAGACTTTTTCCAAGGAATACAACTGGGAAATTGAGCCAGGAGGATCCCATCCCTGGTTGAGGACAGAATTTTCCCCTGAGGCAAACTTCTGCTTGTGACTGCTTCTGCAGTCGCATTCTTCTCTGAGTAGTAGAACACAATTAGTAATGGTCCCAGAGGCTTTTGCATCAGATGGCAGATTTCACTAATAAAAAATTTAACCAAGACTTACATCTTCAATATTAAATTTGTCATAAAAGTCAATCACTAGAGATCATTTATCATCAAAACAAGTTCCTTGTTTAGGAATTCCATATACAAAAGGTTTACACTTTGTATAGAGACTACAACTTTAAAAAAGCAAGTTTGCCCAAGTCTGAGGTGCCACAGCTTTCCAGCCTCAGATACGATAGCCACTTGGGTGATGCTTTTAGCCTTCTCCAGCCTTAAGGGTCCAAGGTGGAGCTGGCACCCCTACTTTCCTTCAAAAATAGGAAAGAGTTAACATCTCTTTTTTTCTTTTCCCAGTTCTGAGTTCATATTAGATCTTAAGAAGTCCTTCTGTAATAATGACTGTTTAAAAGGAAAGGGGGATGGTGCCAGGATTGTGTCTTAAATTTATCACAGAGTCTCTTGGAGCCATAAAATTCCTGGTGTCCCTTATCTTGTCCCTTATCTTCCAACCTCCATAAAACCTCAAGTTATAACAAATTAGCTTACAAATATAAATTTGGTAGGCCTTCCAAAAATCATACAAAAATGATTTTACCAAACATTTCTTCATACAACAAATATTTTTTCTCTCTTAAAAACAGTTACCAGTTTATCATAAAACACTCTTGAATCTAATTGACAAAAATTACAAGAAAAGATCTAAAACCAAGTACTTTCATAATCACCAAGTTTCCTTTCACAAGGATACTTTTGTAAATGCTTGAGTTATAGCAAAAACAATTGTAGTTAAAACTTCCTTCTTAAAAGGAGAAAAAGACCTTTTAACATAGTTAATACATCCTTAGATGGAATAGGCTTGAAAATCACACACACACACACACACACACACACTTTTTTTTTCGAGGATTCTCATTTTCTCAGTAGGAATTTTACAATACAGAAACTCTTACACAGAATTCATAATAACTTCTTAACCAATTCGTCATTAATTTAACAATGAAATTCCTAATGTGACATTTAGATAAATTATTTTTTCAACAATATATCTTTTTACATATTTAAAATTTGAAGCAACCCATTATCCATTCAGGTGAATGCCACATTGCCTTGCACAGAAATTCATCTCCTGACTGTCACATGGACACATAATATCATCTGATAATTTAATATAACTTTTTTATTATAAAAATTTGCTATAAAAGAAAAAGAGAGACAATATCATGTATCTTAACCGAAGGAAAGGACTTCCTTAGCTCTGCTCAATTCCAGGAATGAGTCTGTATCTAACAGTCAATCATGTGATCACTAGGTGCCGAAAGTAGGGCTTAGGAATAATCAGATGGGGGAATTTTCCTTTATAGAAAGGACATAGCAAAATTATTGGGAAAAAGAGATAGGAAGATACTACCTAGGCCATGTTCAAATATCTCCCCAAATATCCACCTTTAGCAGTTCTCAGTCATGAGTTCATGCAGTTCATGTCAATTGGTTTTATTAGAATTTAGACAACTTATTCCTGTAATCAAAGCTTAAAACAATTGTAAATTGCAGTCCCACAAAATCTTAAATAGCACATAAATATTGACTCAGTATCTTTTCAGATAGAATCATCTCAAATTTGATTGAGCTATTGATTATCAAATCACATTACATGATTTTTCTGCCTTCTTAAAATACTTCCTCACACCCTCACAACATACTAAAATCATCTGGAACTGACACAAACGTTCCCAAATCTTCTTATCTGCTTTCTCTATTTTCAATCAGATGTTTATTTATCTTTCCAAACCTTTCTATTCCACATTATCCAACTTTCTTTTATGTTTCAACAATAAGACAAGATAGTTCATAAGTTAGTACTCTTTACTAACAACTGTCTTTACTAGAATTCTATTCCAGCTTAAGCAATGCAAAGAGGTTAATGGCTAACCTTACAAGCTGATGAATTTATGTCCTTGTTTCACAAGCTTGTTTATTCTTCCCTAATTTTTAAAATATATATTAATACATATATATTTGTTTATATGTATATGTATGTATATATACATATATAGTATACATTATATATATATATATATATATATATATATATATATCCAGAAGAACAAGCTACTTAAGGAATTAAAATTTTTTTGCCAATATTTCAAATGGAAAATCTACCCTTATATAACAAACATCAGCATTATCACTGTTTATTTATAACCCAATATCCATTTCAAATTATCAAATTTCTATCATATCTTTTTAAAAGTCCAATCTATATATAACAAAATCCAAATTTAAAAATTGTGACAATTACATTAGATTAATGTTGCATCTAACATATGCCCATCCTCGTGTCAAACACTTTAGAATTATAAATATGTGAGGGATGGATGTATCAGGGCAGTATCCCCAAGAGTATTCTATGTCTGAAGGAGACACAGGAGTCATACCTGGTAGAACAGAAATTTTGAACTTTTTTGTTCAAAGAGTTCAGTTCTGAAATATCTGTTGCTTATTTTCATCTTTATCTTTATCTTCTTTGGAGTAAATTAGTTGCTATGTCATTGTTTCCTATATTAATTACCTGTTAATACTCAATTTTGAATCATATTGTTTTTAAGCATTTGCTTTGTGCTAGAGGAAAGAAGAAGCTGTCTTGTATTTTATAAATACTTCTCACATTAAGTATCTTTCCTAGAGAGACCCCTTCCTTTGGGGAAACCCTACACAATGCCAAACTTAAAAACAGAGCGATTTTCAAGGTTGAATGTGTGATGAGCCACAAAGAATGTGGAAAAGTCTAATGATTTCTCTTAGTCTCAGACCTCCCACCAAAAAAGAACCAAAGAGCAATTACACTCTGATGCTTCTAAATAAAAGAAGAAAATACCAAACAGCTTCAAAACTCCTAATTACAAGGAACAATATTAATGCTTTGTTAATTTGTGTGCTCTTCATTTCTTTTATTGTGTTAGAAATCTTGTGATATCATCACTAAGAAACCATTTCTTTAAAATATCAACATTTTATAGGCAGAGCAGTGATGTCATCATTCAGCAACTATTTCTTTGAAATGTCAACGTTCTACTGGCATAGGAGTGCAGCCATTTAGTAAGACACAGGATCCTTCTACAGATTGGTCTTAAATTTGCATTTTTCCCTTTTACAGGATAGGGTAAAAACTTTTAACTTCTTTATCTTCTAGATAAAGTATAATACACCATATACTTCTACTTACAAGACATTATATCATTTGTAAGACTATATTGGAAAAATGTAAGAGACATATAGTCATCAAAATCACAGCTGGGTGACCTGATCTCAAAGCATCTTTCTAGTTTATAGTTCTTATAGTAAGTCATATTACATATGTGTGAATGTGTATATATTTATATATTTAGGTACATATTTTTACATATAGTTGTATATATACAAACATATACATATACACATATATATGTATATGAATACATATGTATGTATATGTGTGTATATATACATATTATATATATGTATTTATATGTATATTTATCCCAAGTTAATTGTAGCCTTCTTGTGTATGAGGGGGGAGGAATGAAGGAAAAAAGGATAAAGTAAAACATGCACAGCAGAGAAGAAAAGAAAACTAAGAAGGAAACAAAGAAAAGATATACTGGTCTAAACATAATTAGTAGTATTTATTATATGCTCTTTCTTCAAATGGAAATTTATTTCCATTTATTTTGAATACTCTTTCATAGTGTAGGGTGCACATGACAATACTGTTTGTCCTTTTCTTATTTGCCATTATTTTAGTTTTATTATTTAAGTTTTTTCTTTTCTTATTTTGTATTTATGTTTAATTATTAAAAATATTACAAAATGAAAACAGTCACACTAGTGTGTGGTAGACATTATATTTCAAAGGCTCCAAAAAATGTTGAGTTACCATTTGGTGAGCATTTTATAGAGATACCACTAAAGCTTGCCATATTGGACAACAGAGTTACACTGAAACATTTCTGATATATTCAACATATTTTACTAGACATCTTACTTTTTTTCAGAAAGAAAATCAATGACATTCTCATTGTGAAAATTTTCCCTTTAGACTAGAAATATTCATAAAATGATAACATAGAAAAGATCACAATCTATAGGGTCAGAACTAAGTAGAGTCAGGTTATGATGTATGATGTGATTAAATAATCTTGCCAAAATGTTATGACTTTTGAGCCCCAGTTTCCTAGGTCAAACCAATTGGAAGTAATATTAGCTTTGATATCTACATCATAGTAACATGATGAGGATCAAATTGAACAAGATGATAATACCTCTGTGAACATCAAAAGATTAAATAATAGAAAGGTATTTTTAGTATTAAATCATTAGTATTTGAGGGTCAGACACCAGAAGACCACAAATGTCTCAATCTATCTATCACCCCACTCTTACCCTTCACTCTAGGGCAACTAGGTGGTGTGGTGGATAGAGAACTAGATCAGGAGTCAGGAGGACCTGAGTTCAAATCTCACCTCAGACACTTGACACTCACTAGCTGTGTGACATTGGGCAAGTCACTTAACCCTAATTGCTTCATCCTGGGTCATCTCCAGTCATCTTGATGAATACCTGGTCACTGGATCCAGATGGCACTGGAGGAGAAGTGAGGCTAGTGACCTGCACAGCCCTCCCTCACTGAAAACAAAGTCAAGTGCAAGTCATGTCATTATTCCTCTGATGACATGGTCTTCTTCAACAACGAAGGATGAACACACCCTTCGCTCACTATAGAGTACTAGAATTATCCCTGTTGGATTCATCTTGCAAATTCCTTAGGTTGAGAACAGTAATAAATTGATAGTCATTAGGATAATGTTAGTCTAGTATTGCTCTAGAATACAGCAGGGATGTGTTAGAACCTATGTGACTGAGCAAGGTTTTGAGTAAAAATTGGAAGGGACATGACTTGGAGAGAATAGGACAAAGTGGGGTTTGGCAATAAAGGTGTAGGGCATTCTGGGGCAGTTGGTACTCCCTGGGAAGTATAGTAAAGGGAAATGAGAGGACACCAAAAACATACATTACTTAGTTACAGCACAAAATTTCCTAAAGGTAATCCACTCTTTTGCCCTCTTTGAAGTCAGTCCCATCAAAAGAACACAAATTTGCATACTTCACCATTATACCTTAATCAAGGATGCCCACCTAAAGGAACACTTAGAACAAAATATCTTTCTTGGGACCATCCCAAAGGGAGCAACACAAAGTCTCCTCCAGAGTTAGATTGAAATGCCCCAGTTTGAACAATGATATCCTGAAATGTACATGGTACTCACACATGTATGTACTTTAAATACATGTTCCTATGCTAAATTATGAAGGAAGTAAAGTTTGTTTTCAGGAAACCTCTTTTTTTCTGCTCCTTCCTCCCACCTACATTTCTTTGTCACCTTCCTTCCTTTTGAAAGTGATACCCAGTTGCTCTCTACCAACCAGCTCAGGGACTTCATACCCATGTCCCTCCAAGGCCAAATCCCATTCTAGATTATATAATCTCCATACTGTATTATGCATTTCTCACTTCTCATCCAATGTACTTTATATGACTGGCAAAATTTTGTTCTCAGCAACTGATTAATTAGAACAAAGATGTGAATGACTTTCAGAGATCACTTTTTCAGCTATTGAAGGCTACCCTCATTTCACAGGCCCCTTATGTTGTAGTCAGACATCTTGAATGTCTTTTCCTCCCATTTGGAGTCTTTTGTGAAGGCATAGTGGGATATATTTTGCTCATTGCTTACCTAGCCTTAACTGAATGGAGGTTGCCTTTAGAGAACCTCAGACCTGGGAGCACCTTGGCTTAAAAAGATCAACATCTCCACTGTATCAAGGGCCACCTCCAGTGTTCCTAACCTATGTCTTTCCTGGGACTCTGATGACTCTCAAGCAAAGAGCGGGGCTAATGATTTTCATAGCTCTATCTTACTTAAATCCAATTCACTTGCAAGTCAGGACATCACACTCCTGATGTCACTGTTCCTCTTTGATAATGAAGGATGGACAACATTCAATGCCTATAGTACAATTGCATAGGGTAATATAACAATTTAATATATGAGATTCATACATTATATAACATGCATTTTTACATCTATGCAGATAGATGGTACAGTACACATATACATACACGTATGTAAATGTACATATATGATATACACATATGTGTATATAAACAAAAGTTACTGCAACAGTTACAATCCAAACACTTGTGTTTTGGTCATCTTTTTAGATACAAAGCCTAACTTTTTGGCTCCTAGCAGCACAGGTAGCAATGTTCAACTGGGGCAACTCCTGGGAGGACTAACTAAATAGTGAGGCGACTGCAGTGGAACCTCTCTAAAGACTTTGCTGTCATCTCTATGTGGACCTTGTGGCCTCCTCCCTATCAACATATATATTGTCTCCTTGCAGAACTAGCTGTATCACCAGAAGATATGTTTCAAGCTTCTGCTACCTCTAGCATGGCAGACCAGTTTTCAAGTCAATTAGATTCTGAAAAGTCTGTTGCTATCTGACCAAAAGGAATGTGTCACACCTTGAAATGAAGCATCTCTTCTCTGGCAAATCACAGAGAAACAGTACAGCAGTAGACCAGGTACTCTGAGTTTTTTCCACCTACTTTCTACACCATTACAAGATGTAACATTATGCAATAGTTTTCTGCAAACTTGGTTGGGGTATTGGCCTATGTTCTCATTGAAAAGGAAAAGAAAATATTATGTTGGATGTCCATTTCCCCATAGCTGATGAAGCAGTGGGTTTCACAACTCCCATTCTTCATGCTTACTAGCAAAAGTCAGTAGAGTTAAGATTCTTTGAATCATTTTCCCCAGTATAATCCTTGATTTCCTTGCTTCCAACTCAGAAGCAATTAATAATGACACATTTTCTTCCAATGAAAATTAAAGTAAATTTAATTTTGTTTTGATCCTTATGACTCATTTTATGACTGCCTCTAACTGTATAGTCAGTTCACCTCATCAATGTATTTTATAGCTCATATTCTAAAGAAAATGGCCTAGAACTCAATAAAAAATGTCCCCTTAGACAAGACACGAGGAAAAGGGATTAAAAGGCTAAAAATATAAACTCTACTCCCCACCCTACTAAGGGTAAGGTCAGTGAGCATCCAACTTTAAGGTTACTGGTTAATCAGATATATTGTATGCACGTATTCATTTACAAAAATCCTCAGTCAACCTAAAATGTTCTAGTACTATTATTTAATCAAGGATTGTCTTAGAAAGAAGAATAGCTAGTATTAATCCTAGTGACCAGGTCAAGATAACATGCAGATTTTATTCCCTGCCCCTGAAAAAGGATTGGATTAGGATTCAAGAAGATTGAGGTTTAAATCATGGTGCTGTTAGTAACTTTCTATGTGACCTTAAATAATTTATTCCAGAATAGATAATATAGGATAGATTTTTTTATTGGATAATTCAAATATTTAAGTGTTGTCATCATAAAGAGATGTTCTACTTAGTGTTAAAGGGAAGAATTAGGCAGGTAAAAAAATGCATATTTTGACTCATTACAAACAGATATTTTCTGATAATTAGATAATGGGCTGCCTTCAATGTAGCAAGCTCTCTGTCACTGGAAATCTTCAGGCAAAGTATAGATGACCCTTTGATAAGAATACTGTTAAAGGAATTCCTGGCTGAGAAACGAATTAGATTTAATATGTTCTGGGTAATAATGCAATGATTTTGGATGGCTCTTCACTTTGAGGCAGCCTACTATAGAGGAAAGAATATCATCCTATCTTATCGGTAGGAGACCATATTTAGAATCCCAATTCTCCTACTGTGCGACTGTGTCTTTGCCCGAAGCATAGTGATCTCGTAGTTTCCCAAATCTCTACTCTTCAGTGACATTTATTCAGGGTCATATATGAAATATTTTTCTCTTTTCTCTTTCTTCTCTCTCTCTCTCTCTCTCTCTCTCTCTCTCTCACACACACAAACACACACACACACACACACACACACACACACACACACACACACACACACTGGTATGAGAACCCATGTATAAACGAGCTAGATTTAGGATACCCTCAAAATAATTAATAGAAGAAATGCACTAGAATTAAGGAAATTACAGGAAAGTCTAGGTGAAGGTAGGATTGTAGGTGGGAATTTAAGGGGTCAAGGAAAGCCAGGAAATGGTTATGAGGGGTAGGGGATTCTGGTCAGGTGGTGCAATTGTTGAGGTGTTTGGTTACATGTACTTGGGCCCCAATTTTAAAGTCACATTTCTCTTTAAAAACACATTTCTCCCTAGCCTCAAAATACTATCTCAGGCAGTTTCTCCCCAGCCCAAGGACACAGGCTGCCCTAACAACAACTGCTATCTGCCTTCCTGCTATAGTAACCAGCTGCACCTATAGAACTCATTAGTTTGAACCAGTTGTGTACTGAACTGACTGTGTACTGGGTCATAATGACATTTACTACTCACTGACCAATCATATGTACCCTAGACTTGGACCTACCTATACTCCCTCACATTTATCTTATCTAACAAGATATTGATGAGAACAACCTGGTTTTTCTGAGCCAGCCCTGATGGCCGGTTGACTTAGTGATGTTTCAGGCCTAAAACCATACCTCCAGGTAGCCCCATCCTGGGCTATTTCCCAATGAATTCTGGGTAAAATACCTGCACAATAGATACCAAAAGTGCATGATCCTTTAAGAGCTGACCACTCCTTAATCACTCCCTAAACCCACCTCAAAACCCCTAGTTAGCATATTTGGCATAAGTGATACCAAAGAATATCCTATATAAACTTTCCCTGCACCCCTGTAAGGTTGCAGGTTCCCTAAGAACTGTTACCTGCTGAAAAGTGTAATAAATCTTTACCTTGACTTCAATAATGCTTGAGTTCATGAATTCTTCTCCAGATGACCTGCTCCTGGCACCCTGGTCTTTGTGGGGGTCTCACATCCCCTTTCCAGCCCTCATCAAAAGGAGTGAAATTGCCTGGAACTGAGGGATAAAATTTCTTGTTTTGGGAACAATAAGGAGGCCATAGTCATTAGAACTCAGAACACAGGGAGAGCCTTCCATACTTCCTTCCTTTCTCCCTTCCACCCTCTTGTCATCTCTAAAATGAGGATACAATGAGGAAGGAAATGGCAAACACTCCAGTGACTTTGTCAAGAAATCTCCATGGACAAAATTCATGGGGTCAAAATAGTTTGGGGCATGACTGAATGACTCCACAATAGTAGCAGCACCAAAAACAGATGACTAAGTTTTCTAAGAGCCTGGGATAACTCCGTTCAGAGTGCTGCAAAGAGTCTTTAGAACATTTCAGATTGCTTTGCCAAAAAAAAAAAACTAAGGTAAATCAACCATAACTGCAACCAATCTGATAATACAATCTGTACTCTGCTTTTGAGCTACCTTGCCAGCCTGAGAGGATTATTGATTACCTGTTTTCAAGTGACAATATTTGTCTTACCATTTCATTAGGCTTTAATAGGTCTGAAATCTTGAAAACTGATAACTGTAAGGAGATATATTTTGTGGTTTGAAATTTTTGTTTCACCAAGTTTCTTCTGATGAATTTATCTTCTTCTGATGGTTAATTAACTGAGAATAGAATATATTTCCTTGTTGCATTTTAGAAATTGTTCCTCCCTTTATTTGACATTAGAGGGAGCTCTTGTAACAAAGGAAAAATATCTCAGCAACTTAGCAGAGAAATAGAAAACTGCGGTTCATAACAATGGAGATGATGATGATGATGATGATGATGATGATGATGATGGTGATGATGATGATGATAATCAAGACCGATAAGTAAAAGTTTCCAATTAAATTAGATGGAAATTGAACAAAATAAGCAAGCCACTTCATGTCTCTGGGACTCAGTTTTCTCACAGATTCTCTCACTTTTTCCCTTTCTACATACAGTTCTCCCCAGTTTCAAATCCTAGCATCCTCTGGAATTAAATGGGATCTGCCCTAGGAATCAATATATTAAGAAATCTAGTATCAGTGAGCACTGTGGCTTAATGTCACTGTAAAATTTTGTTGGATGTTAGACAAATTTTCCTCATATTTTTCACTGAAATTTTCATTTTCCTTGTTCCTCATAGATCTATTGACATAGACACATTCACTTGTAGGTCAGCTTAAGTAAACCAGCATTCATTAAGTGCCAACTCTGTGTCAGTTACTATGCTAAGCATGGGGAATTTAAAGAAAGGCAAGGAACTCCTATTCTAAGGGGGAGAAAAAAACAAATAACCATTTTCACATAAGATAACTGTTTTTTTCTTATCATAGTTTTCAGGTAGTCCCATAATTTTTAATTTGTCTCTCCTGGATCTATTTTCCAGGTCAGTTGTATTTCCAATGAGATAGTTCACATTGTCTTCTATTTTTTCATTCTTTTGATATTGTTTTAATCCTAACTTCTTTGATTTCTGGCATATCGTATTCCAAGTCCTTCTATCTCTTATTGTAGAAGATGCTAGATATTGTGTCATCCTGATTGTATTTCCACAATACTTGAATTTTTTCTTTTGAGTTGCTTGCAATATTTTCTTCTTGACCTGGGAACTCTGAAATTTGGCTACAATATTCCTAGGAGTTTCTCTTTTCTGGATCTCTTTCAGGAGGTGATCAGTGGATTCTTTCAATATTTATTTTGCCTTCTGTTTCTATAATAATAAGGCAGTTTTCCTTGACAATCTCATGAAAGATGATGTCTAGGCTCTTTTTTATTTTTAATTTTATTTATTTTTAGATGTCGACATTCATTTCCACAAAATTTTGAGTTCCAATTTTTCTCCCCATCTCTCCCCTCCTCCCATCCCATAATACCTTGCATTCTGATTATCCCTTACCTCAGTGTATCCTCCCTTCTATAACACCCCACCCTTCCTTTATCCCCATCTTCACTCTTTTCTTGTAGGGTCAGATAAATTTCTATACCCCATTACTTGTGTTTCTTATTTCCAAGTTATATGCAATAATCGTTCTCAACATTTGTTTCTGTTACTTTGAGTTCCAACTTCTTTCCCTCCCTCTCTACCCATCCCCACTGAAGAGGCAAGCAATTCAATATAAGGTATATATGTGTCTTTCTGCAAAAGACTTCCATAATAATCATGTTGTGTAGTACTATTTTGCCCTCTATCCTACCCTGTCCCGCCTCACTTTATTCTCTCATTTGACCTTGTCCCTTCTCAAAAGTGTTTACTTCTAGTTACTCCCTTCTCCCATTTGACCTCCCTTCTATCACTCCCTCCACCTCACTTGTCCCCTCCTCCCCTACTTTCCTGTAGTGTAAGATAGATTTTCATACCAAATTGAGTGAGCATGTTATTCCCTCCTTAAGCCATATGTGAAGAGGGTAAGCTTCACTAATCCCCTCTCACCTCCTCCCTTTTCTCCTCCACTGAACAAGACTTTTCTTATCTCTTTTATGAATTATAGCCTGCCCCATTCCATTTCTCCCTTTCTCCTCCCAATACTTTCTCCCTCACCCCTTAATTTTTATTTTATTTTTATGGATATCATCTATTCTGATTCAACTCAACCTGTACTCTGTGTGTGTGTGTGTGTGTGTGTGTGTGTGTGTGTGTGTGTGTGTAATCACTCCGCCTACCCAAATACTGAGAAAAGTCGCAGGAGTTACAAATATCTTTCCATGTAGGAATGTAAACAGTTCAGCTTTAGAAAGTCTTTCATGATTTCTGGTTTCTGTTTATCTTTTCATGCTTTTCTTGATTTTTGTGTTTGAAAGTCAAATTTTCTCTTCAGTTCTGCTCTTTTTATCATGAATGCTTGAAAGTCCTCTATTGAAAGACCATTTATTCCCTTGAAGTATTATATTCAGTTTTGCTGGTTAGGTGATTCTTGGTTTTAATCTCAGTTACTTTGACTTCTGGAATATCCTATTCCAAGCCCTTTGATCTCTTAATATAGAAGTTGGCAGATTCTATGTTATCTTGATTGTATTTCCACAATATTCATATTGGTTTTTTTCCTAATTGCTTGCAGTACTTTCTCTTTGACCTGGGAACTCTGAAATTTGGCCACAATATTCCTAGGAGTTTCTCTTTCTGAGCCTCTTTCAGGAGGTGATCAGTGGATTCTTTCAATATTTATTTTGCCCTCTGGGTAATATCAGGGTGGTTTTCCTTGATAATTTCATGGAAGATAATGTCTAGGCTACTTTTTGATCATGACTTTCAAATAGTCCCATAATTTTTAAATTGTCTCTCCTGCATTTATTCTCCAGGTCTATTGTTTTTCCAATGAGATGTTTCACAATTTTTTCAAACTTTTAGTTTTGTTTTCTAACTTTTTGGTTTATCTCATAGTCATTAGCTTCCCTGAACTCGATTCTCTCTTTCAGAGAACTATTTTGTTCAGTGAGCTTTTGAACCTTCTCTTCTATTTGGCTAATTCTGCTTTTAAAGCCTCCTACTGGAGACAGAGGCCTTGACTTACTTTGACAGTATGCCTTGTTCTTCCTCACCCGAAAGGATGCAAGGAGACAGCTGTTCACCAAGAAAGTAACCTACTATGATCTTCTTTTCCCCTTTTTGGGGCATTTTCCTAGTCAGTTACTTGACTTTTGAATCTTTTGTCAAGAGGAGAGTCCTAGTGCTCCTCCTCTCACCAATACCATATTCAAGGCTGAGATTCAGATCAGCTGTTCAACTCTCCCAGAGGCTTTGGGTGGGGCTAGGGCCACCACTGATGGCTGAGATTCAGATCAGTTGCTCACTTCCACCAGGGATTTTAAACTGAGTTGCCTGGGCAATGGACCCAGGCTTCTTCCACGTAGCAGCCCACTGCCTACTGCTGCTGCTGCCTAGGACCAGTGCTGAGGGAAACCACTTTCCCCTCTCTACCAGCTAGAAAAGCCCTCCCACACTGACCTTGACGTTTTTTTGTCACATGTGGGTTGAGGGATCTGGGCCCCTCCCTACTGGGAATTCTTCCCTGGAGGTCTGGTCAGGTCCTGTTCCTCCCAGTGCTGCGTGGCCAGGGCTGGATTCCACTCCACTCCCTTTCCTGTCAGCCTTTCAGGTTACCTTTGGCTGGAAACCTCTTTCACTCTGTTGTTCTATGGCTTCTGCTGCTCTAGAATTGTTGAGAGCCATTTGTTACAGGTGTTTTGTGGGCTATAGGGGAAGCACTAGAGTATATGTGTCTTTCTACTCCACCTTCTTGACTCCACTCCCCCATGCTATTTTTTTTTTAATCATGTCTTTCAGGTATTCCTATAATTTTTAAATTGTCTCTCCATCTATTTTTTAGGTCAGTTCTTTTTCCAATGAGATATTTCACATTATCTTCAATTTTTTTCATCCTTTTGGTTTTGCTTTGTAATTTCTTGGTTTCACATAAAGTCATTAGCTTCTATCTGCTCCATTCTAATTTTTAAAGAATTATTTTCTTCAGTGAACTTTTGAACCTCCTTTGCCATTTGGCTAATTATTCTTTTTAAAGTATTCTTCTCCTCAATGGCTTTTGAGATCTTTTTTTTTGCCATTTGAATTAGCTTGCAAGGCAGAGCCAAGATGGTGGAGTAGAAAGACAAAAAAATGCAGGCTTTCCCCACACAACCCATAAAACACCAGTAGAGAGGGACTCTCAACAAATTTTGGAGTAGCCAAAGTGGAGAACAACAGAGTGGAGGTGATTTCCAGCCCAGGGTGACCTGAAAGGCCCATGGTAAATGTCTGTTTCTCTGGATGTGGAGCAGAGTGAGGAACCCAGCCCAGCCTTGGCCACATGGCACACGGCTCATGAGCAGCCCTCGAAGGTGGAATCTTCAGTCTCAGAATCCCCAGTCTCAGCAGCAACGGGTCCGCAGATCCCTCAACCCACAGGCACCAAAGGTCAGTGACAGGGTTTTTTCAGCTGACCAGGAAGGGAGAAAGGTTTCTCATAGCTCTGGCCCCAGGCAGCGGCCCACAGAGGCCACATTGGGCAGGTGGTAGGAGTTCTCATGGTAGCCCCTACAGCAGCCCAAGACCATTGCTGAATCGTAAAAACCCCTGGGGGTGCTGAGGGAACTGGTCTTTGTCTCACACTGAATGGTGGCCCTGCCCCCACAGCTTGACTGAATTCCCCGCCCCTCCCAGTACTAGCTTAGTGGTCAGGAGCCTGTGGAGAGGAAACTCTGCTAAGATTCTGGGCACAAAACTCCTTTCCTGCACCCAGAACAGTACACACTTGATTGTGCCACCTTGGAGGAACTGATATCTTACAGGTCCCCAGAATATACCCTACTCTTGACAAAGGACCCAAAAGTCAAGTAACTGGCTGGAAAAATGCCAAAAAAAAAGGGAAAAAATAAGACCATGGAAGGTTACTTTCTTGGTGAACAGATGTCTCCTCCTATCCTTTTTGATGAGGAAGAACAATGCTTATCATCAGGGAAAGACATAAAAGTCAAGGCTTCTGTATACCAAACATCCAAAATAAATATTCAGTGGGCTCAGGCCATGGAAGAGCTCAACAAGGATTTTGAAAATCAAGTTAGCCTGTTTTAGAAGGTGTTATTTTCTTCAGCATTTTTTGGGTCTCCTTTAGTAATCTGTTAACTCACTTTTTATGATTTTCTTGTATCATTCTCATTTCTCTTCCCAATTTTTCTTCCACTTCTCTTACTTGATTGTCAAAATTCTTTTTGAGTTCTTCCATGGCCTGAGACCATTGCACATTTATTTTGGAGGTTTTGAATGCAGAAACCTTGACTTTGATGTCTTTCTCTGATATGCATTGTTCTTCCTCATCAGAAAGGATAGAAGAAAATACCTGTTGACCAAGAAAGTAGCCTTCTATAATCTTATTTTTTCCCTTTTTTGTGCATTTTCCTAGGTATTTACTTGACTTTTGAGTCCTTTGTCAAGAGGAAGGTATACTCTGGGGACCTGTAAGTTCTCAGTTTCTCCAAGATGGCACAACCAAGGGAGAGGAGTTTATCCTCTCCTGACCCCTGCTCTGTTCTGTGAGCAGGATTCCTTCTCCAGAGCCTCCATTAGCAACACTTGTCCTCACACCAGAGTGCCTCTCAGGGCTGAGATCCATATCAGCTGCTCAATTCCCCCTGGAGTCTTTGAGTTGAGGGCTCCAAAATTGGACACTGCTGCTGGTAGGGTCAGACTGTTTTCCCTTCTCATACAAGTGAAAGAGCTTCCTTACTGACCTTTGAAGCTGTCTTTGGCATTTGTGGGTTGAGAATCTGGGAACTGCTGCTACTGGTGGCACCCTGAAAGCCGTTCCAGTCCTGACCCTGCTGGTGCCATCCACGCTAGGCTGCACTCTACTAGGTGTCTGGTAGGATAATCTTTCCTGTTGGCCTTCTAGACTTTCTTCAGCTGGAAATATCTTTCATTCTTTTGTTTTGTGACTTCTGCTGCTCTGGAATTTGTTTAGGGACATTTTTTACATTTATTTTATAGGCTATGGGGGGAGTTTCTACAGGTGCATCCTTCAACTCCACCATCTTGGCTCCACCCCCCTCCATATATTTCTACTTACAAGTCTTTAAATTACTTGCAAGACTACCTTGCAAAAAGTTAAGAGGAATATAGCCATCCAAACAAAGATTGGTTATCTGATCCTCAAGCTGCTCCCTCTTTTAAAGTACGTGTCATTGTGTGTGTGTGTGTGTGCATGTGATTGGATGTATTTATGTAAGTAAATGTGTATTTATGCATATATATATTTGTGTATGTATTTATATTTATGTGTGTAGGTACATGTATCTGTATGTTTTATACATATATAAACATATATGCACTTGTATGTATGTACTTATATGTATCTGTGTTTGTATACACACCTGTACACTCACAGAATGAATGAATTTGAATCCAGATCCTTAGGTTTTACTCAAATCTGTATCCCCAGCCACATATTAATTATTGTGTATCTATTTAATTGAATGGAATTGAAATCATTGCACATTTCCTGACTGTTGATACTTGTGGTATCACCACTCAGAAACCATTTCTTCAAAATTCTGTCATTTTACAGGCAGAGCTATCATGTCACCACTCAGCAACCATTTTTTTGAAGTGACAACATTCAACTCTCAGAGCAATGTAATCAATTAATAAGGCTAAAAATCCTTCAACAGATCCTTAAGAAATCCTTCCTTTTTACCAGAAAGATTAAAAATTTGCATCTCCTTTATCTTCTAAATAAATCAAGGTACACCATATGTTTCTACTGGTAAGTCTTTATAAAACTTGTAAGACTAATTTGGTAAAAGGTAAGAGGCATAGAGCCATCAAAATAACAGCTGGGTGATCTGATCTCCAAGCAGCTCCCTGTTTTAGATTACCTGAAATTATTTATGTGTGTGTGTGTCTGTGTATGTATTTGTGTTTGTGTGTGATTGGGTGTATTTATGTGTGTATGTACATGTATATATGATAGAAACATACATATATATTTATATGTATGTGTTTATATATATATTTGAACACACAATAAATGAAAAACAATTTGAATTCCAATCATCAATGTTTTACTCAAGTCTGTATCCCTAGCCATATACTAGGTAATTACAATATATCTGTTGTTTTGAATTGAGTTGAAATTAGTGCACATTTCCTGACTGTTGATACTTGTGATACCATCACTCAGCAACCATTTCTTTAAGATGTCAACATTCTACAGGCAGAGTAGTGATGTCATCAGCAATATATTTTTTTGAAATATCAACATTCTACTAACATAACAGTGCAGCCATTTTATAAGACATAGAAAATTTCTACAGATTCATTTTGGATTTGTGTTTTTTTCCATTTTACCGGATAGGGCAATACCTTTGCATTTCTTTATCTGCTAGAAAAATCATAGTACAATATATATTTATACTTAGAAGTCTCTATATAATTTATAAGATTATTTTGAGAAATATTAACAACTATATAGCCATCACGATAACACTTGGGTGGTCTGATCTCCAAGCAGAGCACCTATAAGTATTTTATGTGTGTATGTGTGATTGAGTGTATATATGTGTATACTCACATGTATCTATGTGTTATAAGTACATATATGTACTCCTATGTTTATATACTTATATGTATGTGTGGCTGTATATATACTGTACACACTCAATAAATGAAACATAATTTGAATCCAAATTATTAGTGTTTTACTCAATTGTGTGTCCCCAGCCACATACTATATAATTACTATATATTTGTTGATTTGAATTGAGTTGAAATCAGTGTATATTTCCTGAATGTTGGTACTTGTGATATCATCCCTCAGCAACTATTTCTTAAGATGTCAACATTCTACAGGCAGAGCGGTGATATCATCACTCAGCATCCATTTTTTTTGAAAACTGAACATTCTAGTGGCATAGAAGTGCAGCCATTTTATGAAAGACTGGATCTTTCTATGAATTGGTATTGGAGTTGTGTTTTTCTACTTTATGGGACAGGGTAAAACATTTCCACTTCTTAACCTTCTAGAATAATCAAAATTCACCATGTATTTCTACTTACAAGACTTTACATAATTTGTAAGACTACTTGGGAAAAATGTAAGAGATAAATAGCCATCAAAAAATCAGCTGGGTGATCTGATCTCCAAGTAGCTCCCTGTTTTAGAGTACCTGTAATTATTTGTGTGTGTGTGTGTGTGTGTGTGTGTGTGTGTGCGCATGAGAGAGAGAGAGAGAGAGAGAGAGAGAGAGAGAGAGAGAGAGAGAGATTGGGTTTTTTTAATGTGTGTATGTACATGTATCTGCATATTATAAATATATGTATAAACATGTATGTATTTATATGTATGTGTGTTTGTATATATACCTGGACACTCACACAATGAATGAAGCATAATTTGAATCCAGATCCTTAGTGTTTTACCCAATTCTGAGTCCCCAGTCACATATCAGATAATTACTATATACCTATTGAATTGTATTGAGTTGAAATCATTGCACATTTCCTGACTGTTGATACTTGTGTTATCATCACTCACAAAACATTTCTTTAAAATGTCAACATTCTACAGTCAGAGCAGTGATGTAACCAATCAGCAACTATTTTTTGAAATGACAACATTTTACACTCATAGCAGTGCAGTCATTTAATAAGGCACAAATTCCTTCTTCAAGTTGATGTCGGATTTGTTTTTTTCTTTTTTACTGGACAGGGTAAAAACTGTGCAATTCTTTAATTCCTAGAGAAATCGTAGTATACCATATATTTCTATTTGCAAGACTTGATATAATTTTTGAGACCAATTTGGAAACAGGTAAGAGGGCATCAAAATAACACCTGGGTGATCTGATCTCAAAGCAGCTCCCTGTTTTAGAGTACCTGTAATTATGTGTGTGTGTGATTGAGTGTATTTGTGTATAAGTACATGTATATGTATGTTACAAATATGTATATTTAAATATATTTGCATAGCCATATATAAGTACAAGTATGTGAGTTTGTACACATATCTGAACACTCGCAGAATAAAACAAAATTTAAATACAGATCCTTAGTATATTACTCAATTCTTTATCCCTAGCCACATAATAGGTAAGTACAATATATGTTGATTTGAATTGAGTTGAAATCAGTGCACATTTACTGATCGTTGATACTTATGATATCATCACTCAGCAAACATTTCAGTAAAATGTCAATATTCTACAGGTAGAGCAGTGCGACCATTTTATAACACATAGTATCCTTCTATGGACTGGTCTTGGGTTTGTGCTTTTCTATTTACCAGTTAAAGTCAAACCTTTACACTTCCTTTTCTTTGAAAAAAATCAAAATGCACCATATATTTCTACTTACAAGTCTTTATATTATTTGTACAACTACTTTGGGAAAAGGGAAGAGACATATAGCCATCAAAGTAACAGCTGGGTGATCAGGTCTGCAAACAAGTCCCTGTTTTAGAATACCTCTAATTATTTTTTCAGTTTGTGTGTGTGTGTGTGTGTGTGTGTGTGAGATTGGATGTATTTATGTGTGTGTACATGTACCTGTATATATCTATATATTATGTGTGTATATATATATATACAGATAAACATATATGTACCAATATGTATGTATTTAAGTATATGTGTGGTTCTATATTGACCTGTACACTCACACAATTAATGAAACATAATTTGAATTGAGATCTTAGGTTTTACTCAATTCTGTATCCCCAGGCACATACTAGGCAACTATTTTTTCAAAATAACAACATTCCACTCTCATAGCAGTGCAGCTTTTTAACAAGGCACAGGATCCTTCTATGGATTAGTGTTGGATGTGCATTTTTCTCTTTTATTGGACAGAGTAAAAATTTTGCACTTTTATCTCCTAGATAAATCATAGTATACCATATGTTTCTACTTATAAGGCTTTACATAATTTGTAAGAACAATTTGGAAAAAGGGAAGATATATATATATATATGTTGATTTAAATTGAGTTTTAATCAATGTACATTTCCTGACTGTTGACAGTTGTAATATCATCAGTCAGCAACCATTTCTTTAAGGTATCAACATTCTACAGGCAGAGCAGTGATGTCATCACTCAGCAATCATTTTTTTGAAACATGAACATTCTACTGGCATAGCAGGGCCACCATTTTATGAGAGACTGGATCCTTCTAAAGACTGCTCTCGTATTTGTATTTTTCTATATTACAGGACAGAGTAAAATATTTGCATTCTTAAGCTTCTACAATAATCAAAGTTCACCATATAGTTCTACTTATAAGCCTTTATATATTTTGTAAGACTACTTTGGAAAAAGGTAAGAGACATATAGCCACAGAAAAAACAGATGGGTGATCTGATCTCCAAGCAGCTCCCTATTATACAGTACCTGTAATTATTTTTTGCTTGTGTATGTGTGTGTGTGCGCGTGAGATTAAGTGTTTTGATGTGTGTATGTATGTGTATATTATAAATGTGTGTATAAGCATATATGTATTTATATGTACATACGTATATGTATGTGTGTATATATATATGTTGACATATAGACAATGAATGAAACATAAATTTAATTCAGATCATCAATGTATTACTCAATTCTGTATCCCCAGCCACATACTAGGTATTTACTATATATATATGTTGATTTGAATTGAGTTGAAATCAATATATATTTCCTGACTTTTTGTCCTTGTGATATTATCCTTCAGAAACCACTTCTTTAAGATGTCAACATGCTATAGGTTGAGCAGTTATGTTACCACCCAGCAACTATTTTTTCAAAATAACAACATTCCACTCTCATAGCAGTGCAGCTTTTTAACAAGGCACAGGATCCTTCTATGGATTAGTGTTGGATGTGCATTTTTCTCTTTTATTGGACAGAGTAAAAATTTTGCACTTTTATCTCCTAGATAAATCATAGTATACCATATGTTTCTACTTATAAGGCTTTACATAATTTGTAAGAACAATTTGGAAAAAGGGAAGAGATATATAGTCATCAAAATAACAGCTGGGTGATCGGCAAGCAGTTCACTGTTTTAGAAGACCAGTAGTTATTTATTCATGTGTGTACATGTATGTGTGCTTGTGTGTGTGATTGGGTATATTTATGTGTGTATGCACATGTATAGGTACATTATAAAAATGTATATATACAAATATATGAATACATTTTTATAAGTATATGTGTATATATTCCTGAACACTCACAAAATTATTGAAACATAATTTGAATTCGTATATTTATGTTTTACTCAGTTCTGGATCTCCAGCCACATACTTGGTAATTACTATATATCTGCTAATTTGAATTGATTAGAAATCAGTATACTTTTCCTGACTTTTGATACTTATGATATCTTCACTCAGCAACTATTTCTTTAAAATGTCAAAATGGAAATGGAGGAGCAGTGATGTCATTACTCAGTTACCTTTTTTTTGAAATGTCAACATGCTACTGTCATAGCAGTGCAGCCATTTCATAAGACATACCTTCTGCGAATCTGGCTTGGATTTCTTTTACAGGATAGGGTAAAACATTTGCACTTCTTTATCTGCTAGAAAAATCATAGTATAAAATATATTTCTGCTTACATGTCTTTACGTACTTTGTAAAACTACTTTGGAAAAAGGTAAGGGAAATATATCCATCACATAACAGCTGGGTCATCTGATCTCCAAGCAGCTCCCTATATTAGAATACCTGTAATTATTTATGCGTATGTGTCTGTGTACGTATGTATGTGTATCTGTGTATGTGACTGTGATTGATTATATTTATGTGTGTATGTACATGTATAGGTATATTATAAGTATATATACATGTATTTATATGTATATGTGCTTGAATATATGCCTGAACACAATTAATGAAACACAATTTGAATCCAGATCCTGAGTGTTTTACTCAATTCTGTAGGCCCAGTCACATTCTAGGTAATTACTATACATCTATTGAAATGAGTTGAAATCATTGCACATTTCCTGTCTGTTGATATTTGTGATACCGTCACTCAGAAACCATTTCTTTAAGATGTCAACATTCTACAGGCAGAGTAGTGATGTCATCACTCAACAACCATTTTTTTGAAATCTGAACATTCTACTAGCATAGCAGTGCAGCCATTTTATAAAACACCAGAGACTTCCACTTCTTTACCTTCTAGAATAATCAAAGTACACCATGTATTTCTACTTACAAGATTTGATATAATTTTTACAACCCATTTGGAGAAACGTAAGAGGCAAGTACCCATCAAAATAACAACTGGGTGATCTGATCTCAAAGCAACTCACTGTTTTAGAATACCTGTAATTATTTGTATATGTGTGTGCTTGTGTGTACATACCTGAATATGTATATTATCAATATGTATATATAAATAAATATATGCATAGACATATATTTACATGTATGTGAGTTTGTAAACATACCTAAACATTCACACAACTGATGAAACATAATTTCAGTACAGATCCGTAGTGTATTACTCAATTCTGTATCCCCAGCCATATACTAGGTAATTACTATATATCTGTTGATTTGAATTGAGTTGAAATCAGTGCACATTTTCTGCCAGTTCATACTTATGGTATTATCTTTCAGTCACCACTTCTTTAAAATGTCAATATTCTGCAGGCAGAGCAGTGCAGCCATTTTATAAGACACAGTATCTTTCCACAGATTGGTCTTGGATTTGTGTTTTTCTATTTTTTCAAATAGGCTAAAACCTTTGCACTTCTTTGTCATCAACAAAAGTCAAAGTACACCATATAGTTCCACTTACAAGTCTTTATATAATTTGTAAGACTACTTTGGAAAAGGCAAGAGACTTATAACCATCAATATAACACTCTGGTGATGTGACTTCCAAGCAGCTCCGTGTTTCAGAATACCTGTAATTATTTTTCCTGTGTATGTGTGTGTATGTGACTGGGTGTATTTTATGTCAGTGTAGCTGTATATTATAAATATGTTTGCAAACATATATATACCTACATATATGGACCGATATGTATTTATATGTATGTATGATTATATATTTACCTGTATACCCACACAATTAATGAAGCTCAATTTGAATCCAGATCCTTAGTGTTTCACTCAGTTCTGTATCCCCAGTCACATACTATACATTTAGTATATATCTCTTGAATTGAATTGATTTGAAATCAGTGTACATTTCCTGACTGTTGATATTTATGATGTCATCACCCAGCAACCATTTCTTTTAAATGTCAACATACAACAGGGAGAACAGTGATGTCACCACTGAGGAAACATTTTTGTGAAATGTCAACTTTCCACTCTCAAAGCAGTGTAATTTAATAAGGTACAGGATCCTTCTACACATTAGTGTTGGATCTGCAGTTTTCTGTTTTACTGGATAGGGTAAAAACTTTGCACTTGTTTCCTACATAAATCATATTCCTTCTTCTATTTCTACTTACAAGTCTTTATATAATATGGAAGACTACTTTGCAAAAAGGGAAGAGACATATAATCATCAAAATAACAACTGGGTGATCAGATCTCGAAGCAGTTCCCTTGTCGTGAGTACCTGTAATTATTTGTGCCTGTGTAGATGTGTGTGTATTTGTGTGATTGGGTGTATTTATGTGTGTATGTACATATATATTATGTATATAAAAACATATATGTATGTATATATACGTATATGTGTGTGTTTGTATATATAACAGGACACACACAATTAATGAAACATAACATGAATTCAGATCCTTAGTCTTGCAACTCAATTCTGTATCCATCACTATGTACCAGATATTACTATATTTATATGTATATACATGCATATGTGTATATTATATCTATACTATATATACTTATATACACATATATACATACACATATATACACGCATATATGTATATATTGAAATGAAGTGAGTTGAAATCAGTGCAGTTTTCATGACTGTTAATATGTGTGATATCATCACACTGGAACCGTTTCTTTTAATTGTTCACATTCTACAGGCAGAACAGTGATGTCACCACTCAGCACCAATGTTTTTGAAATGACGACATTCTACTCTCATAGCAGTGTGGTCACTTAATAAGACTCAGGATCCTTCTAAAAATTGGCCTTGTATTTGCATTTTTCTTTATTACTGGATAGGATAAAACTTTTGCACTTCTTTATCTTCTAGATAAATAATAGTATACCATATATTTCTATTGACAAGTCTTTATATAATTGTAAGGCTACTTTTGAAAAAGGTAGAAATATAGCCATCAAAATAACAGGTGGGTGATCTGATCTCCAGTCAGCTCTCTGTTTTAGAGTACCTCTAAGTAGTTTATGTGTGTGTGTGTGATTGTATGGATGTGAATGTGCATGTATATGTATATACACATATATGTACTTATATTTAGGTGCTTTTATGTATGTTTTTGTATAAATACCTGTACACTCACACAACTAATGAAACATAATTTGAATCAGTTCCTTAATATTTTACTCAATTCTGTATCCCCAGCCACATACTGGATACTGACTAGATATACATTTAATTGAATTGACTTGAAATCAGTGCACATTTCCTGACTTGATACAAGTCATATCATCACTCAGCAACCATTTCTTTAAAATATCAACATTCTACAGGCAGAGCAGCGATGTCACCACTCAGCAACGATTTTTTTGGAAATAACATTCTACTCTCATAATGGTGCCTCCATGGAGTAAGGGATAGGATCCTTCTACAGATTGGTGTCACATTTGCATTTTTGTCTTTTACTGGATGGGGTAAAAACTTTGCACTTCTTTATCTCCTAGATAAACCATAGTACACCATATATTTCTACTTCACAAGTTTTTATATAAATTGTAAGACTACTTTGGAAAAATGTAAGAAATATATAGCCATCAAAATTGGGTGATCTGATCTCTCATCAGCTCTGTGTTTTAGAGTACCTGTGATTATTTTGTGTTTGTGTGTGTGTGTGATTGGGTGTATTTATGTGTGTAAGTACGTCTATATGTATACTATAATTCGATAAGCATATACATGTACTTATATGCATGTACTTTTATATATATATAATATATATATATATATATATATATATATATATATATATATATATATATATATATATATATATATATATATCAGTACGCCCAAACACTTAAAGGAACAATTTCAATCCAGATCCTTAGTGTTTTACTTTATACTGTATCCCCAGCCACATACTAGATAATTACTATCTGTCTATTGAATTGAGTTGAGTTGAAATCAGTGCACATTTACTGATGGTTGATACTAGTTGTATCATCACTCAGCAATCATTTCTTTTAAATGTCAACATTGAACAGGGAGAGCAATGATGTCACCACTCAGGAAACATTTTTGTGAAATGTCAACATTCCACTCTCAAAGCAGTGCAGACATTTAATTAGGCACAGGATCCTTCTACAGATTAGTGTTAGATTTGCATTTTTCTGTTTTACTGGACAGAGTAAAAACTTTCCACTTTTTATATGCTACATAAATCATATTACTTCTTAAATTTCTACTTACAAGATTTTAAATAATTTGGAAGACTACTTTACGAAAAGGGAAGAGACATGCAACCATAAAAATAACTACTGGGTGATCAGATCTTGAAGCAGCTCCCTGGTTCAGAGTACCTATAATTTTGTGTGTGTGTGTATATGTTTGTGTGATTGGGTGTATTTATTTGCTTATGTATATTCATATATGTTATACACAGTGCACATATATGTGTGTACATATTATGTATGTATGCATGTTTGTATATATACCTGGACACTTACACAATTAATGAAACATAATTTGAATACAGATCGTTAGTGTTTTACTCAATTCTGTATGCTGTCATATACTATGCAATTACTATATTTCTATTCAAATGAATTGAGTTCAACTCAGTGCACATTTCCTGAAAGTTGCCACTAGTGATATCATCACTCAGCAACCATTTCTTTAAAATGTCAACATTCTACAGGCAGAGCAGTGATGTCATCGCTCAGCAACCACTATTTTGAAAAGACAACTTTCTACTCTTTTGCTACCATTTGATAAGGCAAAGGATCCTTCAACAGAATGGTGTTGGATTTGCATTTTTCTGTTTTACCGGATAGGGTAAAAACTTTTTACTTCTTTATCTCCTGCATAAACCATAGAACACCTTATATTTCTACTTAAAATCTTTATATAATTTGTAAGACTACTTTGCAAAACTGTAAGAGAAGTATAGCCATCAAAAATGCAGCTGGATGATCAGACCTCCAAGCAGCTCCGTTTAGAGCTGTAATTGTGGAGTGTGGGTGTACATGTGTGTGATTGGGTGTATTTATGTCTGTATGTCCATGTATGTTTATGTACGTGTGTTTGTATATGCACATATACATATATGCACATATACATATGTACATATACAAACATACCTGGACACTCGCACAATTAATGAAACATAATTTGAATCTTTATGCCCAGCCATAGACTGGGTAATTATTATAAATCTATTGAGTTGAATGGAGTTGAAATCAGTGCACATTTATTGTTGACTGTTGATACTAATGATATCATCACTCAGCAACCATTTCTTCAAAATGTCAACATTCTACAGACAGATCGGTTATGTTACCACTCAGCAACGATGTTTTTGTAATGGCAGCAGTCTTCTCTCATAACAGTGCAGCCTTTAAGTAAGGCACAGGATCCTTCTATGGATTGGTGTTGGATTTGCATTCTTTTACTGGATAGGGTAAAAACTTTGGACTCTATCTTCTAGATAAATAAATATATTACTCTTATATTTCTATTACAAGTTTTTATATAAATTGTAAGTCTAGAGAAAGGTAAGAAATATATAGCCATCAAAATTACAGTTGGGTGATCTGATCTCCCATCAGCTCTGTATTTTAGAGGCCCTGTGATTATTTTGTGTTTGTGTGTGTGTCTGTGTGTGATTGGGTGTATTTATGTGTGTATTTGCATTTATATGTATAATTACATACATACATATTTGCACTTAAATGTATGTACTTTACATATATTTTTGTTATATATACTTGTACACATAAACATTTAATGAAACATAATTTAAATCCAGATCTTGGTGTTTTACTCTATACTGTATCTCCAGCCACATACGAGGTAATTATTATTTATCAATTAAATTGAATTGAGTTGAAATTAGTGCACATTTACTGACTGTTGTTACTAGTGATATCATTACTCAGCGACCATTTCTTTTATATGTCAACTTTCAACTGGGAGAGCAGTGATGTCACCACTCAGGAAACAATTTTTTTGAAATGTCAACATTCCACTGTCAAAGCAGTGCAGCCATTTTATAAGACAGGATACTTGTATGGATTCATTTTGCATTTGTGTTTTTCCATTTTACCAAATTGAGTAAAACCTTTGCATTTCTTTATCTGCTAGAAAAATCATAGTACAATGTAGATTTCTACTTACAAGCCTTTATATTATTTGTAAGACTATGCTGGAAAAGTTAAGAGACATATAGCCATCACGGTAACATCTGGGTGATTTGATCTCAAGGCAAGTCCCTGTTCTAGAGTACCTGTAATTATTTTTCCTTTGTGTGTGTGTGTGTGTGTGTGTGTGTGTGTGATTGGATGTATTTATGTGTGTCTGCACATGTATCTGTGGATTATAAATATATGTAATCATATGTGTATGCACTAATATGTTTGTGTGGTTATACATATACCTTTTACACACACAATTAATGTAAGATAATTTGAGTCCAGATCCTTCATGTTTTACACAATTCTGTATCACAAGCCACATACTAGATAATTGCTATATAACTTTTGATTTGAATTGAGTTAAATCAGTGCACATTTCCTAACTGTTAATACTTGTGATATCATCACTCAGCAACCATTTCTTTAAGATGTCACATTCTACAGACAGAGCAGTGGTGACATTACTCAGCAACCGTTTTTTTTTTGAATTCTGAACATTCTACTCACATAGCAATTCAACCATTTTTATTAAAGACCAGATCCTTAAAGGGATTATTATTATTTCATGGAACAGGGTAAAACATTTCCACTTCTTTACCTTCTAGAATAATCATAGTACACCATGTATTTCTACTTACAAATCTTTGTGTAACTTGTAAGACTACTTTGGGAAAAGTTAAGAAACATATAGCCATGACGATAACTTCTGAGTGATCTGATCTTCAAGCAGCTCCCTGTTTTAGAGTACCTGTAATGATTTGTATGTGTTGGTGTGTATGAACTTGTGTGTATTTATGTGTGTATGTTCATGTATATTTGTATATTATATATGTATATATTTACCTTTATGTACTTATATGTATGTATGTTTGTGTATATACCTGAACAACCACACAATTAAATACACAGAATTTGAATCCAGATTCTTAGTATCCTACTCCTTTCTGTATTCCCCAGACACAGAATAGGTGATTTCTATATTTCTATTGAATTGAATTGAATTGAGTTGAAATCAGTGCACATATCCTGACTGTTGATTCATGTGATATCATCACTCAGCAGCCATTTCCTTAAAATGTCCACATTCCTCAGGCATAGCAGTGAAGTCATCCCTCTGCAACCATATTTTTGAAATGTCAACATTTTAATAGCATAGCGGTGCAGCCATTTAATATGACACATGATCCTTCTACAGACTGGTTTTGTGTTTGAAATTTTCATTTTTCCGAATTGGGTAATACTTTTGCACTTCTTTATCTTCTAGATAAATCATATTATGCTATATATTTCTCTTTAGAAGTCTTCGTAAAATTTATAAGACTACGTTGGAAAAAGGTAATAGAGATATATAGCCACCAAAAGAACAGCTCGGTGATCTGATCTCCAAGCAGCTCCCTGTTTTAGAGTACCTGTAATAATTTTGTGTGAGTATATATTTTGTATGATTGGTTGTATTTATGCGTGTATACAAATGTATATGTATATTGTAAGTATATAAAGACATGTACTTATATGTATGTACATTTGTATATGTTTTTGTATGTATACCTATACACTAACAAAATTAATGAACCAAAATTTGAATATGTTTCCTTAGTGCCTTATTCTTTACTGTATCCGCAGCCACATACTCGGTAATCACTATATTTCTATTTAATTTAATTGAGTTGAAATCAGTGCATATTTCCTGACTTGTTACTAGTAGCATCATCACTCAGCAACCATTTCTTTAAAATGTCAGCCTTCTACAGGCAGAGCAGTGATGTCACCACTCAGCAACCATTTCTTTTAAATGCTAACATTCTACTCTTATAGCAGTGCACATTTTTAATAAGGCATAGGATCCTCCTACACACTCATGGTGGATTTGCATTTTTGTCTTTTACTGAATTGTTTAAAAACCTTGTACTTTTTATCTCCTAGATAAATCCCAGTACACCATACATTTCTACTCATAAATCTTTATATAATTTGTAAGACTACTTTGGAAATATGTAGAAGCCATCAAAATAACAGTGGGGAGATCTGTTCTCCCAGCAGTTCCCTGTTTTAGAGTACCTGTAATTATTTGTGTATGTGTGGGTGTGTATATGTGTTTGTGTGGGGATGTGATTCGATGTATTAATGTATGTACATGTATATACATATTGTAAATATACATGCATATCTTTACATGTATGTACTTATGTGTATGTTTGATAACACTCATAGAATGAATGAAACATAACTTGAATCCAGATTCTTAGTGTTTTACTCCATTCTATTTCCCTAGCTACGTATCTATTGAATTGAATTGAGCTGAAATCAGTGCACATTTCTTCACTATTGATACATGTGATATTATCACTCAGCAAACATTTTTTTAAAAAGTGTTAACATTCTACAGGCATAGCAGTGATGTCATCCCTCAGCAACCATTTTTTTTGAAATGTCGACATTATACCAGCATAGCAATGCAGCCATTTAAAAAGACACAGGATTCTTTTATGAATCGTCTTGTGTTTCAGTTTTTTGTTTTACCCAATAGGACGAAACATTTACAATTCATTGTCTTCTAGATAAATCGTAGTACACTATATATTTCTACTTAGAAGTTTTTATATAAATTATAAGACTACTTGGGAAAAAGTTAAGAGACATATAACCATCAAAACAACAGTTGGGTGACCTTATCTCCAATCAGCTCCCTGTTTTAGAGCACCTGGTATTTTGTGCTTGTGTGTATGTGTGATTGGGTATATTTATGTGTGTATGTACCTCCATATGTATATTATAATTATATATACACATATGTTGTTATATGTGTGTATTTTTATGTATATTTTAACATATATACCTGTACATTTCACACAAGTAAAGAAACATAATTTGTATCCAGATCCTTAATATTTTACTTCATACTGTATCTCCAGCCATATACTAGGTAATTACTATATGTCCATTAAATTGAGTTGAGTTGAAAGCAGTGCACATTGACTATTTGATACTAGTGATATCATCACTTAGCAACCATTCCTTTAAAATGTCAACATTCTACAGGCAGAGTAGTGATGTCACCACTGAGCAAACATTTTTTTTGAATTGTCAATATTCCACTCTTATAGCAGTGCAGCCATTTAATAAAGCACAGGATCCTTCTACGGATTAGTGTTTGATTTGTGTTTTTCTGTTTTACTGACTAGGATAAAAACTTTGTACTCCTTATTTCCTAGATTAATCATTGTAAACCATATATTTCTACTTCCAAATCTTTATATAATTTGTAAGAATACTTTGGAAAAACGTAACAGACATATAACCATCAAAATAACAGCTTGGTGATCTCATCTCTGAGAAGCTCCCTGTTTTAGAGTACCTATAGTTATTTGTGTGTGTGTGGGTAGGTGGGTGGGTCATTGGGTGTATTTATGTGTGTATGGACATGTATATGTACATTATAAATATATATACATATATATTTACATGTGTGTACTTATATGTAAAAGGGGGGCGGGAAAAAATATTCATCCCTTTGATCCAGGAAGTCCACTGTGAAGTATATATCTTAAATGGATTAAGGAAAAAAAGATCCAATCTAGCACTCAATAAGTGCTTATTGACGCATAAGAGCACTTTATGGCAAGAAAGAACTGGAAACCATATGGCCACCCATTTATTGGAGAGAAGCTAAACAAATTGTGGCATATGGATGTAATGGAATATTACCGTTCAGAAAGAAACGAGATGAAAAAGACAGAGAAACATGGGAAAACTTATATGAACTGATGAATAGAGTTAAGCAGAACCAGTTATCCATAACCACAACAGTGTAAAAAGAAAAAAACAAACAAAAAATCCTAAACCCAAACAAATAAATGCAATACTGCATGCCATGTCATGATAATAATTAAGCTTGGATACAGAAAAGTGTGGAGATGTTCCTTGGGGACTATGACTGATTGCCAATTTTCCCTTTTTTCTCTTTTTAATATCTTTGTTCCAGAGATGTCTTTCTGGCTGGGAGAGGGAGAGAGATGTGTTTGGAAATAAAGGTGATGTAAAAGCAAAATATAATAAAAGTAAAACTTTTTTTTTTAATAAAAAGAAAAAAATAAGAAAAGAAAAAAGAATTCCAAATACCCAAACCAAATTAAAACTAATTGAGGGGGAAAAAGTGATGGCCATTTGCAATCCATTACATAAGAGAGGATTCAAAATATATTGCACTAAATTTCTATTTGACAAAAAAGTATAGCATAAATATTTTTCATTGTGTTGGCATTTACATAACCTCCCTCTGTATGCTTATGTTTTCTTTAGTTCTCTGCTGTGCAGGTTTTATTTTTTCCCCTTATTCCCCATCCCATACCAAAGTAGGCTAGAAATAATGGAGATATATATATATATATATATATGGGTTTGAATGTGAGGATGTGTGGGTATCTGTGTTTGCATGTGTGTACATACATGTCTTTATGTTCTTATGCATGTGTGTATATATGTTTATATGTAAAATGTGTGTATATACATATATATGCTGAAGTGCATATATACACGTGCAAGTGTTTGTATATATATACTTACACACATGTATAAATTTATGTATACATATTTGAATGTATGCATATCTTTATAATACTCTTTTATATACACATTGATAATGCAACTAACCATGAAAACTATAAAACAGGTAGCTGCTTCATGTTGAGATCAGCTAACTGTGATATTGATGGCTGTATGTCTTTTACCAGTTTCCAAAGTAATCTTACAAATGATATAAAGAATTAAAAGTAGAAATATGTTGTGTTTTATGCTTTCTGGAGAAGACAAAGAAGTCCAAATTTTTCCTATCTTGTAAAAGGGAAAAAATGAAAATCCAAGGCCAGTCTGTAGAAGGATCTTGTGTCTTATAAAATGTCTGCCCTGCTCTGCTAGTAGAATATTGACATTTCAACAAGAAAATGGTTGCTGGGTGATCCCATCATTGTTACGCCTATAGAATGTGAACATTTGAAAAGAACATTTGCTGTGTGGTGATACCACAGATACCAAAGTTCAGGAAATATCACTGATTTCAACTCAGTTCAGTTCACCAGCTATATATTAATTGCTTAGTATGTGGCTGGGGAATTGAATAAAAATTGAATAAATTGAATTGAATAAAACACTAAGAATCTGGATTCATATTATAATTCATAATTTTATGTGAATGTAGAGATATATACAGACACAGGCATATAAATAAATGCACATGAAAATAAATATTCCTTATATACATACAAATGTACATATACACATAGACAGATGAAATCACACACACACACATACACACACAAATACACACAAATAGTCCTTGTCCTTCACTGCAATGAAGGCCATGCCATCAGAGAAATGATGACATGACTTGCACTTGACATTGTTTTAAGTGAGGGAGGGCTGTCCAATGTCACCAGCCTCACTTCTCCTCCAGAGTCATCTGAATCCAGTGACCAGATATTCATCAGGATGACCAGATATTCATTAGGATTCATCAGGATGCACTAGGAGATGTCCACCCCTATAGACCAAGGATTATGCAGTTACTCACTTAGGATGAGGTAAAGCCCATTCACTGAGTAATTGTTTTGAAGATGTACCCAGGGCATTGCCCCTTTAATGAGACAAAGTAAAAGAAAGACATCAGACTGAGAAGGAAACATCAACAGTTACTATTAATAATGACTCTTAAGGCAGGTGGGTTCAGAAGAGCCCTTAGGCATGAGCCTAGAGGTGTCTGAGCTTCAGTGTTCAGTAAGTCTTAGGTTTTGGGAGAGAAGAGAAGAGGAGAGGAGAAGAGGGGAGAAGAGAGGGGAGGAGAGGTGAGGAGAAGAGGAGAGGAATCTCACCATTAAACCCATGTCAACTGGGCATATTTTTACCCTTCAAATTTACCTTACATTGGAGAGGAGAAAGGAGAAGGGGAGGCACACAGAAAAGGAGGTGCTGAGTTACCCAGCTAGCTGAGTCTCCTTTCAGGTAGCTGTGTCTACTCACAGGGTTGTGTTCAAGAAGACCATGCCATCAGAGAAACGTTAAGACAGGTAGTATAAACAGAGAGCAGCTTGGAGATCAGATCACCCTCCTCTCACATGTGATTAGGGATACAGAATTGAATATAACACTAAGGATCAGGATTCATATTATGATCCACTAATTATGTGAGTGTACAAACACAAAGGCATATAAATAACTACATATGGAAATTTACATATCTAATATACATACAAATGAACATACAAAAACAGACCAAAGCACACAATAGAAACACATACATGCCCACACATACACACACAAATTGTCTTTGTCCTTCTTTGCCAATGAAGACCATGCCATCAGAGAAATGATAATACAGGTAGCACAAAACAGAGAGCTGCTTGGAGATCAGATCACCCTCCTCTTATTTTGATAGCTATGCATCTTTTAAATTTTCCCAGAGAATTCTTTCAAATTGTATAAAGACTTTGAAGTAGCAATATATGGTATACTATGCCATATGTTTGAATGTGTACACTTGGACATATACATATATATATATATATATATATACACACATATATATATATAAATTTATGCATACCTGTGTAAATATATGCATATCTTGATTATTCCCATATATGCACCCAAAGATAATATGACTATGCAACCTATAGAACTGGAAACTGATACAAGTTGAGATCTCCTGCTGTAAAATGGTCGCCCTGCTCTGCCAGTAGAATGTTGACATTTCAAAAAGGAAAGGGTGACTGGGTGATTACATCATTATTTTTCCTGTAGAATGTGAACATTTGAAAGGAATGGTTGCTATGTGGTGGTACCACAGGTATCAACACTCAGGAAATGTGCCCTGATTTCAACTCAAATCAGTTCACCAAATATATATATATATATATATATATATATATATATATATATATATATATATATATATCAAATACATAGTATGTGACTGGGCTCACAGAACAGAGCAAAACACTAAGGACCTGGAATCATATTATGATGATGTTTGAGTGTAGATGTGCATATACAAACACAATGACATATAAATAAATACATATAAAAATATATATTTCTAAGAAACATACAAATGTACATAGACACATAAACAGACCAATTCACACAAAATCTACTCACAGGCACAAACATACACACACACATAGACACACACAAATTGTGTTCATCCTTCCCAGCTGAAGACCATGCCACCAGAGAAATGACATGACTTGCACTTCATATTGTTTTGAGTGAGAGAGGGCTATGCAATGTTACCAGACTCACTTCTCCAGAGTCATCTGAATCCATTGACTAGATATTCATCAAGATGACTGGAAATGAGCGAGAATGCATTGAGAGACCTTGACTTCAATAGTCCCTGGTCTATGCAGGTACTCACTTAGGGTAAGGTAAAGGTTATTTGTTGAATAGGCCTGTTTAAGAAGTAGCCAGGGCATGGCCTCTTTAATGAGGTAAAGAAAAAGAAAGACATCAGGGTGGGAGGGAAACAGCAACATTTAATATTGATAATCACTCTTAAGGCAGATGCATCCAGAAGAGCCCTTAGGAAGGTGTCTGATATTCAGAGTGTAGTAAATCTAAGCTTTCGGAAGAGGAGGGGAGGGAAGGGGAGGAATGAAACTCATGTTAACTGGACATCTTTTGGCCATCCAAATTTACCTTCGTTTGGAGAGGGGAAGGGGAGGGGGAGGCAGACAGGAGAGGAGGAGCTGAGTTACTCAGATAGCTGGGTCCCCATTCAGGCGGCTGCCTCTACTCACAGGTTTATGTTCATCTCTCGTTGCCGAAGAAGACCATGCCATCGGAGAAAAGATAGGACAGGTAGTATAAAACAGAGAGTGACTTGGCTATCAGACCACCCTCCTCTCCTTTTTGGCTGGGGACACAGAATTGATTAAACACTAAGGATCTGGATTCACTATGTGAGTGTGCAGGTATATATACAAACACACAGGCTAAATAAATACATGTGAAAACATAACATTTCTAATATACATACAAATGTACATAAACAGACAAAATCACACAATAGACACACAGGCCCAGAGATGCACACAAACATACAAATATACAAATTGTGTTTCACTTTCACTACCAGAGAAGTGATAATACAGGTGATATAAAAGAGATCAGATCACCCTCCTCTCATTTTAATAGATGTATGTCTTTTACATTTTCCTGAAGAAGTCTTACAAATGATGTAAAGACTTCAAAGCAGAAACATATGGTATACTATGCTTTATATACTTGGACATATATACATATTTCTGTATATATACATATATACACATATATAAGTATATATATGTATATATGTATACATATTTATATATATAAATTTATGCATACATATTCAAATATATACCTATATTGATTATACTCATATATGCACAGATAATATGACTATGCAATCTATAAAACTGGAGGCTGCTGCAAGCTGAGATCTCTTAACTGTGGCTTTGATGGCTATATGTGTTTTACTTTTTCCAAAGTATCATTACAAATTATATAAAGATTTGTAAGTAGAAGTATATGATGCACTCTGATTTAGCTTGAAGATAAAGGAGTCCAAAAGTTTTACATTAACTGTAAAACAGCCAAAGCAGAAAGGCAATTAGAGGGAGACATCCATAGAAGTTGGCATATGCCAGTGGGATGAAGCCACCACCAGTACTTTCACCACAACTTGCCATGAGACTCAAGAGGAAGATAGCCCAGAATCCTGAACTCAAGAGCCCTAGGAGTAGCACTGTCCCCTGGAACACTGGTCCTACTTCTAGCCCAAATCCTGAAGACAGAAATGTGGGCCCACCTTCCTCAACAGTTAAGCAACTGGCACTGATGGACAGTTAAGCCCAACACCCTAGAGAGTGGAAACATTCTTACTGCAAACATTCTTATTTTCAAGCACAGTCCCTGAAGCTATCATTCCAGAAAGCAACTTAGGAAGGAAATGAGACCTGTCAACTACTCCAGATACTATAGTCCCCACCTTGTCCTTTTTTTCCCCTATAAATACTGAAATGGTATTTCAAGACAGACTCTCAGAGGTCGATTAGGCATCAATTTCTTTTAATTATCCAGCTTACTTTTAACCTCTTGCAAATAAAGATTCTTTTGTGTGGAGCCTATTTTGAAGATTGCTTATCTGTACAGGAAAAGAAAATAGGTGGGTTTAGTCTTCATACCAGAAAAATTTAAACAGCCTTTCCTTGTAATTTTTAGAAATTCATGACCAGGGAGTGGATATTGGTTTTATAAATGGCAATGAAATCTCCCTGCATTTAAAAAAATATCAGCATTGAAGTGTTATTCATGTTAATACTACTATTAATACTACTGTGGACTAAATAGATTTCAAAATTATAACTTTAATTAACAGTCACAGAATCTCAGAGCTTGGAGTACTAACACTAATCTTGTCCACTCTATACCTCAACAAGAATTTTTTCTCCTACATCTGCTACCAGCCTTGGTTTGAAGAGTTTCACTAAGCACATCCCACTTTTGGCCCTGTTTTAATTTTTTACATTATTTTTTTTTACATTACAATTTTATTTGAACGGAGTTTACATGAATGCAAATTGACATTAAATATTTTTTTCTTTAGGTTCAAATTTGACAATCTGCCATTTGCACCCATTGCTCCAAGATTTTTCTTCTAGAGTCCAAGCAGAATAAATTTAACCCCGTAGAGATGAGTCAAATAGTTGGAAATAATTACCATTTCTAGGTCCCCCCACGTCATCCCTTCTTCTGTGACACAATCTTATCATCATGATCTCAACCTTCTGGATGTGTATTGACCTCATCTATCATGTTCTTAAAATGTGGCATCTAGAATTGAACACAGCATTCTAGATTGGGATTGATCATTAATTGTGTTCTTCTGGAATCCATGACTCTCCACAATTTGCTGTAATAAATTTGAACTTTTTGTCTGTGATCACCTGTGTTATGACATGCAAAAGAAAATAGTTGCAAATGTTATGGCCATTTTCTTCTGTAAGGAAAATGAAAGAAAAGGCCATATGTCTTCTTTTGCGGTAATAAGAATAGATTACATGTATATAGCACTTAACTATTGTGAGTTATAATATGCTAAACATTTTATCTCATTTGATCCTCACAACAACACTGGGAAGGGGTTCAGAGGTGTCCCTGTCTTTGTGACTTGAGTAATTTGCCATTTCCTTCTCCAATGCATTCTACAGATGAGAAGCTCAGTCAAAAAGGGTCAAGTGACTTTCCCAGGGTCACACAGCTACTAAGTGTCTGAGGCTAGATTTCCAGCACTCTATCCACTGTGCCACCTAGCGGCTTTCTCCTAAATATTAGGAATGGAGGAAGAGACAGAAAGGAAGGAACAGAGAAAGAAGGAAAGGAATGAGAGAGAGAAGGAATGAAGGGGAGGGGAAAAAGGGAGGGAGGAGAAAGGAAGGAAGCAATGATAAAAGGAAAGGAGGAAGGTAGATAGGTAGTAAGGTAGTAGGTTGGTTAGATGGATGGTTGTCTAGAGATCTTCCCAGGTATTTGCCAAAGGGTATTTCCCATCCCAAAGAAGTTCTTCCAGTCATTTAGACTTGACTATTTAGATTATACATTTCCAGTTAAAACTACCAAAATCACTGCATAGAGTTAGAAACAATAATAAATTTCTTCTGGAAGAAAAAAAGGTCCAGAATATAAAGGGAATTAATGAAAATATGGCTATGGAGGGTGACCTAGTCATGCCAAATGTTAAATTGTATTATAAAGCAACAATCATCAAAACTACTTGATACTGGTAAGAAGTAGAGCAGTGAATCAGTGGAATAGGTTAGGTATACATGACACAGTAATCAATTTACTGTTAGGTAAACCCAAGCACTCTGACCTCTGGGATTAAAAGTCACTATTTCACCAAAAAAAAAAAACTACTGGGAAAGCTGGAAAATGGTATGGCAGAAACTGGGCATAGACCAATATCTTACATTGTATACCAAAATAAACTAAAAATGGATTCACAATTTAGATATAAAGGCTGATACTAAAACCAATCTGGGAGAAGAAGGAATTAGTGTACCTCTCAGATTATGGAGAATGGAAGAATTTATGACTATACAAGAGAGAGAAAACATTATGAAATGCAAAATGAATAATTTTGATTACATTAAATTGAAAAGTTTTTCTACAAAGCCAAGGTTAGGAGGGAAGCAGAAAACTGGCAAAGAATTTTTACAACCAGTGTCTGTGATAAAGGCCTAATTTCTAAAATATAGAGAGAACTGAGTCAAATTTCCAGTAATACAAGTCATTCCCCCAACTGATATATGGTCAAAGGATATTAACAGGTAGTTTTCTGAGGAAGAAGTTAAAGATATCTACAGTCATATAAAATATACTCTAAATCACCATTAATTAGAGAGATGTGAATCAAAACAACTCTTACCTACCACATCACACCTATCAGAGTGACTTACGTGACAAAACAGGAAGATAATAAATGTTGGAGAAAATGTGGGAGAGCTGGAACACTACTTCATTGTTTGTGGAGCTGTGAGCTGATCCAGCCATTCTGGAGAGCAATTTGGAACTATACCCAAAGGGCAACAAAAATGTGCATATCCTTTGACCCAGAAATACTGCTTCTAGGACTGCATCCCAAAGAGATCATAAAAATGGGAAAGGATCCCACATATACAAAAATATTTATAGCAGCTATCTTTGTGTGGTGACCAAGAATGGGAAATCAAGGGAATGCCCATCAATTGGGGAATGGCTGAACAAGTTGTGGTATATGAATGTAATGGAACACTATTGTGCTATAAGAAATGATGAACAGGCAGACCAGAAAAACTTGCAAAGACTTATATGAACTGATGCTGAGTGAAGTGAGCAGAACGAGGAGAACACTGTACAGAGCAACAACCACATGTGCAAGGAATTTTTCTGGTAGACTTAGTACTTCACAGCCAATGCAAGGACTTAAAAAATTACCAATGGACTCTTGAAGCAAAAGACCTTCTACATTCAAGAAAGAAATATGTAATTGGATAGTAGAATGAAGCAGACCATTTTCTCTTGTGTTATGTTCTGCTTTGTTTTGTTTTATGGTTTCTTCCATTCATTTTAATTCTTCTATGCAACATGACTAAGGTGAAAATGTATTTAATAGGAATGTATGTGTGTAACCTATATAAAATTGCATACTATCTCAGGGAGGGAGGGGAAAATAAGATATATGGAAGGGATTGTAGAAAATTGAAAATAAATAAAATAATTAAAATTTTAAAAAGAAATAACCCAAGGGTCATTGGCAATTTTCTCAGTTTACTGAAAAACTAATCTAGTAGAAACAGGATAGAGTGAAGAAAAAATAAAGGATAAACATTACAGCTCCTGGTCGTCATGGGAATGGAAACAGAAAGAAAATGTATGGATAATATGAAAGGTGATACACAGGCAAACCTGAAAAGACTTGTAAACTGGCTGGAAATCTATAAGTTCCCCATTATCCAGGGAAGCAACTTCTATCAAGATGGGAACAAATGATCACCACTAGTTGCCAACCAAGTGATACCTCGAAGGTAAGCAAGCCAGCATGATAAAGCAGCAACGTACACAGAAGGAGACATGGAAGGGGATAATGTGCCAGGGGCAATCAAGTCACCACCAGCACTTTCACCACAACTTGTCATGAGACTTAGAGGAAGATAGCCTAGTACCTTGAACCCAAGATCCCCAGGAGTATCACTGTCCCCTAGAACATTGATTCTGCTTCTAGCCCAAGTCCTGAACCCAGAAATTAGAGGAGCAATCGTTGCAAAGGGCCAATCTTCCTCAACAGTTGAGCAACTGCCACTAATGGATAGTTGAGCCCAAGAATCTAGAGAGTGGAAACATTCCCTAGTCCAAACATTCTTAATTTCAAGCACAGTCTCTGAAACTATCATTCTAGAAAGCAACCTAGGAAGGAGATGGGACTCTGGATACTAAAGACCCCACTTTCTCATTCTTTTTCCTCTAGATACTTGATGTGGTATTTCAGGTTCAAATCTCAAAGGTTTATCAGGCAATCAGATTCTTTTCAATTATCCAGCTTAGATTTCATCTCTTGCAAATAAGGATTCTTTTGTGAGCATCCTATTTTGAAGATTGCTTATCTGTATAGGAAGATAAAATGTATATAGGTGAGAGTAGTCTTCATTTTAATTTTTAGAAATTCATGACCAAGGAGTGGATATTGATTTTATAAACTAAAATGAAACCTCCTTACGTTAAAAAAAATGTTAACCAAAACTTAAAAATAAATTCATGCCTAACAAGGAGACTCAATATCAAAAGTGACATGTTGTTCATGTTAATTCTATTATTTATACTACTACTTAGTGTGGACTAAATAGATCTCAAAATTATAGCTTTGGTTAACAATCACAGAATCTCAGAGCTTGAAGCACCAAAGTTCATCTAGTCCATGCTATACCTGACCAAGAATTCTTTCTCCAACATCTCTTACATGTGGCCATCCAGCCTCAGTTTGAAGATCTTCATCTACTTTTGGCCCTGTTTTAATTTTTTTACATTAATGTGTTTTACATTACATTTTTTATGTGAATAGATTTTTCATGAATGTAATTTTACATTAATGTTTTTACTTAAGCCCAAATTTGATAATCTGCCATTTCCACCCATTGCTTCAAGATTTTCCTTCTAGGGTCCAAGCAGAGTAAGTTTAATCCAACTGAGACTAGTCAAATACTTGGAGATAATTACCATTTCTTCCATCCACGTCCCCCCAAGTCTTCCTTTCTCCTTCCATGACACAATCTTACCATCATGGTTGCAATCTCCTGGATGTGTACTGACCTCCTTTGTCTTGTTCCTAAACTGTGGCATCTAGAATTGAACACAGCATTCTAGATTTGGACTGATCGTCAATAACTCTGTCCTTCTGGAATCCATGGCTCTCCACACTTGGATACAATATCTTTGACCTTTTGGTCTGTGATCAACTATGTTATGATATGCAAAATAAAATAGGGCTAAATGTTAAGGTCATTTCCTTCTGTCAGAAAAGTGTAAGAAAAGGTCATATGTCTTGTTTTGCAATAATAATAATAGATAATATTTATATAGCACTTACTATGTGAGAGGCACTGTGGTAAGCACGTTAATCTTATTATCTCATTTGGTCCTTACAGTAACCCTGGGAGGTGGTTCAGGGTTTCCAAGTCTTTGTGACTGGGGTTTTCTTGGCAAAGAAACTTGAATGATTTGCCATTTCCTTCTCCAACTCATTCTATAGATAAGAACCTGAGTCAAACAGGGTCAAGTGACTTGCCCAGGGTTACACAGCTACTAAGTGTCTGAGGCTGGATATAAACTCAGGTCCTCATGATTCTAGGTGCTCTATCCCCTGTGCCAACAAGCTGCCCCATCCAATACCCCTTAATTCAAGTCTTTTCCCACTTTTAATTATTTTATATTTATCCTATATATTCCTTGTTTGTGCATATTTCTTTCTTGTTATCTCCCCAATTAGATTGTGATCTCCATGAGAACAGAAGCTGTCATTTGTTTCTTTTTGTGTTCCATGCTTAGCACCATTCCTGACAAGTAATAAGTGCTTGATAAATGTTTTTAAAATGACTGACAGAAAACCCAGGGAGGCTTCTCCTAGCATAACTGCACACAAGCCCCTAGTGCTATGCTCCTTACTAACAATTGGCCAGGGAGACAATTAGCTTTTAGGAAAGGCAATCCTCAAAGAGATTTGTAAGAAGAGTTGGTATAACACACCCTCCTCCCCAACAGACTGGGGTCATGTTCTCCTTGGAAGAAACAGTACAGTGGTAGTGAAGTGCATGTTAGGAGAACATGTAGCAAAGGGTAACTCATAACTCCAGCATTTTCAGTCTTTTTATTCTTCTGTGGAATCCTCATAAAGTTCCCTTAAGTGGAGCTTTTAGCTGGATTCTGACGGTTGACTCATGTCTAGATTGCATACCAGTATTTCTCTACACTTTGAGAGATTACACATCCAAAGCTGCTAATGTTCTCAGGTGTCCTTGTCTTTCCCTAACTATTGCAGCTACCTCCACTAATGTCAGCAAACTCTCCCTCTACTGGACACTTCCTCCTCTGCCTGTAGGAGAGACTGATGTGACAATCGTTCAGCTCCAACAGACAATGGGATTTGGAGACCTTCTGAGCTTCTCAGGTTATACAAACACTTCCATCTAGGAAGGTTCAATAGCCTAAGATCAGGAAAAAATTACAAGAAGACTGGTAGCTATGTGTCTTAAAGTTACTATGGTTGGGTGGTACACAAAGAGACAAGGCAATCAATCTTCCTCCACCTAGCTCTTTGGGGAGCCTTCCTGCTTCAAAGCCAAGATGGAGAGAGATATAGAGACAACAATGCAGAGACAGAAACAGAGAGAGGGGGAGACAGAGATAGAGATAGATAGACCATTCATTCCTTTAATATGCACACTGATTTTAAATTGGAAACTCTAGTCATCAGTTCTTGCAGCTAATAGGAAGATTTTCCTTCAAACACAAAGCATATGTCCATTAATTAAGCATAGCCCAAAGAAATGGGCTCTCTATTATTCTACAGTTGGCCAACCTGAAAACTGGCTCCCCTGTGGGCAGCATATCCATTCTCTATTGGTATTAGAGTATTTTAATCAGCATTTGAAACATTTAAATGATCTTTCTGTCCCTAGATATTTTATGCATGATCATTAAATACTCATTTTTGTCAAAAGGAAAACATCAACCACACATCTTTTAACTGTGGGTCCAAAATAGTCTAAATAGGAATAGAAAGTACAATGAAATATTGTAGAATAAGTGTCTTACTTTAACATGTTTGTGTACGTAGTGTCATAAGAGTTGACCATGGAGACAGGAAGACATAGGTTCAAATCCTATTTGTTATCTTGGAATTTCCACAGTGATGAAATCTCAGGAAATGACTATCTCAAAAAAAAAAATAATAGGTGACATAAACCATAGCAAAAACAAAGAGAAATAAGGTGGAGGGGTGAAATAAGAGAGAACAGAAAAATGCAAGTAACAAACATTACAGAATAGATAAATGAAAATGTCAAACATATTTGATTTGATTCATTCTCTAGGTATTTTCTAGATGTCTTAAGTACAAACAATTACAAAAAATAAATTAGGTCTGGTTGGTTACCGTGAAGAAATAAAAGCATCAAATGTCTGTCATATCATTTGTTCTCTTGGAAAGTCCAACAATCACTAGTTGATCTGCTATTAGATATAATTAAAGAAATTTCATAAGCTTATATGATGTGCTTGAGTTGATTAATGATTTCCTTGTCTGAAAATTCGATGTTAAAGCTCATCTTTCTCATGTTAGATACTGTAAAATCCATGAGTTACTAAGGGGAAAAAACACGTAAAAAAGAAAAGAAAAAGCATCAGTGGCAAAGGATTTTTTTGAAATTCACCTCTTTAAGAAGCTGCATAAGAAGGCCACTGTTTTATAAACAATAGAACATACAGTATCAAACCAGATTTTTAAACCATTTCCTAGAAAAGTGTTCTTTTCTAGTATGAAGACTCCCTGAACTGATATCTTTTCAAATATTTTCAAATATATTTCTAAATTTCAATACAAAATTTTTAAGCTTTTGAGAATAAATATAGTCTGTCCTAACAGTCTTAGAGCAGTTTCAAGCTTTAATAAGGAAAGTGATAATAAGAAAACCTTCAGCATCTTTTTAATGTATTTTATTTATCCCCAATTACATGTAAAAACAACTTTTAACAATCATTTGTTTTTAATTTTGAGTTAGAAATTTTCTCCCTACCCTACCTCGCCTACACCATCCCTGAGACAGAAAACAATTTGATATAGGGTATGCATGTTCAATCATGCAAAACCCATTACCATATTGGTCAAGTTTTAAAGAAGACACAGACCTAAAGGTGAAAAAAATAGGAAAAAAAGAAAATGAAAAATCTTGTGGTTTCAACAGCATTCAGACTTCATCTGTTCTTTCTCTGGAAGTAAATAGCACTTTTTATCATGAGTCCTTAGGAATTGCCTTGGATTATTGTATTGCTGAGAATAACCTTCCATATCTTAAAACTGGACTAAGACTTTTGGGACACCTGTACAATGCCAGTCTTCATGGAGTTTACAATCCAGTAGGGGCTTTTTGAAACATACAAAAGCACCTGTAATAAAATCCTTTCCAAGTTCTGTTGAGTCTAGCCTCAGAACTTCTTTCACATCATCTTGTCTACATTTGTGCAAACACTGCCCTAATCATTGCTTACCTTCAATAGTATAAAAAATTCTGAATTTGCCTTCTGCTTTCTATTTCCTCCTCTCTCTAATCCATATTTGATGTAGGTGCCAAATAATGTTTCTAAGGCCAGGTACTTTCCTATCATGCCAGTTCTCAAATGTCATCAAGTTTCTTATTACATCCTTGTATGGGACCTCTTACAAAAAAAATCTGTTTCCATTTGTTAAATTTTCATTTGTTCCATCCCTCTTCAAATAAGTTGATATTTATTCATTTATCTCCATGTTATTTCCCACTTAACAGTAACTGAATGGTAAAAAGAATACTTGAACACATAATAAAATATTGTTCAGTCATTCCAGTCATCTCCAACTCTTCATGACCTTGTTTGGGATTTTCTTGGCAAATATACTGGACTGATTTGCCATTGACTTCCCCAGCTCATTTTTCAGATAAAGAATTGAGACAAGTGGGGCTAAGTGATTTGCCCAGGGTCACTCAACTTGTGAGATTAGATTTAAACTCAGGACGATGAGTCTATCTACTTCAGGCTCAGGACTCTATCCACTGCACCATACAGTTTCCCTATACCCCACTAGTAAACAGCAATGTGATCACATACAGAATTTGATTAACATTTTTTTTGTAGAACATAATGAGTGCATAAAAAGTGCACAACTGTATTGCAACATTTTAATATGAAAGGTACTTAATTTCATTGCTGTTATATTTACTCAATGTAAAAACTATTGGGCACAGGCTTTTGCCAGTAGATGCCTAATTAATATTGAATTAATTATTAAGAATTATATTTGAAGATTCAATCTTATTTGATGGAGACATTTCATACTAGGAAAGAATAATTTTCTAGGAAATGTGGTGAAAGGCAGTAGGGGAGTAAAAAGTACAAAGTAGGGGAGAAAGTACATGGTTTTTTTTTTCTCACTTTACTACTTCTTCAAGAGCTCTTTATTTCTGTATATTGAGACGTTCCAAGGTCTGTTGACCATTCTCTGACTTCTTGCTCTGATGTTCTTTTCCAATAGATCACTTTTTTCAGTGACCTACTCTGTAACTTTTGCACCATTTTAAAGATTCCTGGAATTTCTCACTGGTTTCATCCTGTAGGGGGTAAGGAGAAAATGATTATGATGGTCTCTTTCCTGTATATGATAGGCCAGTTCATGTACTTCCCTCCAAAATACTTCCAGCAATATAAAAAGGGGAAGGACACAAATATTTATCAAGGACATACTAAGTGCAAGATGCTAAGCTAAGTACCTTACAAAGACCATTTCATTTGATTTTCACAACACTGGAAAGTAGCTTTGAATATTCTCTCTATTTTACAGTTGAGGAAACTGAGGTAGAATAGAGGTTAGTGCCCTGGGTCACACAACTTATAATTGTCCAAGGCTGCATTTGATCTCACATCTCCCTGTCTTGAGGGCCATGGCTCTGTCCACCTAATGACTCATAATTGAGGAGCAAAGACACAATCACCAATACCATCATTATTGACAAATAACAGAAAAAATAGTCTTTAAGAGTCTACTCACAGTGAAGCAAATTATACGGTACATTGTGTCTCAGATCAGAAATTCAATATAAAGTATAAAATGAGGACTTGGCTTCAAGGAGCTGGTAGTGTGTGCTAACATCACACAGAGTAACAACTGGAAAAGTCTAACTAGACTGTTTCCAGTGAACTGCACGTTTCACTGGGCAATTCCCAAGTGTATAATAACTGCCAGTATTCATATAGAACTTCATATTCATTATCCACTTGAAGACTCACAACAAAAACTTTGATATAAGAATAGGTCTGGCTGCCCCATTTTACAGGTGAGGGAACTGAGGCTTGAAGCATTTCCTATGGTCAAAGTGCTGCTAATTCAAACATAAGTCGACTGACTCCAAGTGTAGCCTTGAATGTACTATGCCAGTTGTCTCTAAATTGAATGGTAATGTCTGAACTGTAGATGTTGATTTGGGACACTTAGTGAAGAACCTAGAGAAAGTCCAGAGGACAATAAGATAACTGATAGTTTGGAAAATGTTCCTGAAGTGAAGAGCAAAGAGGGGACCTGTTTGTTTAAATGAAATAAAGGACCTTTGGGGAAAAGTGACAAACAACCTGTTTGAGTTTCTAAAACAACCTCACTTATGTCAACATATTTCTTATATATATATATATATATATATATATATATATATATATATATATATATATATATATAAATTTATTTATTTAACTTTTTGCATTCATTTTCACAAAATTTTGGGTTCCAATTTTCTCCCCATTTATCCCCTTCCCCCACCCAATACACCGAGAATTCTAATTTTCCCTATCACCAATCTGCCCTCTCTTCTATCATCCCTCCCTTCTCTTGTCCCCATCTTCTCTTTTGTCCTGTAGGGCCAGATGACTTTCTATTCCCCATTAACTGTATTTCTTATTTCCTAGTAGCAACAACAATACTCAACAGTTGTTCCTAAAACTTTGAGTTCCAAATTCTCCCCACCCTTCCCTCCCCACCCATTCCCTTTGGGAAGGCAGGCAATTCAATATAGGCCCTATCTGTGTAGTTTTGCAAATGACTTCCATAATAGTTGTGTTGTGTAAGACTAACTGTATTTCCCTCCATCCTATCCTGCCCCACATTGTTTCTATTCTGACTTTTGATCCTGTCCCTCCCTGAGTGTTGACTTCAAATTGCTCCCTCCTCCCATTGCCCTCCCTTCCATCATCTCCCCCACCCTGCTTATCTCCTTCTCCCCCACTTTCCTGTATTGTAAGATAGGTTTTCATACCAAAATAAGTATGCATTTTATTCCTTCCTTTAGTTGAATGTGATGAGAATAAACTTAATGTTTTTCTCTCAGCTCCCCTCTTTTTCCCTCCACTAAAAAGTCTCCTGCTTGCCTCTTGAATGAAAGACAATTTATCCCATTCCATTTCACCCTTTCTCCTCCCACTACATTTTTCTCTCACCATTTACCTTAATTTCTTTTAAGATATGGTCCCATCCTATTCAATTCACTCTGTGTTCTCTGTCTCTGTATATGCCTGCATGTGTGTATATGTTTGTGTGCGCATGCGTGTACGTGTGTGTGTGTGTGTATGTGTGTGTGTGGTCCCATCAACTACCCAGATACTGAAAAGTTTTAAGAGTTACAAATATTGTCTTTCCATGTAGGAATGTAAACAGTTCACCTTTGGTAAGTCCCTTATGACTTCTCTTTGCTGTTTACTTTTTCATGCTTCTTCTCATTCTTGTGTTTGAAAGTCAAATTTTCTTTTCAGCTCTGGTCTTTTCATGAAGAATGCTTGAAAGTCCTCTGTTTCATCAAAAGACCATATTTTCCCCTGAGGTATTATACTCAGTTTTGCTGGGTACGTGATTCTTGGTTTGAGTCCTAGTTCCTTTGACTTCTGGAATATCCTATTCCACGCCCTTCCATCCCTTAATGTAGAAGCTGCTGGATCTTGAGTTATCCTGATTGTATTTCCACAATACTGAAATTGTTTCTTTCTAGCTGCTTGCAAGATTTTCTCCTTGACCTGGGAATTCTGGAATTTGGCCACAATGTTCCTAGGAGTTTCTCTTTTTGGATCTCTTTCAGGTGGTGATCGATGGATTCCTTGAATACTTATTTTGCCCTCTGGTTCTAGAATCTCAGGGCAGTTTTCCTTGATAATTTCACGAAAGATGATGTCTAGGCTCTTTCTTTGATCATGGCTTTCAGGTAGTCCCATAATTTTTAAATTGTCTCTCCTGGATCTATTTTCCAGGTCAGTTGTTTTTCCCATGAGATATTTCACATTCTCTTCCATTTTTTCATTCTTTTGGTTTTGTTTTATCATTTCTTGGTTTCTCAGAAAGTCATTAGCCTCCATCTGTTCCATTCTAATTTTGAGAGAACTATTTTCTTCAGTGAGCTTTTGAACTTCTTTTTCCATTTGGCTAATTCTGCTTTTGAAAGCATTCTTCTCCTCATTGGCTTTTTGAACCTCTTTTGCCAATTGAGTGAGCCTATTTTTCAAGGTGTTATTTTCTTCAGCATTTTTTTGGGTCTCCTTTACCAAGGTATATGCTTTTGTTGCATCTCTCTCATTTCTCTTCCCAGTTTTTCCTCCACCTGTCTAACTTGATTTTCAAAATCCCTTTTGAGCTCTTCCATGGCCTGAGCCCACTGGACATCCACCTCAGATGTCTGAGATACAGAGGCCCCAACCTCCATGTCTTTCCCTGATGGTAAGAATTGTTCCTCGTCATCAGAAATGAAAGGCGGGAACATCTGTCCCCCAAGAAGGTAGCTTTCTATGGTTTTATTTTTCTTCCCTTTTCTGGGCATTTTCCCAGCCAGTTACTTGACCTCTGAGATTCCTGTCCACCCCTGCCTAGATCTGCCCAGATAGTGCTTGGGGTCTGAGATTCAAATGCTGCTCCCCAGCCTCAGGGCTTTCAGTGGTGGGAGCAGCTGCTATTCAATGTGAGCTTAAGTTCTGGTGCTCAGGTGGGGGCAGGGCCACCTCCCAGGCTCAGTTCCCTCAGGGGGTTTATGCAGAGACCTTTGGTAATGGACCCAGCCCCTTCCTGCTCCAGGCGTCCCGGGCCTCGCTGCCTCTGCCGCTGCCTCTGCTGCCACCTCCGCCACTGACTCCTGAAGGGGCCCCAGTCGCAGAGACACCCCGCTCCCCTCTTGGCCAGCCCAGATGTCTCTCTCACTGACCTGTAGCGCCTGTGGGCAGAGGGACCTTTCCGGCCTCGGGAGATCCTGTCCCTGAAGCCTGCTCGGATCTGCTCCTCTGGGGCCACACAGCCAGGGCAGTCCAGGGGTGGGCTCCACTGTCCAGAGCCCGATGGACCTTTGAGGTCGGTTTTTCAGGGCTCTCTGGAACGGAAATCTCTTCCACTGTGTTTCTGCATGACTTGCAGTGCTCCAGAATTTGTGGGGAGTTTTTTTTACAGAAAATTTATGGGCTGTGGATTCGGAGCTAGCATATGTGAGTCTTTCTACTCTGCCATCTTGGCTCCTCCCCCAACATATTTCAAATATGTTGATGATTGATGATGCATGATGATTCTCCTCAGCTGAGTTTTCATGTGTTGATTGGACAGTTTTGTTTCATTGAGCTCTGTCTCAAGTTTCTCTGTCTTTTCTTACTGTCATAGCATTGTAAGGTTTTGTAAACTCTGCTCACTATTCAACAGGATCAGTTGACAATTTTCTCTAGATGCATGAATTTCACATCCAACTCTTCTGGCACCAAAGTCTTCATTTTGTTTTATTGCCATTGAGTTTCTCCCTACATTAAATAAAAAAAAAAGAGTTGGTCCTTATATGTTTCATGAAATATGAACTGGTTCTGGGTTTACACATACCAGAGCCATATCTGATTAGTTAGTCATTCTTTTAAATCCAAGTTAAATTCATTAACAAATACAATATGCATGCATTTCAGAAGCAAACTATGTAGCATACTAGACAAGGAATAAGACGGCATGGGTTTTGAGTCCAAGATTTGTCTCACCTGCCTAGGCCTCAGTTTCCTCATCTCTAACATGGGAATAACCCCACAGGGTAATTGTGAAAATCAGATTGGATAATAAAGGTGAAGTACTTTGTAATAGAAAAGTCATAATTCCATCAAAGCCATAATTTCTTGTTATGAATGCTTTTGCTTCCATTTGTAAAGGGCACCTAAGAATTTGTGTCATTAGCATAAAACCAACCTTTGGCTGAGTTGGGATGGGGATTCAGGTTATTTCCAACTACTTCATTTAACAACAGAAGCCATGCTTTTATGACTTCTGTTGTCAGATGAAGTGCTTACTATGGCAGAGATAAAATCAAGGAGTCACACTAGGAACAGACTCATGAGTTTGAGCTCCAAACTCTGTCTGAATCTGAACAGACTAGATTCAATCTCAGGAACATCAAAAATCATTGTCTCTTTGGCTCAGATTGCTTCTCTTCCCATGTTGCCTCCAAGGAAATCACACGTGATATTTGAATATAATAAACACATAGGTCTCCACAGATGTGCACTGAATCTATGAAATATATACTTGAGGCAAATTCTGCTCCTCATAAAACATAGAAGGGACTCACAGTAGTCTACGTACAAGCTCTACCATTTTGCTCCCCCTCTGGTGAGTTCCACCTTTTTCCGGGGCTTATACCATCCTTGAGAAACCCTGTGGTTTGGATTCCTTGTGGGAGGAAGTTAACTGAGAATGACCAGACACCCACACTAAACTCCATAGTTATGGAACTACCTGAGAGCTTCACTCTATTGGAAGGAAATTCTAGACAGGCCATTGTCACATTGGCTTAGAAACACATGGTGATATTAGGGGTCAAATTTTGATCTTTTACTTCTCCATATTGTGCTGTAGAGTCTACTGCATGATCTTCATATCAAGAGGATCTCAAAGCCAGGAAATCACCTTCTCTTGATAAAAATCTGGATTATGGGACTATGCTGCCCAGAGAATTCCCCCTCCTCTTTTTTGCTTGGAGTCTGAAGCCTTCTTCTCAATCCATATAGTTGAGAGGCCAAGGAGCTCATGTACCTTTGCCTCACTAGAGACATAAGAGGCATTAATGGATTTCTAAGGGAGTAATATTCTCCTGCCCTCCCCATCATTACCCTTCCCTGGCCACCAATAAGATTCAAGTTCTCTTTTTATTCCAGGCTATACTCTGGAAAGGGGGGAAAAGGACAATGTTGAAATGTGATTGAAGTCTCCCTTGAAAGAACAGCACAAGGGGCAGAGCCAAGATGGCAGAGTTGGGGGATGGACCTGCTCTAACTCTCCTTCCATAACACATAAAATACCTGTAAAAATGACTCTAAGCAAATTCTAGAGCAGCAGAAGTCACAAAATGACAGAGTGAAACAGATTTCCAGCCCAAGACAGCCTAGAAGACCAACAGGAAAGGTCTATTGCACTGAGTTTGGAGTGGAGCACAGCCCAGCATGGGCCATGCTGGCAGTGACAGGAATGGAGCAAGCTTCAGGGATCTGAATCACAGACACTTGCTTCAGTTCCCAGATTTCTCAACCCCAAAACATCAAAGACAGTTTCAAAGGTCAATAAGAAACCTCTTTCACCTGTGATAGAGGGGAGCTTGGTCCAGTCCTGGCCTGGGCCCCAAGGCAGCTGGAGTCATTGCCTGTTACTTCTGGAGCTCTCAGCCTACAGAACCTGGGTGAACTGAGCTGCTGATCTGGGTCTCAGTCCTAAGCAACAGTCCTGGGGTAAGGAAGAGTGCTGTCATGGAGAGCTGGTGGCAGCTGTGGAGAGGGAATCCTACCTTCAGTTCCAGGGCAGAAAGGAATGCTTTTGGTTGCTCACAGAGAAGTAAACACCTTTCCCGTGATTGTGATTAGAGGAACTGAGAACTTACAGGTCGTTGGAGATATTTAAGAGAATAGTTGCACAAAACCTCTGAAAATTAGGGTAGTATACCCTCCACTTGACAAAGCACTCAAAATTCAAGTAGCTGACTAGGAAAATGCCCAAAGTGGGAGAATAATAAGACTATAGAAGGTTACTTTGCTGGTTAAAAGGCATTTTCTTTCATCCTTTCAGATGGGGAAGAGCAAAGCATACCATCAGACAAAGACAACAAGGTCAACGTTTCTACATCCAAAGCTTCCAAAATGGTCTCAGGTCATGGAAAAGGTCAAAAAGGATTATGAAAATCAAGTAAGAGGGGTGGAGGAAAAATTGGGAAGAGAAATGAGAGTGATGCAAGAAAATCATGAAAAGTGAATCAACAGCTTTCCTGAAGGAAATCCAAAAACATACTGAAAAAAATAACACCTTTAAAAAAACATTAAGCCATTATTGGTCTACCTGGAATCCACGATCAAGGAAAGAACATAGACATCACCTTCCAAGGAATTATCAAGGAAAACTCCTGATATTCTGGAACCAGAGGGTAAAATAGAAATGAAAAGAAAAGGAAAACTCCTAGGAATGTTGAAGCTAAATTCCAGAGTTCTGAAGTCAACGAGAAAATATTACAAGCAGCCAGAAAGAAACAATTCAAGTATTGTGGAAATGCATTCAGGATAAGCTAGGGATATTCCAGAGGTCAAAGGAGATAGGATTAAAACCAAGAATCACCTACCCAGAAAAACTGATATAATACTTCAGGGGAAAAAATGGAATTTCAATGAAATAGAGGACTTCCAAGCATTCTGATTGAAAAGATCAGAGTGGAATAGACAATTTCACTTTCAAATACAAGAATCACGGTAAACAGGTAAGAGAAGCCTTAAGGAACTCATTAAAGTTGAACTGTTTACATTCCTACATGAAAAGATTTTATTAGTAATTCATGAGACATTTTTCAGTATTGAGGTAGTTAGAGGGAAAATATACATAGGTAGATGTGTATGAGTATATATGTGTATATTACATATGTGTACATATGTATATGCACATGAGTGTATGTATATATGTGTGTGCATATGTTTATGTGTGTGTATATATACACATATATTCCTATATATGTGTGTGTGTATTTATTTGTTTGTTTGTTTATATATGCATGGACAGAAGGCACAGGGTAAGCTAAATATGAAGGGAGAATACTTAAAAAAATTTACTATTAAATGGAATGTACTAGTAGCAAGAGAAAGAGAGGGGTAGAATGTAGCAAATCATCTCATGTAAAAGAGGGAAGAAAGAACTTTTACAATGGAAGGGAAGAGGGGTAGATGAAAGGAAATAAGCCTTACTCTTATGGGATTTAGCTTAAGGAGGGAATAACACACACTCAATTGGATATAGAAGTCTGCTTTATCTTGCAGGAAGGCAAAGGGGAAGGGGACACAGAGGGAAGATAATAGAAGGAACAGGAAATTGGAGAAAGCAATAATCAGAAACAACCACTATTGTAGGAGGGGAGGTCAAGGGAGAGAATGGAGCAAATGGAGGACAGGAGAGGACAGAGAGAAATGTGGTTAGTCTTTTACAACATAATTATCATTGAAGTGCTCTGCATTGTTACACATGTATGATCTATATTGAATTTCTTGTTTTCTCAATGAGGGTGAGTGGGGTGGGAGGGAGAGAATATGAAACTCAAAGCTTTAATAATTAATGCTAAAAAATGTGTTAGCATGCAGCTGGAAATTAAGCTATACAGGCAATGGAGTATAGAAATCTACATTGCCCTACAGGAAAATAGAGAGGAAGGAGGATGGAAGAAGTTTGGGCAATAGAGGTGATAACAAACTGGAGGGAGTGGTGGATGGGGTACATGCTGTCCTGGGATAGGGGATGGGGAGAGATGGAGAGAAAATTTTGAATTCAAATTCTTGTGTAACTCAATGTTGAGAACTGAAAAATTAAAAAAAAAATTGTATATTAAAATAAAAAGAAAGACCAGCACAATGGGGTCCCATTGACCCTGGTTTCTGATTGGTGATCCTCTCAATTGTATGCTAGGAGAATCCGAACCACTAGATGATTCTAGTGTTGTCAGTGGGCATACTCACACCATCCATGGAAATGATAATCAGCTCCAAGCAAAGACTTACTGCCCTGTGTGCTCATCAGGTAGAGTAAGAAAACCAACATTTGAATCGTGTTATAAGGTTTCCAAAGAGCTATACATGTGATACCCTATGAGACAAAGCAGTCCAAATGTGTACTTATGTGACTATGCTAGAATGAACGGTAAAATAATTATTTTTGATTAAGCATTAATTGATACAGAGTCCAATTATTTTGGAGAAGGAACGGGGAGAAGAAGAGAAAGAGAATAAAAATTAACACTCCTAAAGTGCAGCACAATTCTGTTTTCATTCACAATGGAAACAGAAATTTCATAGGTACTTAGATGTGTTCACATTAAAAATATAATTTTTAAGCTCATAAAATTAAAATTGTTCAAACCAGGCCATCTTATTTCCAAAATATACCTCCAGAATAATTTTCGTTAATTGCAACCATTATTTAGTTATACCCCTAGGTTGTTTAAAAAATTAATTCACAAAATTTGTTGCTACTACATTTCCACCATGGCAGTCACTCCTTTTGGTGGCACAGAATTTTGATACGTATAGTAATGTCTTCCCTTTGCAGAGCCCTTAGAGGTTTACAAAGTATTTTAGATCCATTGACTCATTGAACCTCACTCACTACAATCCTGTTGCTTAGGTCTTATCATCCCCACTATATAGATGAGTTAACAAACCCTAACAGCTGAAGCTGTTTATATTCCAAGTCTCCCAACAACTAATAGATGAATCTAGGATCCAGATTCAGATCTCATCCTAACACCTGCATTCCAACATGCTACCTCTCATGAATGGTAGGAACAACACTGTACAGGAGATGACCTGTAGTTGCTTGTGCTTTTGCTGAAAGTGATTCTATGTTATTTGCATGTAGTATACCCCACTGGATTCTGAGCTCATAGAGAAGAGTACCAGTGTGATGGAAGTGACCAATGAGAGTCCGGTCCTTAGGAAGGATGTGAGGTGTGCTTGGTCTGATGCAATCCCTCACTTGTAACCTGGGGAACCAGCTTCTAAGCATGTAGTAATCAAAGCCCCTATTTGCCTTTCCAGAACACACCCAGAATTAGGTGCACCAAGCACATAAAAAGTGAATTCCCATCAGTCAGAGCATTTTGTGTTTACTCCTAAAGAGTAACCTATCATTTCAAAAATAATGCATTCTTCTCACAAGTACTTCTCCCATCCACTTGTTACTATGTCCAAAATACCACCATTAGATGATCATTCTTCTAGGATGTTTGATAGCTGCATGACAAATTTCCTCACATCAAATAAATATTCTTACAATGAGTAAGGGGGAGCATGGACTTTCTGTTTACTTCTGCACAAAATCAAGAGTTTAGGAAATAATCAGTTCATTGTCCTACTGTGGCCCTATCAAAAAAAAAAAACACTCTAAGAATGCTAACCATGATGCTATTCCTATACACATGGGGTAAAATTGAGGCAATTAGCTAATATAATTTTGAAATATTAATTTTTGTTTGCCATATGCTTCACTGGAGCCTTACTTCTTATTTACATCCAATCTCCCTTGAGAGAATTCATCAGGGGCACTTTTCCCTTCTGAGAACTTAGGGGATTTCTTTTGTTCTAGAAGCTTTCCTTCCATTTGAGAGGAATCACACACAACCTCTTGATAAAGCTGATGCAGCTGCTCAGCCTGATGAGCAATTGGATCTCATGCTGAAGGACATGAGTTTTCTGCTGTTAAATTACAAAAGTTAGATGGGTCTCTGTATTCCATACTTACTCCTTCCTTTCAAAACCAAGTAAGAAAGTTCAAGTATTCTATTCTAAATATGGATTTCATTATGCTGGTAAGACTTTCCAGAAAATCTGTGGTGAAGGTCAAAATGAATAGGAGAGAAGGGAACCTGGGGTAAGAAAATAGAACATTTCCGTTTAACATTATTAATGGAACCATCTAATGAATTTACAAGACACCAGAGAATCCTCCCCAATGAAAGGAGCTAGATTACTAGGCAAAATAAGGTTATAATGGAAGGCCTCTGCAGAACATATTTAATGCAATACAAACATCAACCTTTGTGTGAACTGGAGGTGGAGAAAGAAAGGAATTGACAAATTTCTTTATGATGATTTCAGGATTATGGATTATTTCCATGAGGATACCAGTACACATATTTTGATGAAACTGAAGTGGTTTGACTTTTTCAGAAAGCCTTACTGATACCTTTCTGGTTTTATCTACACTTCATGGGTCTACAGGAATAAAAAATTGGCAATCATCACATCACTAGATAAGCTTCCAAGTGATTTGGGGAGATCTCCCTGAGAAGTGACTTAAGCAGCATTATTGGATTTAACAAACGGACATATTCTGTGTGAGATAAAGAATTGGTGCTGTACGGAGTTCTTCCATAGGCACTTCCATGCAGGGAGTTTGCCAGGCAGTAGGGTGAGGGCAGATCCTAGTTCAAGGACGTTAAGAGAAGGATAAGTGTGCAACATGGCTGAAACTTGAGGGTTCATGCGCCAGTCGCTGAGATCTAACTACTGCACATACCTAATAACCTTCATGCATAGTAACTTACATGCCCTAGCATAGATTATCCCTCCATTTTCTGAACATGGGATCCATGTTTGTGAGGGGGACATGTCAAGAAGAAATGCGTAGTGCAAGGGTTAGAAAGCTTGTCACCCAGAGGAGCTGGGGCCAATCCCAGTTCTGAAGGCAAGGACCAGGAAGCACCAATTCATAAAAGGTTTATTCTGGCTTGTATGTGTGTTCTTTGTGAGCAGCATGCCCACCCCTTGAAAAGTGTGATAAACACCTTCGTCTTCCCACTCTATCTCTGATTTCATTCCATGAGAATGATGTGTTTCTCACATTCTGGTATGAGAAACAGTAACATTTGCTTTATAGAATTCTTGCTGCTTTGCTTGCCTTACTGTTGACAAGCTCAACAAGAGAAAGGTCTTATATTTCAAAATGAAGCACAAGCATTTCCTGAATTAAGAAGCAACTTAGACCTTGAGAACCAAAAATTCTACAGTGACGACTTTTCTGCCATCTTACGCACATATATCCAACACTGTTCATTAATACTAATCTTTTGTATTCTTTCTATCACAGCTTCTTCTGTAGCTGCTATGGTGATAAAGATGTTGCTTCGGAGAGCAGTAAGTTGATTAACAAAACTCTGCTGCTAGTTACAAGACCCCCAATAGAACAAAGAGAACAAAAGAAAACTCGCAAGGAAGCAAAGATGGAAAACTCTCCACAAAACACATAATATTTAATACATATGCTTTCTTGAAATGGAAATTTATCACTATATGTTGTGAATCCCGTCATACATTCTATTTTACATGTGACTTTTTTCCCTTTTCTTATGTTATATTTAAGTAAATAATATGTTCTTTTACATTTTTTATTATATATGGAATTTTAGTACTTAAGTCTAAAATTTTTAAAAAGATTTAAAAAAGTAAACTGTGAAATGTAAATTCAAGTTTTATAGTGTATCCTATTTTTATATTGTGCTGTGTACATGGAAATGTTTTGGTTTCTTGTCTTTATGTATCCAAGATCAAAATGAATAAAAACCAGATAACTAATTTCCCACTTGAGTGTAAACGTGGATTATTCTCTTGTAGACATTTGCTTTGCCTTGTAAAACAAACCATGTTAACATTCATCCCAACTGTTCTATCATCCTTCATTCCTTGTACAAGAAAAACGTTTTCTCTTTCCAACGTCTCGATACCTTCATCAGGAGACAAAGTAACTGCTTCTTCATTGAAAAATAAGATGGAACTGGTGGTGGTCACTTCTTTTAAACGCAAAGGGGTGGCAAAAGAGGTGAGGGGCTGCCCAGTCACTGTTGCTTCTCCTTCCCCTCAGTCTGGGCCCCCAGGCATCTCTGTCTCCTCTTGACTTCAGCAACAATGGGTTGCAAGGAATCTCATAATTCATTAATTTCTGTTTCTTCAGAGGATAATTAAACAGGCTCCCTGGGCTCATCCTCCCAGCTATCCCTCACTGACAAGAGGAGACCGTTCAACAGGGACTGTAGATAAACCTTCTGCTCCAATCCCAGAATTTCCCAATGTTGATGTGCCAGCAGAACTGGGTCCAATTCACAGGAAACAAGAATTCCCTGAGTTGAGAGTCCCTGAAATGGGGCCTGCCTGACAGTTTAAGAAGCTCACTAGGCACCTTTGCCAAAGGTCAGTTTCTGCTAGGTAACCATGAGTGTTGCCCATCACCAGAGAGTTGGCCCCTAAAGTGAGGGTCATTACTATCATAGGTGATTTACAGCACAGGCCACTGCTGTTGGGGGGGAAGGTGGTCTGTGCATGTGACATTCTTCTGTGACCTTGGAAGGAAAGGGATGTCCTGGTCTCAGCTGGGAACCTGGTAATTCAACAACACATTCTGGATATTCTTGGCTCTGATTACCTGCTCCTGGGATCCTGTCTGGAGGTCTCATACCTTCAGTGAATTCTCCATTCCACCATTGTCCTCTATGTGGGGTCAATCAGACTCTAAGGACATCCTGCACACACTGGGACCCACACTAAGCACTTTGACTTATGACAGAAGGCAACACAGAGGAAGATAAGGGAAACTTCCTCCTGGTATGTTAGGACCCAAAGGGAGCCCAGAGATCAGAGAAGACAGGGCAGGATACCTTCCAGGGAAATGATAGCTGCTTCCTTAGTACCTGTCCTTTTGAATTGGGAACTTAATAGTCCTTGAAGATGAGGCTTCTGCTTTTGGGAGGATCCCAATAAATATGGAAATTAAAAAAAGAAATTCCTGGTCCACAGCACTCGCACAAACAAACCTTCCCACTCCCCAAATGTACCATAAACAAATAGAAAGTGAACCCACAAGCACGTTTACTAACAGAGGACATATTGTGAACCCTGTCATGGGCAAGCAAAGCAGTAAATTCAAATGGGGGGAGGGCTGGTGTGGCTCTGATGCCTGAAAGATTTTGTGTCTCTGTCCATGCCTTTCACCTGACTTCTTCTGCTTCTAAGGATACTGCATGCTGCTAAAATGAGCTCTATCCTCAAATATCTTTTTATAACCCTCCTGAAAAAAGAGCCATAAAATACACACTTTTGTCTGACAAAAAGTTTGCCCTAGTTCTCCTGGGAAGCTGAATAACAATACAGAATAGGCAATATTTATATTGTAGCCACTATGTGCCAACCAGTATGCTAAGCACTTTTACAACTAGTGGCTGATGTCCAATAGGAAGGAACTTAGGCCTTCCTGATTCCAGCCCCAGTGCTCTATCCACTGCACCACCTAGCTGTCATGAATGAACATGCATCCTGGGTCAAAGGGAAAGAATTGTTTTCCCTAAACACTTTGCTACACATGGTGTCAGATTCCACTGAGATGTGGATTGGCTTTTCTCAACTGCTTTTCTCCCTTCTTCATTCTGATATCAAGGATGATTCTCTGGGAGAGAGACAAAGAAGACACAGATTTGGAAATCCATGAGACCTTTCTCAGTATTAAGGTAGTTAGAGGTAATATGTGTGTGTGTGTATAAATACATATATCTATGTGTGTGTATCCACATATACATGCACACATATGCATATATGAATATAGATGTAGGTGTGTTATTGGAGTATGTTTATGTATGCATGTGTATGCTGTTTATGTGTTTGTGTGTATATGAATATATGTGTGGGTGTATATGTATGTATGTGAGTATGTTTATATAGACAGAGAGCACAGGGTAAGGTGACTATGAAGGGAGGATACTTAAAAAATGAAGTTAAGGGTTGAGAGTAATGTGATGGGAGAAAGGGAAAGGGAGAGGTAGAATATAGTAAATCATCCCACATAGAAGAGGCAAGAAAGGGCTTTTACAATGGAGGGAAAGATGGGGGAGATGTGAAGGAATAAGTGACCCTTACTCTCCTCAGATTTGGCTTAAGGAGGGAATAACACACACCCAATTAATATCAATTAGGTCACATTTATGGGGTACTTCACAGAGTATCCCCAAATTCTTAGGATATTTCCAATTAAACTGCATTAAGGCTTTTGGAATACCTTGCATTATTTCAGTGGAGTCTTGCAATAGCCCTGTGTATTATAGTTATTCCCATTTTTATCAATAAAGGATAAGAGGTTCTGAGATGTTAAGTAATTATCCCAAAGTCACTAAGCTGGCACCAGAAACAGGATCTATGTAAAAAGACTTTCCTGTAAGCGAGTCCATCATCTTAAGCACTATCTGCTACCAGCCTTAACTGATCTTTTTGCTTCTGAACACCAGAATAAACTTGTGTTTCATGATGCATTTCCATGACCCAAGATGTGTACCCTCCTTGTGCTTTCCCAACAGTGCTTTCATTCAGAGAAGGCAATGTCAGTAGCCTTCTTGAATAAGAATAATAAAAGCTAGCATTTCTATAGCACTTGATGTCATGGAATGCACTTTCCATGTTATCTATGTGATCCTCATAACAACCCCTGTGAATTAGGGGCTATCATTATCTTCATTTTATCTATGAGCTAACTGGGGCAGAAGGACCTGCTCAGGATGTCACTGCTAGGAAATGTCACAGGCAGGTTTTGGCCTTGAGTCTTCCTAAGTCCAATATTCTATTGGCTTTCCACCTCCTCATTTCTGAGACACTAAGGTGACCTTGTGATGATAAGAAGTGATCTAAACTCTGCCAGCAATGCAAAAGTTCTTTCTTAACACTATCTCTCAGGGTTCGAGGAGTCTGAGCTGTGAGACAAAGCATCTACCACAGTAGTTGTCTTCTGGAACACAAACCATCTTCAAGACACATCTAAGGTGAGCCTTTTTAGGATCTGAGTCTCCTAGGTCCTGGTCACTCTTCCATGCTCATGTGTAATGACTTTTGGCGTATTTGGTACCTGCAAGCCTGTTTCCCCTGCTAGAACTCCAGAGCAGCTGCTAGAGCCTCCCAATCCAGCATGGCAGAATTAGACTCTGGACATGGGGATTTCCTGAAATATCAGTCTGTCAAGGTTTGCCACTATTATGTTCCTTAGCCTAAAATGAGTTTGCCCTAGAGCTATTCCTTAGGGAGCATCTATTTTGTCTTCTGTGGATAGAGTGGTGTTCCTAAAGTCAGAAAGGCTCATCTTCAGCCAAGCATGAGAACATCCATGGAGTTCCTTGTGCTTGCCTTCAAATCATGCAATAAGAGCATGATTTCAACTCATTTAGACTTTAGTCCCCAGAGAAAACTGAATCTCCAGAAACATCTCAATACTTTTAAGGAAAAACTTGCCTAGCTGGAATAGAGGGAGGGATTAAAAATGAAAAAATTGTATGCACATCAGCATGTATACATGTTTATATATTATGTAGACACACCACACATATCTTAAATTTGTATGTATTCATGTTTACATAGTGTATGTACATGCAAACACACATATACACACATATATGTATATGTTGGGGAAGGTATATAATTTTTCTTCTTGTAAATTGTTGAATAAACTCTAAGTAGCTCTAATCTTAAACCTAATTTACCAGGAGACTGTTCTGAGTCAGGCCCAACCCAGAAGACTCCTCATTTATAAAATGCTGAACAGTGGCAGATGGCTTTACTGGCCTGCTTCACCGGATATCACATCTAGTTATAAAGTTTGTGGTGTTTGTGGGGAGCTGTCCTCTCTTCAATATCATTCTGAATTAAGCAAAATGCATCTCAGACATCTGGATTCTTATGTATCTTACTCTCTGAATCCTGCCTAAAATAGGGGCCAATATATTATGATGAAATAGACCACTGGAGTTGGAGATAGAGCACCTAAGTTAGAATCCATCCCCTCTGTAGCCTTTCTCAGACAAACCACTTAACCCAATAGGCCTCAATTCCCTCCCCTGTAAACTAAGGCTTGTTACCTAGATGATCTCTAAGTAACTGCCTCTAAATATCACTATAGAACGAAATGATATGACAAGGTGATTTCTAAGGTTCTTCTATCTCCCACATCTATCCCAATTTTCCTACTTGTACAGCCAGAACATCCACTATCACAGGTCAGACTGTTGGCACCTCTTCCTTTACTATGGCAATAGTTGCTTGTGACAATTGATCTTTCACCGTTGCCTCCTTTGCAGTCTTATTACACTTGATTTGTGAAGCTATTCTGATGTCCACAAAGTCTCTGGTGTTTCGTCCTTCTGCAAATTATCTTGTCCATATTTCTCAATGTTGGGGGTGGAGTGAGAGCAACAACTCACCTAAGCTCTCAGACAAAATCCTTCAGATACCTCTGAAAGGAGGACCTGACCAAATCTTGGAGGTGCGGAATCCAGTAGGAGACAGACTGTGACAGATTCGGAGCCCAGGTTAAACCGGAAGGTCCATGGGAAGGATCTGTTGCGCAGGGGTGAGCCCACAGCGCAGCATGGCCAGTGGAGCAGAAGGGACCCGAGAAAGCTGAGAGCACAGGCATTACCAGCAGAGTGGTACCAAGGATGGGAGACAGGCCGAACCAAGCCAGTGAGAGCCGCCGAGTGCCAGATATCAGCACAGCAGCTCCTGAGACCTTCAGTCTGAAGATTAAACTTCAGTAAGTCACCTACTTGAACTGCCAGGGGCCAGGATGGAGGAGTGATCAGTAAATGCTCTCTCCTCCCCTGCTTGATGACTGTGAAAGAACCATAAAGTATTTCCCCAGAAAAATCCTGGATCAGTGAGAACAGCAGAAGGGGGCCAACAGTCCCATAATACCTGAGGCTAGGAAAATAGCTAAGGGGGAGCCTTCCTACTGTGGCAGAGGCAAACCAGAAGGGCAGAGGACCCAGGGCAGAGAAAACTCGCACTAGGACCCAGGCAAGCTTCAGCGCCAGGAGAGGAGCCCCAGGAGGGGTGGGAACACGAATTAGCATCTAGGCGTGCCTCAGCACTCCAGGGGAATCAGAAAGACAATAGGGAAGCTGGGATCACCATCCCCTGAGCTTACCTTTGCCTCAGTTCAGCTGAGGATATCTCCTGTGACCAGACCACCCCCTCTCCCACACTTAACAAGCTAACCCCAGGGATGATCGAGGAAACACAAAGCAAAAACCTGCTTTTGGCTTTTTCACACATCAGCTCAAAACAAAGTTCTGCAGCTTCTGACTAAAGAACCAGAAGTCACAACGTTCAATCAACATCACGAACAGGAAAAAGAAGAAGGTTGAAAAAAATCATAGAATCTTTCTATGGGGATAAGGACCAAAACACAAACACCAAAGAGGTCAGAGCTGAGACTGTACTTCCATCTGAAACTTCAGAAGGGACTATAAACTGCTCGCAAGCATATTTCTCAATGTACAGATGCATCCTCCCAGTGAATGAAACTCTTTGAAGCAGGTAGATACAGTTTTCCTTTTGTATTTGTATTCCTTGTACAAAGTACAGAGCGTTGCCTTGTATAGGAATCTAAGTCATATTTGGGAAATAAAGTTGACTCACTTTGAGTTTTGACAAATAGGTCTTGTACTGGATAAAGGGTTGGACTGAGAGCCAGGAAAACATAAGCTCAAATCTAGCCTCAGACACTTAATGATTATTTGACCCAGAGCCAGTCACAACCTCCGTATCCTCTTCCATAAAATGGGAATCATGTAAAAGAGGGATAATAATGGCACTTCATTTCCAAAGTTTGTGAGGATAAAAATGAACTGATATTTTAAGTCTTTTTTTTAATTAATATTTTATCATCCTCTAATTACATGAAAAAACAACTTTCAACATTTGTTTTCAAAACTGAGTGCCAAATTCTCTCTTTCTCTCCCTGTGTCCCTCAATGAGAAGGCAAGTAATTTGATGTAGGTTATTTATACATATATCATCATACAAAACATATTTATTTCCATATTAGTCATATTGTAAAAGAAAAAACAGGCCAAAATAAATCTCCAAGAAAAAAATAAAGTTAAAAAAACCATCCTTTATAGGTGTACAGATTCCATCAGTTCTTTCTCTGCAAATGGAGAGCATTTTTCATGATGTCCTGAAGGACTTACCTGAAGAATTGTCTTGGGTCATTATATTGCTGAGAATAACTAAGTCATTCATAGGTGATCATCTTCCAGTACTGTTGTTGATGTGTACAGTTTCTTCAGGTTCTACTCATTTCACTTTGCGTCAACCCATGTAAGTTTCCAGTTTTATTCTGAGAGCATCTAGCTCTGCAATTCCTATGCCAAAATATTATTCCATCAAAATTATATGCAACCAGTTGTTCAGTTATTCCCCGATCAATGGGCATTCCCTCCATTTCCAATTGTTTTCCACCTGAAAAGAACTTCTATAAATATTTGGGCATAGTTCCTAATTGCTCTACATAATGGCTGAATCAGTTCATAGCTCTAAAAATGACATATTAGTGTCTCAATTTTCCCACACACATTCCCTCCAACATTTATCATTCTCCTTTTCTTTCCTATTACCCAATCTAATAGGTAGGAGGTACTACCTCAGTATTGTTCTAATTTGCAATTCTCCAATCAGTACTGACTTTGAGTATTTTTTCATACGGCTGTAGAGAGCGTTGTTTACTTCATCTGAAAATTAACTGTTCATATTTTTTAGTCATTTGTCAGTTGATGAAAGCCTCTTATTTTTAAAACTTAGATTAATTTCTCTATATATTGGAGAGACAAGGCCATCATCAGAGAAATTTACTTGAAAATGGTTTTCAAATTTATGATTGCCTACTATTTCCCTCCATCCTATTTCTCTGCTGTTTATTCTCTTCTTTCTCTTTCTCATTCTGTCCTTCCTCAAAGGTGTTTTTGCTCTTGACTATTCCCTCCTTCAATTAACCTTCACTTCTATGAGAACCATGCCCTTTACTCTTATCTCCTTCCCCTCCTAATTTCCTGGAAGGCAAGACAGATTTTTATACCCAATTGAGTGTCTTTGTTATTTCCTCTTTGTGCCAATTCTGATTACAGAAAGGTTCAAGCATTCCACGGCACCTCCTCCATCTTCCCCTCTACTGTAATAGCTCTTTCTTCCCTCTTTTATGTGAAATAGTTTACCCTGTTCTACCTCCCCTTTTCCCTTTCTCTGAGTATATATTCCTTTTTCTTATCCTTTAATTTTGCTTTTAAAGGTATCATCCTATCTTATTCACATATTCAACTCACACCCGTGCTGTCTCTCTCTCTCTTACATATATGTGTGTATGTGTGTGTATAGGTGTATATATATATATATATATATATATATATATACACATATATACATATATATGTGTATATATATACATATATATGTATGTGTGTATATATATATATATACTCTTTCTAACTGCCCTAATAATGAGAAAGTGCTTATGAGTTACTAGTATCATCCCACATAGGAATGTAAAAAGTTTAATTTATCATTTTAAGTCCTTTATGATTTCCCTTTACTGTTTACCTTTTGATGCTTCTTTTGAGTCTTGTCTTTGGAAGTCAAAGTTTCTATTCATCTCCAGTCCTGAAAGCCCTCCTTTTCACTAAATATTCCTTGTTTCCCCTGAAGGATTATACTCAGCTTGGCTAGGTAGGTGATTCTTGTTCATAATCTTTGTTCCCTTGTCCTTTGGAAGATCAGTGTCCAAACCCTCAAGTCCTTTAATGTAGAACCTGCTAAATCTTGTGTGATTCTGACTCTGGCTCTGATAGTTGATAGTACTTTCTGATTGCCTACAATAGTTTTTCCTTGACCTAGGAGCTCTCGAATGTGACTATAATATTCCCGGGAGTTTTCATTTGGGGATCTCTTTCAGGAGGTGATTGGTGGGCTCTTTCAGTTTCTATGGTTCTAGAACATCAGGGCAGTTTTCCTTGATAATTTCTTGGAAGATGACATCTAGTCTCTTTTTTGATCATGGCTTTCAGGAAGTCCAACAATTTTTAAATTATCTCTTCTGGAGATCTCCAGGTCAGTTGGTTGCTGTTCTTGTTGTTGTTGTTGTTTTTTCTAATGAGATATTTCATATTGTCTTATTTTTTATTCATTATTTTGGGTTTGTTCTGTTGTTTCTTGGTGTCTCGTGAAGTCATTAAACAACCATTTGCTCAATTCTTAATTTTAAGGAATTAATTTCTTCTGTGGAGTTTTGGACTTCCTTTTCCAATTAACCCATTCTTTCTTTAAGTAGTTATTTTCTTTAGTCAATTTATGTGACTCTTTTTCAACATTTGACCAATTCTGCTTTTTTAAAAAATTATTAATTGATTTTTATTTTTCAACATTCATTTCCACAAGATTTTGAGTTCCAAATTTTGTCCCCATCTCTCCCCTCTACCCACTCCAAGTCAGCAGACATTTTGAGTACGCCTTGTCCCAATCTGTCTTCCTTGGTATCACACCCCTCCCTTCTATTATCACCTTTCTCTCTATTTTCTTGTAGGGCAAGATAGATTTCTGTACCTCATTGCCTGTATTTCTTATTTCCCAGTTGCATGTAAAAACAATTTTTAACATTTGTTTTTAAAACATTGAATTCCAACTTCTGTCCTGTTGTGCCTCTCCACTCACCCTATAAGGTATACATGTGTAGTGATGCAAAACACTTCCAGAACAGTCATGTTGCAAAAGACTAACTATATTTCCCTCCATCCTATCCTGCCCCCTCCACTTTGTTCTATTCTCATTTGACCCTATCCCTCCTCAAAAGTATTTACTTCTAATTACCCCTTCTTCCAATTTGTCCTACTGTCCATCATTCCCCAATTAACTTATTCCCCCTACTTTTCTGTAGTGTAAGATAGATTTTCATGCCAAATTGAGTGTGCATGTTATTCCCTCCTTAAACACAATATAATGAGAAGGTTCATTTTTTCCCTCTCAGCTCCCTGCTCTTCCCCTCCACTGAAAAAGCTTTCTCTTTCCTCTTTTATGTGAGACATAATTTACCCCATTCTATTTCTCCTTTTCTCCTCCCAATATATTCCTCTCTTACCCCTTAATTTTATTTTTTTAGATATTATCCCTTCACATTCACCTCACCCTGTGCCCTCTGTCCACTTGAGGAAACTCTCAAGTGTTAAAAATATTATCTTTCCATGTAGGAATATAAACAGTTAAACTTTTGTAAGTCTCTTATGATTTCTCTTTCATGTTTAGCTTTTCATGTTCTATTGATTCTTGTGTTTGAAAGTCAAGTTTCCTATTTAGCTCTGGACTTTTCATCAAGAATGTTTGAAATGAATGCTATATTTCACTAATGATCATTTTTTCCCTGAAGTGTTATACTTAGTTTTGCTGGGTAAGTGATTCTTTGTTTTAATCTTAGCTCCGTTGACCTCTGGAATATCATATTCCAATCCCTTTGATCCTTGAACATAGAAGCTGCTAAATCTTCTAATATACTGATTGTGTTTCTTTCTTGCAGCTTGCAGTATTTCTCCTTCACTTGAGAGCTCTGGAGCATGCATGGTGGGAGAACCCAGAGCTGGAAGGGAGGGGGAGCAGGCTCCAGAGTGGGGCCAGGGACTCCAAGGAGGGGGGAGCCTGGGAGGCAGGAAGCTCTGGGTGGTGTAAGCAGCCTCCCCCAACCATCTCCTGGCCAGACTCCAGTCACCTTCCCTCCAACCCTGTCTGTCGAGGCCTAGTCCAGCAGAGCCATCTCAGGTAGGGACAGGGGAGGGGGGGAGCCAGCAGCCAAGAGGGGCTGTGTCCGGAGCAGCCTGAGTCTGAGCCCAGGAGATGAGGGCCCTGAGCCCATGGGGCCAGACACTCCAAAAGCCAAAAGGGAGCCCCCGAGGTGCCCAGAGCATCCATGTGGTTCAAGAGTCAATTCTAGTGGTTCATGAACCATTGAGCCCCAGCCAACAGCTGATATAAACCTACTTGCTATGAACATGCCCTCTTCCATCAACTATCAGATGACTGTTGGGAAAAGACCACAGCATGGATTTATGGAATGGGCCTATGTGCCCTCTTCATCATTTCCACAGTGTTTCACATTGATTCATGGAAAAAAAAGTCACTTAAGGACAATGGAGCATTGTTTTCATATGTGTGATAGAATGGTGCTCTATTTCTTCATTGCAGCCTCCTATGCACCATGGTTAAATGTCCTTGAACTTGGACCCCTGGCATCTCATACACATTGGTTTATCTGGCTCATGGCAGCTGGAGGAACCATTTATGTATTTCTCTACCATGAAAAGTATAAAGTGGTCAAGCTCTTTTTCTATCTGACAATGGGATTTTCTCCTGCCTTGGTAGTAACATCAATGAATAACAATGATGGGCTACAAGAACTTGCCTGTGGAGGCTTAATTTATTGCCTGGGAGTCATGTCCTTCAAAAGCAATGGCATCATTCCATTCGCCCATGCCATCTGGCACCTTTTTGTGGCCACAGTGATGGCAGTACATTATTATGCCTTTTAAGAGATCTGGAATTTGGTTACAATATTCCTATGAGATTGCTTTTTGGGATCTCTTTCAGGAAGTGATCAGTGGATTCTTTCCATTTCTATTTTACCTGGTTCTACAATATTAGGGCAGTTTTCCATAATAATTTCTTGAGAGATAATATCTAAGTTGTTTTTTTAATCATGCCTTTTAGATAGTCCAATAATTTTTAAATTGTCTGTCCTGGATCTATTTCCCAAGTCAGTTGTTTTCCAATAAGATATTTCATGTTGTCTGCTATTTTTTCATTCCTTTACTTTTGCATTGTATGAGCTTTTGGACCTCATTTTCCATCTGGCCAATTCTGCTTTTTAAGGCATTCTTCTCCTCATTGGCTTTTTGGATTCTTTTGTCGTTTGGGTTAGTCTATGTTTTAAGGTATTGTTTTCTTCAGCATTTTGGGCCCCCTTTTGGCAAGCAGTTAACTCAGTTTTCATGATTTCCTTGCATCACTCTCATTCATCTTCCCAATTTTTCCTCTACTTCTCTCATTTGATTTTCAAAATCCTTTTTGATCTCTTCCACAATCTGAGATCAATTTATATTTTTCTTGGAGACTTTGGATGTAGGAACTTTGACTTTGTTGTCTTATTTTGTTTGCATATTTTGGTCTTTCTTGTCACCAGAGTAAGATTCTAAAGTCTGATTCTTTTTCCAGTTTTTGCTCCTTTCCCCAGTCATTTACTTGACTTTTGACCTCTTTGCCAAAGTAGTTCTCTGTCTCCAGTGGTGATGATCAACCACTTTGTACCCACATAATCTGTGGGGCTAGAGCTCCAGAACAGCTGTGTCCTCTTCCCTTGCTGCTGCTGTGGCTGTCAGGGGTTCATCCACCCTCACTGCCATCCTGGAACTAGGGCCAGACCACTCTAATCTCTTACGCACATCTGAGAGGTTTTTTCCACTTACCTTCAAATTTTCCTTGGTGTTTTTCAGTTGTGAAGTCTGGAAATGGCCACAAGTGCCAGAGATTCATTCCCCCTGAAGCCTGCTCAGGTCTTATCTGTACCAGCTCAGCCCACACTGTACTAAATTCTGCTCCCAGCACAGCACGGTAGATGTTTTCCATGGACCCTCCAATGTGCCTTGGGGTGGAGATTTCCTTGTCTCCTTCATTCTGCAGTTCCAGAATTTTAGAGCCTTTTTTACAGGTATTTGGCTGGATTTGCGGGGAGAGCTCTAGAAGTCTCTCTTTTTACTCTACTGTCTTGCCTCTTCTACCCTATTCTGCTTTTTAATGAAGTAGATTTGTGGATACCTTTTTCAATGTGGCCAATTCTATTTTCCAAGATGTTCTTCTCCTCATTTGATTTTTGTACCTCTTTTGTTATTCTATTCTATTCATATCTATTCTCTTTTTAAAGTGTTATTTTCTTCAGCAATTTTTGGTGCCTCCTGTACCAAGCTATTGACTTCTTTTTTATAATTGTCTTGCAACATTTCTCCTCCCTATTTTTCCTCTATCTCTTTTCCTTGATTTTTAAAATTCTTTTAGAGGTATTCTATGGTGTGAGACCAATTCACATTTTTTCTTGCCGTTTTATTTATTTATTTATTTATTTATTTATTTAGCTTTTTACATTCATTTTCACAAATTTTTGGGTTCCAAATTTTCTCCCCATTTATCCCCTCTCCCCACCCCAATACCCCAAGCAATCTAATTTTCCCTATCTCCAATCTGTCCTCTCTTCTGTCATCCCTCCCTTCCCTTGTCTCTATCTTCTCTTTTCTCCTGTAGGGCCAGATGACTTTCTATTCCTCATTAACTGTATGTCTTCTTTCCTAGTTGCAACAACAATACTAAACAATTGTTCCTAAAACTTTGAGTTCCAAATTCTCCCCATCCTTCCCTCCCCACCCATTCCCTTTGGTACGGCAGGCAATTCATTATAGGCCATATCTGTGTAGCTTTGCAAATGACCTTCCTGATAGTCGTGTTGTGTAAGACTAACTGAATTGCCATCCCTCCTAACCTGCCCCTCATTGTTTCTCTTCTGTCCTTTGATCCTGTCCCTCCCCAAGTGTTGACTTTCAATTACTCCCTCCTCCCTTTGCCCTCCCTTCCATCATCCCCCCCCCAATATCTCCTTCTCCCCCGCTTTCTTATACTGTAAGATAGGTTTTCATACCAAAATGAGTGTGCATTTCACTCCTTCATTTAGTCAAATGTGATGAGGGTAAACTTTTGTTTGTTTGTTTGTTTGTTTTTTCCTCAACTCTCCTCTTTTTCCCTCCACTAAAAACATCTCCTACTTGCCTCTTAAATGACATATAGTTACCCCCTTCCATTTCCCCCTCTTTCCTCTCACTACATTTCTCTCTCACCATTTACCTTAATTTCTTTTAAGGTATGGTCCCATCCTATTCAGTTCAATCTGTGCTCTCTGTCTCTGCATGTGAATGCATGTGTGTATGTGTGTGCATGCGTGTACATGTGTATGTGTGGTCTCACCAACCACCCAGATACTGAAAAGTTTTAAGAGTTAGAAATATTGTCCTTCCCTGTATGAATGCAAACAGTTCAATTCTGGTAAGTCCCTTAATACTTCTCCTTGCTGTTTACTTTTGCATGCTTCCTCTCATTCTTGTGTTTGAAAGTCAAATTTTCTTTTCAGCTCTGGTCTTTTCATTAAGAATGATTGAAAGTCCTCTGTTTCATTGAAAGACCATATTTTCCCTTGAAGTATTATACTCAGTTTAGCTGGGTAGGTGATTCTTGGTTTGAGTCCTAGTTCCTTTGCCTTCTGGAATATCCTATTCCACGCCCTTCGATCCCTTAATGTAGAAGCTGCTAGATCTTGGGTTATCCTGATTGTATTTCCACAGTACTGGAATTGTTTCTTTCTAGCTGCTTGCAAGATTTTTTCCTTGAGCTGCGAGTTCTGGAATTTGGCCACAATGTTCCTAGGAGTTTCTCTTTTTGGATCTCTTTCAGGTGGTGATTGATGGATTCTTTCAATACTTATTTTGCCCTCTGGTCCTAGAATGTCAGGGCAGTTTTCCTTAATAATTTCATGCAAGACAATGTCTAGGCTCTTTTTTTGATCATGGCTTTCAGGTAGTCCCATAATTTTTAAGTTGTCTCTCCTTGATCTATTTTCCAGGTCAGTTGTTTTTCCCATGAGATATTTCACATTCTCTTCCATTTTATCGTTCTTTTGGTTTTGTTTGGTGATTTCTTGGTTTCTCATAAAGTCATTAGACTCCATCTGTTCCATTCTAATTTTGAGAGAACTATTAAATTCAGTGAGCTTTTGAGCCTCTTTTTCCATTTGGCTCATTCTGCTTTTGAACGCATTCTTCTCCTCATTGGCTTTTTGAACCTCTTTTGCCAATTGAGTGAGCCTATTTTTCAAGGTGTTAATTTCCTCAGCATTTTTTTGGGTCTCCTTTACCAAGATATTGACCTTTTTTTCATACTCTTCTTGCATCTTTGTCATTTCTCTTCCCAGTCTTTCCTCCACCTGTCTAACTTGCTTTTCAAAATCCTTTTTAAGCTCTTCCAAGGCCTGAGCCCACCCAACACCCCCCTGGGGTGTCTGGGGTACTGAGGTCCCGCCCTCCACATCTTTCCCTGATGGGAAAAATACATTCTCGTCCTCCCCATCAGATCCGAAGGTCGGGATCATTTGCATTTGTTGGAAAAAACTCTCTAAAGTCTTATTTTTCTTCCCCTTTCTAGGCATTTTCCCAGCCAGTTACTTGACTTCTGAGATTCCTTTCTACCCCCGCCTGGATCCGCCCAGCTAGTGCTTGGCCTCTGAGATTCAAATGCGCTTTCCCACGGCAAGCTTTAGTTCTGGCGCAGGGGTGGGGGCAGGGCCGCCTCCTAAGCTTGGGCCCTCAGGGGCTTTCCGCAGAGACTTTCAGGAACGGAGCGGGTGGGGGCGGGGTGGGGGGCCCCGCCTGCTGTGCTCAGCTCCCTTGGGGGTTTTATTCAGAGGCATTCAGCAGTAGAGCAGGGTGGGGGCAGGGCCGTCTCCCCTGCTCGGCTCCCTCAGGTTGGAAAGACCTTCAGTATTGAAGATCCTACCTGCTGCTGGGGGATTCCTGAGTCCCGGGCCGCTGCCGCCTCAGCCGCCCGCCCACGCCTCTGCCTCCGCCGCTTCCTGCCCCCGTCTCTGCCGCTGCTGCTTCCTCCCGAGGGGGCCCGAGTCACGGAGGCACTCCGCTCCCCTCCCCTATCGCAGCCTTCTTTCTTACTGACCTGTAGCTTCTGTGGGCGGAGGGACTCTCCCGGCTGCCGGAGCTTCCCTTGGAGCTTTCCTCTCTGAAGTCTGCTCGGGTCAGCTCCTCTGGGGCCGCGGCCAGGGGTGGGGGTGGGGTCCGCTTTCCGGGGTGCGATGGACCCCGGGGACGGCTCTCCAGGGTTCAGTGGAACGGAAATCTCTTCCCCTATGTTTATGCACCCCCTGCAGAGATTCAGAATTTATGGGGATCTCCTTTTACCTCAATTCCATGAGTTGTGGGTTCGGAGCTCGTAAATGTGCGTCCTTCTACTCCGCCATCTTGGCTCCGCCCCCCTTTCTTGCCGTTTTTCGATGTAGGAGTTTTGACTTTGCTGTTTTCTTCTGAGTGTATATGAGTTTTGATATTCCCATAGTAACTTTCTATGGTCAGAATATTTTTCTGGTTTTTATTCATTTCCCCAGCTTATTTCTTGACTTTAAACACTTTGTAAAAGTGGGTTTCTGCTTCCAGAATAGAGGGTGTATTGTCCCAAGCTTCCAGGGTTTTCTACAACTGTTTTCAGAGATATTTCTAGGGACTTGTAAGTTTTCAGTTCTTTCAAGGTGGTATGATCTAAGCAGAGGTGTCTTGATTCCATATCTTACCTGTCCTGTGGTCTGTGTATGACCACAATCATACTTTTCTGCCCTGGAATTGTGATGAGGGTCGCTGCTTCACTGTGCCCATAAGTTCTGATGTACTAGTGCTCCTCCTCTCAGATTGCCAACCAGGACTGCAAACCTGGATCCAAGTATGGACAAAGCAACAGAGTCTTGCTGCCAGTTCCAGAAAAGAGACCCTTATAATCTCCTTCTGATCAGGTCTTCCACCCCCTTACTATCTGTGGGCTGAGAGCTCTGGAAGCAGCTACTGCCTCTGCTTATTTATTCTTTCCTAAGGCCTGCTCTTGATTTGCTGGGGCTTGATCTGTTCTTGTGTGCCCTCCACTGGATGGTGCTCCTCTCTCACCCCTTTTAGGAAAAGGAAAAAAAGATTCCTTTTAGCTATCAACTTGTGTTTATGCACACATACACACACATATACACATAAACGTATATTTTTATGTAGTATTTATTTGCATTTGTATATACTATATGATATAATGTAAAACATAACATATCCATATGTATGTGTGCAAAATACAAGTATCAGGTATTTTTGTTAATGTTGTTTAGTTGTTTCAGTAGCTTCTCACTCTTTGAGGCCCCATTTGAATATATAATTTTTAGCTGAGATACTGGAGTGGTTTGCCATTTCTTTATACAGATCATTTTACAGATGAGGAAACTGAGGCAAACAGAGTTAAGTGATTTGCTCAAAGTTACACAGCTAGTAAACATCTGAGGGCAGATTTGAATTCAGGTCTTGTTGACTCCAGGCCATTCACTCTATTCCCTGCAGTGTCCCATTTAAAGCTAGGGTAGATACTATAAAATCTTTGGCAGTCCACCTGCTGAAATAAACCCAAGAACTATATGAACACAATTACAAAATACTTTTTGTGCAAATAAAGTCAGATCTAACTACACACCTGATATTTTCTGTGTTTTCAATTTGGGATCCCTTTCAGGAGGTGAATGGTGGATTCTTTTGATGACAATTTTGCCCTCTGGATTTAGGACTTCTGGGTAATTTTCCTGGTTGATTTCTTGGAAGATATTGTCCAAGGTCTTTTTTTATCATGGCTTTCTGGTAGACCAATAATTCTTAGATTTTATCTCCTGGACCTATTTTTCAGGTCAATTGTTTTTCCAATTAGATATTTTACATTTTCTTCTATCTTTTCATTCTTTAGATTTTGTTTGACTGATTCTTGATGTCTCATAGAGTCATTAGCTTCTACTTACCCAATTTTAATTTTTGTCAAATTGTTTCCTTCAGTTAACTTTTGCATCTCCTTCTTCATCTATTCAATTATTCTTTAATTATTTCCTCTGACTAGTTTTTGTATTTCCTTTTCCATTTTGTCCAATTTTCCTAGTTAAGTTTTGTCCTTCCTTTTCAATTTGTCCAATTTTTCCTTTTTAAGGAGCTGTTCTCTTCATAATTCTTTTTTCATACTTTAAAAATCATTGACCAGTTTTTCTTCTATTTCTGTATTTTGACTTTTAAAATCTTTCTTTGGCTCTTCCAAGAGTGCTCTTTGTGCTTGAGACCAGTTCACAGTCCTTTCTGAAGTTTCAGATGGGAGTACAGTCCCAATGCTGACCTCTGGTATTCATATTTTGGTCCTTGTCCCCATAGAAAATTCTATGGTCTTTTTCCTGCTTTGCTTCTTACTCATGATGATGAGCCTTTGTGTGTTGTGGCTTCTGGTTCTTTCAGCTAGAAGCTAAAGAACCTGGTGCTGAGCTAGCTAGTGTGAGAAAGCAAAGGCCAGGTGAAGTCTTTTTGTGTTTCCTCAGATTTGTCCTGCAGCTAGCTTGTTAAGTGTGGAGGAGGGGTGGTCTGTCCTCAGGAGGTCTCCTCAGCTGAACTAGAGCATAGGCAAGCACAGTGGTTGGTGATCCTGGCTACCCTAGTGCCTTCCCATTTCCACTGGGTTACTGAGGCATGCCTGAGATCTCAGTGCTGGTGGTTGCGAGGTTCCACTCTATTAGGGCTATGGATCTCCTTCTGGTTTGCTGAGGAAGCTGTCTGGGACAGCTCCCGTCCTCTGCCACAGCTAGAGTGATCTACCTTAGTGATTTTCCTAGCCTCACATGCTACAAGACTGTTTGCCCCTTCTGTTGATTCCACTGATCCAGGATTTTTCTGGGGAAATATTTTATGGTTCTTTCAAGGTCAAGAAGGGGAGAAGAAGAGAGCATTTACCAACCACTCTGCCATTTTGATTCCTGAAAGTTCAGGTAGATGACTAACAGGCAATTAATCTGAGGGCTTATAGTCTCAGGAGCAGCCTCTGCAGATGCCTGGGGCTCCTTGACTCTCACTCACTCAGTTCTGCTGGACTCCTGCCCTGGGCTGATATGCCCAAGATCCCACAGTGCAGCTACTGCCTCGGACTGCCTGGGGCTTCCTGCTGGGCCCTGCCTTGGCAGCATGCCTTTAAGATTTATTTTTGCATCAAGGTTGAATCAGAAATATTAATCTCTAAGATCGGTGATTTTGAACTAATTTACTTCATGAAATTTTAATGATTATCTTCATAAAATCAGGATAAATTTTAAGCTGGTAAAGAGAAATACTTTTAGGAAGGAATGTTTAAGTTAAAAAAAGTCTTTTGTAAGAATAAAACTTTTGTGTATTTTTTGGAGGGTCTATAAAAATTTTATTTATAAACTAATTAATTGCAATAATTTTATATTGATAAAAATTGTATCCTGATAGACTATGATTAGTGAGATTGTTTGAGGAGAAATCTCGTTGGGGGAGAACCTTGGATGTTCTATTTTGCAATTTCATTCTTACATTTGCTGTTTTCTTGGACCATCTGTAAATGAGTGATTTCAGAAAAATGTCAGCAGTCAGCAGCTCAGTGAAAGTCACGTCTGAGATCTAAGGCTAGTGAATATCTGTCCTCAGGAATGAGGTAGAGAGGTTACCTTGGGAAAGGTTGGACATTCCTATACAAGAAATCTGTCTATCTGGTTCTCTGGTTCCATATCCTAAGCTACTTATAGTGGTATAGGCTCTGAGGAAAAACCAGTTTTGATGCTGTAATAAGCATGTATCTGTTTACACCTCTCATAGCAAACTTCTGTTATTAAGGTAGACAAAGTAGAAATTTACCATTGTAATACTGGATCTGTTAGGTATTTGATTAATACTGAAGCATCTAAATTGCTGTAAAAAGTTCTAAGTGGGAAAGATTTTTCTGTTTTGATCTGAATTTGTTCTCTTTCCATGACCAGCAAGAGTTAAATTAGTGCTTTAACTTGTCATTTGTGGCATATTCAATTCATGAAGTGTCTTATTCTTTCAGAATCATATGAGCATAATTATACAAAGGTCAACCAGACTGTGAAAAAACATATAAATCTATTAAGATGTTAGATTAAAGTCAGAACCTCTTTTGTTTTTGTTTCAAGGAGTAGGATTTCAGTGGTTATATTAGTGAGGGGTAATAATTTATGAACTATCTTGTGTCACTTTAATAGGAAATATGATGTTACTTGTTTGTTATTTAATATGGGACTAGAGATGTGTGCAAACTCTTTAAGAGTCACCTTAAAAATCTTCCCATTGTTTAAAAGCGTTCTGAGAGCAGTAGTCTGTGTCCATGTCCATTTGCACATGTTTAATAACTGTACATTTTACTCTGGATAGTGTTTCATATAATCTGTTTCTGAATGCAATTTGGGATGATTATACTTATACAGCCCAAGACTTATCATTTGTGTGATGCTGAACTTAGGAATGAAAAAAAGCACCTACTTAGCATTAGTTATATTAAGTTATATGAGTATTAGTTATATTAAGGTGTGATTTTTCATGATGAATCTCTTACAGTTACCAATGTGAGATCATATTCAATACTTGTTATAGGATACATGATCCTTGAGAGTTGAAGATTATTAGAACTTGCTACTTAAAACCTTATAGGACTTTTAACTGATATAATTCTGAGTCTGATTCCAGGCATGACCATCGAGAAATACTATTGAGTCAGTGATCCATGATGCTAGCAACCCCTTTTGTTTTATATGTGTGAATTGTAGGTGGAAAAAGGTTGGGAGGACAACTCTTGGCATGGGCTGAGGTAGGATTCTCCTGACTCATTTTCCCCAGTATGACCTTGCCTCTTGAAATTATTCCACTTGACTGACTTTGAGCCTGACTCAATGTAATTGGCCGTCTGTACAAATTTTGCCTGAAATAGACATCAGAATAAGGGAACACTTTCATTTATGTCCTTATTCTTCTTTTATGGCAAATTTCTGTAATTATATCAGATAATTAGTATGAACACAATGTTAAATCTTTAACTTATAGGCTAATATTAGACAACATAGGAGTTACAGCAATAAAATGCAGGTACGAGATTTGAGCTATTTGACCTAGAATTTTATTCCTTTCTATATTCCAAACAACAAAATCACTAAGTTTCTAGCCTTATCATCTGCTATTATTAATTATATATGGATTTATGAAAGATTTTTGAAACCAAGATATGATTCTGTCATTTAGTGAATATCATAACTGTCTCAGTTCTTTGCTAAGGAAAGGAATATCTGTATAATTAGTTATCTCAGAGAAGAATGGCTTGTGTTCTATCTCGTAAATGCCTTAAAGAGATGCTTTTGTTAGTAGTTATTCATTTGAACATGACTAGAAGTTGGAAGTTTTTTACTTGAAATAACTTATTTGATGTGTACTGTTTTAATACAGATTACTTAATTTATTTATTTATCCCTTCCCTGAATCTTTTGTTATGAAACTTTTAAATGAATTCATTTTTGTATTAGACGCTCCTTAAAAAAAAAGTGTTCTGTTATTAATTCCTTAGTGGAATCTCATCTTCCTAATGGGGTAATGAATGTTGCCAAGTATAAAAATTGTATTCTAATTTTCCTGTTTTTCTATTTGAGTTCCTTCTCTATGTCAATATTACATTTGGCTAACCTAAAAATGTAAGTTGCTTGCCACTGGTCTAAAGGGTTCCAAATTTGATCTTCTAGTAATCGACATAAAGTTTGAGCTAGCTTTCATTATCTGACCTGGTTATTGACAATTTAAATTTAAAATTGTGTTAAGACCACTTTTATAGGAAATGTTTAGCAGAGTAGAGGATTTCTACTAAATAACCCGAATCTAAGAAGGCAGGGAGCTGGAAACTTTTATGGTATTACACCTAGACAAGAAAGCAACATCAGATGACATCCTGAGAATCAGACAGCTGTATGAGATAAGACTTCAGAGTTTTAAAAGGACATTTTAATTTTTTTATTGTTTACTTTTCCCCTTTGCTGTGTCTTTAATCTGTAAGGTCTACTCACTAAAGGGGACTGCCCCCTTCGGTCTTGTCAATGTGGCAACCAGTTCCTTCCTTTCTTCCCCTTGCATTGTTACCCATCATAAACCTAACAGTTAAGAATCCTTAATGAAGTGTGTTTTGTAATTTATTAAGGAGACTTCATTTCTTAATTATAAGCAAATGGGGAAATGTGAAAAATGAATATTTCTCTCTTATATTTGATAGGCCGTTGGTATATTAGGACCAAAGTTTTTCTCCTTTTCTACTTCCTTATCCAGAAATCAACCAGTGTGGAAATCTCTCTACTGAGGTCACGATCTAATCAGACAATTAAAGCAATTCTAAGTTTGGGTTAATGGGTGTATTCCTGCTAGTTGCATTTGCAGAGGCAAATCTGGGGAAAAATTGATTCCCCCAATTATCAAAACAGATGATATGGAAAATGATTATCTCTTTGATCAAGATTTGAATGACCTAAGTCACATACCTGAAGAACTTCATTTTAATACAGCCCACACCTCCCTTTGTGTTAGCCAATCTGACATCCCTCAAGAACACTTCCTCTTCATGTAAACTCTGAATCCACAGGCATTAGGGGTCTTTGGTCTAAGAGAGAGGGTCAAATGATCATCATTTTATTTATAAACTGCTAGCCTTATTAATAAATATTAAATTACCTAGAAACTATGTCTGTTGAACCTTTTAAATTGTCATACTCCATATTTGTTATTTTTTTGGGAGCATAATATTCCTTACATAAATATACCATAATTTTTAAAGTCATTCCCTTAGCAAAAGAAATGCATTTTTCTTTTCTTTCTTTTCTTACTACTACAAAAGGTGCTGTTTAGAGGTATTTTGGTAAATGAGGCCTTTCTACCATCTCTCCAGGAAATGTGTAGAGTACTGAATATCAGTATCACACCTCATTTAATAATCATTAAGAATCAAAGGAATTCACAAGTGTTATTTTCCCCACTCTATGAATGTGTAAACTGAGGGTCTGAGTCTTGTCCAGGTTACACAGTGGACTCTTCTGACAATAAGTCCTGTATGCTTCCTGCTGTATTGTTCTACTTACTATACTTCTGCCTTACCTTTGGGGCCTGTTACCTCCTAAATAACATAACAGTAAATGCATATTTGTATGTATTTCTTCTCTGAGATCCAGAGCTAGAAGGATCCTTAGATATTACTCCTTTCAGTCCCTCATTTTACAGAGAAGAACATTGAGACTGAGAAGTGTGATGTGAAGTGATTTGACCAAGGTTGTTGAGGGAGAGGGTAGCAGAGCTGGAATTTTAATTTAGACAATCTGACTTGATTATTAGGGCTCATTTCATTACACCATGTTGCCGTTTGACTTAAATATCATTCTTTTTGAGTGATTTTCTTATTTGTTTCTTCCCTACTTTTTCCACCAAGAAGTCTTCTCTGACATCTCAGGAACAAAAGTAATGTCTCCTCCTTTTTAATTATGCAATTTTGTATTTTTATCTTTTTAGTGCATTTTTACCTGTCAACCAATACTGAATTCGTTCTAAGAAAGACAACATTCGTCTGCATATGGAAGTTTATTTCTTTCAAAGCTGGTGGAACATGCATTGTAGAATATGAGCCCCAGGAAGTATAGACAAAGTGGATCTTATATCTCCAGAGTAATTCTACCTCACTTCTCTCTTCCTTGCTCAGGTTGCCTGTATCAGCCAAAATTATAGTCTCCATATGTGTTAACGATAATATGAGAAAGGAACTTCTTAACTGGATAGATTGTAAATACAATAAGAGAATGTCAGTGTGTCAATTGAAATACACACACACACATATATATACATAATGTATGTATGTATATATGCATGTATGTATCATAACACATTCCCATAGAATGCCAAGAAGTCCCATTATTCCAGATACTGTCCAGTTCAAGCCTTCCTTCCCTGAACAGAAGAATGCTTCTGAACAACTTCTTCTGGCCTTATCTTTGTTGGCATAGGAAGGGGCATTTTGGGTTCACTCAGAAAGCAAACATGTCTGTTATACCAGAGTCCGCAAGGCATTATGATGGGTTAAGCTCAGAGTGGGCCCAAATGTCTTTCTCCTGATTGTCCAATCAAGATTTGGAGGCATTTCTCAGGTCTTGGGGGTTCAGAATGATTTGGGGAGGGCTTCACACACCTTATACATTATTTGTTTAAATTTCTTACTATACTGTACACTTCATGAGGGCAGGGCCACATCTTCCTTGCATTGCTCTTGCATTGGCTAGCACAGTACTTTGCATTTAGTATGCATTTATTTTATGTATGTCGATATTGTCATCTATTCATGCATATTTTTGTCACCTTCACTTTTCAGTTCTGCCTCCTTGCATTATGCCCACACCAACAGATTACCACTCTTAAAGATCACCTTCTGCACTAACTTCTAAACTTGGTGAGCATTCTGTGGTAGAACACCTGTATTAGAGAAGAACTTGACACAAAAAAGGTACCAAGAAAAATTTATTAAAAATAAAGTTCAGAGGAGGGTAGGCCTACATTCCTTCCCCAGAAGGAACAGGTAGCTTCCAGCATGGCCACCAGAAGGACTATGACCAGGTCAGGATGAGGCAGGCACCTTATAGAATTCTGAATTTTGGATTTCTTATGATACTGGACACTGGCCATGTGACTCCATGTTCTCCTCTCTGATAGGGTCTTCCTTACCCAGCTCCTTGGGCCTGTGCATTAGTTTCTGACCTCTAACCTGTCCATGCTAGGTCACAACCCATCAAAGTGTGGAAATAAAACTTACTTCCTGTTTTCCCACACTTGGATTAGTAGAATCCTGCTACGACAAAGTGCCAGGGAATTGTAAACCAAGTCAGACACTCTCTTTAAGGAATTTATTTCTCCCACCCCCAAAGGAGAAAAATACCCAGAGAACCCGAAGGTCAGTTCTGGAGATTCCAAACCCCCTTTTCCCTAAAGGAAAGAAAACCAGAGGAAGCCAATGCCTGTGAAATTAAAGATTTTTATTAAGCAGGGAAGGAAAACATCCATGGAGATTGTCAGCCTATGCCTATAGCCCATCACATAATGGATGGGGAGAGTTTATATATCTTTTAAACAAAAGAAGGTAATTTTGGGGGAAAGGTGGACTTAGAAGTGAATGAGTGAGCTCCAACCCCAAGGTGGGGAAGAGGGAGGAGAGAGGAAATCCAGGTTTCCGAGCTGTGCTTCTTTGATATGCAAATAAGAGATATACAAATCAGAATGCCTTCTTGGTGATAAGCAATTCGCAGTTCAAAGCTTCAACAGGATACATGCAAGAGTCCCATAAGCAATTAGGGAAGTCTCTGAAGATAAACTGAAGATAAAGAAGTCAGAGAAGTCTCTTGAAGGTCCATCAACCACCAAATGGCTCAGGGTCTTCTTCAAAACTGGAAGAACTTGCTTTACTTTGCTCTTGGTCACCAAATAAGATTGTTAGTCTATCAGGCCACTTGGTATCTTACCTAATACAGCTTGTCATCATACACCCTTCCCTTTTCTCCCTATGAGTAAAGTATTCATACAATAACTTTAATTCCACTATCAGGTTACAAGCAGGATTTATATAGCATGGCGCCCCCTGGAAAATCTGGATTGCAAATCTCCTTCCCGTTAACCTGTCAGAAAGAAGCCTTAGTTCATTGTCAGTTTGGTATGGGGAAAGCAAATCCCCTATCCCCCCCAAAAAAACAACTTAGAGACCTCAATTTCTATCGTAGTAGGCAAAAACCTTTTGTAATAATTGCAGGAGGGACATGAACCTGAAGACTTAAAGCCAGTCTGAAGATTTTGAGTAGGTGGGCAGTCACTGATTATATCTCAGTGTCTCCCTCTCCTTACTTGTAGCCCTGGGCAGCCCAGTACTTAGATCACTCCTTCTGGAATTCCCTCTTCCCCACCCACAGACTAGCTGGAACCTGAGCATACCAAACTAATTTTTATACATTGTTATACCACCAAACAGCTCTCCTCATGTTAACTTCATTTGCAAGAAACTGGACATGTGCTCTCTAGAAAGTAATAGGTGTAACCTATCATTAAGTAAACTCAGAGTTTTTCTTATGTCTTAAGGTATAATGTCAATGCCATACCCAGAGCAGCCGCTATGAATATGCATGGTTATTTCCAAGGTAAATTTGCAAAATATAATAAACACTCTTTCTCAAAAACAAAACAAAAATATTTATTTGGGACTTCATTTGAATACCTGGAGGTAAGGTTTAACAGAGTACTTATCACTAATCCAGGGACAACTGACATCTTAAACCTTCTTTCTGTCAGACCACCCCACAAAAACAAGTTTCCCTAGACAAATTCTTCCCTGAGCCCACTCACAGCTGGTTCTCTCTGCTCCTTGGGCCAAATGCTCCCACTCACAACTTGCTTCTCTCTGTCTGCTCTGCCTACTCTCACTCTCTGCTCATGCTCTCTCCTCCTTGGGCAACTTCCTCCCAGTCTGAGTTCCATGTGACTCAGGCTCCATGTCATCACAAGCTCCATGTGCTAGGCCTCTTAATGGGTGGGGAACAGCTTCCTATTCTATTAACATGACATGTAGTGAGCAGAATCTGCCTCTGGATTTTTCACCGCTCTTCTCTGTGGTCTTTTAAAAGTCATTCAAGACTCCAGTTTTTGAAATTCCTCTATTGTGTTTCGGGATCCTTTTCTAGTGTTTGTAAAGGTTCTGCTCTGAAACGGTGCCTGAGCTTTGGCCTGCCATCACTCACACCAGGGGGCAGCCTGTAGCTCCCTCTGCCTTCCGCAATCTGATTTCTGATTTGGGATGGCCAGAAACCTCTGCTCTTCACTTGTTCCAGAAGCGCAAAATGCCCTCTTAGAGGCTTTCCACAAAGTCCTCACGCAGCCCCGGATAATCGGGAAGCTGAAGCACAGATTCCCGTGTACAGAATGTTCCATCTAATCCAATTGCACCAATTAATAAAATGAAAGGTTGCATCGCAAAGGGGGAGAGAATTAGAGGACTGGAGGTCAAAGATCTGGGGATTCTAATCCTAGCTGCGACTAGAAAAGTAACCTGGGAGCTTCGTATTCTTCTTCTGGTGAGGACAATACTTGCAGGGTTTATTAATGGCATAGGCTGGTGAGGAAAATGCTTTGCGAACTCCATATGTTACCGGAGGCACACGTACTTTGCAGAGCTAGCCTTGGGTGAGGGGGGGGTGCAAGTTACTCCTTGCCCCTCCCCATCAGTCATCCCATCCCCTACCCTCACGTTGGAATAGCTGAGAGGGGGCGGTGGGGAGGGGACACGCAGCAGCTACAGGAGGAGGAGACAAGGGCCAGGCTCTAGCTCTCCTCCTCCTCGCTGATAAGGCCAGTGACAGGGAATTAAGATGGCCCGGAGAGCCAGTGGGAGGAGGGACCAGGGGGAGCAGCCCAGGCGGTGACGGCCCCGAGGCTGGGATCCAGGGAGGGGTGGAAAGGCAGGTCCAGACTGCCTTGAGGGCGGGTATGCGTGGGCTTGGAGATGGAGGGTCAGCGGCGGGAGCGGGAGCCACCGGAGGGTCCCGGGGGAAGGCTAGGCGGCGGCTGGAGAAGGGGCCCCATCCGGGAGCGCAGCGAGAGTGCCCAGCGGCTCCTTTCAGACGCGGCGGGCGGGGAGGCGGGACCGGCGCGCGGGCTCCAGGTGCAGAGCTGCCCGGGCACTGGCGGAGGAGAACCAGGGACAGCGGCAGCAGGCGGAGGAGGAGTCCTGAGCGGCTGGGGAGCCTCTGCTGGAGCCCGCCCTCTCCGTTCGTCCTCCGGGCCTCGTACCGCTGGTCAGAACCGCTGTTAGTGCTGCGGGAGCGGCGGCTCGGGGCTGCGGGGCCGGGCTAGGCAGGAGCAGCTGGCCGGGCTCGGGCCAGGGAGGCGGTGGCCGGGGTCCGGTAACCCCGCAGTGGCTGAGCCTCCTCCACAGCTGGTTTGCTCATCTCTCCCACCCCTCCTTTTTTTCCTCCCTTTCCCCTCCCCAAATCGAGGGGAGCAACGCTCGAGGAACCAAAGCCCACCCCAGTTGGCCCCGAGTTGGGGCCGGGGAGATTCCGCCCGCTGCGCTGGGTTGGGGCAGTTGCGTTTGGAAGGACTAGGGCGATGGGGAGCGAGGCGGGCGTCCATGCAGGCTTGGCGGAGCTTCCAGCTGCATGGACAGGGCAGGAGGAGCCAGGGTCCTTCCCCCCCAGGTCCAGATGGAGGAGCCAATGTTCTGACTCGCTTCCTTCACGTCTCACTGTCTTTCAGTAGCTTCAGAGCTTGGGCGCTTGGAATTTCCTCTTCTCCTGCGGGCGATGGATGCCCTTTCTTGCACTCTTTTTCCGATGCTGGTTTTGCCCAGTTCTCCTGCATGCCAGGGGCGGGATAGTGCCTCGAAAAAACAGTCCTATTAAATCAGAGGTGTAGACTAGCTAACAAAGTATCGATCATCTGCAATAACCCCATCCCAGGCTATGGGAGGCAGGGACGAAGGAGGACGCTCTCCCGTTTGTCCAGGCTTAGGGTGAGTTCGGCACGTCCTTTCGAAGCCCTTAAGAGTGTAGGATTTTTAACTGGTGACAGGAGCTGTCAGGCAAGAAAACACAAGCCTCTCCCCGACATCCTGAATTTGGTTACATTGTTTTTAGTGTGAACTTTGTTCTGCTCTAACCACCCTACTATCCAGCGAGGTAGAGCTGAGATTCTGAAACTTTTTGGAGTTTGAAATCCTATTCTTCTCTGGCCCTCTAAATGTGCTTTTGTGCCATGGAAGTCCTTCTTCAAGTGAAAATGAATACAATTCTACTTTGGGAATTTGCTGAGAATTTCCTTGTGTCCCATGAGATAATGGCACTCTGATGTGTTGGGAAATGATAACTAGAAATGAGAGCAACTATATTTTCGGGGGAAACTACAGAAAGAGAATTTAGAAACCTTCATGAGATATTTTTTATAAAGGAAATTCATATTAAATCCCTACTAGCTAAAAAGATTTTCAGATTCATGGCAAATTTTATTTCATTTCATTGAGTTTCACCTTAGTGAAATTTTGTGTTCTTTGTTAAAAGCAAGCTAGTTTAAATGTAAAACCAGCCAAGTTAGTATTAGTAGACTGTTACTAGTAATGCTCCTAGAAAGAAATTTTTATTGTTTTATCCTCATAACCTAGCACCTAGCATAGTTATGCTCTTTGAATTGGTTCCATGACTGTAAGTTGGTAGAGTTGACCTGGAATTTTGAATGATAAAAAATGATTAGCAGTTTACATAAGCCTGCCATATGTGTGTGTGTATACGTGTGTATGTGTGTATGTGTAAACACACATATATGCTCAATTGGCTAAAAAGAGGGTGGCTACCACTGGACTGGATGCCATTTTCCTTCCAGTCTGTGGAGTTATGAAGAATCATCTTAATGAAAGATAGAACAGAGGTGACAGAAGGCACAGAAGTATAGAGTAAAGTCTTTAGAGTTTTCCTTAAGCATGTAGCATTGACTTTTTTTTTTTCTCCCTTAGGTCTCATCTAATCTTTTTTCTTTGGATTTGTATAGCTCTTTGTTAATTTGCCTGTTTTGTATTAAGATAGTGTGCTCCCCACAATACCCTAATGCCCTGTACATGGTAAGGGGTTCAGTAAATATTTGTTATTCTTGATGATCACAATACAAATGATAATGTAGATACTTTGGTCTTAATTGTAGAGCACTACAGTTGGAATTTCACTTGTGAAATTCCAGATACAAACATCTGGAATTGCCCTGTCTTCTTGGAAAAGTTACCTTTGATCTAGTTTTATTTTGCTCTGTGGGTTTACTCTTTTTTTTCCCCCCTGAAATCATTATTCACTCTTTAAATAGGAGTATAAGATAGCATTTCTTCTGAGAAGCTTTAGTTAGGTAGAGTTTAAAGGCCACCAATTCTTCCAGGATAGGTTTTTCTTTTAAAGACATATTTACCTGAATTGGGCAGGATCCCTAAATAGATGGCACTGTAATGCCATTGAGGCTGGGCCCTGTGTAAGGGGGAAGAGAATGGGACAGGAGTGATTTATTTTAAGAACGAAGAACATTAATAATGGACAGTCAGTCGATATACATTTATTAAGACTTCTCTTTGCTGTTTACTTTTTCATGCTTCTTCTCATTCCTGTGTTTGAAAGCCTGCCTTCCCAATGGGTGGGGAGGGAGGGATGGGGAGAATTTAGAACTCAAAGTTTTAGGAACAACTGTTTAGTATTGTTGTTGCTACTAGGAAAGAAGACATACAGTTAATGAGGAATAGAAAGTCATCTGGCCCTACAGGAGAAAAGAGAAGATGGGGACAAGAGAAGGGAGGGATGACAGAAGAGAGGGCAGATTGGAGATAGGGAAAATTAGATTGCTTGGGGTATTGGGGTGGGGGGAGGGGATAAAAAGGGAGAAAATTTGGAACCCAAAATTTTGTGAAAATGAATGTAAAAAGTTAAATAAATAAATAAATTTAAATTTTAAAAAAATATATACATTTATTAAGCATCTGCCATGGGCCAGGCACTGTGTTAAATTCTGGGGATAAAAAGAAATGTAAAATAGTCCTTGCTCTCAAAGATTAACAGTGTAATTCAACAGACAGCAAGCAAACCACATATAAAATAAGTTACAGATAATCGGCGGAGGGAAGACATTTCCTCATTCCAGGAATGAGAAAAAGTTTGCTGTGGAAGGTGAGAACTCTCTCCCTTCAGGGGCTGAGAGTGACATCAAATCACTCTTACATAGAGAGACCATCCTTATACTCAGATCACCCTCAGCCTTGGGCAATCTAAACAAAGAATCTATATTCCCCCACCTAAGCCAGAGCTAGTTGGGTGGTGGAGCAATAGGTAAAATGAAGAAAATGTTAATCCTATCTTCCTTCATCAGCCTAGTCCTTGAGAGATTGGACAAGGAAATAGGACAGGGGGAAAAAGCTGGAGTCTCCCCAATTTTGAGAATTGACTATAAATATTAGAGAGAAATAATAATTTCTCTCATTTCTTCAATTGATTCTATTGAGAGACACGGCAAACACTTCATAAAAGGGCTTATGAGAGGACAACAGGAAATATCAGTGGGTGCTTTGAGAAAACCAAAGGCTTTTTTTTTTATATGCAGACCTTACAGTTAAATAGGCACAGAAGGAAAAAAGTAAAGAGTAAGAGAATAGTGTATTTCATTAGTCTCTCCTCATACAGTCTTCTGTCCCTCTGGAAACATCTGATGCTGTCCTGTGGTTTGGGTATGGTCTTAGAGCACTTTTTCCTCAGTGGTAAAATGAGTTGGAGAAATAAACGGCAAGCCTTCAGTTTCTTTGTCAAGAAAACCCCAAATGGGGTCACAAAAAGTCAGACTCAACTGAAAAACAACCACATACAGGGTACCTTGTTTGACAACAGCATAATTGCTTATAATGATATGCATTTATATACCTAGTTATATAGATACTGAATGTCATATAATAGCATGTTAGTATCATAATAATATTAATAAGTTAAATATAATAATAACAGCTAGCATTTATTTAGTGCTTACTATGTGCCAGGCATTTTGCTAAGTACTTTACAAATGCTACTCTCATTTGATTGTCACAACAACCCTGCCAGATTGAGGAAGTTGTGGCAAACAGCCTCTTTAAGGTATTTACAAGATAGACCACAAGTCATTCTTCTCTTGAGATAATTGTGCTGTTATTGTTTTCCTTAACATTGAACTGAGACAGTTATGATATTAACCTAATTAAGTAACAACATTATATCCTGATTTTACAAGTCTTTATATCATTTTCTTAATTACCCCTATACCATTGTGAGAAATTAAAGGACCTTAATTTATACAGGAATACAGAACTAGTTATAGGTGCCAAGGCTAAATTCTTACTGAGTTGTTTGGAATACAGAAAGGACTAAAATTCTATGCCAAATAGCTCAAATCTTGCACATGCATCTCATTATAGTAACTCAGATGTAGTTCAAATCTATTTAGTTGCATTTATACTGAGCATTTAACATGATTATAGACATTTGCCACAAAAGAAGAATCAGGGACATAAAGGCTAATGCTTCTCTAACTTTGGGCCAATTTCAGGCAAAAGCTCTATAGAAGACCAAATGCATTGAGTCATCAGACTTAAAGACACCTGGGATATTGTCCATTCAGTAGGAAATGTCAGACTGGGGAAGTCAAGTTCAGGATTATCCTACCTCAACCCATGTCAAAAGGCTGTGGCAGTATTACAGAGATCACTTCCACTTACAAGGAGAAACAGACCATCACTAAGGCATATTTGTAAGCATGGGCAGGTGGGAATTGAATGAAGTTATTCTGCCAGGTTTTCAAAGAACTCATCTGGGAGAGAAAACTGCTGGCTTCAGAGACTTGGATGCACCGTGCTTGGGACAAGTAGTATACTGCACGGGGCTAATCCCCGGCCTTCACCTGGCTACTAAACCAGAGGGTAATCTCTCTGGGGTCTTCGCCTGGACATTATGCCAGGCGGTACTCTTGCACGGGGCTCCCCCCCGGCCTTCGCCCGGATGAGGCGGTATCCCTCACCCCAGACTTTGCTTGGGGAATCTTACCCTTTCCCCGGGGTCTTCGGACATCTCCGGCCCCTGCCAAGCGACCGTATGGCCTAGCTGCGCGACAGGGCTATCCCCTCCTCCACGGAGGGAACAATGACTACACATGCACCCGAGGTTGTCAGTGCACTTCACTTTATTGATGGCGGCCTCTACATCTCTTCTTGATCCCTCCCCAACAGCTCCTTATATCCCCAGCCAGAGCCCCTCCCAAGTTCCTCCCTGAGGGCGGAGCTAGCTCCCGAAGGCCTGTCCAGAGCTTGACCCTTAACAGTATACATCTCATAGGTGGAGGTAGCAGTCCGGTAAAAACTCCCCCATCAATATTTTTTTGGTCAAGCTCTACTAGCTGGCTGGGTCCCCAGTGGCTGAATGAATGATGGTACTTCATCGTAGGAAGACATAAGTTCTTAGGAAGTACTACAAATCCATTTGGACCAACCCATAGCCCCTTAGTTTTATCAAGTCTACATCCCCGCTTTTGGAGTTTTTGCTGCCTGTAGTGAGCATCCTTTTGTGGGCTGTAGCTCTCTCTTTCTTCTTTTGTTAGGACAAGAAGCTTAGGCAAGACTTCAAGGCAAGATGAAAACGCTAATAACACTGTGTTTATGGAGCAAAGTGAAAGTTCCATAGGGACTTGTGCTCTGGGAGCCTCCCCCTCAGGGAATAGGGGAATTGAAGCTGCGGTTTTAGAAGCTGAGTCAGCTAAGTCATTTCCATAGGCATAAATACTATTTTCTCATCTGTGCCCTGGAATTTTAGTTACTGCTGTGGCCTGGGGAAGTAGTAAACAATCTAATAGATGGGAAACCTGTTTCTGATTCTTAATGGACTGTTCTAAGGAGATGAAGAAGCCCCCAGATTTCCATAGTATTCCAAATGCATGCCAGGTATCAGTATAGATATAAGTCCTTTTTCTAATTCACAAGCTCTGGCTGCTGCCTCAACTTTGGTTTGTGGTGCTAAATAGGCATTAGGTAGTGATGAAATTTCAGTAACTTCTGTGGTGGTGGTGATACTGTAATTTGCAATCAAGTCTCCCTCATTTCTTAGACAGGATCCATCAGTGTACCATTTAATGTCCACTCCCTCTAAGGGGGCTTCCCTTAGGTTCTCCTGGAGGAAAAGTAAGACATCAAGATCAATTACCTAGTCATAGTCTAAAGTAAGGATAAAGAGGAGTAAAATGGAAGGGAGCTGAAAGAAGGAAGGGAAGACTGAAGGAGGTAGTCATCAAAAATTAAAACTCTGTTGTGGAGGGGAAAGAAGAAGGGAAAACTAAAAGCACAAATGGTGGGAAAGAGAATGGAGGGAAAGACACAGATAGTAATCATAACTGTGAATGTGAATGAGATGAACTCTCCAATAAAACTGAGACAAATAGCAGAATGGATTAAAAACCATAGTCCAACAATATGTTGTTTACAAGAAACACATTTGAAATGGGGTATATACACAGGGTAATAATAAAGGGTTGGAGCAGAATATATTGTGTTTCATCTTATGTCAAAAAAAGCAGGGGTAGGAAAGAAGACATAGATCTAATCAAAAGAAATAAAGAAGGAAACTATATCCTGCTAAAAAGCACCATAGACAACAATGAAATATCATTCCTAAACATATATGCTCCAAGTGAAATAGCATTCAAATTCTTAGAGAAGTTAAAAGAGTTAAGGAAGAAATAGACAGCAAAACTATACTAGCAGGGGACCTCAACCTCCACTTCTCTGAACTTGATAAATCTAACCTCAAAAGAAACAAGGAGTTAAGGAGGTGAATGAAGCTCTGGATAGATCAGATCATAATGCGGTGAAAATTATATGTAATCAAAGGCCATGGAAATATAAACCAAAAATTAATTGAAAACTAAACAATCTAATCCTCAAGAATGAGTGGGTTAAACAACAAATTATAGACACAATCAACAACTTCATTCAAGAGAATGATAATAATGAGACAACCTACCAAATCTGATAGGACACTGCAAAAGTAGTTCTTAGGGGAAGTTTTTTATCTTTGAATGCCTACATGGATAAAATAGAGAAAGAGGAGATCAATGACTTGGGCATGCAGCTGAAAAGGCTAGAAAAAGAACAAATTGAAAATTTCCAAGTAAATGCCAAATTAGAAATACTGAAAGCCAAAGGAAATATTAATAAAATTGAAATTAAGAAAGCTATTGAACTAATAAATAAAACTAAGAGTTGGTTTTATGAGAAAGCTAATAATATTGATAAACCTTTGGTCAATTTGATTAGAAAAAGAAAGAAGAAAACTAAATTACCAATATCAGAAATGAAAAAGGTGAACACACCTCCAATGAAGAGGAAATTAAAACAGTAGTTAGAAATTTCTTTGCTCAACTTTATGCCCATAAATTCAACAATCTAAATGAGATGGATGATTATTTTTAAAAATATAAATTGCCTAGATTAACAGAAGAGGAAGTTGAATACTTAAATAACCCCATCTCAGAAAAGGAAATTGAACAAGCCATCAATGAGCTCCCTAGGAAAACGTCTCCAGGGCCAGGTGGATTTAGAAGTGAATTCTATTAAACATTTAAAGAACAGTTAATTCCAATACCATATAAACAATCTGGGAAGGAAGGAGTCCTTCCAAATTCTTTTCATGATACAAATATGGTTCTGGTACCTAAACCAGGAACAGCCAAAACAGAGAAAAAAATTACAGACCAATTTCTCTAATGAATATAGATGCCAAAATTTTAAATAAGATTTCAGCAAAAAGAATACAGCACCTTGTCACAGGAATAAAACATTATGATCAGATAGGATTTATACCAAGAATGCAGAGATGGTTCGATATTATGAAAACTATTAGCATTATTAGTCCTATCAACAACAAAACAACAGAAAAAACATGATTATCTCAATAGATGCAGAAAAAGCTTTTGACAAAATGCAACAACCATTCCTATTGAAAACACTGGAAAACATAGGAATAAGTTGATATTTCCAAAAAATGATAAGCAGTATCTTCCCAAAACTGTCAGCATTATATGCAATGGGGATAAGCTAGACGCATGTTCAATAAGATCAGGAGTGACAGAAGGATTTCCGTTGTCACCACTATTATTCAATATGGTACTAGAAATGCTAGCTGTAGCAATAAGAGAAGAAAAAGAAATTGAAGGAATTAGAATAGGCAAGGAAGAAACTAAGTTATCACTCTTTGCAAATGATATACTTAAAGAATTCCAGAGAATCAAGTAAAACACTACTTAAAATAATAAACAACTTAGGCAAAGTTGCAAGTTACAAAATAAACCCTTACAAATCATCTGCATTTCTATATATTACTAACAAAGCCCAGTAGCAGGAGATAGAGAAATCCCATTTAAACTAAGTTAGACACTATAAAATATCCGGGAGTCTACCTGCCCAAACAAATGCAGGGAAAATACGAAAACAATTACAAAACACTTTTCACAGAAATAAAGTCAGATTGAAATAATTGGAGAAACATCAGTTGCTCTTGGGTAGGTCAAGCTAATATAATAAATATGATAACTCTACCTCAATTAATTTACTTATTCAGTGACAAACCAATCAAACTAATAAAACATTATTTTATAGAGCTAGAAAAAATATCAAAATTATCTAGAAGAAGAAAACATCCAGAATACCAATGGAATTAATGAAAAGAAAAGCTAGGGAAGGTGGCCTAGCCATACTGGAGCTTAAATTCTATCAGAAAGTAGCAAGCATCAAAACCACTGGTTAGGAAATAGAGTGGTGGATTAGTGGAAGAGGTTAGCTACACAAGACACAGTAGTCAATGACTACATTAATCTACTATTTGATGAATCCAAGGAACCCCAGCTTGTGGGATGGAAACTCGCTATTTGACAAAAACTTCTGGGAAAAATGGAAAACAGTGTGGCAGAAATTGGGCATATATCAATGTCTTACACAACATACCAAAATAAAGTCCAAATAGGTACATAATATAGATATAAAAGCTGATACTACAACAAATTAGGAGAGCAAGGAATAGTTTACCTTTCAGATTTATGGAGAACAGAAAAAGTTATGACCAAAAAAGAGATAGAGAATATTACAAAATGCAAAATGGATAATTTTGATTGAATTAAATTGAAATGGTTTGGTACAAATAAAGTCAATGCAAAGTCAATGCAATCCAAGATTAGGAGGGAAGCAGAAAACTGGCAAAGAATTTTTTACAACCAGTGTTTCTGATAAAGGCCTTATTTCTAGACTACATAGAGAACTGAGTCAGATTTATAGGAATATTAGTTATTACTAGAATAGGCAAAGAAGAAACTAAGTTATCATTCTTTGCATATGATATGATGATATACTTAGAGAATCCCAGATAATCAAGTAAAAAGTACTTGAAATAGTAAACAACTTTGGTAAAGTTGCAGGTTGCAACATAAACCCACACAAATCATCTTCATTTCTGTATATTACTAACAAAGCCCAACAGCAAGAGATAGAAAGAGAAATCCCATTTAAAACTAAGTTAGACACTATAAAATATCAGGGAATCTACCTGCCAAAAAAAATCCAGGGACTATAGGAACACAATTACAAAACACTTTTTGCACAAATGAAGTCAGATCTAAGTAAGTGGAAAAACATTAGTTGCTCGTGGGTAGGCTGAACCAATATAATAAAAATGACAATTCTACTTAAATTAATTTACTAATTCAGTGCCATACCAATCAAACTATCAGATATTGTTTTCTAGAGTTAGAAAAAATAATATCAAAATTCATCTGGAAGAACAAAAAGTCCAGAATATCAAGGGAACTAGTGAAAAGAAATGCTATGGAAGGTGGTCTAGCCCTACCAGATCTCAAATTGTATTATAAAGCAGAAATTATCAAAACCACTTGGTACTGACTAAGAAACAGAAGAGTAGATCAGTGGAATATATTAGGTACTCAAGAAACAGTAATCAATGAATATAACAATCTACTGTTTGATAAATCCAAAGACTCCAACTGGAATAAGAACTCACTATTTGACAAAAATTGCTGGGAAACTGGATAATAATATGGTGGAACCTGGGCATAGACCAATGCCTGACACTATACATAAGAATAAAGTCCAAATGGGCACATGATCTAGGTATAAAGATTGATACTATAAACATATTAGTGGAGCAAAGAATAGTGCATTTATCAGATTTATGGAGGATGGAGAAATATTTGATTAAACAAGAGATAGAAAACATTTTGAAGTGCAAAATGGATAATTTTGATTACATTAAATTGAAAAGGTTTTGCACAAACAAACCAAATGCAACCAAGATTAAGAGGGAAGCAGAAAACTAAAAAAGAATTTTTGCAACTAGTGTCTGTGATAAAGGCCTCATTTCTAAAATACATAGAGAACTGAGTCAAATGTACAAGAATACAAGTCATTCCTCAACTGATAAATGGTCAAAGGATATGAACAGGCAGTTTTCAGAGGAAGAAATTAAAGCTATCTCTAGTCATATGAAAAAATGCTCTAAATCACTATTGATTAGTGAGATGCAAATCAAAACAACTCTGAAATACCACATCACACCTATCAGATTGACTAACATGACAAAGCAGGAAGATGATAAATGTTGGAGAAAATCTGGGAGAGCTGGAACACTAATTCATTGCCACTGGAGCTGTGAGCTGATCCAACCATTCTGGAGAACAATTTAGAACTATGCCCAAAGGGCTACAAAAATGTGCATACCCTTTGACCCAGCAATATTGCTTCTAGGACCGTATCCCCAAGAGATCAGGAAAATGCGAAAGGATCCCACATGTACAAAAATATTTATAGCAGCGCTCTTTGTGGTGGCTAAAAACTGGAAATCAAGGGGATGTCCATCAATTGGGGAATGGTTGAATAAATTATGGTATATGAATGTAATGGAATACTATTTGCTATAAGAAATGATGAACAGAAAGATTTCAGAGAGGCACAACTTTGTACACAGCATCAGCCACAGTGTGAGAGGAATTTTTCTGGTAGACTTAGTACTTCATTGAAATGCAAGGACTTAAAAAATTCCCAATGAACTCTTGAATTTTAATACTTCTATGCAACATGACTGGGGTGAAAATGTATTTAATAGAAATGTATGTGTAGAACCTATATAAAATTGTATGCCATCTCAGGGAAGAAGTGGGGAGAGAGGCGGGAAGGAGGGTAAAAAGTCTAAGATATATGGAAGTGATTGTAGAACACTGAAAACAAATAAAATAATTTAATTACAAGAAAAAAAATATAAGTCATTGGAGGAGCCCACAGCAGTCACAGAAGCAGCAAGCACAGTGCCAGGAGTTTTTTCTGGACCTCTATCCCCATATATTGGGGGGAGGACTGAGTTGCTGACAGTAGAGCCCCCATCACCACTGGAAGCAAGGAACTACCATGACAAAGAGGTCAAACATCATGTATATGGCTGAGGAAAGAAGAAAAAACTGGAAAAAAAATCAGACAATAGAATATTACTTTGGTGACAAGAAAGACCAAAATATACAAACTGAAGAAGACAACAAATTTAAAGCTCCTACTTCTAAAGCCATCTAGAAAAATATAAATTGATCTCAGACCATGGAAGACCTTGAAAATAAAACAAAAGAAGTATAAGAAAATTTGTGAAGGGAAATGAGTGATGCAAGAAAATCATGAAAACTGAGTCTACTGCTTCCTAAACATGACCCTAAAAAATCCTAAAGAAAATAAAACCTTAAAAAATGACTAACCCAAATGGCAAAAGAGATCCAAAAAGCCAATGAGGACACGAATGCTTTAAAAAGGAGAATTGGTATGATGAAAAAGGAGATCCAAAAGGTTACTGAAGAAAATAATTTCTTAAAAGATTAGAACGGAGCAGATGGAATCTCATGACGTTATGAAAAATCATGAAATTATAAAACAAAACCAAAAGAATGAAAAAATAGCAGACAGTATGAAATAACTCATTGGAAAAACAACTGATCTGGAAAATAGATCAAGCAGAGACAATTTAAAAATTATTGGACTACTTGAAAGCCATGATAAAAAAACTGCCTAGACATTATCTTTTCAGAAATTATCAAGGAAAATTCCCCTGATATTCTACAACCAGAGGGTAAAAGAGAAATTAAAAGAATTCATTGATCATCTCCTGAAAGAGATTCCAAAAGGAAAACTCTTAGGAATATTGTAGCCAAATTCCAGAGCTCCCAGGTGAAGGACAAAATATTGCAAGTACCCAGAAAGAAATAATTTGAGTATTGTGGAAATACAATCCGTAAATGAGACCAGAGATGAATAGAAAATTTGACTTTTAAATACAAGAACCAAGAGAAGCATGAAAAGATAAACAGGAAAGAGAAATCACAAAGGACTTACTAAAGTTTAACTGTTGACATTCCTACATGGAAAGATAATATTTGTAACTCTAAAGTTTTCTCAGTATTGGGGTAGAGGGATTATATATGCAGACAGAAGGCACAGGTTGAGGTGAGTATGAAGTGATGACATTTAAAAAATATATCCCCTCCCATCCTCCCGGCCTGGCTGCTGGGGACCAAAAGCGGATCAGACAGCAGGAGGCTGTGGACGACACTGGATGCTAGGAGCGGAGGTAGAGCTAGTAAGTCATTATCATGTGGCTGCCATGGGTGGGGCGTCCTGGACAGCGGGCCAATGAGCAGAAGGGCGAACTGAATGTTGAGGAAGAGTGCCTCCCCCACCCACAGTTACTGCTGCTGCCCACACACCTCACCCCTAACGTGCAGGCAGTGAAGCACGTGGATCCTTCAACATGTTGCTGAAGGCCAAGAACCACACATGCACATGCTAGAAGAAGCGCTCACCTGAGCCCCGCTCCTGTCCCTCCTGCCCTGGGGCCTTTTCTCCCGCACAGGTGCATCAAGAATGGAGGGTAATTGGATCTCAACCCCCATTCCCCCAGCCTCCAATCCCCTCTGTGCCCCACTCGCTCCTACCAAATCTCCCCTGGCTCTTTTCTCTCCAGCGGACCCCGCAGGTGCTATGTGCCCACCTGGGGCTTCCTGAATCACATGGGAATCCCCTGGAGACTCAGACACCCAGTCTGTCATGTGCATGGTTGGAGCCATTTTAAAACTCCCCTCCCTCCCCACACTAGCAGGAGGATAACTTGGGCAATTGAAGAATTTTATGGAAGGTTCAAGAGAAATGTAAATTAAAACAATCCTGAGGTAGTACCTCCTACCTATTAGACTGGGTAAAAGCAAAGAAAAGGAGAATGATAAATGTTGGAGGGGGGTGGGTTAAGTGGGAAAATTGAGACTCTAATGTGTCACTTGTGGAGCCAAGAATTGATTCAATCATTATGTAGAGCAATTTGGAACTATGCACAAATATTAATAACAGCTCTTTTCTGGGGGCATAGAATTGGAAATAGAGAGGATGTCCATAGATCAGGGAATGGCTGAACAATTTGTGGTATATGCTTTTGAAGGAATACTATTTTGATATATTAATGCATTGTTAGTGGAGTTCTAAATCTGTACGACCATTTTGGAAAGTAATTTGGAATCAAGAAAATAATGTCCTCCTTACCCAGAGATTCCAGGACTAAGTTTTTACCCCAAGAAGGTCACAGGTAAGAAAAAAGTCCCCATATAGACTAAAATATGTACAAAGAATAGGAAACAAGGAGGTATTCATCAATTGTAGAAGTCCAGTAACAATGCATGCGTTCCTATAACACTCCAATATTGACAATTTTCATTTTTTGGTTATATTTGTCTGTTTACTGAATACAAAGCAAAACCTGAGTGTTGTTTTAATATGAATTTCTCTTATTCTTATTGTTTTGGAGCATTCTTTCATATGGTTTTTAATAATTTGTGGTTCTTTTGAAAATTGTTACTATCTTACTTATCTTGGAAAATAGCTTTTGAAAAGAAGTTATATTTTTACCCCTTTATCTGCTTCCTTTCTTATCCTTGATGCATTAATTTTGTGTGGAAGTTCTTCCATTATATGTTGAAAGTTTTTTTATTTTTGTAATAGTTCTTCTTTAGTTAGCAATACATCAGTCATCCATATCTGTAAGAGGTATAGGATTTGCTTTTCTTCTAATTTTTTTGTGGTATGATTATTAAATTCAGGTCACATGTCCAACTGTTGTTGTTTCCCTCCTAGCCTGATATTTTTGTTTTCTTTGACTCATTAAAGGGGCCATGCCCTGACTACTTCTTAAACAGGCCTATTCAATGAATGGGTGCTAGCTACCTCACCTTAAGTGAGTACCTGCATGGACCTTAGCCTAAAGGGGACAAGGTCTCCCAGTGCATCCTGGGTTATCTGCAGCCATCCTGATGAATATCAGGTCACTGGATTCAGATGACTCTGGAGGAGAAGTGAGGCTGGTGACCTTGCACAACCCTCACTCACTCAAAACAAAATCAAGTGCAGGTCATGTCATTTCTCTGATGGCATGGTCTTTTTCAGAAACGAAGGATAAGCACAACCACATTTTCAGATAAGAAATGATGAACTATATGCTCTTAGAAAAACCTGGAGACTTACGTGAGCTGATTCAAAATGAAATGAGTACAACCTGGAGAACACTGTACACACTAACAATAATATTGGAAGATGATCACCTGTGAATGACTTAGCTATTTTTGCAATATAATGATCCAAGACAATTCTGAAGGACCTCTCCTGAAAAATGCTTTCCATCTACAGAGAAAGAACTGATCAAATCTATATACATATCAAAGTATCCTTTTTTAACTTTATTTTTCTTGGGGTTTTATTTTGGTCTGTGTTTTCTTTTACAACATGACTAATATGGAAATATGTTTTGCATGATTTGATATGGATAAATAACCTATATCAAATTGCTTACCTTCTCATTAGGGATGTAGGGAGAGGAAAGAATTTTGAACTCAGTTCTGAAAACAAATGTTGAAAATTGTTTTTACATGTAATTGGAGGACAACAAAATGTTAAGTTAAAAAAAAGACTTAAAGAATCAGTTCATTTTTATCCTCACAAGAACTTTGGAAATTAAGTGCTATTATTATCCCTCTTTTACATGATTCCCATTTCACAGAAGAGGATAATGAGGTATATAGAGCTTGTGACTGGCTCAGAGTCACACAACTAGTAAGTTTCTGAGGATAGATTTGAGCTTTAGCTTTCCTTGCTCCCAGGAAAACACTTTATCCAGTGTAACACCTACTTGCTGAAACTCAAAGTGAATCACCTTTATTCCTCAGACATGAATTATATCATTATTCTGGGCAAGGCTCTATACTACATGCAAGGAATACAAATCCTAAAGGAAAACTGTGTTCACCTTCTTCAAAGAGTTTCATTCACTGGCAGGACACATCTGTACACTGAGAAGCATGAACAAGGAAATCGGAGGAAGGACAAAAGACTAAAGATGCTGTGGGTGTCAGACAAACTCCACGAAGGAAATATAGTAGGACTGAAAAGGAGGAAACAGTGAAAGATCAAAATTGTTACAAGAAACTGGTACCATAGTCAAGGAAGTAATGAGAAGAACCTGACCTGTGGTAGTGGATGCTGTGGCTGCACAAGTAGGAAAATTGGGACAGATGTGGGAGGTTAGGAGATCTTTAGAGATCACCTTGTCATATCACCTCATTCTGCAGTGATGTTTTAGAGGCAGCTACTCAGAGATCATCTAGGTGAAAAACCTCAGTTTACAGGGGAAGAAGTTGAGACCCATTAGGTTAAGTGGTTTGCCCTAGATAGGTTACAGAGGGCATGGATTCCAACCTAGGTGCTCTGTCTCCAAATCCAATGGTCTCTTCCAGCATACTATATTGTTCCCTATATAGGCAAGGTTCAGAGAGCAAAATATGTAAGAATCCAGTTTTCTGAAATGCTTTTTGCATAATTCAGAATGAATGAAGACAAGACTGCTCTCAATAAGCAACACAGCCTTTAAAACTACCTGTGATGTACATAGAACCTGTTTCTGAAGCCAGCTTAGTGACTTTGGGATAATTACTTAACCTCTCAAAACCTCAGATCCTTTATCAATAAAATGGGGACAGTTATAATACACTGGGCTATTACAAGATTCCAATGAGATAATGCAAAGTATTCCAAAAGTCTTAATGTAGTTTAATTAGAAAAATTGTAAGAATTTGGGGATACTCTGTGAAGTACCACATAAATGTGACCTAATTGATATTAATTGGGTGTGTGTTATTCCCTCCTTAAGCCAAATCTGAGGAGAGTAAGGGTCACTTATTCCTTCACATCTCCCCCATCTTTCCCTTCATTGTAAAAGGCCTTTCTTGCCTCTTCTATGTGGGATGATTTACTACATTCTACCTCTCCCTTTCTCTTTCTCCCAGCACTCTCTTTCTCCCAGCACATTACTCTCAACCCTTAATTTCATTTTTTAAGTATCCACCCTTCATAGTCACCTTACCCTGTGCTCTCTCTATATATAAACATACACACATACATACATATACACCCACATATATATTCACATACACACAAACACATAAACAGTATACACATGCATACATAAACATACTCCAATAACATACCTACATCTATATACATACATGCATATGTGTGCATGTATATATGTATACACACACAAACATACACACACACATTCCCTCTAATTACCCTAATATTGAGAAAGGTCTAATGAACTTCCAAATCCATGTCTTCTTTGTCTCTCTCCCAGAGAATCATCCTTGGTATCAGAGAATGAAGAAGGGAGAAAAGCAGTTGAGAAAAGTCAATCCACATCTCAGTGGAATCTGACACCATGTGTAGCAAAGTGTTTAGGGAAAACAATTCTTTCCCTTTGATCCAGGATGCATGTTCATTCATGACAGCTAGGTAGTGCAGTGGATAGAACACTGGGGCTGGAATCAGGAAGGCCTAAGTTCCTTCCTATTGGACATCAGCCACTAGTTGTAAAAGTGCCTAGCATAGTGGTTGGCACATAGTGGCTACAATATAAATATTGCCTATTCTGTATTGTTATTCAGCTTCCCAGGAGAATTAGAGCAAACTTTGTGTCAGACAAAAGTGTGTATTTTATGGCTCTGTTTTCAGGAGGGTTATAAAAAGATGTTTGGGGATAGAGCTCATTTTAGCAGCATGCAGTATCCTTAGAAGCAGAAGAAGTCAGGTGAAAGGCATGGACAGAGACACAAAATCTTTCAGGCATCAGAGCCACACCGACCTTCCCCCCATTTGAATTTAATGCTTTGCCTGCCCATGACAGAGTTCACAATATGTCCTCTGTTAGTAAACATGCCTGTGGGTTCACTTTCTATTTGTTTATGGTACATTTGGGGAGTGGGAAGGGTTGTTTGTGTGAGTGCTGTGGACCAGGAATTTCTTTTTTTAATTTCCATATTTATTGGGATCCTCCCAAAAGCAGAAGCCTCATCTTCAAGGACTATTAAGTTCCCAATTCAAAAGGACAGGTACTAGGGAAGCAGCTATCATTTCCTTGGAAAGTATCCTGCCCTGTCTTCTCTGATCTCTGGGCTCCCTTTGGGTCCTAACATACCATGATACCAGGAAGTTTCCCTTATCTTCCTCTGTGTTGCCTTCTGTCCTAAGTTAAAGTGCTCAGTGTAGGTCCCAGTATGTGCAGGATGTCCTTAGAGCCTGATTGACGCCACATAGAGGACAATGGTGGAATGGAGAATTCACTGAAGGTATGAGACCTCCAGGCAGGATCCCAGGAGCAGGTAATCAGAGCCAAGAATATCCAGAATGTGTTGTTGAATTACCAGGTTCCCAGCTGGGACCAGGATATCCATTTCCTGGTCACAGAAAAATGTTACATGCACAGACATCCCCCACCAACAGCAGTAGCCTGTTCTGGAAATTAATTATGATGGGAATGACCCTCACTTTAGGGGCCAACTCTCTGGTGATGGGGAACACTCATGGGTACCTAGCAGAAACTGACCTTTGGCAAAGGCTCCTGGTGTGCTGCTTAAATGGTCAGGCAGGCAGCATTTCAGGGACTGCAGTGCCAGACAACTCATGGAATTCTTGCTTCCTGTGAGTTGGACCCAGTTCTGCTGGCACATCAACATTGGGAAATTCTGGGATTGGAGCAGAAGGTTTATCTACAGTCCCTGTTGAACGGTCTCATCTTGTCAGTCAGGGATAGCTGGGAGGATGAGCCCAGGGAGCCTGTTCAATTATCCTCTGAAAAAGCAGAAACCGATGAATTATGGGCTTGCAGGTCATGGTTCCTGGGGCCAAGAGGAGACAGAGATGCCTGGGGGCCCAGCCTAGGGGGAAGGAGAAGCAACAGTGGCTGGGAAGCCCCTCACCTCTTTTGCCACCCCCTTGAATATAAAAGAAGTCACCACCACCAATTCCATCTTATTTTTCAGTGAACAAGCAGTTACTTTGCGTGCTTGTTGCGGTTCAGGCATGTCTTACTCTTTGTAACCCCATTTGGGGTCTTATTGGCAAAAATAGTGAACTGGTTAGCCTTTTTTCTTCTCCAGCTCCTTCTACGGATGAGGAAACTGAGGCAAACAGGGTGAGTCACTTGCTCAAGATCACACAGCTAGTAGGTATCTGAGGCTAGATTTGAACTTAAGGAAGATGAGTCTTCCTCACTCTAGGACTGGTCCTCTAATCAGAACACCCTCTGCCTGTCCCACTTTCCTTTTATTTACCCTCAATTTAAAAGAAAAAGGAAACCCTTGCTTTAAATATTCATAGTCAAGTCAAACAAATCCTGACAGTATCCTTATCCAAAAGTGTCTCCTATGTTCTGCTTTTAGAATCCACCCTGCCTTCTTGGACAAAGAGAAGTCTTAGTGAAGAAACTCCCTTTACTCACTCATCTAAACAACCTTCAACAAAGGACAGTCTTGGAGGATTGCCTGGACAATGAAGAAGAGGCTATCCCTGAATTAGACAGCCAGTGTGGTACTTGAACCTGACTCTTGGAGACTGTTAGGCCAGCTTTCTAGCCACAACTATACTATTCTGCTAATGCTGGCTGAAATAAATGGAAGAAAGAACAGCCATTTCACTTGGAGCTTATAGCAGAAACAGGGATTTGAGAAAGTATTTCCACAGTCCAAGCACCCAGAAAAGAATCAAGGAAAGGAAAGGAAGATTGCACCTGCTCCAGCTCATCCTGAAGCCCAAGAATTCCCTCCCCCAGCACCTCTGACCCTTCAATTTCAATCATTCTTGAAAGTCTAATTCAAGTGCTCCCTTCTCCATGAATTCTTCCCTGATCTCCCTGTCAGTAGCACTCTTCCTCCATAGAACTCACATTTTACAGGATCTTGAACCTCTCAATATTATCTTGTGATATCATGGATAGTTACCTGTCAAACCAGTGCTAGACTGTGGACCTCATGAGAATAGGGGCCCTATGACTTAAGAAACTTTGGCCCTCCTCAGGAACAGAGTGCTCTCCAAGTACTGGACACCTAGTAACATCAGTTTGATTGCCTCAAGACCAGATGATGAATAAAGGAGGGGATTAGGTAGCTGGCTGGCCCTTTGGGTATATGGAGTCCCACATAGGAAGGAGTAAGGAGGACCTCAGTTCAAATGTGGCCTCAGACACTCAGTTATGTGACCCTGAGCAAGTCACTTAACCCTGTTTGCATCTGTTCCTTTTTTGTAGAATGAGCTAGAGAAGGAAATTGCAAACCACTATATCATTACAAGAACATTCCAGAGGGGGAAATGGAGAGTCAAACATGAATCAAATGATTCAAGAAGAAGAACAAAACAGCAAAAACAGACAACAAGGATAGCTTCTCTGGACATGGCCACACCTCTGCCCCCAACTGAACAACTGAAAATAAGTGGTGACACTACTGTATTAGAGACATTATACTTCAAAGCCTCCCTCCCAAGAAAAAGCTATCCAGCTAATATTTGGTGCCAGTTTTATAGCTCTAGTTATTGAAAATAGGACTAAAACATGCCATACAGGACAACTATGTTATACTGGGACTTTTCTGGTGTATTTCATATATTTTTCTGGACACAATATATCCAAACCTTTGTTATTTTATCAGAAGCAAAATCAACAAAACTCTCATTAAGAAAAGTTTCCCCCTGGAGCACAAAAATTTGGAAAATGAGAACATACATCATGGTTGGTAGGGTCTGACCTAAGTAGAGTCAAAGTAGGAAACTCCCTATGTGATAAATAACATGGGCGAATATTCTAACTTTTCAGTCTCAGTTTCCTCAGCTAAATAAATGAGAAGTAAAATAGCTTCCCTCTTGTAATCATAATGGTATGATGAGGATCAAATTACACAAGATGATAATACTTTTAATGGATTTTGTGAACAGCAAAAGATTAAATAACAGAAAGGTATTATTACTAAGTCATCATTATTGAGGGACAGGCACCAGAAGACCCCAGATGTCTCAATCTGTCACCTCACTCTCACCCTTCATTCACTTTATATTGTCAGAATCATCCCTGTTGAATTCATCTTGCAAATTCCTTAGGTTGACAACAGTAATACAGTAATAACCATTAAGATAATGGAAGAAATTTAGTGTAGCATTGCTTCAGAATACAGAAGGGACACGTTAAAACCCTTGGGTTTGAGTAAAGCTTTGAGCAAAGGTTGGAAAGATGATTTGGAGAAAGTAGGACACAGTGGAGTCTGGAAATGATAGGGCATTCTGGGTACCCTCTTGGGAGAAAGCTAAAAGGGAAATGAAAGGACACCAAAATCATAGAATGCTTAATTACAGCACCAAATTTCTTAGGAATACCTAGACTGTTTAATCAACTCTTTTGTCCTCTTCAAGGTCAGCCATATTAAAGGAACATGCATTTAAATACTACCCTATTTTACCTTAATCAAGGATCCACACCTTAAGGAACACTTAGAAGAAAAATCCTTTCTTGGGACCATTCCAAAGAGGGTAGAATAATGTCCCCCTCCAGAGTTAGAATGAAATGCCACAATAGGAACAATCCTATACTGAAATATACATGAAATACACGTGAATGTATTTTAAACTGTGATCGTCCCATGCTAATTTGTGAAAGAGGTAAAGTTTGTCTTCAGGAAAAGTGCTTTCTAGTCTTCTCCCTACCTACATTTCTTTGTCACCTTCCTTCCTTTTGAAGGTGATGCCCAGCTGCACTCAACCAGCTCAGGAACTCTCCTTAAATTTCACCCCCAAGCCTACAAAATTCTATACCAAAATCCCTATGCCAAATCCCATTCTGGATTACATAATCCCTAGAGTGTATTATACATTTCTTCCTTCTCATTCAGCATATTTGACATGACTGGGAAGAGTTTGTTCTCAGGAAATGAAAACATATCCCTTTCACATATCCCTTGTTTGAAGTATAGAGGCTTATCCTCATTTAATATGCACTTTCTATTCTCTCCAGACATCCTGAGAGTCTTTCCTTCTTGGAAGAATTCTTTTGTGAAGGCATAGTAGTTCATCTTTTGCCTCATTGCTTACCCAGCCTTTATCACTGAATGAGTGTTGCCTTAGAAAAATCAAGGCCTGGGAAAAACCTTAGTTTAAAATGGTCAAAGTCTCCCACTGCATCTGGGGTCACTTCCTTTGGTGTTGACATATGTTTTGCACAGGACTCTGATGACTGTAGCAGAGAGTGGGCTAATGATTCTACATCTCTGTCTCACTTCAACCCAATTAACTTACAAGACAGGATATCACCCTCCTGATGCCACTGCCCGTGTTTGATAATGAATTGCATATATAAATATACATGTATGTGCATGTAACTGCAAGTTACTGTAACAGTTACAATCCAAACACTGTGTTTTGATCATCTCTTTAGATACAAAGCCCACCTTCTGGGCTCAGGCAGCAAAGTTCAACTGAGCCAGCTACTAAGAGAACTTGCTAAATAGTGAGAAGGAGATTAAGTGGAACCTCGCTGAAGACCTGCTGTCTACTCTCTGTGGACATTGCGACTTCTTCCCCATTGACATATATATTGACTCCTCCCAGAACCAGCTGTATCACCAGTAGATCCATTTCAAGCTTCTGCTACCTCTGGCATGGTAGATAAGTTTAAAAGCCAATAAGAGTCAGCAAAATCTGTTGGTAGCCAGTGAAAAGGGCTCTGTCAGACAATGAGATAAAAAATCTGGTGTCTGGGATAGGGGAGGGGCGGAGTCAAGATGGCAGAGTAGAAAGACGAATATACTCTAGCATTTCCCCCACAGCCCACAAAATACCTGCAAAAAATTACCCTCAACAAATTGTAGTGCAGCAGAAGTCACAGAGCAACAGAGTGAAAGAGGTTTCCAACCAAAGGTAACCTGGAAGGCCAACAGGAAAGGTCTATCTCATGGGACGCTGAGCAGAGCAGAGCACAGCCCTGGCCACACTGTACTGAGAGGAACAGGACCTGAACAGACCTCTGGGGCAGAATTCCAATCAGGGAGGGTCCCAGATCCCTCAACCCACAAGCAACAAAGAAAGCTCCAAAGGTTGATGTGGGAGGGCTTTCCCAGCTGGGAGAGAGGGAAGCAGGGTCCCTCCAGTAGAGGCTAAGGCAGCAGCAACAGCAACAGCAGTGAGCAGTGGGTGGCTATGGGTGGCATGGAAGTAGCCTGGATCCATTGTCCAGGCAGCTCAGCTTAAAGCTTCTGGGGGAATTGAGCAGCTGATCTGAATGTCAGCCTTGCACATGGTACTGGGGGGAGGAGGAGCACTAGGACCCTCCACTTGACAAAGGATTCAGAAGTCAAGCAACTGGCTGGGAAAATGCCCAAAAAAGGGGAAAAAATAGGACCATAAAAAGTTACTTTCTTGGTGAACAGGTGTCTCCTTCCATCCTTTCAGATGAGGAAGAACAAGGCATACTGTCAGAGGAAGTCAAGACTTCTGCCTCCAGTACCTCCAAAATGAATATGAAATGGGTTCAAGCCATAGAAGAGCTTGAAAAGCAAGTCAGCAGCTTGCTAAAGGAGAATCAAAAAAATGTTGAGGAAAATAACACCTTTAAAAATAGGCTAACAACTAGAAAAAGAGTCCAAAAAGCCAATGAGGAGAAGGAGGCTTTAAAAAGCAGAATTAACCGAATGGAAAAGAAGGTTCAAAAGCTTACTGAATAAAATTGTTCTTTAAAAGAGAGATGAGTTCAGGGAGGCTAATGATTATGAGATAAACCAAGAAGTTAAAAAACAAAACCAAAAGAATGAAAAAAATAGAAGATAATGTGAAACATCTCACTGGAAAAACAAGTGACCTGGAAAACAGATCCAGGAGAGACAATTTAAAAGTTATGGGACTACCTGAAAGTCATGATCAGAAAAAGAGCCTAGACATTTATCTTTCATGAAATTATCAAGGCAAACTTCCCTGATATTCTAGAACCAGAGGGCAAAATAAATATTGAAAGAATCCACGAATCACCTCCTGAAAGAGATCTGAAAAGAGAAACTCCGAGGAATATTCTGGTGAAATTCCAGAGTTCCCAGGTCAAGGAGAAAATATTTTAAGCAGCTAGAAAGAAACAATTTTACAATCAGGATAACACAAGATCTGGCAACTTCTACATTAAGGAATCAAAGGACTTGGAATAGGATATTCCAGAAGTCAAAGGAACTGGGATTAAAACCAAGAATCACCTACTCAACAAAACTGAGTATAATACTTCAAGGGAATAAATGGTCATTCAATGAAATAGAGGATTTTCAAGCATTCATGATGAAAAGACCAGAACTGAATAGAAAATTTGACTTTCAAATTTAAGAATCAAGAGAAACATGAAAAGGTAAATAGGAAAGAAAAATCATAAAGGACTTTCTAAAGTTGAACTGTTTACATTCCTACATGGAAAGATAATATTTGTAACTCTTGAGACTTTTCTCAGTACTTGGGTAGGTGGAGGGATTGTACATACACACACACACATACACACACACACACAAAGAGAGAGAGAGAGAGAAAGAGAGAGAGAGACGGGTTGAGTTGAATCATAAGAGATGATATTCATAAGAAAAATAAAATTAAGGGGTGAGAGAGGAAATATTTAGAGAAGAAAGGGAGAAATGGAATGGAGAAAGCTATCCCTCAAAAAAGAGATAAGAAAAATCTTGTTCAATGGAGGAGAAAAGGGAGGAGATGAGGGGAAAAAGTGAAGCTTACTCTCTTCACATATAGCTTAAGGAGGGAATAACATAATCACTAAATTTGGTATGAAAATCTATCTTACACTACAGGAAAGTAGGGGAGAAGGGGACAAGTGGGGTGAGGGGGATGATAGAAGGGAGGGCAAATGGGAGAAGGGAACAACTAGAAGTAAACACTTTTGGGAAGGGACAAGGTCAAATGAGAAAATAGAAAAATGGGGGGGCAGGGTAGGATGGAGGCAATATAATTAGTCTTACACAACGTGACTATTATGAAAGTCTTTTGCAAAATTATTCAGTCTTGCCTTCTCAGTGGGGATAGGGAGGGAGGGAGGGAGAGAGAGAAGTTGGAATTCAAAGTATTAGAAACAAATGTTGAGAATTATTATTGCATATAACTGGGAAATAAGAAATTCCGGAAATGGGGTATAGAAATTTATCTTGCCCTACAAGAAAAGAGAGAAGATGGAGATAAGGAAAGGGTGGGGCTTGATAGAAGGGAGGATCCATTGAGGGAAGGGGTAATCAGAATGCAAGGTGTTATTGGGTGAGGAGAGGGGAAAGATGGCGAGAAAACTTGGAACTCAAAAGTTTTTGGAAATGAATGTTGAAATCTAAAAATAAATAAGTATTTTAAAAAATCATGTCTCTTCTCTCACAAATTTCATTTAAAAAGCACAGTGTTGGGTCAGATATTCTCACATTTTTTCTACCTATTTTCCACACCCTTACAAGATATACCATTGTGCAATAGTTTTCTGCACATTTGGTTGAGATTTTAGCCTATGTTCTCACTGAAAAAGAAGAGAAAATGGATGTCCATCTATGCTTAATTGATGAGGTGATGGTTTCACATCTTCTTTTCTTCACTTACTACTAAAAGTCTTTAGAGTCAACATATTTTGAATCCATGCTCCAATATCCTCCTTGATTCCACTGCTAACAACTCTAAAACCATAAATAATGAAATGTTATCATCCAAAAAAAATTAAAGCAAATTTAGTTTTGTTTCAGTGCTTAAGATTCATGTTATGTCTGATATAAAATAGAATGTCCTCGTACTCAATAACAAAATGTCCTCTTGGAAAAGGGGCAAGGAAAAAGGGAATCAAAAGGCTGAAAGCAGTAACTCTATTCCTCATCCTATTAAGGGTAAGGCCAGTGACCATTTTACTTTAAGGTTGCTAGGGAGTCAAATATACTGCATGCAAGTGTTCATTTATAAAAGATGTATGTATTGTATGTATGTGTATATATACGTATGTGTGTATATTTTTGTGTGTACTAAATGTTTTCATTCTATTACTTAGTCTAGCATTGTCCTAGAAGAAAGAATATCAAGTATTACTCCAAGTCACCAGAAACAGAGAATATACAGATTTTATTCCCTACCCCTTGAGAAAGGCTTGAATTAGAATCCAAGAAGATTGAGATTTACTTCCTGGTACTGTTACTAACTCTCTATGTGACTTTCAATACATGCTTCCAGAAAAGTTAATTTAGGAGAGATTTCTTTTTATTGGCTAATTCAAAATGTTCATACATTGTCATCAGAAAGTGGTGTCCTACTCAGTGCCAAAGGAAGAATTAGGAAGTGACAAGGAAACATATTTTGACCCAATATTGTGTGACACTTCCTGACAATTAGAACTGTCCAAAGAACATTGAACTTTGAGGTACAAAGGTCTCTATAACTGGAAATCTTCAAGCAAAGTATAGATGACTTCTTTTTCAAGAATACTGTTGAAGGAATTTATGCTTGAGATAGGAATTAGACTTAATATCCTCTCAGATCTTAAAAATTCACTGTTTTTGGATGGTTCTTCATTTAGAGATATCTAATATAAGGAAAGCTATTACCCATCTTAGTCTTAGTCAACCTAGCTTACTAGCTTAGAATCCCTGTTCTGGTACTGTGTGTGACAGTTTCTTTGTCCATAAAGTAGATATATAAGATTCTCAAAAATTTTACTGTTCAGTTACATTTGTTCTGTTATAAAAATAAATTTTTCTCACTTCTCATTTCTCTCTCTCCCCATCCCTCCCTCCCTCCTCTGTTCTCTCTTTTAAATAAACTTTGAACTTATAATATTCTTTTTTTATCTTAGAAATCTCTGATTCCATATTTTCCTCAGTTTACTCATATTTTCTGTTTACTCATATTTTCAGTCCTTCCTGAATCAGAACTTTAGTCAGGGTCAGCTTCTTCCTTCTTAGACAGTGAGATCTTATTTCATTTTGATCTATTTTATCTAGACTCTCATCTCTGTTTTGTCCTACTAGTGATGTGTGTGCTTAGAATGCTGGCAGGAGATCTGAGTTCAAACTGGTTCTCAGTCACTTACTAACTGTGTGACCCTGGGCAAGTCACTTATCTTCTGTTTTCCTCAGTTCCTTATCTGTACAATGTTAATACACTGGAGATGGAAATCTCAAACCACTCCAGTGTGTTTGTCAAGAAATTTCCATGGACAGACTCTATGGGCTCAAGTAGTATTGGATATGACTGAATGACTGAAAAACTATAGCAGCAGCAAAACAGAACATTGTTTTCTATGAACCTGTAGCATCTCAGGTCAGCGTACTGTAAAGAGCTCCTAGAGCATTTCAGATTGATTTGTAAGCAACACAAGCATTTCAGGAAAATCAACCATAACTGCAAAGTAATATGATAATACAATCTCTCCTCTGCTTTTGTGCTACTCTACCTGCCACAGACAATTATTGATTTTCTGTTTCCTACTACCAACATTGGTTAGCACAATTTTATTAGGTTGATCTCCCCAAATCACTTGGAAGCTTATCTAGTAATGTGATGATTGCCAATTTTTTATTCCTGTAGACCCATGAAGTGTAGATAAAACCAAAAAGGTAACAGTAAGGCTTTCTGAAAAAGTCAAACCACTTCAGGTTCATCAAAATATGTGTACTGGTATCCTCATGGAAATAATCCATAATCCTGAAATCAGCATAATGAAATTTGTCAATTCCTCATTTTCTCCACCTCCAGTTCAAACAAAGGTTGATGTTTGTTTTGGATTAAATATGTGCTGCAGAGGCCTTCCATTATAACCTTATTTTTGCCTAGTAATCTAGCTCCTTTCATTGGGGAGGGTTCTCCGGTGTCTTGAAAATTCATTAGATGGTTCCATTAATAACATTAAGTGGAAGTATCCTATTTTCATACACCAGGTTCCCTTCTCTCCTATTCATTTTAACCTTCACTACAGATTTTCTGGAGAGAAAGTCTTACCAGCATAATGAAATCCATACTTAGAATATAATAATTGGACTTGCATCCTTGGTTTTGAGAGGAAAGTGCAAACATGGGATACAGAGACCCATTTCACTTTAGTAATTTAACAGCAGAAAACTCATGTCCTTCAAGCAAGAGATCCAGTTGCTCATCAGGCTGAGCAGCTGCATCAGCTTTATCAAGAGGTTGTGTGTGATTCCTCTCAAATGGAAGAAAAGCTTCTAGAACAAAAGAAATCCCCTAAGTTCTCAGAAGGGAGAAGTGCCCCTCATGAATTTTGTCAAGGGAGATGGGACTTAAATAAGAAGAAATATGTCTCTAAATATGGCAAACAAAAATTAATATTTCACAATTATATTAGTTGCCTCAATTTTACCCCATGTGTATAGGAATAACATTATTGTTAGCATTCTTATCGTGTTCTTTTTATTTATTTTTTTGGTAAGGCCACAGAGGGACAATGAACTGATTATTTCCTACACCCCTGATTTTGTGCAGAAGAAAACAGAAAGTCCATGCTCCCCCTTACTCATTATAAGCATATTTATTTGTTGTGAGGAAATTTCTCATGCAACTATCAAAGATCCTATAAAAATGATTATCTAAGGGTGGTATTTTAGACATAGTAACAACTGGATGGGAGAAGTACTTGTGAAAAGAGTGCATTACTATTGAAATTATGGGTTGGCCAATGAGAACTCATTCATTACAAGCAACCACAAAATACTCTGGCTGATGGGGATTCACTTTATAAACACTTTGTGTACATAATGCTGGGCATGCTCTGGAAAGGAGAATAGTGGCTTTGATTGTACTTAGAAGCTGGTTCCCCAGATTACAAGTGAGGGATTGGATCAGGTCATGCACACCTCACATGCTTCCTAAGTACTGGACTCTCATTGATCACTTCTATCACACTGGTACTCTTCCGTGAGTTAGGAATCCAATGGGGCATGCTACATGCAAATAACTAACATGGAATCACTTTCAGCAAAGACACAAATAGTTACAGGTCATCCCCTTTCCAGTGTTGTTCATACCATTCATGAGAGGTAGCATGTTGGAATGTAGGCCTTAGGATGAGATCTGAATCTAGATCCTAGCTCCATCCATTAGTTGTTGAAAGACTTGGAATAAACAGCTTTAGCTCTTAGGGTTTGTTGGAGAGAATATTCAAAGCTACTTTCCAGGGTGGTTGTGAAAATCAAATGAGATGATCTTTGACAGGTACTTAGCTCAGTGTCTTGCTCTTAGTAGGTACTTGATAAATATTTATGTCCTTCCCCTTTTTATATTGCTGGAAGCATTTTAGAGGGAAGATACATGAACAGACCTATCATATGGAGGGAAAGAGACCATCATAATCATTCTCTCCTCACCTTCTACAGTATGAAACCAGTGAGAAATTCCAGCAATCTTTAAAATGTTGCAAAAGTTACAGAGGAGGTCGCTGAAAAAGTGATTGATTGGAAAAGAACATCAAACTACTCTGAGCAAGAAGCCAGAGAGCACTTAGAATGGCCAACAGACCTTGGAACTTCTCAGTTATAAGCAATATACAGAAATAAAGAGCTGTTGAAGAAGTAGTAAAATGAGGAAAAAAAACCAAATACTTTCCCCCCTACTTTCTAAAAAGAACCATTTTTACAAGAGGAAGGAAGGAAAGGGTCAGTCACAATTTAGTATGGTTCCAATTAAAAACAGTTTCTCATATGTGTTGCTTAGAGAGTTATAATCTTATGCAATTCCTATGGAATTCCCTTTTGACTTTTTAGCCAATCACTTGTTATCTTTCCTTTCACCAAATTTCCTAAAAAATTCTTTCCTTGTATGAAATGTCTCCATCAAATAAGATCGAATCTTCAAATATATTTCTTAATAACTAATTCAATATTAATTAGGCATCTACTGGCAAAAGCCTGTGTACAATAGTTTTTTACTTGAGTAAATATGACAGCAATGAAATTAAGTATCTTTCATATTAAAATGTTGCATTACAGTTGTGCTGTTTTTATGCACTCATTATATTCTACAAAAAATGTTAATCAAATTCTTTATGTGGTTACATTGCTGTTTACTGGGGGCGGGGGGGTAATAGGGCAGCTGTATGGTGCAGTGGATAGAGTCTTGGACCTGAAGTAGAAAGACTCATTGTCCTGAGTTTAAATCTAGTCTCACAAAATATGTGACTCTGGGCAAATCACTTAGCTCCACTTGTCTCAATTCTTTATCTGAAAAATATGCTGGAAGTCAATGGCAAATCACTCCAGTACATTTGCCATGAAAACCCTAAACAAGGTCATGAAGAGTTGGAGATGACTGGAATGATTGAACTTTTTTTTATTATGTGTTCAAGTGTTCTTTTTATCATTCAGTTACTGTTAAGTGGGAGATAATGTGTAGATAAATGAATAAATATCAGTTAATCTGAAGAGGGAGAGTGCATTAACAAATGGAAATAGACTTTTTTTGGGTTTTTTTTGTGGGAAGTTCCACACAAGGATGCAATAAGAAACCTGTTGATATTTAAGAACTGGAGTGATTGGAAAGTACCTGACCTTAGAAACATTATTTTGGCACCTACATCAAATGTGGATTAGAGGAGGGAGGAAATGGAAGGCAGAAGACAAATTCCGAATCTTTTACACTATTGAAGGTAAGCAATGATTAGGACAGTGTTTGTACAATTGTAGAGAAGATGATGTGAAAGAAATTTTGAGACTAGACTCAACAAAACTTGGAAAGGACTTTATTACAGGTGCTTTTAATGTTTCAAAAAGTCCTTACTGGATTGTAAACTCCATGAGGGCTGGCACTGTACAGGTGTCCCAAAAGTCTTAGTCCAGTTTTAAGATATGGAAGGTTATTCTCAGCAATACAATAATCCAAGACAATTCTTAAGGACTCATGACAAAAAAAAAATACTATTTACTGCCAGAGAAAGAACAAATGGAATCTAAATGCTGAAGAAATCACAAGATTTTTCATTTTCTTTTTTTTCCTATTTTTTCACCTTTAGGTCTGTGTCTTCTTTAAAACTTGACCAATATGGTAATGGATTTCACATGATTGAACATGCATACCCTATATCAAATTGTTTTCTGTCTCAGGGATGGTGTAGGTGAGGTAGGGTAGGTAGGGAGAAAATTTCTGATTAAAAATAAATGATTGTTAAAGGTTTTTACATGTAATTGGGGATGAACAAAATACTTTAAAAAGACACTGAAAGTTTTCTTATCACTTTCCTTATTAAAGCTTGAAACTGTTCTAAGACTGTTAAGGCAGACTATATTTACTCTCAAAAGCTCTAATCTTGTGCACAAAAGGTAAATGCCTAAAATAATGAATTGAAATTTAGAAATATATTTGAAAATATTTGAAAAGATGTCAGTTCAGGGAGTCTTCATACTAGAAAAGAACACTTTTCTAGGAAATGGCTTAAAAATCTGGTTAGATACTGTATGTTCTATTGTTTATAAAACAATGGCCTTCTTATACAGCTGTCTTAAAGAGATGAATTTCAAAAAAATAATTTGCCACTGATGCTTTTTCTTTTCTTTTTTATGTGACATTTTTCCCCTTTGTAACTCATGGATTTTAGAGTATCTGATATGAAAAAGATGGGTTTTAACACTGAATTTTCAGACGAGAAAATCATTAATCAACTCAAGCACATCATGTAAGTGTATGAAATTTCTTTAATTATGTCTAACAGCAGATCAACTAGTGTTTGTTGGACTTTCCAAGAGAACAAATGATATCACAGACATTAGATGCTTTTATTTCTTCACTGTAACCAACCAGACCTAATTTGTTTTTTGTAATTGTTTGTACATGACATGTAGAAAGCACCTAGAGAATGAATAAAATATGTTTGGGATTTTCATTTATCTATTCTGTAATGTTTGTTACTTGCATTTTTTCCCTTTCTTTCTTATTTCACCCTTTCACATTATTTCTCTTTGATTTTACTCTGCCTTATGTCACCTATTATTTTTTTTTGAGGTAGTCATTTCCTGAGATTTCATCACTGTGGGAATTCCACTAATACATATCAGCAAGTATATAGTTTCCAGTATTGGCTTCTATTCGTACTTTGGGCTGTAATTTATTGACTTAATTATCTGAGGTGCTGACAGGTTGGAAGGTAAAGCCAGAGTAACAGTATTTATAAAAGGTAGGATTTGAACCTGCTTCTTCCTGTCTCCATGGCCAACTCGTATTACACTAAGTACACAATGCTGTTTAAAGGAGAACACTTATTCTATAATATATCATTGTACTCTTTGTGCATATTTAGACTATTTTGGACCCATAGTTAAAAGATGTATGGTTGATGTTTCCCTTTCGACAAAAATGAGCATTTAATGATCATGCATAAAATATCTAGGGATAGAAAGATCATTTAAATGTTTTAAATGCTGATTAAAATACTGTGATACCAATACAGAATGTATATGCTGGCCTCAGGGTAGCCAGTTTTCAATCTGGCCAAGTGTAGAATTGTAAAGAGCCTGTTTCTTCTGAGTATGCTTAATTAATGGGCATGTGCTTTCTGTGAAGAAAAATCTTCCTATTGGCTTCAAGAACTGATGACTAGAGTTTCCAATTTAAAATCATAGTAAAGGAATGAATGGTCTATCTATCTCTATCTCTGTTTCCCTCTCTCTCTGTTTCTGTCTCTGCATTGTTGTCTCTATATCTCTCTCCATCTTGGCTTCAAGCAGGAAGGCTCCCCAAAGAGCTAGGTGGAGGAAGATTGATTGCCTTGTCTCTTTGTGTACCACCCAACCATAGTAACTTTAAGACACATAGCTACCAGTCTTCTTGTAATTTTTTCCTGATCTTAGGCTACTGAACCTTCCTAGATGGAGTGTTTGTATAACCTGAGAAGCTCAGAAGGTCTCCAAATCCCATTGTCTGTTGGAGCTGAACGATTGTCACATCAGTCTCTCCTAGAGGCAGAGGAGGAAGTGTCCAGTAGAGGGAGAGTTTGCTGACATTAGTGGAGGTAGCTGCAATAGTTAGGGAAAGATAATCACACTTGAGAACAGTAGCTGCTTTGGGACTGTAACCTCTCAAAGTGCCATGCAATCTAGACAGGAGTCAACCCTTAGAATCCGGTTAGAAGCTCCCCTTGAGGGAACTTTATGAGAATTCCACAGAAGAATAAAAAGTCTGAAAATGCTGGATTTATGAGTTATCCCTTTGCTACATGTTTTCCTAACATGCATTTCACTACCACTGTACTTTATAAGTTAGAACTCTCTCTACACTGGAAATTCCATTTCTACCAGGTAGGACATGACCCAAACCTGTTGGGGTGGGGAGGGTATTATATCAACTCTTATTACAAATCTCTTTGAGGATTGCCTTTTCTAAAAGTCAGTTGTCTCCCTGGTCAATTGTTAGCAAGGAAAATAGCACTAGGGGCTTGTGTGCAGTTATGCTAGGAGAAGCCTCCCTGGGTTTTCTGTCAGTCATTTTAAAAACATTTATCAAGCACTTATTACTTGTCAGGAATGGTGCTAAGCATGGAACACAAAAAGAAACAAATGACAGCTTCTGTTCTCATGGAGATCACAATCTAATTGGGGAGACAACAAGAAAGGAATATGCACAAACAAGGAATATATAGGATAAATAGCAAATAATTAAAAGTGGGAAAAGACTTGAATTAAGGGGTATTGGATGGGGCAGCTTGTTGGCACAGGGGATAGAGCACCTAGAATCATGAGGACCTGAGTTTACATCCAGCTTCAGACACTTAGTAGCTGTGTAACCCTGGGCAAGTCACTTGACCCTGTTTGACTCAGGTTCTTATCTGTAGAATGAGTTGGAGAAGGAAATGGCAAATCATTCAAGTTTCTTTGCCAAGAAAACCCCAGTCACAAAGACTTGGAAACCCTGAACCACCTCCCAGGGTTACTGTAAGGACCAAATGAGATAATAAGATTAAAGTGCTTAGCACAGTGCCTCTCACATAGTAAGTGCTATATAAATATTACCTATTATTATTATTGCAAAACAACACATATGACCTTTTCTTACAGAAGGAAATGACTTTAACATTTAGCCCTATTTTATTTTGCATTTCATAATGTAGTTGATCACAAACCAAAAGTTCAAAGATATTGTAGCCAACTGTGGAGAGCCATGGATTCCAGAAGGACAGAGTTATTGACGATCAGTCCAAATCTAGAATGCTGTGTTCAATTCTAGATGCCACATTTTAGGAACAAGACAGAGAAGGTCAATACACATCCAGGAGATTGCAACCATGACGGTAAGATCGTGTCATGGAAGGAGAAAGGAAGACTTGGGGGGACGTGGATGGAAAAAATGGGGACGTGGATGGAAAAAATGGTAACTATCTCCAAGTATTTGACTAGTCTCAGTTGGATTAAACTTATTCTGCTTGGACCCTAAAAGGAAAATCTTGGAGCAATGGGTGGAAATGGCAGATTGTCAAGTTTGGGCTTAAGTAAAAACATTAATGTAAAATTACATTCATGAAAAATCTATTCACATAAAAACGTAATATAAAACACATTAATGTAAAAAAATTAAAACAGGGCCAAAGGTGGATGAGGTAAATGAAGATCTTCAAACTGAGGCTGGATGGCCACATATAAGAGATGTTGGAGAAAGAATTCTTGGTCAGGTATAGCACAGACTAGATGAACTTTGGTGCTTCCAGCTCTGAGATTCTGTGATTGTTAACTAAAGCTATAATTTTGAGATCTATTTAGTCCACACTAAGTAGTAGTATGAATAGTAGAATTAACATGAACAACATGTCACTGTTGATACTGAGTCTCCTTGTTAGGCATGAATTTATTTTTAAGTTGTGGTTAACATTTTGTTTAATGCACGGAGATTTCATTTTAGTTTATAAAATCAATATCCACTCCTTGGTCATGAATTTCTAAAAATTACAATGAAGACTACTCCCACCTATATACATTTTCTCTTCCTATACAGATAAGCAATCTTCAAAATAGGATGCTCACAAAAGAATCCTTATTTGCAAGAGATGAAATCTAAGCTGGATAATTGAAAAGAATCTGATTGCCTGATAAACCTTTGAGATTTGAACCTGAAATACCACATCAAGTATCTAGAGGAAAAAGAATGAGAAAATGGGGACTTTAGTATCCTGAGTTGTTGACATGTCCCATCCCCTTCCTAGGTTGTGTTCTGGAATGATAGTTTCAGAGACTGTGCTTGAAATTAAGAATATTTGGACTAGGGAATGTTTCCACTCTCTACATTCTAGGCCTCAACTGTCCATTAGTGGCAGTTGCTCAACTGTTGAGGAAAGTGGGCCCTTTGCAATGATTGCTCCTCTAATTTCTGGCTTCAGGACTTGGGCTAGAAGCAGGATTAGTGTTCTAGGGGGCAGTGATACTCCTGGGGCTCTTGGGGTCAAGGTACTGGGGCTATCTTCCTCTGAGTCTCATGACTAGTTGTGATGAAAGTGCTGGTGGTGGCTTGATTCCTCCTGGCACATAATCCCCTTCCATGTCTCCCTCTAGGTATCTTGCTGCTTTAGTACGCTAACTTGTTTGCCTTGGAGGTATCAGTTGGTTGGCAACTGGTGATGATAATTTGTGCCATCTTGATAGAAGCTGCTTTGCTTCCCTGGATGGTGGGAAACTTATGGATTTCCATTCAGTTTTCATGTCTTTTCAGGTTTTCCTGTGTGTCACCTGCCATACTATCCATACCCCTTCTTTCTGTTTCCACTCCCACGATGACCAGGTGATGCACTGTTTCTCCTTTATTTTTTCTTCACTCTATCCTGTTTCTAGTAGATTACTTTTTCAGTAAACTGAGAAAATAACCAATAGCCCTTGGGTTATTTCTTTTACTTTCTTTGCAAAATTTTAATTATTTATTTTCAGTTATCCACAATCAATTCCATATATCTTAGATATTTTCCCCTTCCTCCCTCTCCTTTCCCCTCCCTCTCCACTCCTTCCCTGAGATGGTATGCAATTTTATAGAGCTTCTACACATACATTCCTATTAAATACATTTTTACCTTAGTCATGTTGCATAGAAGAATTAAAATGAATGGGAGATACCATGGGAGAAAATTAAAAACCATAAAATAACACAAGAGAAAATGGCATGCTTCATTCTGCTATCCAATTCCATAGTTCTTTCTTGAATGTGGAAGGCCTTTTGCTTCAAGGGTCCACTTTTTTAAGTCCTTGCATTGCTTCGAAGGACTAAGTCTACCAGAAAAATTCCTTGCACACTGTGGTTGTTGTTCTGTACAATGTTCTCCTGGTTTTACTCACTTCATTCAGCATCAGTTCATATAAGTCTTTGCAAGTTTTTCTGAAGTCTGTCTGTTCATCATTTCTTATAGAACGGTAGCATTCCATTACATTCATATACCATAACTTGTTTAGCCATTCCCCAATTGATGGGCATTCCCTAGATTTCCAGTTCTTGATCACCACAAAGAGAATTGCTATAAATATTTTTGTACATGTGAGACCCTTTCCCATTTTTATGATCTCTTTGGGATATAGTCATAGAAGCGATATTGCTGGGTCAATGGGTATGCACATTTTTATTGCCCTTTGGCTATAGTTCCAAGTTCCTCTCCAGAATGGTTGGATCGGCTCACAGCTCCACCAACAATGAAGTAATGCTCCAACTCTCCCACATCTTCCCCAACATTTATCATCTTCCTGTTTTGTCATGCTAGTTATACTGATAGGTGTGATGTGGTACCTAAGGATTGTTTTGATTTGCATCTCTCTAATCAATGGTGATTTAGAGCATATTTTATATGTCTGTGGATATCTTTAATTTATTCCTCTGAAAACTGTCTGTTGATGTCCTTTGACCATATATCAATTGGGGGAATGAGGACTTGTATTACTGGAAGTATTACTGGAAATGTGACTCAGTTCTCTCTATATTTTAGAAATTAGGTCTTTATTACAGACACTGGTTGTAAAAATTCTTTCCCAGTTTTCTTCTTCCCTCCTAATCTTGGCTTTGTAGAAAAATTTTTCAATTTAATGTAATCAAAATTATCCATTTTGCATTTCATAGTGTTTTCTCTCTCTTGTTTAGCCATAAATTCATCCAATTGACAGGTACACTAATTCCTTCCTCTCCCAGATTATTTTTAGTATCAGCCTTTATATCTAAATTGTGAATCCATTTTTAGTTTATTTTGGTATACAATGTAAGATATTGGTCTGTGCCCAGTTTCTGACATACCATTTTCCATCAGTTTTTTTTTTTTTTTGTCAGATAGTGACTTTTAATTGCAGAAGTCAAAGTGCTTGGGTTTATCAAACAGTAGATTGATTACTTTGTCATGTGTACCTAACCTGTTCCACTGATCTACCTCTTTACTTCTTAGCCAGTATCAAGTAGTTCTGATGATTGCTGCTTTATAATACGATTCAAGTTTTGGTATGGCTAGGCCACCTTTCATAGTATTTTTTCATTAATTCCCTTTATATTCTGACCCTTTTGTTCTTCCAGATGAATTTTGTTATTATTTTTTCTACCCCCATGCAATGATTTTGGTAGTTTTAATTGGAAATATATAATCTAAATAGTCAGATCTAAATGACTGGAAGAACTTCTCTGGGATGGGAAATACCCTTTGGCAAATCCCTGGGAAACTCTCTAGACAACCATCTATCCAACCAGACTACTACCTTACTATCTCCCTACCTTCCTCCTTTCTTTCCTTCCATCATTTCTTCCTTCCTTTCTCCCTCCCTTCCCTCCTTTGTTCCTTCTCTCTGTCTCTCTCATTCTTTCCCATGCTTCTCTGTTTCTTCCTTTCTTCCTGTCTCTTCCTCCATTCTTAATATTTGGGAGAAAGTCCCTAGGTGGAACAGTGGAGAAAGTACTGGAAATCTAGCCTCAGGTACTTAGTAGCTGTGTGACCCTGGGAAAGTCACTTGCCCCTGTTTGACTCAGTTTCTCCTTTGTAGAATGAATTGGAGAAGGAAAGAGCAAATTACTCAAGTTTCTTTGCTAAGAAATCCCTAGTCACAAAGGCTTGAACACCCCTGAACCACCTCCCAGGGTTGTTATGAGGATCAAATGAGATGAAGTGCTTAACATAGTGCCCCTTACAGTAGTTAAGTGCTATATACATGTTATCTATTATTATTACTGTAAAAGGCCTTTTATTTCATTTTTCTTACAGAAGGAAATGGTTTTAATATTTGGAACTATTTTCTTTTTCATGTCATAACGCAGGTGATCTCAGACAAAATGGTCAAGGATATTGTAGCAAATTGTGGAGAGCTAAGGATTCCAGAAGAACAGAGTTAATGATCAATCCAAATCTAGAATATTGTGTTCAATTCTAGATGCCACATTTTAAGAACATGATAGAGGAGGTTGCTATCATGATGGTAAGATTGTGTCATAGAAGAAGGGCTGACTTGGGGGGATGTGGATGGAAGAAATGGTAATCATTTCCAAGTATTTGACTAGTCTCAATTGGATTAAATTTGTTCTGCTTGAACCCTAGAAGGAAAATCTTGGAGCAATGAGTGGAAATGGCAGATTGTCAAATTTGGGCTTAAGAAATAAACATGTAAATTTACATTCATGTAAAATCCATTCAAATAAAAATGTATGTTAAAAAATTAATGTAAAAAATTAAAACAGAATCAAAAGTGGGATGTGCTTAATGAAGTTCTTCAAACCGATGCTGGATGACCATATGTAGGAGATATAGGAGAAAGAATTCTTGGCCAGGTATATAGTAGACTAGATGAGCACTGATGCTCCCAGCTCTGAGATTCTGTGACTCCGTTAAATGAAGCTGTAATTCTGATATCTATTTAGTTCATACTAAGTAGTATTAACATGAATAATACTTCACTGTTGATATTGAGTCTCCTTGATAGGCATGATTTTATTTTTAAGTTTTGGTTGACTTTTTTTAAATGCAGGGAGGTTTCATTTTAGTTTGTAAAATCAATATCCACTGCCCGGTCATGAAATTTCTAAAAATTACAAGGAAAGGCTGTTTAAATTTTTCTGGTATGAAGGCTAATCCCACCTATTTTTTTCTCTTCCTGTAGAGATAAGCAGTCTTCAAAATAGGCTCCACTCAAAAGAATCCTTATTTGCAAGAGATGAAATCTAAGCTGGATAATTGAAAAGAAATTGATGCCTGATAAACCTCTGAGATTCTGTCCTGAAATATCATGCCAAGTATTTAGAGGGGGAAAAAAAGGACAAGGTGGGCACTTCAGTATTCAGAGTAGTTGACAGGTCTCCTCTCCTTACTAAATTGCTTTCTGGAATGATAGTGTCAGGGGCTGTGCTTAAAAGTAAGAATGTTTGCAATAAGAATGTTTCCACTCTCTAGGTTCCTGGGCTTAACTGTTCATCAGTGGCAGTTGCTCAACTGTTGAGGAAGGTGTGCCCTTTCTTCACAGTGATTGCTACTCACATCTCTGTCTTCAAGAGTTGGACTAGAAGCAGGACCAGTGTTGTAGGGGACCGTAATATTCCTAGGGCTCTTGGGTGCAGGGTTCTGGACTGTCTCTCTCTGAGTCTCATGGGAAGTTGTGATGAAAGTTCTGGTGGTGACTTGATCCCTCTGGCCTCACCTTCTATGTAGGTCTCCCTCTAGGTGCCTTGCTGCTTTAACTGTTTTACACTTAGTGTAAAACTTTTGGACTTCTTTATCTTCAAGCTAAATCATTGCATCATATACTTCTACTTACAAGTCTTTATATAATTTGTAACAGTACTTTGGAAAAAGTAAGACACATATAGCCATCAAAGCCACAGTTAAGAGATCCCAACTTGTAGCAGCCTCCAGTTTCATGGGTTGCATAGTCACATTATTTATGTGTGCATATATGAGTACAATCCATATATCTATATATTTGAATATGTATGCATAAATTTATGTATAAATTTGTCCAAATATATACATACATACATAAAGCATAGTACACCATATATGTCAGCTTCAAAATCTTTATATCATTTGTAAGACTTCTCTGGGAAAATGAAAAAGACACATATCTATCAAAATTTGAGGAGGGTGATCTGATCTCCAAGTCGCTCTCTGTTTTATACTGCCTGTCTTATTTCTCTGGTGGCATGATCTTCTTCAGCAATGCAGGACAAACAACCCCGTGAGTAGACGCAACTGCCCAAATGCTGATCCAGGGACATTATGCAAATGCCAACGCAAAGAGAAATGTTTATGATATACGTTTTCATCAAATATAAATTTTGAATCCTCTCTTACATACTGGGTTGCAAATAACCACCAATTTTTCCCCTCATTTTGTTTTTATTTAGTTTTATAATCTGAATTTTTTCTTCTTTATTTAAGTTTGTTTAAAGTATAATGATTATGAGACCCTTAATTGTTCCATGGGTTGTCTTCAACTTGCCTCTTTCTATTTTACCAGAGAGGTCAAAAACTTTGGAATTTATCTTCTTGAAAATCATATTACACTATATATTTCCATTTAAAATTTTCTATAATGCTTTTATAGAAAAAGGGTAAGAGACATATACCCATGAAAGTAACAGGTGGGAGCTTTGACCTCCAACTCCCTGTTTAACATTGCTTGGAATTATTTGTGTTTCTGGGTGTTATTGGGGTATGTATGTGTATATGAACAAGCATCGATAAATTATTTGTATCTTAATATTAGGTACTTATATGTATTTCTGTTTATACTTTACATTCACACAATTTGTGTAACGTAATTTGAATCCAGACACTCTGTTTCACTCAATTTTCTACCCTCAGTCATATATTAGGCAAACACTATATATCTGGTGAATTGAACTGAGTTGAAATCACTGCACATTTCCTAATTATTAATACTTGTTATCATCACTCAACAGCCATTTCTTTAAAATGTCAACATTCTAAAAGCAGAGCAGTGATGTCAACATTCACCAAACATTTTTTTTTGAAATGTGAACATTCCATAAGCAAAGCAATTCATCCATGTAATAATGATCCCTCTAGGGATTGGTCTTGGATTTCCATTTTTCCTCTTAAAAGTTAGGGTAAAACATTTGGACTTCTTTATCTTTACAAATCAGACAGCATCATATATTTCTACTTAACAAGTCTTTATATAATTTGTAACAATACTTTGGATAAAGGTAAGGCACATATAGTCATTAAAGTCACAGGACATCCCAAGTTGTAACAGCTTCCAGTTTTATATTTTACATATTCATATAATTGATGTGTGCATATATGAGTATAATCAAGATATGTATATATTTACATATGTATGCAAAAATATATATAAATATGTATATATATATATATGTTCAGGTATACACATACAAACATAAAGCATAGTACAGCATATATTTCTACTTCGAAGTTTTTATATCATTTGTAAGACTTCATTGGGAAAACGTAAAAGATTCACAGTTATCAAAAGGAGAAGAGGGCGATCTGATCTCCAAGACTCTCTCTGTTTTATATTGCCTGTATTATCATTTCTCTGATAGCATGGGCTTCTTCAAAACAATCCTGTGAGTAGATGCAGCTGCCTGAATGGGGACCAAGCTATCTGAGTAACTCAGCTCCTCCTGTCCTGTCTGCCTCCCCCTCTCTGTTCTTCTCTCCAAAGGAAGGTAAATTTGAATGATCAAAAATACCCAGTTGACGTGGGTTTTACTGGCCCGAATCCCCTCCTCTTCTCTGCTCTCCTCTCATCTCTCTTCTATCCTCTTCTCTCCTCTCATATCTTCTCCTCTCTTCTCCTCTCCTCCCCTCTCCTCTCCCAAAATCTTAGACATACTGCACTCTGAAACTCAGACACCACTGGGCCTCTCACTAAGGGCTCTTCTGGATCCACCTGCCTTAAGAGTCATTATCAGTAGTAACAGGTGCTGTTTCCCTTCCAGTCTGATGTCTTTCTTTTTCTTTGCCTCATTAAAGGGGCCATGTGCCGACTACATCTCAAACAGGCCCATTCAATGAATGGGCTTTATCTCACCCTAAGTGAGGTATAGTCCTTGTTCTATGGGGGCCAAGGTCTACTAGTGCATCCTGGGTCATCTCCAGTCATCCTGATGAATATCTAGTCACTGGATTCAAATGGCTGTGGAGGAGAAGTGAGGCTGGTGATATTGCACAGCCCTCCCACACTCAAAATAATGTCAAGTGCAACATTCTCTAGGCAAAGCAATGCATCTATTTAATAAGATAGGCTATCCATCTACGGATTGGTTTTGGATTTGCATTTTTCTCTTTTGACACGGTAAAACTTTTGGACTTCTTTATCTTCCAGATAAATCAGAGTTCATCATATATTTCTACTTACAAGTCTTTATATAATTTGTAACACTACTTTGAAAAAAGTTAAGACACATATAGCCATCAAACTCTCCAGTTATAGCAGCTTCCAGTTTTATAGGTTACATAGTCATATTATCTATGTGTGCATATATGAATATAATCAAGATATGTATATGTTTACGCTTATATGCATAAATTTATATAACTCTGTATATAAATGTCCAGGTATATACATACAAAGATCAAGCATAGTTCACCATATATTTCTACTTCGAAGTTTTTATATCATTTGTAAGACTTCTTTGGGAAAAGGTAAAAGACGCACAGCTATCAAAATGAGAGGAAGTTGATCTGTTCTCCAAGCAGCTCTCTGTTTTATATTACCTGTATTACCATTTCTCTGATGGCATGATCTTCTTCATCAGTGAATGAAAAACACAATTTGTGTTTGTGTGTGTGTATGTGTGTGCCCTCTATCTATTGTGTGACTTTGTCTTTTTATGTGTGTCTGTATATTTCTACGTATGTTTGAAATATATATATTTTCATACGCATTTATTTATATGCCTTGGGGTTTGTATATTTACCTGTACACTCGCATAAATAGTGAATCATAATATGAATCCAGATTCTTAATGTTCCGCTCAGTGTCCTCAGTAACATGTGAGAGGAGGGTGATCTGATTTCACAGCCTCTCTCTGTTTTAGACAACCTGTCTTATCATATCTCTGATGGCATGGTCTTCTTGAACACAAGCCTGTGAGTAGATGTAGCTGCCTGAATAGGGACCCAGCTGCCTGGGTAACTCAGCTGCTCCTCTCCTGTCTGCCTCCCCATCTGTTTCCTTCTCCTGTCCAACGGAAGGTAAATTTGGATGGCAAAAGATGCCCAGTGGATATGTGTTTTACTGGTCAGAATCCTCTCCTCTGCTCTCTTCTCCTCTCCTCTTTCCTCTGTAGCCCTGGCTGCATATTAAGCAGGCCTATTCAATGAATGGGTTTTACCTCACCCTATGTGGGTAACTGCATAGTCCTTGGTCTGCTAGGGCCTAGGTCTTCCAGTGTATCCTGGGTTATTTCCAGTCATCCTGAGGAATTATTTGGTCACTGGATTCAGATGGCTCTGGAGAAGAAATGACGCTGATGACATTGGACAACACTCCCACACTCAAAATAATATCAAGTGCAAGTCATGTCACCATTTCTCTGATGGCATGGTCTTCGTCGGGAGTGAAGGATGAACACAATTTGTGTGAGTGTATGTGTGTGCCTGCGAGTGTTTTGTGTGATTTTGTCTGTTTATGTGTATATATACATTTATATGCATACTAGAAATATAAATTTTCATAGATACTTACAAGTGTTTATATAATTTGTAACAATACTTTGGAAAAAGGTAAGACACATATAACCATCAAAGCCACAGGCGATCTCAACTCATAGCAGTTCCCAATTTTGTAGGTTACATATAAATAAGCGTGTGTATAAATATATGTCCAAGTGATACACACGCACATAAAAAGCATAGTACACCATATATTTCTTACTTTGAAGTCTTTATATCATTTTATTTATATCATTCTAAGACTTCTTTGGGAAAATATAAAAGACAAATAGCTATCAAAATGAGATGTAGGTGTTCTTATCTTCAAGCAGCTCTCTATTTTATACTACTTGTATTATCATTTCTCTGATGGCATGGTCTTCTTTGTCAGTGAGGCCTGCGTGTGTCTATTGTGTGATTTGTTCTGGTTTTTTATGTATATTAGATATAATGTATACTGGACATCTCTATTTTCACATGTATTTATTTAGATGCCTGTGTGTTTGTATATATGCCTGTACACTCACATAAATAGTGAATCATAATAAGAATCCATATCCTTAGTGTTTTACTCAATTCTGCGTCCCCAGACACATATGAGAGTAGGATGATCTGATTTCAGAGCCTCTCTCTGCTATATACAGCCTGTCTTATCATTTCTCTGATGACATGGTCTTCTTCATCAATTTTCTGATAGCTTGGTCTTCTTGAACACAATCCTGTGAGTAGATGTAGCTGCCTGAATAGGGACCCAGCTGCCTGGGTAACTCGGCTCCTCTCCTGTTGGCTTCCCCTCTCCTTCCTTCTCCTCTTCAAAGGAAGGTAAATTTGGAAGATGAAAAGATGCCCGGTTGACACGGGTTTTACTGGCCAGACTCATTTCTTCTTCCCTCCCCACCTCTCCCATCTTCTTCCCTCCCCTCCCCTCTCCCAAAACCTTCGACTTACTGCTCTCTAAAGCTCAGACACCACTGGGCCCCTGCCAAAAGCTCTTCCAGACCACCTTGCTTAAGAGTAATTATCAATAGTAACTGTTGCTGCTTTTCTCCCAGCCTGATGTCTTTATCTTTGCCTTATTAAAGGGGCTGAGGACTGGCTACTTCTTAAACGGTGAATTAAATTAATTCAGTGAATATGCTTTAACTCACCCTAAGTGAGTAACTGCACAGCCCTCCCTCACTCAAAACAAGGTCAAGTGCAAGTCATGTCATTTCTCTGATGGCATGTTCTTCTTTGGCAGGGAAGGAGAACACAATTTGTGTATGTATGTGTGTGCCTGTGTGTGTTTTTATTGTGTGATTTGATTTGTTTGTGTATGTACATTAGTATGTATATTAGAAAAAAATATTTTCATATGTATTTATATGTCTAGTGTTTGTATATATAACTCTACACTCACATAAATTGTGAATCATAATATGAATCCAGATCCTCAGTGATTTATTCATGTTTATGTCCATAGTCACATATTAAAGGAGGGTGACCTGATTTCCAAGTCACTCTGTGTTTAGGCTACCTGCCTTATCATTTCTCTGATGGCATGGTCTTCTTCTGCAACGCGGGACAAACACAAACCTGTGAGTAGACACAGCTGCCTGAATGGAGACCCAGCTAGCTAGGTAACTCAGCTCCTCCTGTCCTGTCTGCCTCCCTCTCCCCTTCCTTCTACTCTCCAAAGAACAGCAAACTTGGATGGCCAAAATATGCCTAGATGACTTGGTTTTTACCGGCCAGATACGTTTCTTCTCCCATCCCCTCCCCTCCCCTCCTATCCCATCTCTCCCCTTCCCTTCCGTTCTCTCCTCTCCCAAAACCATAGACCTACTGCACTCTGAAGCTCAGACCCCGCTGGGCTGAAGGGCTCTTCGGGATCCACCTGACTTGAGTCAGTAGTAACTGTTGTTTCTCTCCCAGTCTGATGTCTTTCTTGGTCTTTGCCTCATTAAAGGGGCCATGCCCTGTCTATTTCTTAAACAGGCCTATTCAATGAATAAGCTTTACCTCACCCTAAGTGAGTAACTGCACAGACATGGGTCTGCTGGGGCCAAGGTCTCCCAATGCATCCTCGGTCATCTCCAGTCATCCTGATGAATATCTGGTCACTGGATTCAGATGGTTCTGGAGAAGAAGTGAGCCTGGTGATATTGTACAGCCTCCCTCACTCAAAGCAATATCAAGTGCAAGCCATGTCATCATTTCCCTGATGGCATGGTCTTCTTTGGGAGTGAAGGATGAACACAATTTGTGTGTGTGTGTGTGTGTGCTTCTGTGTGTGTGTATTTTGTGATTTGGTCTGTTTATGTATGTATGTACATTTGTATGTATATTAGAAATATTTATTTATATGCCTGTGTGTTTGTATATATACCTCTACACTCACATAAATTGTGAATCTTAATGTGAATCCAGATCCTTGGTGTTTTACTCAAGTCTATGTCCCCAGCCCCATATTAGGCAATTAATATATATCCGGTGAACTGAATTGCGTTGAAATCCCTGCACATTTCCTGACTGTTGATACCTGTGGTATCACTACATAGCAGCCAATCCTTTTGTGTGGAATGACACACCCCCCCCTTAATAAAATTAGACTCTTGACCAAAGGAGTAATAAGGAGTGATATTTATTCTACTTTCTTGAGAAAGGGCACTCCCACCTGTGCTCAAGATGAAGATGGCTGAATAGGATGAGGGTGTGCCCTGCACAGCAGTCTTATATACCCTGACCACAATATCCCCACCCTAACCCCCTTCTTAGCCCTTTGACTGAGCATTGAGGTTACAGTCTATCCATAGAAAATCTACCCCTGCAGCAAGGAATAAGTCTGCAAGAGTAATTTTTTAGAAAATGGGGGTAAAGGAGTGAGCAACTTCTGTCAAAGTTGTCACATAACATACGTGTCTGGGAAAGGAGATAAGGGTATGTAAAGGCAATCTGGGAGTAAGCAAAAGCAATCTCCATCAAGGACTATCTCATAACACAAAAAGAATCTTAAGAAAAAGAATCTCTATTGTTTAGTTTCTCAGGGCTGGGGGAAACATCCAGGACTGACACAAGGGGCCCCTGAGGGGTCTTCACTAAATATACATATTCTACTCCCTGAGTGGTCTTCAATAAATACAGCTATTCTACTCCCTGAGGAGTTTGCACTAAATATACGTGTTCCACTCAATCCCTCCTTTTTTTTCTGACTCTCCACACAGATATGAGGCTGACTGACACACTGACAAATTACAAGGTGGGGGGTGGGGGGCAGCCCCCTTGTCAATAACAGACTCCAGTACTTACATAAATACACTAAATAATCATTGTTAACACAGTATATATCACATTATAAAATAAATCCAACTTCTGGTCACGTGATGCTTCTTCAAATCATCTTTAGCACAGCATCTCAGCATCTTCTTTCCTTTGTCGTCTTGTAGAAATCCAGATGTCCACTCTCCTACAAAATTGACCTTAACACAATACAATATTAGATGACCATTCCTGAGCTTTATACACATCACCCTTACAAAATCAAAATTGGAACTTTGGCCAATTGTCATGTTTAAGAAATTCACATTAACCAACTGAGACAAAATAAAAACATAGGTATGCTAACCTCACAAGCCCTTGACCTGATTGTCTCCATACTATTACTAAAAATTAAAGGACTATAACTTGTTGGTTTTGGTCTAAAATCCTAAGCCTAATAGCTTAATTTTTGAACTTAACTTCAGATGTTTCCCTACCAACAATCTATTATTTAATAGATCTGGTATTACAAAACTTTTGATTATAGGAAATTGTCATTAAGAGTAAGGACATTTCAAGGGAACATTTCTCTAACATGTCAGTCCCAGGCAGGAACAGATTGTCAACTGGCATCCAGTCAATTTAAAGTCTGCCAGGTGTCAATGGGGAAATTGACTTAGGAAAATCCTACCTCAGCCCAGGCTGAACAGTCGTTTCCCCAACCTTCCCATGAGATCACCTTTGCAGTTCATACTAACATCTTACAGGCTCACTGGCATCATGGATCAGTGATTCAGATGGTCTTTCTTGCCTGGAGTTAGACTCAGAAGAGCAGTCAGTTAATAGTCCCATAAAATCTTAACATAGCAAGCTCTAGTAATCAATTTCATATATGACTATAATTTCACATTGGCTAAGGAACATATTTTGGAGCAAGTCTTAAGTAGCTTGCATACCTTTCTATACTTGTTCTAATTCCTGATTAAATAACAATCAAAATCAAATTCACCATTATAACCATGTCATTGATCTAAATTTACATCTGTTTCCCAAGCTTCTCTATACCTTTATAACCCTGTTCAGTCTAAAAGAATGAGCTGCACATATGATATGCTCAAACACTAACTTCAACTTAGGTTCATGAAATTTAAATCAAAAGAGAAACATTTAATTTTCCATTAGTGCCTAATATTACCAGAGGTTACCAGCCTCTGAGAAACTACACAAATTCTTTTTCCCTGATTAAAGATGTCTCTAATTTAGTCTCAGTAATTTGATTCAGTCAATTATTTTAATATAAATTGCTTTCCAAGTTGGGACCTTTGTCCCTTACTCCGAAGGAGTTTTAGACCTATTTGTCTAAAAGGGAGCTGGAAAAACCTTACCTTGAATGCTCCTTAGATTTCTCTACTTGATCTGGCTCTCTAGAGGCTCATAAGCTTTTATCAATCTACCCAATTAATTGAAAACAGCAAGATTCCACTACTTGCTTTGTGCTTACATCTTAAACTGTTTGCTTTGATTATAGAAACATGCCATAAAGATGACAAGTAAGAACATAATTAGATATCAACTCTCCTTTATAACCAGAATCAAAAATAGTCAAGTGGGAAAACTTTCCTTTTCAGAGAAATACAATGGGGAAACTGAGCCAGAAGGATCCTATCCCAGGGGAAGGACAGGATGGTCTCCTGAGGCAAGCTTTTGCCTGTAACAGTCACGTTCCTCTCTAAGTATGGTCACAGAGGCTTATACATTAAATGGCAGGTTTCACTAATCAAAAATTTTAAAAAGACTTACATCTTAAATCTTAAATTTGTCCTAAAACCCAGTCACTAGAGATCATTTCTATACATTTTCAAATTCTCATGAAAGCAAGTTCTTTATATAATCTCCTCAGCTGCTGCGGCTGTACTTTTTGACTAGTCTGAGTATTGCTCCTTTCAATACACACACAGTATATCAGCTTTAGGTATTAGCATTAGAACTATAAACAATAAACTTACAATTTTCATAAGTGATAACCAAATTGTGAGAGCAGGGCCTGAGGTCTAAGCAGGTGTCACCTCAGGAGGAGGGGCTGCAGAGGGTCACACCTCAGCAAAATTTGTGGCTGGGCTGGGGAGGGAGAGAGGGCCAAAGCCAGTTGACCCCCATTGCTCTTTTGAGGGGAAATTATAACTACGAGCATCTCACAATCTTTCCTGAGAGCAGGTTCTGAGAGCTTGACAAGGGTCATTATGTAGGAAACTTCTACCCATTTTCCCTCTAGACTCACAGTAAAATTCTAACAGAGTATTTAGTTTTAAAGTCCCCAAAACGGGCCATGCTTCATGGCTCTCTAGGTGATACTGAGGCCAAATAGTGTTGCAAAAGAACATGAACTTTTTCTTTTTAAGTTCTTTAGAGAAAGTAAATTTTTTCCAATTTTGTAGAAGCCAAATTTTGGGAACTAAAAAAATTAACTCACAATTACAATTTGGGTAGGCCTTCCAAAAATCATGCAAAAGATTTTACAAAGTATTTCTTCATACAAAAGATATCTTCCTGTTTTAACAACAGTTTACAATTTATCACAAGAGTCTCATGAGCCTAGCTGACAAAAATTACAAAAGATCTAAAAACCAAGGTCTTTTCACATTTGTCCATAAGCTTCATTTTACAAACTTATTTTTGTAAATGCTTGATTGGTAAATGCTTGATTCATAGCAAAAAACAATTTTAGTTAAAATTTCTTTCTTAACAGCAGAAATAAACTTTCTAACATACTTAATATTCGTTAGGTGGAACAGACTTGAAAATCATATGTGTGTGTGTGTGTGTGTGTGTACATATATACTTTTATTCAAGGATTCTCATTGTCTCAATAGGAATCCTACAACACAGAAATTCTTACACAGAATAACAACTTCTTTTAACCAATTCATCATTAATTTAACAATGCAATTCCTAATATAACAACATTTAGATTTATTTAAAAATTTAAAACTATTTAAGTTTACTTAAAACTTTAAAAAAAGCCATTAACCCATTCAAATGAATGCATTTCCACATTACCTTTCACAGTAATTCATCTCTTTACCACCATGAGGGCACACTCTATCACCTGATCAGATAGAGTCATCTCAAATTTGATTGAGCTATTAATTATCAAATCAAGTTACATGATTTTTCCGTCTCCTTAAAATGCTTCCTCACACCCTTACCACTTACTGATACCATCGAAAACTGACACAAAGGTCCAGAACCACTATCTAGGGACAAGAGGGCTTCGAATAACCTCCATTTGTTCCCAAACCTTATCAGTCTTCCATATTTTCAATCAAATCTTTACTCATCTTTCCAAATCTCTCAATCCCATTACTCAGATTGTCCAGCATTCTTTTACAATTATGAGTTAATGCATGTTATTACTTTTTATTTAAATTCAATATAAGTAACCTTTCTCTTGTTTTGAAAAAGTTTAAAATTATGTTAGCTTAAAAATATGCTTAAGTTAACTGTCTTTAGCCCTGGTAAAAGAGATCTTATTATGAGCCAATGTTAACTAGATGGGCTTGACTTACCCTCCAAGCAGGGAACTTGGAAACTTAATAATTAATTGAATTGCAACAATTAGCAATCACAGTAATTGTCTATTGGTTTTACAATTAAGTTACAAATTTTCATTTTCTCAACATACCCAAATCTGCTGAACTGATATGGGGAAGGGAGTGGTTGAAAGCACAAGAGCACATTGTTCCCTCATCTCTCGTTTTTCTTTACACAACTCCTTTTTCTGCCTTTACTCAGACTACCTTTACTCTCCTTTAAATTCCAAATAAAAATAAAATGTGTTTCAATTTTGTCCTACCCCAAACGTTAAAAACTAGAGGGAGTTAAATATCTAACAATTTACATACCAAGAAAGCCCCATTTCCTCCCCTTCCTCTCTGAAAAAAAAATAAAATAAAACCCTTTTTTCCTTTTCCTAAAGTGATCAGTTAAAAATAAAACCAGAAGAACCTCTTCTTATTATATATTTATTTTTTGCCACCTTAAAAACATTGTCTCACATCAGATATACTGACTTAATTTGAAAATAAAGTAACAACTTTAGCTTCAATACCTAATTAAACCTAAATTCAAAACTCTCAGCCTTTCTTCTAAGTTGTCTGCTTGATATTTTTTGCTAATCTTCTACTTACTTCCACCAGACTTTAATAAATTCTAACCTATTTAAAAGTTAAACTAAGAGTGACACATTTCTCCTATTCACAATTCCAAATATGACCAGAATGAATTCAATTGTCTTTCTTTTGTGTCCCATTACACAAAAATTTATCTTTTGTGTAAGGCAGAAAATGCCTAAATGCTAGTTAGCTTGCCTTTCTTTGGTCTGAGAGAAAAAGATAAATTCCCTCCCTCCCTGACCTTGGCTCTGAGAGGGTTGAAGAATCGAAGTAACAGGAATTTCAAGAACAGTCCAGCTCCGCCTTTCTGCTCTTGCTGGCTGGATAAATTTACAACCTTACAAAGTGTCAGATAAAACAGAGACGCAGACTTTTATTTACACAGAAACATCAACTCAACATATACAGGCAAAACATTTAACAAAATAGGAATGTACATATAGGTTTAAATTTTTGGCAAATCCAGTTTTCAGAGGATCCATACTTTGACCAGAAGATATTTTCTCCAAATTGAGTGCCTGCCCATACTAAGCAACAGTTTGGTAGTTCATTTCAATTACTAAGTTGGGACCCAAGAGGACTATCAGCTGGCACATTAGGTAACTTGCCACTGCTTTCCTTAGAATTAGTCTTCCCATCCCTTCAATGAATACTCCCTTGTAATAAACAAAAACATTAAATAAAACTAGTCCAAGAAGCAGTAATATATTATAGCAAATGCAATATCTCACAAGCATTAGATTGTGAACTCTTTAAGTGAAGGGACTATCTTTTGTCCTTTTTTGTACCCCTAGCACTTGGCACTGGCCCATAATAGACATTTAATGAATGTCTATTGACTTTCTGACTGATTGAATGACTGAACCATGGAAACTCACCTCTCTCGAGAAAAAGGGAATGTGTATCACCCTTTATTTTCTTAACTCAAAATTGCATATTGCAGACAATCTGAATTCATCTGCCTTTTACTGTTGTTTCATTTATATCATTTAAAGTACATATGCACACACCCATTCACACACATACACATTTTCCCTTGGTATAGCTTCTTTTTTTCTTTTTACATAACTTGTAACAACTTCCCATCTTTCTCTAAATTATCCATATTTGTTAGTTTCTGCAGTCTAATGACATTATATTTGTATACCATAACTTGCTATTTTTCACTGATGGGCACCAATTTAATTTCCTTTTTCTCTACCGTGCAAAGTATTGAATTATTTATTATATTTTTGTTTTGTTCTTTCCTTCCCCTCATTATTTAGGATTTAACAATTTAGTCATCATTTGAATCAGTTATTTCTTCATAATTTCTTATTGATTGCTTTTTGTTGCATTGTGGTTTTTAAAGATGTGTTTGATTATCCTGACTTTCTGTATTTATTTATACATGCTTCATATTTCTGTTGTTTAATTACCTATAGAGCCTTCAAGCAAAAAGGAGTTTCCCTCTTTGTAGCACTTAACTGAATTTATTTTTTCTCTCATCTCTGAGATTAAAATTGCTGCTCCTAAGAAATTTTAAATCCACCTCCAGCCCTTAAAAAAAAGGAATTAGTCTACCCCATCTTTACAGACTCTAATCACTTAAGTGGGATATTAAACAGCCCTTACAGTCTTGAACTGCTTAGGGTGACACCAACCCAAACCTTATGGATTCTAGCCACTTAGGGTTGCCAAGTCTCACAGGTCTTGCTACCAGGGGAGGGGAGGGGAACGATGGAGGAGGAGCGGGGAGTGCACACAAACTCACGTGAGTTTCACTTTGCTCTGGTGGCCTTGATGACTTCTTCATTATCTCTGGAGCTTCACTTTCTCATTTTTACTGGGTCAAAGACTCTCTTCAGGACTTTCCCTTCTCAAGAAGGATTCCACAGGCACTAGGCACACAAGCCACCAGGAAAGCTGGCATGGCACCTGCCCCCAAGTTCATCCCAGAGAAATTCCAAGGAAAAGGGAAGATCTCTGGCCAACCTAACAAAATTATGTGGAATGATGTCCCTTAATAAAATTAGAGTCTTGACCAAAGGACGAAAAAAGAAAGCTATATTCAGCTTTTTTGAGAAAGGGCACTCTTGCCTGCGCTCAAGATGGGGATGGTTGAGGAGGGTGAGGGTGTGACCTGCACGGCAGTTTTTATAGACTCTGACCACTATACCCTCACCCAAATGCCCTTCTGCTTAGCCCATTGGCTGAGGCTTCAGGGTATAATTTATTCATGGAAAATCTAACCCAGCAACAAGGAATAAGTCTACAAGAGCACTTTTTAGAAAAAGGTGGTAAGGGAGTGAGCAACTTTTGTCAAAGGTTGTCACATAACATAGAGTAATGTCTGGGAAAGGAGAAAAGGGAATGAGTAAAGGCAGTGTGGGAGTAAGCAAAAACAGTCTCTGTCAAGGACCATCTCATAACACAAAAAGAAGTTTAAGAAAAATAGAATCTCTATTGTTTGGTTTCTCAGGACCAGGTGAGACAGACAGGGCTGACAGAAGGGGCTCATGAGGGGTTTTCAATAAATATACCTATTCTGCTCCCTGAGGGGGTCATCACTAAATATACCTGTTCTACTCCCTGAGGGATCTTCACTAAATATACCTATTCCACTCACTTTCAAATGTTCACATTCTACAGGCATAGAAATGATGTCATCACTCAGCAACCATTTCCTTTTTGAAATGTCAGCATTCTACTGGCAGAGCAGGGTAGCCATTTTGGAAGACACACAATGCTTCTACAGATTGGCCTTGGATTTGCATTTTTCTCTTTTACCACATGGTGAAAACCTTTGGACTTTTTTTAATCTTCTCTACAAAGCATAATACACAACATATTTTCACTTAAAATTATTTATATCACTTGTCAGATTATTTTGGAAAATGGTAAGAAACATATAGCCTTCAATATCACAGTTAAGTGATTTCAACTTGAAGCAGCTACCTGCTTTATAGTTTTCATAGCCATGCTATCAATGTGTGTATATGAGTATTATAAATATATGCACATATTTATATACATATGCCTAAATTTATATATATGTGTGTGTGTGTATACACACATATTTATGCATATATATACATAGATACACATGCATAAGAACCTATACACACTTGTACACACACAACTACAAACATATGAGCATATATATATATATATATATATGCATGTAAATTTGTAGCCTTCTTTGGTGTGGGATAGGGAGTAAGGGTAAAAAGGTGAAATAAAACCTACACAACAGAGAACAAAAGAAGACTTATAAACATATAAAAAGAGGTTATGTAAATGCCAACACAATGAGAAATATTGATGACACATGTTTTCATCAAATAGAAATTTAATGCAATATATTTTGAATCCTCTCTTATATTCTGAGGTGCACATGACCATCATTTTTTCCCTCATTTTGGTTTATTTTAGTTTTAGTATTTGAATTTTTTTCTTTTCTTATTTTGTATTTAAGTTGGTTAACAAATGTAATGAATATCAGACTCGGGATTGTCTTGAACTTCCCTTTTTCTTCCCTTGAAACTTCCCTTGAACCAGAATGGTTAAAATCTTTGGAACTGAGGTGGAGCCAAGATGTCGGAGTAGAAAGACACATATGTTCTATTGCTTCCCCCACAGCCCACAAAATACCTGTAAAAAAATGACTCTCAACAAATTCTAGAGCAGCAGAAGCCACAGAGCAACAGAGATATCCAGCCAAAGCTAACCTGGAAGGCCAACAGGAAAGGTCTATGCCATGGGACACTGAGCAGAGCCCAGTCCTACCCATGTGGCACAGGGAGGAAGAGGAGCAGAACAGCCCTACCCAAAGGCCCTGGGGAAATTGAATAGCTGATATGAATCTCAGCCATGAGCACAGTCCTGAGGGGAGGAGGAGCACTAGGACCCTCCTCTTGACAAAGGATTCAGAAATCAAGTAAGTGGCTGGGAAACTGCCCAAAAAAGGGAAAAAAATAAGACCACAGAAGGCTACGTTCTTGGTGACAGATGTCTCTTTCCATCCTTTCAGATGAGGAAGAACAATGCATAGAGAGGAAATCAAGGCTTCTGCCTCCAAAACTTCCAAAATGAATATGAAATGAGCTCAGGCCATAGAGGACTTTGAAAAAAAGAGTCTGCAGCAGCTTGCTAAAGGAGAATCAGAAAAATGATGAGGAAAATAACACCTTTAAAAATAGGCTCACTCAATTGGAAAAAGAGGTCCAGAAAGTCAATGAGGAGAAGGAGGCTTTAAAAAGCAGAATTAGCCAAATGGAAAAGAAGGTTCAAAAGCTCACTGAACAAAATAGTTCTTTAAAAATGAGAGTGGAGTTCAGGGAAGCTAATGATTATGAGATGAACCAAGAAGTTAAAAAACAAAACCAAAAGAATGAAAAAATAGAAGATAATGTGAAACATCTCATTGGAAAAACAAGTGACCTGGAAAACAGATTCAGGAGAGACAAATTAAAAGTTATGGGACTACCTGAAAGTCATGATCAAAAAAAGAACCTAGACATTATCTTTCATGAAATTATCAAGGAAAACTGCCCTGATATTCTAGAACCAGAGGGCAAAATAAATATTGAAAGAATCCACCAATCACCTCCAGAAAGAGATCTGAAAAGAAAAACTCCTAGAAATATTCTGACAAAATTCCAGGGTTCCCAGGTCAAGGAGAAAATATTACAAGTGGCTAGGAAGAAACAACTTGAGTATTGTGGAAATACAATCAGGATAACACAAGATCTGGCAGTTTCTACATTAAGGGATCGAAGGTCTTGGTATAGGATATTCCAGAAGTCAAAGGAACTGGGATTAAAACTAAGAATCATCTACCCAGCAAAACTGAATATAATACCTCAAGGGAATAAATGGTCATTCAATGATATAGAAGACTTTCAAGCATTCATGATGAAAAGAACAGAACTGAACAGAAAATTTAACTTTCAAACACAAGAATCAAGAGAAGCATGAAAAGGTAAACAGAAAAGAAAAATCGTAAAGGATTTTCTAAAGCTGAACTGTTTACATTCCTACATGGAAAGATGATATTTGTAACTCTTGAGACTTTTCTCAGAATTTGGATAGGTGGAGGGATTACACACACACACACACACACACAGAGAGAGAGAGAGAATGAGAGAGAGAGAGAGAGAATGAGAGAGAGAGGGAGAGAGAGAGAGAGAGAGAGAGAGAGAGAGTACAGGTTGAGTTGAATCAGAAGAGAAGATATCCATAAAAAAATAAAATTGGGGGGGAGACAGGAAAATATTGGGAAGAGAAAGGAAAAATAGAATGGGACAAACTATCACTCATAAAAGAGATAAGAAAAATCTTTTTCAATGGAATAGAAAAGGGAGGAGGTGAGAGGGGGAAAGTGAAGTTTACTCCCTTCACATATGACTAAGGAGGGAATAACATGCTCACCAAATTTGGTATGAAAATCTATCTTACACCACAGGAAAGTAAGGAAAAAGGGGACAAGTGTGGTGAGGGGGATGATAGAAGGGAGGGCAAATGGGAGAAGGGAGTAAGTAGAAGCAAACACTTTTGGGAAGGGACGAGGTCAAATGAAAGAATAGAAAAATAGAAAAAAGGGTAGGATGGAGGGCAATATAGATAGTTTTACACAACATAACTATTATGGAAGTCTTTTGCAAAATGATACATATATTGAATTGCCTGCCTTTTTAGTGGGGATGGGTGGGGAATGAGAGAGGGAGAGAATTTGGAATTCAAAGTATTAGAAAGGAATGTTGAGAATTGTTATTGCATGTAACTGGAAAATAAGAAATAGAGATAATGGGGTATAAAAATTTATCTTGCCCTACAAGAAAAGAGAGAAGATGGGGATAAGGGAAGGGTGGGGTGTGATAGAAGGGAGGGCACACTGAGGGAAGGGGAAATCAAAATGCAAGGTGGGGAGAAAAACTGGAACTCAAAATTTTGCAGAGATGAATGTTGAAATGTAAAAATAAAAAAAAAATTTAACAAGAAAGAAAGAAATTGCACTTTAACTGCACTCCCCTTGCTTCAGGTTGCAAGAAGAAGGCATTCTTTCATAGTGAAAGCATATTCCAAGCAAAATCAAATCAAAGACATTTAACTCAATGTTGCATTGCCATTACAGTAAGAAAGAAAAAGATGCCTTTTACAATGTTCGTTGGGCAAAGAATGGTATGAAGCTCTATTGATATGGCTGAGGTTCTTTTTCTATTATTCTAGGTCTATCAGTGCCAGTCTCTAGATGGCGCCAAGGAAACACCATTCTTCTAAGGACAAACAGTCAAAAGGATGGGAATTCCTCAGTACTTGTTTTGTTTTTCTTTGATTCGATGCATTGCAGTAGATAAAACTGTGGAGATTTCTGAATTTGGTCAAGAAATTATGACTTTTCATTTTTCCTGAGTTTGCAAAATGGATTGTTTTTTTCAGTCCTTGATTGAAAGAGAAATCCATGTTTAGACTAGGGAAAGTATGTAGAAAACATAATAAATGTGATAAATTCCTATTATCCAAATGGAGGAAGTTAAAGACATCTTCTCACCACTTCCATGATATCCAATATTTTTGTGGAGTTTGGTTAAAGAAAACCTTGTTTCTGTCAAGTTTTTATAACTTTCTGCTCTATGTGTCTTATTAATGTTTCCTTAAATTCAATTCTTTGCAGTAGCTTGAAACTGTGAAACTTTATGCATTTGCTATGGGAGTTAAAACTATTCTTGTTCCCTAAATTTGCAAAAGGGATTGTCTTTGATCAACCCTTGACTGATAGGGGAAACCACATCTGAATGTCAGAAAAGTCCATATAGGAAACTTAATAAACTTTACACAATGCAGATTGTCAAAATTGAATAAGATACAGACTCTCTCACCACCTGCAAGATATCCAATATTTCTGTAGATTTTCATTGAAGGAAATCTTCCTTGTGTTAAGCTTTTATAACTTTCTAATCTTCACATCTTGTACTGGATGTCAATAGGCAGAGCTTCAAAGAGTAATGGAAAGATTTCAAGACCCTTATTAGTTCTAGTGCAAGGGATCATGGCATATTCTTTTGGAAAGGGATTTTTGCTACCATCTCCTTGGTTCAGGTTGAATGCAGAAGGGGCTGTTTCCAAGGAAAAGCTTATTACAAACTGAAACAAGTCCAAGACATTGAATTCAATGTTGCATTTTCAGTCAAGAAGATGACTTTTGGGACAAATATTTACATCCCTACAAGGGAAGATGATATTTGTAACTCTTGAGAACTATGTCATTATTATGACACTTAAAAGGGACATACAGACAAAGTGTAGGTATAAGTTGACTTTTACATGATGAAAAAAATCTAAGTGGTGAAAAGAGATTGTAATTGTAGAAGAGGAAAGGAGGAGAGAGATAAAGGTAAATTACCTCACATGAAAAGGTATAGAAAACCAATTATAGTATAGATAAAGATGGGAGGAAGAAGAACCTTGCTGTCATCAGATTTGGCTCAAAGAGAGAATAACAATCAGTTCAGTATAGAAATCTCACTTATCTGATAGGAAGCAGAAGGATAAAAGGGAAAGAAAAAGCAGAGGTGGATAGAAAGGAAGGAAGAAATAGGGTAAAGAGGGAAAAAAAGGACGAAGCTGAAAGAAGGGAGGGTAACCTGAGTGAGGTAGTGATTGAAATCAAAACTCTCATGAGGAGGGAAAAGGAGGAGAGAGAAAAGTTTAAACAGGGAGCAAAATACAATGGAGAGAAAGACCCAGATAGTAATCATAATTGTGAATGTGAATGGGATGAACTCTCCCATAAAAAAGAAGTGGATAGCAGAGAGGATGAAGAGTCATAATCCTGCAATATGTTGTTTACAAGAAACACATTTGAAACAGAAGGATATACACAGAGTAAAGGTAAAAGGCTGGAAATGAATATATTATGCTTCAGCTTAAATTTTTTTAAAAAGCAGGGATAGCAATCTTGATCTCAGACAAAGCAAAAGCAAAAATAAATCTAATTAAAAGAGATAAAGAAGGAAATGACATCCTACTAAAAGGTACTATAGACAATGATGTTTTATATGTGTGTGTGTGTATACACACACACACACACACACACACACATATACACTAAACATATATGTACCAAGTGGCATAGAATCCAAATTCTTAAAGGAGAAGTTAGGGATGTTACAGGAAGAAATAGATAACAAAACTATACTGATGGGAGACCTTAACTTTCCCCCCTCAGAACTATTACAAATAACCACAAAATAAACAAGAAAGAAGTTAAGGAGGTGAATAGAATTTTAGAAAAGCTAGATGTGGTTGATGTCTGGAGAAAACTGAATGGGGATATAAAGGAATGTACCATTTTCTCAGCAGTACATGGCACCTACACAAAATTGCCCATGTACTAGGGTATAAAAAACCCCTCAAAATCCAATGCAGAAAAGCAGAAATATTAAATGAATCGTTTTCAGATCATGATGCAATAAAAATTACATGTGACAAATGTCTATGAAATGATAGACTAAAAATTAATTAGAAACTAAATAATCCTAAAGAATGAGTAGGTCAAAAAAAAATCAGAGAAACAATAACTTCAAACCAAAGAATGACAACAATGAGATAGCATACTAAAACTTATTGGATGCAGTGAAAGTGGTTCTTAGGGCTAGTTTTATATCTCTAAATGCTTAGGAAGAACAGACTAGAGAAAGAGGACTTCAATGAGTTAGGCATGCAACTAAAAATAAAACTAGAAAAAGAACAAATTAAAAACCCCCAATTTAATACCAAAATAGAAATTCTGAAAATCAAAGGAAAGATTGATAAAACTGAAATTAAGAAAACTATTCGACTAATAAATAAAATTAAGAGCTGGTTTTATGGGGGAAAAAAAATAAAACAGATAAACCTTTGGTTAACTGGATTTTTTGAAAAAAGGAAAAAAATTACCAGCATCAGAAATTAAAAGGGTGAATTCCCTACCAATAAAAAGAAAATCAAAATAATAATTAGGAGCTATTTTGCCAATGGTATGCCAGTAAATTTGGCAACCTTAGCAAATGGATGAATATTTACAAAAATATAAATTACCCAGACTAATAGAAGAGGAAATAAAATGCTTAAGTAACTCCATTTTAGAAAAAGAAATTGAATACACCATCAATGAACTCCCTGAGAAAACATCTCCAGGATCAGATGTATTTACAAGTGAATTCTATCAAAACTTTGAAGTACAATTAATGCCAATAGTATATAGACTATTTGGGAAATAGGCAAAGAAGGTGTCCCACCAAATTCTTTTTATTATACAAATTTTGTGCTAAAACTGGGAAGAGTCAAAACAGAGAAAGAAATTTATTGACCAATTTCCCTAATGAATATACATGCAAAATTTTAAATATTAGCAAAAAGATTACAGCAACTTTTCATGAGAATAATACACAACAGTAAAAGGAATGCAGGACTGGTCGATGTTAGGGAAACTATCAGTATAATTGACCATATCAACATCAAAACTAACAGAAGCCATATAACTATCTCAATAGATGCAGAAAAAGTTTTTGACAAAATATAGCACCCATTCTTGTTAAAAATACTAGGGAGATGATGGAAAATGCCATCCACATCCAGAGAAAGAACTGTGGAGTCTGAATGCAGAGCGAAGCAGGCTATTTTGTTTTGTTTTATTTTTCTTTGTCATGGTTTCTTTCACTCACTTTAATTCTTCTATACAACATGACTAATGTGAAAATATGTTTAATAAGAATATATATGTAGAGCCTATATCAGATAGCATGCTGTCTTGGGGATAGGAGAGGTAAGACAGGGAGAAAAAATTTAAAACTTATAGAAGTAAATGTAGAAACTAAAAATAAATTAAAAAATAAAAATAAACTAAAAAGTATTAGATAGCAGAAGAATAAATGAAGCCTTACTTAAAATGATAGGTAGCATCTATCTAAAAACATCAGCAAGCATTGTATGTAATGGGTATAAGTTAAAAGCATTTCCAATAAGGTCTGGCATGAAACAAGGATGTTCATTATGTTAGCTTTAGCAAAAAGAGAAAAAAAGAAAATGAAGGAATTAGAACAGGCAAAGAAGAGACAAAGTTATCACTCTTTGCAGATGATATGATACTTAGAGAATCCTAGAGAATCAAGTAAAAAATTATTTGAAATAATGTCATTAATCAAGTTGCAGGCTATAAAATAAACCCACATAAATAATCAGCATTTCTATATATTACTAAGCCCAACAGCAAGAGATAGAGAAATTCAATTTAAAGTTACTGTAGATATTATAAAATATTTGAAAGTCAACCTGCCAAAACAAACCCAAGAGCTATATGAACACAATTACAAAACAGTTTTCACACAATAAAGTCAGATCTGAATAATTGGAAAGATATCAATGGATCATAAGACAGGCACAGCTAATAAAATAAAAACGACAATTCTACCTAAATTATTTATTCAGTACCATACCAATCAAACTACCAAAAAATTATTTTATGGAGCTAAAAAAATAACAAAATTCATCTGGAAGAAGAAAAGTCCAAGATATGAAGGGACTTGATGAAAAGAAATTCAAGGGAATGCGACCTGGCTATACTAGATCTTAAATTGTATTGTAAAGTAGCAATTATCAAAGCTAATTGGTACTGGCAAAGACATAGCCTGGTGGATCAGTGGAATAGGTTAGGTACACATAACACAATAGTCAGTGACTATAGTAATCTACTACTAGATAAATCCAAAGACTCCAGCTTCTGGGATGAGAACTCACTATTTAACAAAAACTACTGGGAAAACTGGAAAATAGTATGGCATAAACTATGCACACATCAAAATCTTATACTGTATACCAAGATAAATTCAAAATGTGCATATAATTTAGCTTTAAAGACTGATACTATAAGCAAACTGGGAGAGCAAGGAATAGTTTTCCTGTCACATCTATGGAGAAGAAAAGAACTTACAATCAAACAAGAGGTACAGAATGCTGACAGGCAAAAATTATCATTTTGATTACATTAAATTGAAAAGTTTTTTACAGAAACAAAGCCAATGCAACCAAGATTACAAGGGAAGCAGAAATCTGGAAAACAATTTTTATGGCTAGTGTCTCTGATAAATTTGGCCTCATTTATAAAATATATAGGGAACTGATTCAAATTTATAAGAATACAAGTCATTCCCCAATTTATAAATGGTCAAAGGATATGAACAGACAGTTATCAGAGGAAGAAATTAAAGCTATCTATTGTCATATGAAAAAATGTTCTAAATCATTATTGATTAGAAAAATGAAAATCAAAACAATTCTGAGCTACCACATCACACCTATCCAATTGGCCAACATGACAAAACAGGAAAATGACAAGTGCTGGAGAAGATGTGAGAAAATTGGAGCACTAATACATTGTTGGTAAGGTTGTGAACTGATCCAACCATTCTGGAGAACAATTTGGGACTATGTCCAAAGGGCTATAAAATTGGCATACCCTTTGACCCAACAATACCATTTCTAAGTTGATATTCCAAAGGGATGATAATAAAAAAAGGGAGGGGGGGAAAAGGATCACATGTACAAATATATTTATAGCAGCTCTTTTTGTGGTAGTGAAGAATTGGAAATTGAGGAGATGTCCATCAACTGGGAAATGGATGAACAAATTGTGGTATATGAATGTAATGGGATACCTCCGAAATCTGAATGCAGATGGAAACATTCTATTTATTTTCCTTTTCTTTTGTTGTTTTCCTTTGTTTCTTCATTCTTATGGCTCTTCCCATTAGTTCTAATTCTTCTTTACATCATAGCTAATGTGGAAATATGTTTAATATGAATATATATGTAGAGCCTATATCATTTTGCACACCATTTTGGGAAAAGAGTAGGAGAGTGAGGGGGGAAAAATTTAAAACTCAGAGTCTTCTGGAAGTGAATGTTAAAACTAAAATTCATTCATTCATTCATTCATTTTAAAAAGGAAGATTACTTTAGCAAAGTTTGTTTAGAAAGAATAGTATGAAGCCCTATTGATGTGATCAATGTCCCTTTTCTATTATTGTAAGCCTCTTGATGCCTTTCTCTAGATTGATCAAAGGAAAGGCTTTCCACTTAAGGACAAATTTAGAGTTTAAAGATTGGCAATTCCTCAGGATTTGTTTTTCTTCCTTGTTTGCAACGCATTACAATAGCTTGAGACCGTGGAGCTTTTGGCATTTTCTATGGAAGTTAAGACTTTCCTCATTCCATGAATTTGAAAAATGGATTGGCTTTGTTCAACCCTTGACTGAAAGGTAAATCCACATTTGGATAGAGAAAAGTGAATAGGAACTTTAATAACACATATCTTACACTGGTAATGGAAAGATTTCAAAAAGACCCCTATTAGATCTAGTGGAAGGGAAGAATGTGTGTAGGACCTTGGCTCATTCTTTTGGAAAGGGACTTTTCTAGCAATCATCTTGCTTTAGATTGCATGCAGAAGTTATTCTTTCCATGGAAAAGCCTATTCCAAGTAGAATCAAGACATTGAATACTATATTGCTTTGCCATTAAAGTGAGAAAGAAGATGACACTTTCAACCTTTGTTGATAACAGAATAATATGAACCTGTAATGATGTGACTGATGTCCCTCTTCTATCATTGTGGGTTTATCAATGCTTATTTCTTGATAGCTCATAGGAAAGGCTATTCTCCTAAGGAAAAATTTAGAGTGGAAAGGATAGCAAGACCTCAGGACTTGTTTTGTTCCATTAGATTCAATGCATTACAATGGCTACAAACTGGCAATTTCTGCCTTGGGTGGTGGACTTAAAGACTTTTCTTTTTCACTGAATTTGCAAAATTGATTGGCCTTGATTAACCCATCAAACCTTATTTGAATGGGCAAAAGTCAAAAAGAACCTTAATAAGTGATATATAATGCAGATTTCAAAGTGGAGGAAGAAAAAATGTACCCTCACCACTGATGCCCAGGACTTCTGTGGAATTTGGTTGAAGAAAATCTTGCTTGGGTTAAGCTTTATCAACTTTCTATCCTGCTAGTCTTACATTGGAGGTCAACAGAGCTTCAAAGAGTAATGGAAAGATCTCAAGAAGACCCCTATTAGATCTAGTGGAAGGAAGCAATTTCAGCAGGATCTTGGCACATTATTTTGTTAAGGAACTTTTGCTGTAATCTCCTGGCTTCAGGTTGCAAGAAGAAGGTATTCTTTCTAAGGAAAAGTCTACTCTAAGCAAAATTAAGTAAGTCCAAAACATTGAATTCAATGGGGCATGGCCATTCAAGAGAGAAAAAGGAAGAGAACTTCGTAAACATTTATTGGATAAAGAATAGTAAGAAACCTTATTGATGTGGCTGATGTTCCTGTCCTATTATTGTGGGTCTATCAATGACTATCTCTAGATGAGTCAAAAGAATCATCATTCTCCTAAGAACAAACTTAATTTGGAAAGTATAGGAATTCTTCAGGACTTGTTTTGTTTCCTTGGATTCAATACACAGCTAGGGACTGTGGATCTTTCTGCAACTTAATGGGGAAATTATGACTTTTCTCTTTCCCTGATTTTGCAAAATGGATTGGCTTTACTGCAAGAGAAAATCATTTATGGATGGGCATGATACAATGGAGAAGATTATCAAAATGGAAGAAGACAAAGATGTGCCATCTTTATCTAAAGGATGTCCAAAATATCTGGTGAGTTTAGTTGAAGGAAACCTTGTCTGTGTCAAGCTTTCACAACTTTTTACCCTATGAGTCTTTCACTGAATGTCAATAGGCAGAGCTTTGAAGACTAATGGAAAGGCTTCAAGAAGACTCCTATGAGATATAGTGTGGAAGGGGAAAATGTCTGCAGGAAATGACATTTTCTTTTGAAAAGGAACTTTTGTTGCACTTCCCTTGCTTCAGGGTACAAGATTTCCATGGAATGGAAAAGCCTATTTGGAGCAGAATCAAGTCCAAAATATTGAAAGAAGATGACTTACATTTGTTGAGAAAAGAATGGTATGAAGCCTTACTCTTGTGGCTGATGTCCCTCTTATATTATTGGGCATCTATCAAGATCTCTAGATGAATCAAAACAAAGGCTATTCTCTCAAAAGCATGACGATTCCTCAGGACTTGTTTTGTTTATAGGATTCAGTGCATTGCAATAGCTTTAGATTGTGCAGCTTTCAGCATTGTTGGTGGAGTTGTGACTTTCCTCATTCCCTGAATCTGCAAAATGGATTGGCTGATAGTAGTGAAAACCAACTTTGGATGGGGCAAATACTACAAGAACCTTAATAAATGAGATATATTGCAGCTTATTAGTATAGAGGAAGATAAAGACTTGACCTCGTCCACTAAAAGACAACAAAAATTTCTCTGGAATTGCTTTGAAGGAAACCGTTGATCTGTCAAGATGTGGAAACTTTGTGCCATAAGTGTCTAACACTGGATGTCAGTAGACAAATCTATAAAAAGTAATGAAAACTGATGGAGTTCAGACTCTGGGAATTTCCTTGAGCTCCCCTGGAATCTCCTCACTTAGCCTGGCTTTTCATACTCAAATTGAGCTCTCCCTGTATCTCCTTACAGAATATGGCCTTTCATACTCAAATCTGTGACCATTTTCTGTTATCTCTTGATTGCCCTACCTGCTTCCCACCTAGGCGCCCCTGAGTCTGATGTTTGTTGATTCTCCTCAAGACTCTTCCTAAACCCCTCCTCCCATCACTCTGGACTACCAGACCACCTACCCCACTCCCTCCTATACTCTTTTCTGTATTTAAGTTCCATCTTGCCACCATGAAGGTGCTCAGGTTCAATCCAACTCAGACTCTGTCTAGCTGGGATTCTATCTGTCCCGCTTGTGAATATAAGTGTTACAAATGCTTAGGCTTCTTAAGAGGCAACCCAATTTGGCAAATCTTTAATAAACTTTGTTTTCTTTGGCTTTAAGAAGGCTTGAGTCGAATTCATTCAAGCACAACCCAGACTGTCAGTATTTTGGGGTCCCTGATCATCCCTGAACCTTGTCAAAAACATTTCAAAATACTCTATTAGATCTCATGGAAAGGGGAATTTTCTGCAGGACCTTAGCATTTTCTTTCAGAAAGGAACTTTTGTTATATTTGCCTTGCTTCATGTTGCCAAAAAAAGACATTCTTTAAATGGAAAAACCTATACTGAGCAGAATCTAGTTCAAGATATTGAATTCAAAGTGCATTGCCATTCAACAAAGAAAGAAGATGACTTTAGCAATGTTTGTTGTGAAAAGAATTGTATGAAGTCATATTGATGTGTCTGGTGTCTGCCTCATATTATTGTAGGTCTATCAATGCCTATCTCTAAATGGCACAAAGGCAACACTTTTCTCCTATGGATAAACATAGAGGGGAAGGGATGGGAACTCCTGAGGACTTGGTTAATTTCTTTGGATTCAATGCATTGCAATAACTAGAGCCTTTGGAGTTTTCTGCATGTGGTGGTGGAGTTAAGACTTTTCTCTTTCCCTGAGTTTGAAAAATGGATTGACTTTGATGAACCTTTGACAGAAAGGGAATACCACATTTGGATTGGGAAAAGTCCATAGGAATCTTAATAAATGTTACATAATGCACCTTCACCACCTGAAAGATATATATGGAACTGCATTGAAGTAAACCATAGCTGTGTCAAGCTGTGTCAACTTTGTACCCTAGTGTCTTATACTGGATGTCAATAGGCAGAGCTTCAAAGATTAATGAAAAGATTTCAAAATAATCTTAATAAATCTCATGAAAGGAAGCAATTTCTAAAGGACCTTGTCAAATTATTTTACAAAGAGACATTTAAATAAATCCCCTTCCTTCAGATTGCAAGAAGGTATACTTTCCAAGAAAAAAGCCTGTTCTAAGCAGAGTAAAGGCCTAGACATTGAATTCAATGGTGAATTGTCATTTTAAGTGATAAAGAAGATGACTTTTGCAGTATTTGAGGGGAAAGAAATGTACGAAGTCCTATTGATGTGAATGATGTCCCTCTTCTATTAAAAAGTCTTAGCTGCACCTGAAAATGTCAGCAAGTCCACACTGTATCCAGTGAAACAAAACAGGTCTTGAAGAATTATTATCCTTTCCACTCTCACTTACTCCTTCTGAGAGAAGCATTTCTTTTGAGAAAGCTAGAGATAGGCATTCATAGACAAAAATTACAGAAAACAGACTTAAACATTGTACCTAAGGCTTCATACAATTCTCCTTCCTAACAAAAGTTTCAAAAGGCACCTTCCTTTATGGGCAGGGCTCCATTGAATTCAATGTTGTTTACCAGATTATAATTAAATAGGCTTTTCATTTGAAAGAACATCTTCATTCAATGAGAATCATGGGAGTTTCAGTAAGAATCCTTTTGTGACTGAATACTGTAAGGTGCTGAAGATATTGCTCATTCAGCCATATTTAATAGGGTTCATCTTGACAGCTTTCCAATAGAGTATATACAGGGTACTTATTGACATGAAGGCAAATTATATAGACTCCAAAGTTGCAATACTCTCAAAACAAATCAAACTAGGTCAATACCCTACTTTTCTCTATGACTAGATAAACAATGTACACACAGAGAATGTATCCCAACAAATGAAGTCAAACTCCACAGAAATATGGAATGTCTTGAAGTTTTTAAGGAAATTATTTTGACCTTCTAGATCCTGATTATCCTTTTTATTGATTTCTATGGACATTTTTCCATTCAAATATGGCTATTTCTTTAGCAAATCCTTTATGTTATTTCAAGGAAAGAGAAAAGTCTTAACTGCACCTGCAAATGCAAAAACCTCCAAATCTCTAGCTATTGCAATGCATTGAATCCAATGAAACAAAACAGTTCCTGAGAAATTACCCTCCTTTTCACTTTCAAATCTTCCTTCAGAGATAAGCTTTTCTTTGGAGGAAACTGGAGATAGATCTTGAAAGACCAGCAAAAATATAAAAGGGACTTAAATAATGTAGGCTAGGTTTCATATTCCCTATTATATGCCAGTAAAACTATCTTAGGAAATGGATGAATATTTACAAAAATATAAATTACTCAGGTGACAGAAGAGAAAATAACTATCTTTAAAAAAGAAACTTAACAAACTGTAAGTTATAAATAAAAATTCCCAAGACCAAATGGATTGAGAAGATAATTGTATGAAATACTTAAAGCATTCCAAAATGTTTCCAATATTATACAAACTGTTTGAAAATAAGAGTCTACTCAAATTATTTCTATGATACAAATGTGATTTTGATACCTCAATCAAAGAGCAAAAACAGAGAAAGAAAACCGTAAGATAATTTTTCTAATGAATATTGATGCAAAAATTTTAAATACAATTTAATAAAGACAAGTAAAAATCATACACTAAAACAAAGTGGGATATGTAAGCCAGGAATGCAGGGCTGGTTCAGAATTAGGTCAAAGCATAATTGACCATATCAATAACAAAAACAACAAAAATCATATGATTATATCAAGAAATGTAGAAAAAGCTTGAGATAAATACAATACCAATTCCTCTTCAAAAAAAAAATAAAAATACTGGGGATTTCCAGGAGCCAACATGACAGAGTAAGCAGTAAGTCACTCTCACCCTCCCTTTTTTACCTTGAAAAACCCAGAAAATCCTGCTCCTAGGAAAAATCCTGGAACAGTAGAGCCAATAGAAAGATGAGGTGCACCAGTCTATTATCTCATGAGGCTAGGGGGATTAATGTGATAAAATCTCAGTGATTAAAGGGGACCAGTCCAGGACAGGAGGCATCCTTTCAAGCCAGCTGAAAGGCCCCACTTAATGGACCAGTGGGAAATTCTGAACCCCAGAGTGGGGGAGCAGACAAGTGCCAAGACCAGGATCTCATCCCCACAGCCCCCAGTGGCTTGGTATAGCCAGGAGAACCAGCAAAAATTAGTGCAGAGAACCACCACTTTCATTAACAGAGGGTCTTCAATAGCAGCTAAGCCTACCTGTGCTCTAGTACAACCTTGGAAAAGGAGGCAACATCCAATGGTCAGACCACAACCAGCCCCACACCCGACTTCAAGAGCTTCAGTGTAACCCCAGGGAAACATAGAAAAGCCTCAAGTGGCCTCTACACAGATCAGTCACCACCAACAGCTCCAGCTAAGCACCAGGTAAGTTACAACCTCTAAATCCTCCAGTACCTGAGGCCCCAGCACAAAAAGCCAATAACCAGAATCCTAGGACCCCAGTAAAAGAAGTCCAGGAGGGGAGGAGCCAAGATGGTGGAGTAGAAAGACTCACGTATGCTAGCTCCAAACCCACAGCCCATATAGTTCCTGCAAAAAGAACTCCCCACAAATTCTGGAGCACTGCAAGGTGCGCAGAAACACAGTGGAAAAGATTTCAGTTCCAGAGAGCCCTGGAGAGCCATCCACAGGGGTCCATCGAGCTGGGGACAGCGGAGTCCACCCCTGTGCTGCCCTAGCCACGTGGCCCCAGAGGAGCAGATCCGAGCAGGCTTCAGGGACGGAATCTCCGGCAGTCGGGAAGGTCTCTCCGCCCACAGGTGCTACAGGTCAGTGAGAGAGACATCTGGGCTGGCCAAGTGGGGAGCGGGGTGTCTCCATGACTTGGGACCCCTCAGGAGGCAGCTCTGCCAGCAGAGGCAGCAGGCGGCTGCCGGGACTCCCCGAGCAGCAGGCAGAAGTTCAGGGCCATTACCAAAGATCTCTGCATACCTCCTGAGGGAACTGAGCCTGGGAGATGGCCCTGCCCCCACCCGCTCCATTACTGAAGGTCTTTGCATAAAGCCCCTGAGGGAACTGAGTCTGGGAGGCGGCCCTCCCCCCACCTGAGCACCAGAACTTAAACTCACATTGAATAGCAGCCGCGCCTGCCCCTGAAAGCCCATTTGAATATCAGACCCCAAGCACTAGCTGGGCGGATCTAGGCAGGGGTGGAGAGGAATCTCAGAAGTCAAGTAAATGGCTGGGAAAATGTCCAGAAAAGAGAAGAAAAATAAGACTATAGAAAGCTACTTTGATGGGGTACAGATGTTCCCACCTTTCAATTCTGATGATGAGGAACTATTCTTACCATCAGGGAAAGACGTGGTGGTCGGGGCCTCTGTATCCCAGACATCCCAGGTGGATGTCCGGTGGGCTCAGGCCATGGAAGAGCTCAAAAAGGATTTTGAAAAACAAGTTAGACAGGTGGAGGAAAAACTGGGAAAAGAAATGAGAGAGATGCAAGAAAAGCATGAAAAAGGGGTCAACACCTTGCTAAAGGAGACCCAAAAAAATGCTGAAGAAAATAACACCTTGAAAAATAGGTTAACTCAATTGGCAAAAGAGGTTCAAAAAGCCAATGAGGAGAAGAATGCTTTCAAAAGCAGAATTAGCCAAATGGAAAAAGAGGTTCAAAAGCTCACTGAAGAAAATAGTTCTCTCAAGATTAGAATGGAACAGATGGAGTCTAATGACTTTCTGAGAAACCAAGAAATCATAAAACAAAACCAAAAGAATGAAAAAATGGAAGAGGATGTGAAATATCTCATTGGAAAAACAACTGACCTGGAAAATAGATCCAGGAGAGACAATTTTAAAATTATAGGGCTACCTGAAAGCCATGATCAAAAAAAGAGCCTAGACATCATCTTTCATGAAATTATCAAGGAAAACTGCCCTGAGATTCTAGAACCAGAGGGCAAAATAAGTATTGAAGGAATCCATCAATCACCACCTGAAAGAGATCCAAAAAGAGAAACTCCTAGGAACATTGTGGCCAAATTCCAGAATTCCCAGGTCAAGGAGAAAATCTTGCAAGCAGCTAGAAAGAAACAATTCCAGTATTGTGGAAATAAAATCAGGATAACTCAAGATCCAGCAGCTTCTACATTAGGGGATGGAAGGGCATGGAATAGGATATTCCAGAAGTCAAAGGAACTAGAACTCAAACCAAGAATCACCTACCCAGCAAAACTGAGTATAATACTTCAGGGGAAAATATGGTCTTTCGATGAAACAGAGGACTTTCAAGCATTCTTCATGAAAAGACCAGAGCTGAAAAGAAAATCTGACTTTCAAACACAAGAGTGAGAAGAAGCATGGAAAAGTAAACAGCAAAGAGAAGTCATAAGGGACTTACCAAAAGTGAACTGTTTACATTCCTACATGGAAAGACAATATTTGTAACTCTTAAAACTTTTCAGTATCTGGGTAGTTGATGGGACCACACACAGATGTACACACACACACACACACACACACGCGCGCACACACGTACATGTGTGCAAACACACATACACACATGCACACACACACAGAGACAGAGAGCACAGAGTGAATTGAATAGGATGTGATCATATCTTAAAAGAGATTAAGGTAAATGGTAAGAGAGAAATGTAGTGGTAGGAGAGAGGGTGAAATGGAATGGGGTAAATTACATCTCATTCAAGAGGCAAGCAGGAGACTTTTTAGTGGAGGGAAAAAGAGGAGAGCTGAGAAAAAAACAAGAAGTTTACCCTCATAACATTTGACTAAAGGAAGGAATAAAATGCACACTCATTTTGGTACCTATCTTACAATACAGGAAAGTGGGGGAGAAGGAGATAAGTAAGGTGGGGGGGGATGATGGAAGGGAGGGCAATGGGGGAGGGAGCAATTTGAAGTCAACACTTGGGGAGGGACAGGATCAAAAGACAGAATAGAAACAATGGGGGGCAGAATAGGATGGAGGGAAATACAGTTAGTCTTACACAACATGACTATTATGGAAGTCATTTGCAAAACTACACAGATAGGGCCTATATTGAATTGCTTGCCTTCCCAAAGGGAATGGGTGGGGAGGGAGGGATGGGGAGAATTTGGAACTCAAAGTTTTAGGAACAACTGTTGAGTATTGTTCTTGCTACTAGGAAATAAGAAATACAGGTAATGGGGAATAGAAAGTCATCTGGCCCTACAGGACAAAAGAGAAGATGGGGACAAGAGAAGGGAGGCATGATAGAAGAGAGGGCGGATTGGTGATAGGGAAAATTAGATTGCTCGGCGTATTGGGTGGTGGGAGGGGAGAAATGGGGAGAAAATTTGGAACCCAAAATTTTGTGAAAATGAATGTAAAAAGTTAAATAAATTTATATTAAAATAAATAAATAAATGAGTAAATACATAAAATAAATAAATAAAATAAACTGGAACAATAAAAAATAGAAGAAGAAGAAGACGTCTGGGACAATGCCCTCTATGTCCCAGAAGGATAGATCAACTTTAAAAGCCAGGAAAAAGGCAAAAATCATGCGCAAAAAGTAGCATAGAAAAACAAAGACCATAGATTGTTACTACAGGGACAGAGAATATCAAAACAAATCAGAAGAGGACAGTCTTGCAAATGTACCCACAAATGAAACCTCAAAGAGGAATACAAACTGGTCTCTAGCCAAAAAAGCCTTCTTGGAAGAGCTCAAAAGTGATTTTAAAAGCCAAATTAGAGAGATATAAGAAAATTTGAACAATTACTTTAAAAAACAGTTGATAAAATGGGGGAAAGTACATTAAAAAAATAGCTCCTTGAAAAGCAGAATTAGTCAAATGGAAAAGGAGGTACAAGAGCTAATAGAACAAAATAATTCATTAAAAATTAAGATTGGGCAGGTGGAAGGTAGTGACTCTATGAGACATCAAGAATCAGTCAAACAAAATCAATAGAATGAAAAAAATAGAAGAAAATGTAAAATACCTGATTGGAAAAACAACTGAACTAGAGAATAGATCTATCCACTGACCACCTCCTGCAGGAAATCCCAGACTGAAAACACAAAGGAATACTATAGCCAAATTGTAGAATTATCAAGTCAAGGAGAAAATATTACAAGCAACTGGAAAGAAATAATTCAAATATCATGGAATCATAGTCAGGATTATGTAGGACCTTCCAGCTTCTATATTAAAAGATCAGAGGGCTTGGAATATGATATTCTATAAGTCAAAGGAACTTGAATTACAACCAAGGATCAACTACCCAGTGAAATTGAGCATAATCTTTCAGGTGAGGAAATGGACATTCAATGAAATGGGGAACTTCCAGACCTTTCTGCTTAAAGGACCAGAGCTCAAGGAAAAATTTTTTATTTAAATACAAGACTCAAGAGAAGCAGGAAAAGGCAAACAGGAACAAAAAGTAACTCATGTTATTCAATACAGACAAACTGTTTACATCTCTACATGAGAAGAAAATACTTGTAACTCTTGAGAACTGTATCTTTATTATGACATTTAGAAGGAATATACATAGACAGGAGGGGTGAGTTTAAGGTGACTTGAATGTGATGATAAAAATATCTTAATTAATTGGTGAAAAGGGATTGTAATGGGAGAAGAGGAAAAGAGGAGGCAGAAAAGGGTATATCAAATCACATGAAGAGGCACAAAAACAAATTAATTAAAGGGAAAGAAATGATGGAGATGAGCATTGTTACTCCCATCAGATTTGACTCAAGAAAGGAATAACATTCTAAATTAGGTATAGAAATCGAACTTGCCCTATAAGCAATAAGAGGGGAAAGGGGAAAGAAAAGTGAGAGTGGCTGATAGAAGGGAGAGGAGATTGAGGGAAGGTGGTGATCAAAAGCAAAAGTCTAGTGAGAAGTAAAAGGGAAAAGGCAGAAATAATAGCATAAATAGCAGGAGGAAACAGGATGGAAAGAAAGAAAGAAAGATACAGATAGTAATGGTAACTGTGAATGGAAATGGGATGAACTCTCCCATAAAACAAAAGTGGATAATAGAATAGATTAAAAACCATAATCATACAATATGTTGTTTACAAGAAATACATTTGAAACAGAGAAACAGAGTAAAGGTAAAATGTTGATCTCAGACAGAGTTAAAGCAATTAAAAGAATCTAATTAAAAGAGATAAGGAAGGAAACTACATACTGCTAAAAGTCACCACAGACAATGAAGTAATATTATTACTAAACATATATGCACCAAGTAGAATAGCATTCAGATTCTTGGAGGAGAAGTTAAGTGAGGTACAGGAAAAAATAGAGAGGAAAACTATACTAGTGATGAACTTCAACTACTCTTCTCTCAACTAGATAAATCTAACCCCAAAATAAAGAAGAAAATTAAGGAGATGAAAAGACTTTTATAAAAGTTAGATATGGTAAACCTCTGGAGAAAATTGAATGTAGATATAAACAAACATATCTTTTCTCAGCATATATGTCACCTACCCAAAAATTAACGATGGCCTAGGGAATAAACACCCCACAATCCAATGTGAAAAGGCAAAGATATTAAATGCATCTTTTTTAGATCATGATGCAATAAAAATTACATGTAATAAGAGCCCTGGAAAAATAGAACATTGAAAATTAAATAATTTAATCCTAAAGAATGAGTAGGTCAAACAACAAATCACAGAAACAATCAATAACTCCATACAACAGAATGACAATAATGAGACAACATACCAAAATTTATGGGATGCAAAATCTTAGGGCTACTTTTTTATTTCTAAATGCTTATATGAATAAAATAGAGAAAGAGGAAATCAGTGAGTTGGGGAGGCAACTAAAAAACTAGAAAAAGAACAAATTAAAAATTCCCAATTTAATACCAAATTAGAAATACTGAAAACCAAAAGAAAGGTTAATAAAATTGAAATTAGAAAGCTATTGAACTAATAAATAAAACTATGAGCTGGTTTTATGAAAGAAACAATAAAATAGATAAACCTTTGTTAATGGTCAAAAATGAAAAAAAGAGGAGAAAATGAAATCACCAGCATCAAAAATTAAAAGGGTGAATTCCCCACCAATGAAGAGGAAATTAAAATAATACCTAGGAGCTATTTTGCCCAACTGTATGCCAATAAATATGACAATCTTAGTGAAATGGATGGATAGTCACAAAAATATAAAATACCCAGATTAGTAGAAAAAGAAACAAAATACTTAAATAACCTCATTTCAGAAAAAGAAATTAAATAAACCATCAATGAACTCCCTGGGGAAAAAAATCTCCAGGGCCAGATGTATTTACAAGTGAATTCTATCAAACATTTAAAAAACAATTAATTCCAATAATAAATAGACTATTTGGGAAAATAGGCAAAGAAGGAGTTACACTAAATTCTTTTTATGATGCAAATATAATGATGATACCTAAACTGGAAGAGCCAAAACAGAAAAAGAAAATTACTGGCCAATTTCCGTAATGAATATAGTACAAAATTTTTAAATAAAATATTAGCAAAAAGATTACAGCAACTTATCACAAGAATAATATACTATGACCAGATAAGATTTATACCAGGATTACAGGGCTGCTTCAATATTAGAAAAACTACCCACATAATGGATCATATCAACAACAAATCTAGCAAAAACCATATCATTATCTCAATAGATGCAGAGAAAGCATTTGATAAAATACAGCAGCCATTCCTATTAAAAACGCTAAAGAGCATAGGAATCAATGGGGTCTTACTTAAAAGGATAGGTAGCACCTACCTTAAACCATTGACAAGCATTATATGTGATGGGTATAAGCTAAAAGCATTGCCAACAAGATCAGGAGTGATTACTTAGAGAATCCTAGAGAATCAACTAAAAACTACTTGAAATGATAAATAACTTTAGCAAAGTTGCAGGATATAAAATAAACTCACATAAATCAACAGCATTTCTGTGTATTACTAACAAAATCTAACAAGAGATAGAAAGAGAAATTCCATTTAAAGGTACTGTAGACATTATAAAATATTTAGAAATTCACCTGCGAAAATAAACCCAGGAACTATATGAACACAATTACAAAACATTTTCATACACGTAAAGTAAAGTCAGATCTAAATAACTGGAAAAACATTAGTTGCTAATAGAGCTACTAGAATAAAAATGACAATTCTGCCTAAATTAATTTATTTACTCAGTGCCATACCAATCACACTACCAAAACTTATTTTATAAAGCTAGAAAAAATAACAAAACTTCTCTGGAAGATCAAAAGTCCAGGATATCAAGGGAATTAATGAAAAGAAATGAAAGGGAAGGTGGTTTAGCTGTACCAGATCTTAAATTGTATTATAAAGCAGAAATCATCAAAACTACATAGTAGTCAATGACTATAGTAATCGGCTAGCTGATAAACTCAAAGACTCCAGCTTCTGGGATTAGAGCTCACTATCTGATGAAAATGCAGGGAAAACTGGAAAAAAGTAAGGCAGAAACTAGGCATAGATCAACATCTTATACCATATACCAAAATAATAAAAATGGGTACACAACTTAGATATAAAGCCGATACTATAAGCAAACTAAGAAAGGAAGAATGAGTTTACTGGTCAGATATATGGAGAAGGAGAGAATTTATGACCAAACAAGAGATACAGAACATTACGACAGGCAAAATGGATAATATAGATTATATTAAATTGAAAAGGTTTTGTATAATCCAAGCCAATGCAGTCAAGATCAGGAGGGAAATAGAAAACTGGGAAAGAATTTTTACAAACAGTGTCCCTGATAAAGGCCTCATTTTTAAAATATATACAGAACTGAGTCAAATTTATAAGAATATAAGTCATTCTCCAATTGATAAATGGATAAAGGATAAAAACAGACAGTTTTCAGAGGAAGAAATTAAAGCTATCTATAGTCTTATGAAAAAATGTTCTAAATCACTATTGATTTCAGAAATACATATCAAAACAACTCTGAACCACCACATCACACCTATAAAATTGGAAAATGATAAATGTTGGAGAAGATGTGGGAAAGTTGGAACACTAATGTATTGTTGGTGGAATTGTGAACTGATCCCACCATTCTGGAGAACAATTTGGAACTATGCCCAAAGGGCTATAAAAACATGCATATCCTTTGATCAAGCAACACCGTTTCTAGGTCTGTATCCCAAAGAGATTATAGAAAACTATAGAAACAGGAAAAGGATACACGTACAAAAATATTTATAGTAGCTCCAAGAATTAGAAATTGAGATGACCATCAATTGAGAAATGACTGAACAAGTGTGCTATATGAATGTAATGGAATACTATTATTCCATAATAAATGATGAGCAGACAGACTTCAGAAAAATCTGGAAAAATTTACATGAACTGATCAGAGGGAAGTGAGAAGAACCAGGAGAATGTTGTGCACAGTTACAGCAACATTGTGTGATGAAATCTGATAGACTTAACTCTTCTCAACAATACAATGATCTAAGACAACTCCAAAAGAATCACAATGGAACATGCTATCCATATCCAGAGAAAGAACATTAGAGTCTGAATGCCAAAGGAAGCATACGGTTTATTCTCTTTTTCTTTTGTGGTTTTCTTTTGTTTCTTTTTTCTCATGAGTCTTCCCATTATTTCTAACTCTTCTTTATATCATGACTAATGTCAAAATATGTTTAATATGAATGCATAAAGTACAGCTTATATCAGATTGCTCTCCATCTTGTGGAGGAATGGGGAGAAAATTTGAAATTCAAAATCTTATAAAAGAGAATGTTGGAAACTAAAAATAAATTAAAATTAATTTTAAGACACTAGAAATCAATAAAAACTTTTCTTCAAATGATAGTATAGTACAAATTATCAAATTATACTATAGTATATATAGTATCTATCTAAAACCAAGCCTTATTTAAAATGGTGGGGGGAACAAAAACCATTTAAGTAAGACCAGGTATGAAGCAAGGATGTCAGTATTATATTTATTATTCAATATGGAATTAAATACTAATTATAGCAATAAGGCAAGAAAAAGAAATTGAAGGAATAAGAATAGTCAGTGAAGAAATAAAGCTATTATTCTGTGCAGATGATATAATGGTATGTAGAGAGCCCCAAAGACTCAACTAAAAAACTATTTGAAAAAAGTAGTGATTTTAGGAAAATTATGAGATATAAAATCATTGACATATCTATATACTACCAATACACCTAAGATAAACTCACCATTATGAAACACTTTTCATACAAATAAAGGCAGATCTAAATAATGGAAATACATTTATTGTCATGGATAGACTGAGGCAATATAATAAAAATTACAACTCTAAGTTAATTTACAGTGACATACCAGTCAAAATAACAAAGAATTATTTTACAGAGCTAGAAAAATAGTAACAAAATTCATCCGGAAGAAGAATCAGTAAAAAATGTGAAGGAAGGCACTCTAGATGTAAGATACTTCAAACTGTCTAATCAAATGGTAACATGAAATGTCTGGTACTAGCTATGAAATAGAGTGGTTGATTATTGGAATGGATTAGGTGCAGAATACACAGTAATAAATGGCCAAAATAATCTGGTGTTTGATTTTCTCAGATATCCAAGCTTTGGGGTAAGAATTCACCTTTTTGACAAAAAATATTGGGAAAATTGGAAAGAAATTTGCCAAAAACCAGGCTTTGACCAACATCTTACACCAATTTCCAATGTAAGATGAATATGGAAAAATGATTTAGATATAAAAGGTCATAAATAAATTAAGAGGATGAGAAAAATTACCTGTCAGATATACAGATAAGGGAAGAATTTAAAACCAAACAATAAATAAAGAGAAGCATGGCAAGTAAAATGGATAATTTTGATTACTTAAATTAAAAAATTTGTACAATCAAAATTAATGTAGTTAAAAGTAGGAGGAAAAAGGAAATGAGAAAGTTTACAGCTAGATTCTCTGATAAAGGCCTCATTTCTCAAATATATAGGAAATTAAAATGAATTCATAAAAATTAGAGCCATTCCCCAATTGATAAATGTTCAAAGAGTATGAACAAACAGTTTTCAAAAGAAACCAAAGCTGTTTAGGATCACATAAAAAATTGCTCTGAGTCACTACTGATTAGAGACATGCAAATTAAAATACCTCTGAGGTACCATATAAGGTACCTGTCAGATTGGCTACATAACATAAAAGAAGAAAGATAAATACAGGAGAGCTTGTGGAAAAATGAGGACACTAACGCACTCTTGATGGAGTTGTAAAATGGTCCAAATATTCTGGAGAACAATTTGGAACTATGCTAAAAGGAGCATCAAGCTGTACGTACCCAACACTATCACTGCTAGGTCCATATTGCAAATAGATCAAAGAAAGGTGGGAAGGACTTAATTGTACAAAATCCTTATAGCAACTCTTTTTATGGTTGTAAAGATTGGAAGTTGAGGGGATGCCCATCAGTTGGGCAATAGCTGAATATATTTCCTTACATATGACTATTATGGATACATAATAGCATGATACATACTATTGTATTATATTGCAAAAAAAAAAAGCAAATTGAAAACATGAAACTACAACATTGTTCCTGAGAAATGAGAATTTTGAATTCAGAATTTATTTCCTGAGTGTTAATAATCAGAACATAAAATTTTGAATCTGCCATGGCAACCCTCACCAAAGAAAAGTAGGACTAGTAGATTTACAAATGATGAAGAAAATGGTTTCAGAAACACTTGAGAAGACTTATATGAACTGATGCAAAATGAAGTGAGCAGAACCAAGAGAATATTGTAATAGCAATATTGCAATGATAATCAAGTGTGAAAGACTTAGCTACTTTCATCAAGTTGATGATGCAAGACAGCTCCAAAGGACACATGAGGAAAAGTGACATATGTTCTCCAGAGAAAGAATTGATGATCAGAGTGCACACTAAAAGATTTTTTGTTTTCTTTTTCTTTCTTTCTTTCACAACATAAGCTAATGTGAAAATATGTTTTACGTGATTTCACGTACCTAATTTTACATCATATCGCTCATCTTCTTAGGGAATGGTGAGTGGGCATGTAACAATTTAAATTTAAATTAATTAAATTAAATTAATAGATTTATATTTAATAATTAGATTATTAAATAGAGTAATTGAATTATTAATAACTAGTTATATATTATATAATATGTGAAATATAATACATAAAATATATTTCTATATAATACAATACATATTATATATAAAATAATAAATTAAATAATTTAATTAAAATTAAATTCAGAATTTTAATAAAGAATTTTTAAAATAAATAAATAATGACTTTATTTAATTAACAATAGCAAAAACAAATTGAAAACATGGAACTGCAACATTGTTCCTAAGTGGTCAAAAAGAGAAATGAGAATTTTGAATTCAGAATTTGTTCCCTATATATCAATTACCAGAACATAAAATTTTTAATCTGCTATGGAAACCCACACCAAAGAAACAAAAGAAAGAATAATAGATTGAGAGTGTAAATACTCTTAGAGTATTTACTTAGAAGAAACTTAGAAGAAAAACAAAAAACAATATTAAAAGAAAATATGAAGGAAAAACATCCCAAACTTGAAGACAGGATGTGCAGGGACAATATTTTTTAAAGTAACATTTTATTTTCCCCACTTCAATTAAATGTAAAAAACAATTTTTTACATTTTGGGGGGTTTTTTGCTTTGTGTTTCAAATTCTATCCCTCTCTCCCCACTTTACTGAGATAGCAAGCAATCTGATATAGTTTAAACATATAAAATCATGTAAAACATTTTCTATGTTATTCACTTTGTGGAAAAAAAGGAGTGAGGGCTCCTAAGTGAATTGAACAACTAGTTAGAAGGCGATTACAGGCATCTCTTGGCTAGCACTGAAGCAGAACTCTGTTGCTTTGCCCAGACTTGAATCTAGGTTGCAGTCCTGGGACAAGGAGGGGCACTTGAATAGCAAAGTCTGTAAAAATAGTGGAGAGGGGACCCTCCTCACAGTACCAGGGCAGAAAAAGAGCATTTGTGGTCAATCACAGACTAGAGAACAGATCAGGAAAGGAACAAATACCTCTTTTTGGATGATACCACCTTGGAAGAACTGAAAATTTACAGGTCCCTAGAAGTATCTCTGAAAACAGTTGCATAAAATCCCTGAAACCTGGAAAAGTCCACATTCCATACTGGAAAGCAGATCTCTGCCTTAACAAAGAATTAAAAAGTCAAGTAATAGGCTGAGGATATGAGCAAACAGTGGGAAAAAAACTCCAACTATAGAATCTTAGTGTGGTGATAAGAAAGAACAAAAATTCTCTCAGAAAAAGACAACAAAGTCAAAGCTACTATATGCACAGCCTCAAAGAAAATTATGAATTGGTCTCAGACCATGGAAGAGTTCAAAAAGGATTTTGAAAATCAAGTAAAAGATGTAGAGGAAAAATGGGAAGAGAAATGAGAGTGATGCAAGAAATGAATGAAAAACAAGTCAACAGCTTTCTAAAGGAGATCCAAAAAATACTGAATAAAATAACACCTTAAAAATAGACTAGACTAAATGGCAAAAGAGATACAAAAGGCCAATGAGGAGAAGAATGCCTTAAAAAGCAGAATTGACCAAATGGATAATGAGATTCAAACGTTCACTGAAGAAAATAATTCCTTAAAAATCAGAATAGAGCAGATGGAAAAGAAATTATCAAACAAAACCAAAAGAATGAAAAAATATGAAACAATATTTCATTGGAAAAATAACTGACCTGGAGAATCCAGGAGAAATAATTTTAAAATTATTGGACTATCCAAAAGCCATAATAAAAAAAAAAACTAGACATTAGCTTTCAAGAAATTATCAAGGAGAGCTGCCCTGAACCACAGGATAAAATAGAAATTGAAAGAATCCATCAATCACCTTTTGAAAGAGAACCCAAAATGAAAACTCACAGGAATATTATAGCCAAATGTCAGAGTTATGAAGTCAAGAAGAAAACATTACAAGCAGTCCTAGAGAAACAATTCAAGCATTGCAGAACCATAATCAGGATAACATAAGATTTAGCAGCTTCTACATGAAGGGATTATAGGGCTTGGAATATGATATTTTGGAGGTCAAAAGAGCTAGGATTAAAACTAAGAATCACTTATACAGCAAAAGTGAGTGTAATTCATCAGGGGGAAAAATTGACATTCAATGAGATAGAGGAATTTCATGCATACTTGAGAAAAGACCAGAGCTAAATAGAAAAGTGGACTTTCAAATAAAAGACTCAAGGGAAGTATGAAAAGGTAAACAGGAAAGAAAAATCATAAGGGACTTATTAAAGTTAAACTGTTTACATTCCTACATGGAAAGATGACATTTGTAACTCATCAAACCTTTCTCATTATTAGGGTAATTGGGAGGAATAAATATAGACCAAGGGCACAGGGTGAGTTGAGTATGAAGGAATGATATCTAAAAAATTAAATTAAGGGATGAGAGAGGAATGTACTGGAAGAAAAAAAGAGAAGTAAAATGGGGTAGATGATCTCATATAAAAAAGAAAATAAAAATCTTTCACAGGAGAAGGGAAGAGGGGGAAGGTAAAAGGGAATGAGTGAATATTAGAACTGGTTTAAAGAGGGAATAACATACACAATCAATTTAGGATAGAAATTTATCTTACCCTCCAGGAAAGTAGGGAGCAAGGAGACAAGAGAAAGGTATGGAGGGATGATAGAAGGGAAGGCAGATTGGGAGAGGGAATAATCAGAACCAAACGTTTTAGGAGGGACAGGGTAGAGGAAATTGGATAGAGGAAAATATAGTTATCCATAGTAACTGTGAAAACAATTTTTGAAATCAAGTTTCTCTGATAAAGGCCTTATTTCTCAAATATAAAGAGAACTGTGTCAAATTTATAAAAATAAGAATCATTTCCCAATTGATAAATGACTAAAAGATATAATCCATGTTTCAATGAAGTAATTAAAGCTATCTATAACCATATGAAAAATATTCTAACTCACTATTGATTGACAAAATGCAATTTAAAACAAATCTGAGGTACTACCTAATAGATTAGCTAATAGGACAGAAAAGGTAAATGACAAATGTTGGAGGGCATGTGAGAAAAATGAGCTATTAATGTACTATTGTTGGAGTTGCAAATTGATTAAACCATTCTATAGAGCAATTTGGAACTCTGCTCAAAGTGCTATTAAAATCATGCATACTCTCTGACAGAGTAATACCACAATTAGGTCTGTATCCCAAAAGAGATAAAAGATAAAAAAGGAAAAGTACCTATATATACAGAAATATTTATAGCAACTCTTTTCTGAGAGTAAAGAATAAGAAATTGAGGGGATGTACATCAATTGTGGAATGGCTGAACAAATTGTGGCACAAATTATGATGGAATACTATTGTAGTATAAGAAATGATGAGAAAGATGCTCTCAGAAAAAACTGGAAAGACTAGCATGGGTTGACGCAAAGTGAAATATACTGCATACAAAGTAACAGCAATATTGTAAGATCAGTTGTGAATGACTTAGGTATTCTCAGCAATACAACAATGCATGACAACTCTGAAGGACTTAGGATGAAAAATTCTAACCATCCCCAGAAAAAAGATTTGATGGTATCTGAATATAGGTTGAAGCACACTTTTCTTTTACTTATTTTTCTTAAGGGTTTTTTTGGGTCTATAACTGCTCAATATATGTTTATTGATTTGTTGATTAAAGGTTACAATTGAAGCATAACTCTGGGGTTGTGATAGTACTAGTTTTCCCAAAACAAAAGATAAATTATTACTGTTTGATTGAGGGATGGCTGATGAAAAATAGGCCACAAGGTTTCTATACTGAATGAATAATGCTATGGATGAAATATGTTCATCTCTGTGAGAGGCAGTGTGATATAGTATAAAAAGCATAGGTCTTAGGGTAATAAAAATTGTTTAAGTCTTGGATACAGGGGAGTGCTGGGGCCAGATCAAAATGGTTGACAATGGTTGATAGTTAAATTTTCAGTAATTTATCTGAGTTTTGGTTTCTAAACATAGAAATATCATAATATTATTGGCATATCTGCTTCATATGACTCTTATGAAGAAGACACTTTGCAAGCTTTAAAGTGATAAATGAGAGTGGAAGGATGGAAGGAAGAAAGGAAGAAAAGGAAGGAAGCGGAAAGTACCATGCTTCTGTCTGTACTCAGAGAACATCAGTTCTTTTTCTGGAGATGAATATCATTTTTCATCTTGAGTCCTTTGGAATTGTCTTGAATTACTGTGTTGTGAGAATAGCTAAAGTCATTTGTAGTTGTTCGTAATACAATATTGCTGTTACAATGTACAATATTCTTCTGACTTGTGCAGAAACAATTGAAGGCTCATAGATTTCTCAGAAGAAGACAATGGAACTAAAAATCCTAACATGTAATGAAGGAAATAATAAAATAGAATGTCAAAGAATTTTTAAACATAGAAAACTAACTCCTAATACCATTTTTTACATTATTTTGATTTACATTTTTTACAATACCACATTTTTTTACATTAATATGACCAGTTAAAGATGAAAGGCACCTTTTTCAAAAGCTCCCTCAAGGCAATTGTATAATGATAACCAAAGAAAGTACAATGATATCTATTCTTAGAGCTAAGGATAGTTAGTTTTTCTCAATTTATATTTTTCTAATGAGAATATTTCTATTCCCCAAACTCAATCCCTCTAGACTGCTTTGAAGGTAAACTGAGTTCACAAGAAATCCCTTAGTGGGCACTGAGAGGTTCAGTGAGAGATCAGCCCAGGGTCACAGAACTAGGATGTGTCAGAAGTGACATTTGAGTCTTCCTGATGCTAAGGCAAGCTCTCTCTATTAACCATGGCCTACTGCCTCTTAAAATTGCCTCAAGATGATGACAGGTACCTCTAGTTCCATTAGTACCTTAAGGATCTGGGCTATTCAGTAATTTTCCACTAACTGAATCTGTTTTTTTAAAGTCATCCAGAGAATATTGGTCACATATTCTTGCCCTCTCCACACAAATAATGCTACAGAGTGCTGTTGGTTATGCCCAAAGTGGAAATGGTTCATACTCTTTTATCCAGTAATATCACTATTTGGTCTATATCCCAAAGAGATCACAAAAACAGAAAAAGGACCTACAGGAACAAAAACATTTATAGCAATTTTTTTTTTTTGTGATTGCAAAAAATTGGAAATTGAAGAGATTCCTGTCAATTGGGGAATGGCTGAACAAGCTTTGGTATATGAATGTAATGGAATACTATTGTGCTATAAGAAATGATGAGCAGGTAAATTCCAGAAAAACATGGAAATACATGAACTGATGCAAAGTGAAATGAGCAAAACCAGGAGAACATTGTACACAGTACCAGCCACACTGTGTGAGGATCAACTATGATTTAGCTCCTCTCAGAAATGCAATGGTCCAAGAAATCCCCTAGTAGAATAAGGCTGTGGCTTAATTTACATTTAAAGACTTCAAAAAGTTGGAGGAGGGGGTGGAGCCAAGATGGAGGGGTAGAAGGATTGACTTGTAGAAGTTCTCCCCTACAGCCCATAAAATACCTGTAAAAATGACTCTATACAAATTCTAGAGCAGCAGAAGCCACAAAACGACAGAGTGAAAGAGATTTCCAGACCAAGGCAGCCTGGAAGGCCAACAGGAAAGGTCTATTACACTGGACTTGGAGTAGAATGCAGCCCATCCTTGGCCATGTGGTGGCAGGGAACAGACTTCAGGATGCCCCCAGCAGCAGCTGTGATTCCCAGATTCCTCAAACCACAAACACCAGAGACAGCCTCAAAGGTCAGGGAGAAAGCTCTTTCATCTGGGTGAGAAGGGAGCAGGGTCCTCCCTAGCCACTGTCACAGGCAGTGGTAGCAGCATCCATTTTTGGAGCCCTCAGCCTAAAGACCCTAGGGGAATGGAGCAGCTGCTCTGGATCTCAGCCCTGAATGGAATTCCTGGGATAAGGAGGAGCATTGGCTGGTGGAGCTGGTAGAGGCTCTGGAGAGGGAATTCTACTTGCAGATCCAGTGTAGAAGAGTGCTTGTGGTTGCTCCCAGACCAGAGCGAGTGAGGAACTGAGAACTTACAGGTCCCCAGAATATACTCTCCTCTTGACAAAGGACTCAAAAGTCAAGTAACTGGCTGGGAAAATGCTGAAAAAAGGGGGGAAAATAAGACTATAGAAGGTTATTTTCTTGGTGAACAGGTATTTTCTACCACCTTTTTGAATGAGGAAGAACAATACATATCATCAGAGGAAGACATAAAAGTCAAGGCTTCTGCATCCAAAACCTTCAAAATAAATATGCAATGGTCTCAGGCCATGGAAGAGATCAAAAAGCATTTTGAAAATCAAGTAAGAGAGGTGGAGAAAAAATTGGGAAGACAAACGAGAGTGATGCAAGAAAATCATGAAAAGCAAGTCAACAGCTTGCTAAATGAGCCCAAAAAAATGCAGAAGAAAATAAAATCTTTAAAAATAGATTAACTCAAATAGCAAAAGAGGTCCAAAAAGCCAATGAATATAAGAATTCTTTAAAAAGGCAGAAGCAGACAAATGGAGAAGGACGTTCAAAAGCTCACTGAAGAAGATAGCCCTTTAAAAATTATAATAGAGCAGATGGAAGCTAATGACTTTATAAGAAACCAAGAAATTATAAAGCAAAACCAAAAGAATGAAAAAAATAGAAGACAATGTGAAATATCTCATTGGAAAAACAACTGACCTGGAAAATAGATCCAGGAGAGACAATTTAAAAGTTATGGGAGTACCTGAAAGTCATGATCAAAAAAAGAGCCTAGACATCATCTTTCATGAAATTATCAAGGAAAACTGCCCTGATATTCTAGAACCAGAGGGCAAAATAAATATTGAAAGAATCCACCAATCACCTCCTGAAAGATATCCCAAAAGAAAACTCCTAGGAATATTGTAGCCAAATTCCTGAGTTCCCAGGTCAAGGAGAAAATATTGCAAGCAACTAGAAAGAAACAATTCGAGTACTGTGGAAATACAATCAGGATAACACAAGATCTAGCAGTTTCTATATTAAGGGCTTGGAATGTGGTATTCCAGAAGTCAAAGGAACTAGTATTAAAACCAAGAATCACCTACCCAGCAAAACTGAATATAATACCTCAAGGGAATAAATGGTCATTCAATGATATAGAGGACTTTCAAGCGTTCTTGATGAAGACCAGAGCTGAATAGTAAATATGACTTTCAAACACAAGAATCAAGAGAAGCATGAAAAGATAAACAGGAAAGAGAAATCATAAGGGACTTACTAAAGTTGAACTGTTTACATTCCTGCATGGAAAGATAATATTTGTAACTCTTGAAATTTTTCTCAATATTTGGTTAGTTGGAGGGATTACACAAACACACACACACACACATACACATATAGACAGAGGGCACAGGGTGAATTGAATAGGAAGGAATGATATCTAAAAAAATAAAATTAAGGGGTGAGAAAGGAGTATATTGGGAGGAGAAAGGGATTAATGGAATGGAGCAAATTATCTCTCATAAAACAGGCAAGGAAAAGCTTTTTTAGTGGAGGGGAAAAGTGGAGAGGTGAGAGGGAAAAGGTGAAGCTTGCCTTCATCACATTTGACTTAAGGAGGGAATAGCATGCACACTCAGTTTGGTATGAAAATCTATCTTACACTACAGAAAAGTAGGGGAAGAAGGGATAAGTTGGGGGGAGATGATATAAGGGAGGGGAAATGGGAGGAGGGAGTAATTAGAGGTAAACACTTTAGGGGAGGGACAATGTCTAAAGAAAGAATAGAATAAATAGGGAGCAGGATAGGATGGAGGGAAATATAGTCTTTCACAACATAATTATTATGGAAGTCTTTAGCAAAACTACACATATATAGCCTATATTGAATTGCTTGCCTTCTTAGTGGGGATGGATGGGGAGGGAGGAAGAGAGAGAAGTTGGAACTCAAAGTTTTAGGAATGAAAGCTGAGAATTGTTTTTGCATGCAACTGGGAAATAAGAAATACAGATACTGGGGTATAGGAATCTGTCTTCCACTACAAGAAAAGAGAGAAGATGGGGATAAGGGAAGGGAGGGGTGTGATAGAAGGGAAGGCAGATTGGGGGAAGGAGTAAGAGGAATGCACAGTGTTTTGGGTTGGGGGAGAGGAGAGATGGGTAGGAAATTTGGAACTCAAAATCTTGTGGAAATGAGTGTTGAAAACTAAAAGTAAATAAATTTTTTTAAAAAGTTGGAGAGCCTGAAACAGAGTTTACCATCATTATCTTCAAGATGTGATTTTTTTTGGAAGTCCCATAGGCTTTATTAATCCAAGACTGTTGGGGGAGGAGTGATCAAGAGGGACCTACTAAGTTACCTATTACTCTGGATACCTGAGCAAGGCAGTGGATTCATGAAAGGAGCTAGGGCACCTAGGAGTTTGGGGATAGATCTGCCTTCAGATCCCAGGATCAGGGAGAAAACACTAGTTTTATGTGACATTAGGTCACTTTTTCCCTCAGTTTCCTCATTTGTAAGAAATAAAGTACATGGTCTTTCTAAAAGGTCACTTCCAGATCTGCTATTTCAGGATCTAAAGTCTTTTCTGTCTCGAAATCATTTTGATTCCCTTTGCATGCATCCAAATCCAGACTAGAGATGGGTCTAGGAAACCTGGGTCCTCCAGAGGTCCACGGCTCAGTGCTGTTCTTGGAGGGGACAGAGGGTCCTTTGTAGGGTGTGGGGCTGTAGTTTCAGGCCTCTTGTCCCCAAGGGCAGGACTGGGGAGAATTTGGACTGGGCAATCCTCCTGGGACTGTGCGGGGAACTTGTCAATTCTTCTTCTGCATTTCATTCAGGATCCAGGTTCGGTAACAGCACAGATTGGTATAAACACTGTGAAACCTGGACAAGGCACAGTATTCAATGCCCCAAGACACCAGACTCTGCAGGGGCTCATTGCCCACCAAGGGGCCTCCAGAGTCACTATGGTACAAGTCCTTCCCACCTTCCTTATTCCCAGCATAGACCATGCTGGGAGTGATGGCTTTTCAGTAAGCATTTTTGCATTTTTCCTCAGATATGATACTCATCTTCAGGCACTGGAGGGTGCTGGGATATTTGGCAAAGGGACTAGATACAGTGCCCCAGCCAGACACCAGCCCGGTTGTGCCAAGAATGACACCATCTTTTGCCAGCTGAATGGGTTGAAATTGGCAGTTCAGTCTCACTGGCTTCTCAAGATCAATATGAAGTCATTGTTGCTGGTCCTGGAGCAGCAGGAGTAGGGAACCTGGTGCTCCATTCTGACCGATTGCTGATAGGACTCCAGGCACCTGATATTGTGTTTTCCCAAGACCACTCAAAGGTTCCAGTGGGTATAGTGAACTGCTGTGAGAACTCAGATACTGGACAGCAAGATACCCCACAGTGGAAATTCTAATTGAAGAACAACACTGCCCTCCAGGGCTAGGAGTGGGGAATACACATTTGACCACCAATGATCTTATCCTCATTCCTCTCTGAGTTGGCAATGACCCACAGAAGAGGCAGTGTTAACAACAGGCAGAACATTTCTAGAGAACTGTCTAATTGGGGTGGGGAAGGTCCGATGACAACCAAATAAAAAGTGACTAACAGAAACAATTCTGAGAAATGCAGACACAGAAATCGATGGAGTAAGACAGAGTACCAGAGGCACAGATGGATGGTGCCCCTAACTGGAGGGAAGGCTGTGGAGGCTAAGAGAAGGAGGAAGGACAAGTAGATGAGAGGTCAAGAGCCTCTTGAAGCTCCTCACAGAGAAGGGGTGGTCCTGGAGAAAATCTCTTCCTCTTGTCTCCTTTCCAAGAAGTCCCAGATGGCTTTTACCTCAGATGAAGGCAGCCTCTGCTCATCTCTATATGATTCTTAAAAGCATAATATATTCACTTTGTTTACTTCTTACTGAATGGCCACAGACATTTTATTCTCTGATCATCCAGAATTTGAGGGTTCCCCACAGTAAAGAAACACAAAGACATCACCAAAAAGCATAGAAGCTAATCTGGTTCACCTTCCTCTGGACTGTTCATCTTTCCACTTCAACAACATGATTATGTTAAATTCTGTAGGCCTAAATCAATTATTGTGGTCTGAGCTTGCATCAGGCTAGCCCTTTGGTAGTTTAGGCTTCATATTATAAAAAAATGAGACACATAAGTCATTCAACATTTAGAAAATTGACTAGTTAGCCACAGCAGAAGGATGTTAAACAAAGATAGGCAAAGAAGACACCTCAAATTGACTCAGTTGAGCAAGACTCCTTGACTTATCTACTGTGATCCACCAGTCAAGTCTCCTCAATTCTCTGTTACTCCTTTGAAATCAGATGATGAGGAATTGACATTTACAGTCTGAAACATTAGTCCCTTGAACCAATCAAGTCTCAAGGGATGTCTTTTAAGGAAAAACTAGACTAACTTGCATGGGAGAAATAGCTGGAATATTGCTCCTATAATATGGAACAATTTAGTATTAAAGAATTAGTAGATCAAAGAAGAAATCACAAAAAAAATATATAATTTCATCAAAGAAAATAACAACAGTGAGACAACATATCAAAAGTTTTGGGATTCAGCAAAAACTTCTATAGGGAAACACTTTCATTAAACAGAGTAAAAGAAAATCAACTAAAAAGGTAACTAAAATCCTATAAAAAATTAAAAAATGAAATGAAAATTTTGATGAAGAGATTAACACAATTGAAAGCAAAAATTGCATGAATAAATAAAACTTGAAAGTAGTCAGTGAAACTAATAAAATTGATAGACTACTAGCTAATAGGGCTGGGCCTGGGGTCAGAAACACTTAAGTTCAAATCCAGACTTAGATTTACGATCCATGTGACCCTAGGCAAATCAGTTAACCACTTCATGCCTCAGTTTTCTCAACTGAAAAATAAGGGTAATAATAGCACCTACCTTATAGTGTTCTTGTGATGATCAAATGAGGTATCTGTGAAGCACTTAGCATAGTGCAAGCCCATACTGGATAGCTAGACGGAACAGTGGATAGAGCACAAGGTTAGTAAGAATTGAGTTCAAATACAGCCTCAGACACATAGTGGCTGTGTGACAGATTTGGCCGTATCATCCTCTGCTTGGTACAACACTCATTCCTATTTAAAAACAAAATGGAAGAAGAGGATTGTGATGAGGATGAAAAAGGCAAGGATTCTGAAGAAGAAGCTATAGATACTACATCTGCCAAAGGAACTTCTGCTTCTGTGAAAGCTGTTCCTGGTAAAATTGAGAAAGTCAAGGAATCTGAGGAGGAGGAAGAAGATAAAGATGAGAAGAAAAAGAGGAGAAAGAGGATGAAGCCCCAGGAAAGAAGAAAAAGGAAATGGGCAAACCGAAAACCACCAAAGCCAAGAAAAAGAAATTGGAAACTGAAGCATCTACAAATTTCAATCTCTTCATTGGCAATCGGAACTTAAAACTAATTCTGAGCTAAAAACTAGTATCACAGATTTATTCGCAAAAAGAAAAAAAAGACATCCTTATTGGTACCACCAGGAAGTTTGACTGCATGAAATTCGAATCTGCTGAAGATGTGGAAAGGTTCTAGAACTTAGTGGGTCCAACGTGGTTGGCCTGAAATGAAGCGAGAAGCAAAAGAGAACCAGCAAAAACACTCTTTCTCAAGGATCTGCTCAAGGAAGTGTTTGAAGACATTACTGAGGCCAAGGGTGAAGTATCCAAAGGAATTGCCTACATTCAATATAAGACAGAAGCAGACATGGACAAGGCCTAAGAAGAGAAATAGGGAATTCAGAATGATTGCCAGGCACTCATGCTGGACTACACAGAGAAGAAAAGTCAAGGACGAGAGAACTCAAGAGGAAGGAAGAATAATTACTAGAATGAGAACGATAGCAAGCTGGTAAACGCAGAGGCTGGTCCTAAATAACCTTGCCTACATCACCACTGAAGTCTGTAAAAGTGTTTGACAAGACAACATCCATCGGCTTGTCCCAGATCAACCTAGACCAACCTAAAAGGTTCATTGGAAGATGCAAAGGAAGTTTTGATTTTTATTACAGCAGAGCCATTTAGCTAGGATGAAGGGATAGAAGACAACTAACGCAGCCTCAAGGAGTCAGTCCTACAAAACCTCATTCATTAAAAGTCTGTTCAAATATGTGACAGAAGAAACATTGAAAGATTCACTTCATGGCTCTGTGGGGGCCTAGACACTCGTAGACAGGAAGACAGGGTCATCAAAAGGGTTTGGTTTTGTGAGCCTCCACTCAGAATAAAAAAGAGCTACAAAGTAGGCCACAGAAGATAAAGTAACTCAGCACTGGACCAAACCCAGTGGCTTTAGATACTGAAGGGGCAGTTATGGTAGCTAGTGGGGGTTGTGGAGGCTTCCATGGTCAATAAGGCAGTAGAGGCAGACAAGGAGACTTTGGCAGCAAAGGTCAAGGAAACTTTGGAGGTTAGGCAGTTAAGGAATGTTTTCCAATGCATCCCATTGTTTGTGGGGCATGTCAGTACCCATCAGAGACATCATATTATAAACAGTTGGGCTGGAGCTGTTACAAAATAGCAGAGATTATAGTGTGGATCCACTGCCAATATGGACATTGGGGTGCTGATACATGTCCATGAGAACATACAATTTCCCTAACTAAAGACTATTCCTGCCCATTTGGGCTTCTTGTGCCAGTCAAAGCACTCACCTAATCCAAGTAGTCCTCTACCTCTCTCCAGCTGGCAAACTTGCATTCTCCCATCACAAGACAAGTGGTTTATTTCTGCCAAGCAACAGCTCCATCAAAATACACTTGATTGCCTAAGTCAGTTTTCCAGCCATTTCCAACCATGTCTATGACAAATCAGTTTCACTCTAGGAAGTTTCTCCAGAGGTGGTCCAGTGGTGAGATCTTGCTAACTACTTCCGCCCCTTCCTTATTCCTTTCCCAGTTTGAGAGCTACCTTGGCCTCAAGATTCTTCCATGCTCAGAGGGTTCTGTATACCCTTGAGAAATAGCTTAGATGCTCCTCAATAAACAGACTTGTTTTCCTCTGGGATGATTTGGACAACCAAGACCAGGAAGGACTTGGGAATGCCAGAATGGTATTATTGAGAGGCATCTTACTTTCTAACAGCAATGGGGAAGATGAAACTATTACTATATAACTATGACGAGTATGTATTTATTTGGGAGAGAGTGAACACTTGAGATGAATTAGTAGTAATTCTAATTTACTAACAGCATTGGGATAAGAGAGCAGAAAAAGGGGCTCCCCTTTTCAGGTTTTTAAGGGGCAAGAATTTTGTATCATTCTTCTCATATGGCTTTCAGGAAAAAGGAAATTTTAGAGAGTGAACCAGGGAATACTGAGAAAATGGTAATATTAGGAGAATCTCAGTATCATCTTAGATCCTGGGATAGGTTGTATGCAAGAAGCTTATGACCTCTTAACCACTTTATAACAGATGACACTGATGCATGAAGAATTGCTGTGTCAAAAATGTCATCATCATTGCTGTGTTCTTGATGTTCCTTGTCCTGCTCCAACTCATCAGCTAATTTGCTCATTGGCTTATCATCGTTACCCTAAATTAGGAGACACACTATGAAATACAAAGATGTGGCATTGTTGACCACATTAATGAGATCATTAAGACCTGAGGTTCAGTCTTTCTCAAGGAAGGAACTAGGGAAAGGAGTGAGAAACGAAGACTACTAGCTTTTGCCCTACACATTTTTCCTTATTTATCTTTAAGGTGTTGCAGGTGGTGGGAGTTGTTGTGATTGCTTTCCTTTTCATTTTTCCCTCCTATAATGATGAAATTCTCCAATCAAAACCCAAGATATGTATATGTATGCGTGTGTGTGTGTGGTGTATGTATATATATACATGCTTTCACATACATACATGTATGTATGTATATGTGTGTATATATGCATATGTGTGTATACATACAAGACTTGACTACCTTCTCACCAAATCCCAATTCCAGAATAAACATTTATAGCAAAAAACCCAATTGCACGAGTTGATAAAACTAAAATGAAAGAGTGTGTGTGTGTGTGTGTGTGTGTGTGTGTGTATAGAAGGATCTATAAAAGAAGACCAGATTTTCTCTTGTCTCCAGCTCCTATCAACTCCACCCCTCAGGCAGACTTGGACCACTAACCAATCATTCTTCACCAATGAGGAGTCTATTATGAAAGTAACCCTTCTTAGCCAAGGGTTACATAAAAAGCTACACAACTGAGGCATTTATTAATATTTAAGAGGTGCCTTTCCTTATGACTCCCTGCATGCTGTATCCTAGCCTTGCTTACTTATCAAGGATCTTCATTAAATTTAGACATTTTAGAAAATAGGAATTATTCCACATTCATATTCCAAATAGAGTAAGAGATTCTGGCCATCAAAATTTACCTTCCTTTGGAGAGGAGAGGACATGCTGAGTTACCCAGCTGACTGAGTCCCCATTCAGGCAGTTCAGTCTACTCACACGTTGTGTTTGTCCTTTGTTTTTGAAGAGAACCATGACATCAGGGAAATGATGACATGACTTGCAGATTTGAGTGAGGGAGGGCTGTGCAAGGTCACCAACCTCACCTTCTCTTCCAGAGTCATCTGGATCCAGTGACCAGATATTCATCAAGATGACTGAAGATGACCCAAGATGCAATGGGAGACCCTGGCCATTTTAGGCTAAGGCCTTTTCTCACTTAGAGAGAGGTAACACCCATTCAGTGAATAGGCCTCTTTAAGAAATAAGTCAAGGGATGGCCCCTTTAATTAGAAAAGAAATCAAGCTGGGAGGGCAAAACCTTCTGGGTTGCTGTTGCAAAGAGAAACAGTTACCATTGACATTCACTCTAAGCCAGGAGGGCCCAAAATATAGCCATTAAATGGAGCTTGAGCAGGGACCTATTGTGGTCCAATCTATGAGCTTCAGAGTGAACTGAGTTTAAGGTTTTGTGAAATAAAAATAAAGGAAAGGAAGAAAGAAAGAGAGAGGAAAGAAGGAAGGAAGGAAGGAAGGAAGGAAGGAAGGAAGGAAGGAAGGAAGGAAGGAAGGAAGGAAGGAAGGAAGACATAGAGAAGAAAGAAAGAAAGAAAGAAAGAAAGAAAGAAAGAAAGAAAGAAAGAAAGAAAGAAAGAAAGAAAGAAAGAAAGAAAGAAGAAAGAAAGAAAGAAAGAAAGAAAGAAAGAAAGAAAGAGAAATTTAGGCAGTAAGCCCCAAGATAACTGGGCAGCTTCCAGCCATCAAAATTTTGGCCAAAATCCATCCTTCCTTCCTTCTTTCCTTCCTTCCTTCCTTCCTTCCTTCCTTCCTTCCTTTTTCTTTCATGAAACAGTAACAGCAATCTGAGGGTCTTCCACATCCAACTTAATTTTTTTTCTTTTTTTCTAATTAAAGGGGCCATCCTTTGACTCACTTCTTAAAGAGGCCTATTCACTGAATAGGCATTACCTCACTCAAAGTGAGAATCTGAAAAGGCCTTAACCTAAAAGGATCAGTGTTTCCCATCTCACCCTGGGCCATCTCTAATCGTCCTGAACCCAGATGTCTCTGGAGGAGAAAGTGAGGCTGGTGACATTGCACAGCCCTCCCTCCCTCACTCAAATCAAAGTCAACTGCAAGTCATATCATCATTTTCCTGATGTCATGGCCCTCTTTGGAAACGAAGAACAAACACAAGAGTAAGAGATAATTGATTTGTATGTGAATAGTAAAATGCTTCATAATTGTGGCATAACTTCAAAGGCAAATGTTTCACACAAGTTAATTTAAAACTTTGAGTTATATAGATATGTTCTGCTTTAAATGAACATTAAGATAGTCGCCAAGTATTTTCTGAATTTGAAATCTTAACAGTTCTGTTCTGATTACCTGTGTGTGTTTTCAAGTGTTTGTAATTTTTTTTATTGTAATTGCATACAAGACCAGGTTGGAACATGACCTAAAAAACTCTTATATGGGAAGAGATTATAGCTTATTTCTTAAGTTTATATCCTCAAAGCACATAGATTTTGTAAATCCTGACATGAATATTTTCCCTATCTTCCTACCGATTTTCACTATCCATTAATGAATTCAGTCATCCTAGGGAAAAATTAACTTTCACTTCAATAGAGAAAATGTGGCATTGGAGTTTCAGTTTCTTCTCATCTCAGGACAATAATATTATAGTATTTTATTTCAGAGAAGGCCACTATAAATCTAGAAAAGGATTTTTACAACATTTTTAGTTGCTAAATGTTGAATTAGTAAGAAATTTTTCAAATTTCCTTTTATCCTTGTCCAGTTTCTTAGGCAAGACAAGCATATATAAGTGCAAAGTGAGAACGAAGAGAATGATTAGAAAGTAGGGAATTTATCTTTATGGATAAGCTTACAATATTTAGACTGTGAGCTCACTGCTTAGTTTTGTATATTATGGTATCTGCAAAACAGATATTTGTATTTCTTTGAGTATCCCGTATAATGGGTTTTATTGGCATTGTGCGAGTCTGTGAAGAGAGCGTGGGGTCATTGCTCAAGCAGAGTGTGAAATGGATAGTGGAAATCACACTCGGGTATGTTGTGTTGTGTACTCATGTGTTTCACTGATAATGCTCAAGCACTTCTTCTAATAAGTCCACTCATTTGAAGTGAATTATCATAGGAGAGCCTCACACTGGTGTTTGTAGGAACTCCACTTAGTAATACCAAGCTCCATTTCCATCCCTTTCCATCTCCTCCCATTTCCTCCCAACCCCTCCCTACCAGTGCATTGCAACATCTTCAGACGCAGAGAACTGCACCCAACCAACGGTGCCTCCCAAAGCTGCAACCTGCAGTCCAGGGCACAGCCAGAGTTGCTAGAAAGAAGACCGGCGGCGGCAGCAGCAGTTATCACTACTAGGTGTGTCGCTATGGCCAAGAGTCGCAGGGACAGAAACAGCTGGGGTAGGTAGCAAACAGTACTTTCTCCCTCTAGCCTTCCCTGGACTCAGAACCTGATATTCTAACCAGTGCTTCTAAAATGGGGAGGGAAGAAAACCCCGGACTTGGCTCCAGCTGTTGTATCGCAGGGCTGGGCAAAAGCATTTCAGAGTGCCTGCTGCTCGCCTTTTAAGTGTATGAATTATGGCTGAGGTGAATCCATCTCCCATTCTCACTCCATTGGGACACGGGCCTAGTATAAGCCGCTGTTGCGTCTCGGTCTAAGCCCACGTTCTTCCTCCCCTTCCCAGTACAGCCCCAGCATTTGAGGAAACAGCTCTTCCCCAGAGCTCTTAAGAGATGTGCTTAGGATGGACTCAAAGAAAACCAATGGAGACTGAGGGAGTGGGGCGGTAATGGTGTCACTGAGCCAGAGGAGGTGAGACAATGTTGCAGCGAGAGTGCCGAGAGCCTTGAGTGAGCTGGACCCTACCTCCCTGCGCTGGCATTAGGGAGCAGGGCGCGGGGGCAGAATTGGAGATGGGGAGGAAAGGGGAGGAGAAAGGAATGGAGAAAGGAGGAAGATCACTGAGCTCCAGACTGCAGCGGCAAAGTGGACAGCCCTTGGTTCTCCCTTGGAGAGCTTGCGATGTCACAGACTCGATTCTGTCTAGAAGAGAGGGTGTTGCTAAATTTTAGGCAGTGTCTTCTATTCGAGCATTATTTCACTGGGGGAGGAGAGCTCTTAGAAAGGAAAGCGCAGCGCAGCGCTATGGGAATGCATCTTTCTTTGGCTCTTGCCCCCCACGGCTCTGACATCCTGGTTTTAGGCTGCTTTGTTTCGCGATTTTCCTCTGCAGGATACTGAGCTCGTGATTCAGAATCCGGATGGGAGGGGTGGGGGAGACAGTGAGAAGCGGAGCGGGCTCCCCCTATTAGAGGTGGGCGGTACTCTCACAGGGCAGCAGAGCCAGGGCAGTGATGTAAAAGCAACCCAAGCCCCACCCGCCTGATGCTCCGGAACCGGATGATGCAGTTTTGTTCCTCACCAAGAGTTCCTACCTGTTCTTTGAACCACCTAATTAAGGCAGCTGTAGTCATAGGGATTCACACAAAGCATTGCAGCTTTCTTATGTTACTGTGACAACAAAGGGAAAATAGTATTTTGACTATCTGATGTGATTTTGTATTTAGGGAAATTCATCGTTCTCACCTAGGGGACTTAAGTTTAATTTTATGTGGTTATTACAGGTATTTTTTTTGATATATGTGTTCTATATAGATATATGTGTATGTGGGGATCGGTGTGTAGATAGACAGATAGATAGATAGATAGATAGATAGATAGATAGATAGATAGATAGATAGATAGATAGATATAGATGCCTCATTTGTCCTGTGCTTCTGATTTTCCTCATGGCTACTTCTGTAGGCAAGGCATAAATTGAGGCAGATCTCAAAGGAATGTCCTGAAAGTGATTTTGTTGTAAAGGAGCTCAGGAATATAGTATAAAACCATTTGGGGCAAAGAATAACCAAATCTTATCCTTAGCGAGTTCTATTGTTGCAGTAATAACTAAGCATCTTTCTCAACCGCTAAAAATTTGGTGGCTTTTAATCAGTATTCACATACTTGACCTGTCTGCAATTTAAGAACAACTATGGATATATTCTCCTTTGCTTCCAGGACACTGACCCTTCCTAGTTATCTATTTGTCCAGCTGGAGCATCATCCAATTTGAACCTTCTAGTCCCAAATATCGTTTTTGCCTTAGTTCTCAGGTTGTTTTTGTTTGTGGTCTTATTGCCTGACATAAGTTCAATAACCATTTCCATTTAGACAACTTAAGTCTTCATGTCTAGCAATAATTTCTTTCCTGAATGCTAGTCTCAGGTTCCCGATTTCTTACTGGACTCTCCACCAAGGTGTTGTACAAGCATCTCAAAGTCACTATGTTCAACATAGAACTTATCATTTCTGAAAAAAATCCATCTCTCATTCAAATTTGCCTATTTCAATTGAACATCACCATCCTTCTAGTCACCTAATTTTTCATTCTTGAAGTCATTTTTAACTCTTCACTCTCCCTCATTCCCTGATCCATCAGTCTGTCTTGCTCACAATTCACATTACAACCATCCTAGTTCAGACCTTCATCTCTCCCATGTTTCCGTACTCTCCCTTCTCTAACCCATCTTCTATACAGCTACCAAAATCATCTTCGTAAAGCACAGCTCTGACTGTGTCACTGATAGGCTCAAAAATTTTCAATGACTCCCTTATTGGCTTTAGGATAAAATATAAATTCCTCAGCCTGTCATTTAGAAACCTTCACAAACTGTTCCCAGCCCATCTTTCTAGACTGATTTCATATTACTATCTCTTCCAGACAAACTGACATACTACTTCCTTCAAGGTAGGATCCTTATTCACATAAGGTGCTCCTCATGCTTGCAGTGTATTTCCTCTTCATGTCTACTTTTTGAATCCTAAACTTCTTTCAAGGCTACGTTCAGACTCTACAATTTTTACAAAATCTTTCATAATTATCCTATTTTTATTGCTGTCTCTTCTCAAATTATTCAGTATTTACTTATCTGTGCATATTGTTATATCTTTCTACTAAATGTAAAAATTTCAGTTTTGTATCCTCAGTTTCTGGTAGTAAGGATAAAGGTAGGGAAGAGAACCGTGATTGCATTGGCTTTGGGAATTTCTTAATTTAGAAACTCCCTCTACCAGTGGACGTCAGCATCCTTTCTGCAACTTACAGTCTTAGAGAGTTGCTGTGGCACTAGGAAGTTAAATGACTTGTCTAGGGTAACAGTTAATATGTTTCAGAAACAGAACTTGAATACAGATCTCCCTGGCTCCAATGTCACTTCTGTATTAACTAATTTTCTAATTTTTGTGGTTATTCAAATGTTATGTTCAACTCCTCATGACCCTATAGACCATAACATGCTAATACAACTTATGGGGCTTTCTTGGCAAAGATCCTGGTTTGCCGTTTCCTTCTCTAGCGCTCCATCTGCTGAGTCACCCAGTTATGGTAGATAGAGCCCAGGTCTGGACTCAGGAAGACCTGAGTTCAGATCTGGCCTCAGGCACTTACTGCCTGTGTGATCCTGGGCAAATCACTTAACCCTGTTTGCCTCAGTTTCCTCAGCTGTAAAATTAGCTGGAGAAGAAAATGGGAAAACATTCCAGTAACTTTGCCAAGAGAACTCCAAAAGAGATCACCAAGAGTAAGACATGCCTGAAAAACAACTAAATTACTAAAAACTAAATAATGATAATTAACTAACAACTAATAGTTGTTAACTAATAATTTTACTAAGCCTATACTAACACTAATAGTGTTAATAATAATACTTAGCATTTGCATAGTACTCACATGCCAGGTGCTTCACAAATATTGTCTTGTTTAATTTTCACAGCAATCCTAGGAGGTAGGTGCTCTTATTATCTCCATTGTACAGTTGAGGAAACTGAGACAAACCAAAGTTCTATGGTCACGTAAGTGTCTGAGGCTGCATCTGAATTTAGGTCTTCCTGTCTTCAGGCCCAGATCTCTATCTACCGAACTGCCTAGCTGCTTCCAATTCCATTCCATGCTGCGGCTTTATAAACGTCGATTGAAATAAACTAAACTTTATTTACTTCTTCAAAAGGCTTTGAATGTTCCTTAAATATTCATTTCCTTTGGCCACTTTTGTTTCTTTGCAATACAAAACCAAAAGCTCTTGTGTAACACATGTTCTTGTAACAGATGTTCTTAATGCCCACGTTCTGCTAAGTGATTCTGCTCGTAGACACACTAGATTTCTTTTCTTTGCAATTTCCCAGAGCCTTATTTCTGAGCATGTCACCTCTGTTACAGATTGCTTAAGTAACAGTATTACTTTCTTCAAAGAATTATTCAAGGTAGGTATATATGCTTAAGAACATGCCCATGTATGTACAAGATGAATTCATTTATATGTGCATATATGCATGTATACAAATATCTATGTATTTATATATGTATATATACACTAACACACATATCCATACATTCTCTTACCAGTGGTGTCAGCAAATGTTTTTTGAAATTTTTCTGAGTCACAGAGAGATTATGTGTCAAAGACAGTATCAGAGACAGAATTTGAATTGAGTCTCCTGACTCTAAGATCAACTCTCTTATTCACTGTAATACTGTCTCTAGTGTCTGTGTGTGAATGTGTGCGCATGCACACATTCCTAAAACTCCATTAGAATGATTATTCCACAGTAACTGCGGTAGACACAATAATGATTGTGGAATTTTGTCATGTAAATATGCAAATTTATGTAAATATTTATCCCCCCCAAATTTAAAATATTTGTCTTTTGTTTTTCGCATCACAGTTATTCTCGATTTATGCCCCTACCCAGAAATTGAACTTTCCTTTGTAACAAAGAAAAATACTTAATCAAAAATAGTCAATATAAAGATATGCGGTAACCATATGCAACGTTCTGCCTTCATAGTCCTCCACATCTCTGCTAGCATAAGATATGCTTGTTTCATCATCTCTTTTGCAGGATTAATTTTGATTTTTCATTTGCTCAGAATTCACCTTTCTTTTAGTATTATTTTAATATTTTCAATTTATCAACATTCATTCAATAAAGTGTGCCAGGTATTTTGCTAACCAGTAGGGATAATCACAAAATAAAACTCCTTGAGGAGCTTATATTCTCTCAAGGAAGACAGAATGTACATATAGAAGTGTATGCAATATATGTACATCAAAGAAATATAAGGTAATTTGATGTTTAATGCTTTATACAGAAAGGGTACTCATAGCTAAGGGATAAGGAAAGATTTCATGTAGAAAATTACACTTAAGTTGACCTTTGAAGATTTCTAAGAAGCAGGAAAAAAAGAGGAAATGCATTTTAGGCATGAGTAACAAACCTGTGCAAAGGAAAGTTAGGATATAAGGTGTCAGTAAACACAAGAAGGACAGTATGACTAGAGTTCATGAAGAGGTGTAATATATAATAAGCTTGGAAAAGTAGGTTGGTAATTGGTTGTGAAGGATTTTAAATACAGAATTTTGTATTTGATCTTGGAAGTAATAAGAAGAGTGACATCTTCATATCTGTGTTTTAGGAATAAACTTGTGGCAGTTGGGGAAAAATGGACTGGAGTGAATAGAAATTTGAAGTAGACTTGAGACTTCATACTGTTACATATATTGTTCTGTTTATTTCACTTTATTCATACAAATCTCATGCTTCTCTGGATTCTTCAACTTTTTCATTTCTTATGTCATAAAAGCATTCCATAATTAGTTCAATCTTTGGACACCTATTTTGTTCCAAGTTTTTTGCTACCACAATAAGTGCTGCAATTTTGGTATTTATTAGACCTTTATTTCTATCTTTGATCTCTCTTCTGGGCCCAGAATTGGAGTCACTGAGTCCAAGGGCAAGAGTAGTTTTATCAGATTAGTTGGATCTATTCAGAACTCCATCCATAGTACACTTATAGCCCTGACTTCTGCCTTTCCAAAATAAATTATTACTCTTTTTATGTCAATTTTTCATCTTTGCAAGATTTGAGGTAAAACTATAGAGTTATTTTAATACTAAATTTTCTTATTATTATTTGGAGCATGTTTTATACAATAATTGATTGCCTACAATTCTTATTTTGAAAATAATTCATATCCTTTGACCACTTATCTATTAGAAAATGACTCTGGACTATATTTGTTTGGATATCATACTTTTATCAATGATAACTGATACTTCCCTACAGTTTCCCTTCTATCTGCTTTGATTTTGTTTGTGCAAAAAGGCTTCTATAACAAATATATACATAATAAATACAAAATATATATAGCAATATATTAACATAATATAAATTGTCTGTTTCGTTATGTTTGATATTTGGTTAAGAATTCTTGTGGCCACAGTTGTGAAATGTACCACCTTCCATTCTTTGCTATCTTTAACATATGGTCACGTATCCATTTGGAATTTACTATGACATAGCTATGAGTTACCAGTCTAAACTTCTGTTCAAACTGCTTTCCAATTTTTCGTTGACAAATTCAGAATTGCTTGCTCAGGAGCTGATGTTCTTAGATTTATCAAACACTGGACTAATGTTTTTGATTACTTCGACTTCTTACTTACCTTGTACATTCCACTGAGATACTTTTCATATCCTAAGAAGTACCAAATAGTTATTCATATTTTATTTTACCAATATATGCCTAAAGTACATGTAAGAAGAATTAGGTATTGGTAGAGTTTTGAACCTGAACCAAGTGGGCAGAAATATAGAGTGAGTCACTTTTCCAGATCTGTAGATCCATAGATCTAGAAGAGAAGACTACTAATCTTCATTTTACTCAAGCTTTACATCAGTAAAAAGAAAGATGGGGTGCAGGTGGTCTAAAAAGTAAAGAAAGGAATAAGACTCCCTCCTCCCAAGAAGCTGAGACAGAAGACAGAAACAGAACAGAATATTCAAAATGTATGAAAAGAGAAAGTTTGATTTAAGTGTAATTCAGGAAGATAATGACAAAACTTCACCTCATCAAAACTCATATATCTTATCTTATTTGAGCTACACAACAAGCTGATATAGCACCAATGCAATATGCACAGCACCTTCGGTACCCATGAGTATCCCAGTGCAATTCTGAATCATGAAATACAACAGAGTCTCCACATGGAAGACAGAACCAAAACATTTATTCAGACACCAGAAAACTAAATCCATCATAATCTATACACAGTAACAATGCAGAAGACAACACCATCCCCAAGCCTTCCCCCTGCTAGACTTCCCAAAAACCAGCTCCATTAAACAAATCACAAGCAGGTTCCCTTAAACAAAATCACAAACAAGCTCTTTCACTCACGGTAGCCATCAGCCTGCTTGCCTGCATTATTCCTAGCTCTGACTACTCTCGTGACCAAATTTCCTCTCAGCTCTGCTCTAGCTCCACCTCTTCCTATTCCACCTGTTCAGCAAAGTCCTCCCACTACTGGCTCCATGTAACTCAGACTTCCATGTGACCCAGACAGGTCACATGGGCCTATTCATGAATGGGAAAGATCTTTCCATTTAAATTATCATTACAGCTGGTGAGATAGGCAGGGTCAAGATAGGCATTAGCTTTATTTTGCAGATGAGAAAACAGATCTAGAGAGCTTCTAAAAGGAGACCTGGGCATGTGAATTGTGCAGTGGCAACTCCTAAATCCCAAGGTCAACTTTCTTATTCCTTTTGGAATCCTGTCTCTTTCCAAGAACCATCAAGAGCAACTATATAGTTGGAAGTACCTACACCTAATCCATGTCCACCCTACTCTTTCAACTCACACCAATCTCTGGAAAAAAGGAAACATTATAACCTTAAGCAATTTGACTGAGGTCACATTAATTAGAATTGGGATTAGAATCTTGGTCTCCTGTATTTTGTGCTTTCTGCTCTTTTCCACTGCCTTTCTATAGGGCATGGTGGCAAAAACAGGATTTTCTAGAGGCCTAAATCAAGGTGATATCAGTTGAGATAGTAGAAAGATTTGGAATCAAGAGATCTGATTTTTTATCTAGGCCATGTCACTATTAGCTGGATGACTTTGTGCAAATGAGCTACTCTCTCTGGGTTTGATTTTCTTAATCTATTTACAATAATTAGAATCACCTGGACCTCTCTATGCCTTTTTACCCATACATAGGAGTTCTAGACAGAATCATAAATATAAGTTTAGCTCATAACTAGAAACACCCCCAAAAGTGAGGAATAGAATCGTACTCATTGTTCAATATAAATCAGAAACAGGACAGTTATTTCCTACACACACACACACACACACACACACACACACACACACAATGTTTAACAAGGAGTCTTAGAAGCACATATTAACAAAGACAATTAAGCAGTATTGTAATATAATCTTGTGAGATTGGGACTTAAATATCAAAACAGAAAGCAGTTTGCTGGACTGACTGCTAAATCATTTCATCTCTATTATACATTCTCTCTGGACAAGTGCCACAAAATCCATGTCTCATGTCAATCTAGGGATTGAGTTTTCTCCTTTTCATGGTCATTTTCTACAAGAAGCATATAGTGGCAAAAACACTCATCCTACCACTAAGCCAGAAATGAGAGAACCAGAACCTTCATATAGCTCAAACTAACAAAGATACCTCCAAATCTGGACATGTCCATCTTGGTATCGCTATTTCATCATCTATGATCAGGAAAGTGATAAAAAATAAAAGAGGCAGCTAGGATCCCAAGGCCTAGGCTTGCCTACACTAATACATGTGCTTAGCTGTCACATGCTTTAGAATCATCATATTGGTGTGGTGAAGGATGGATAATCCCTCTCCATCTTCTCACAGGAATTATATGAAGGAAGAATTTGCTACCCATTCCAGAGAGTCAAAGAGAAAGGGGGGGGAGAGGAAGAAAGGAAAAGAAAGAGGAAGGAAGGAAGGAAGGAAGGAAGGAAGGAAGGAAGGAAGGAAGGAAGGAAGGAAGGAAGGAAGGAAGGAAGGAAGGAAGGAAGGAAGGAAGGAAGGAAGATAGGAAGGAAGATTCTGGTCAAAATATTGATGGCCAGAAGCTGCCCAGTAATTTTCCTTTTCAATTGGTATAGCACCCTGCCCTGCTACCATTATCATGATTTATGATGGAAAGGAACAAGGGACCAATGTTTTCTGCCTTACGTTAAAGCACTGATCTATTCAGTGTTGGGTCACATGTTTCCTTTGACACTGCCAGAGTGTCTCTGAGAATGCTCTATAGAGTGTATTATAATCCACCGCCTTTCCCCATTACATATAAAGTGAAACTTACACTAGATGTTCTTTAAAGTCCCTTCCATTTCTGAATCCATGGCGTCTATAAGAGGAGGCAGACAGAAGGTTACTACAGGTTTCATTTTATGAAATTAATAATCATAATTACTTCAGTATAAAATAAGAAAGATGATTGTATAAAACTGAATTGTTATAATTTGTTTTCAAAAATAAATATTTTTAAAAGAACTATGTGTGCATATATATTTAACAAGATAGAAACAAAAGTTCTCTGTATTTGTGGGCATTGATCAGAACACCCCCTAATCAATTGCTTTTCCCCTAGTCCATATGATAAAATCAAAGAAGATGAAAGACAACAAAGACAACCAGATATTAATATCTTAAATGAACTTCATAAAAGAGTTTGCACTTGTTATGACTTTCCAAAATATGACAGCATCTTGATGGAATATTTGGTCAGCTTGCCATTGGATGGATGAAGATTATCCATACCCTGGTGGTATATAAAAAGCAAGTTTATCAGCTGTATAGTCAACTAATGCGAGAGATCTATGAAAAATATGGCCCTTGACTCACAGAGTTGGGAATGGAGCTGCAGTGAGTAGGTCCAGTAAGTCCAGCAGAGAGACTTGCCTAGTTTCCTGAAAGGTGAGCACTGTAAGTACACTACAAGAAGTGAAAGGACACTGGGGCCCTGCAGTAGTGGAGGAATGAGTTATCTTAGCCTTTTGTATGTCTCACTACCAGTATACCGGTATGTGCCCCTCTCCTCACTGATGCTGTTTATATTTGTGGGAAGGTGTGCTCCAGAGTTATGAGAGGCGTATTTGGCAGTTGATGTTCTTCCTCCATCATCTTAGCAAATGCCTTTGCTTTGGGGTAACTGTGTTTTATTGATTTTTTTCTGGTAACTCCATGATTACAATTTTCCCCTGCCCTCCAGTAATCCTTCCTTGATACACACACACACACGTGTGTGTGTATGCGTATATATACATATATGTATGTGTGTATATTATATACATATATGTTTGTGTATGTGTGTATGTATTTACACATATATTTATGTGTATGGTCAAGCAAAATGTAATACACTGGCCTCGACTGAGAATTCATATCTACTGCACTTTTGGTTCATCATTTTTCTGCTAAGAGATGGAAGGTATGTTTATCAGTCTTTTGAAGTCATAATTGGTCATTACTTAGATTGATGTGAAATTTTTAAGTTATTTTCACTCACGTTGTTATTATGTAATCCAGATAAACTGTTCTTTTGGTTCTACTTACTTTCGTAAGTCTTCCCATCTTTATCTAAATCTATCACATTCATCATATCTTGCGGTACAATAGTATTATATTATATTCATATATCACTATTTGTTTTTGTTCAATCATTCAGTTGTGTTCAACTCTTCATAATCCCATGGGCATGCCAGGCCCTTCCATCCTCCATTGTTGCTCAAAGTCTGTCCAAGTTCATGTTTATTTTCTCCATGATACTATCCATCCATTTCATTGTCTTCCAATCCCTGTTCCTTCTGCCTTCAGTCTTTCCCAATATTAGGGTCTTTTACAGTGAGTCCTGTCTTCTCATTATAGAGCCAAAGTATTTAAGTTTTAGCTTTGGTATTTGACCTTGCAGTAAATAGCTTGAATTTATTTAGGTATTGATGGATTTGATCTCTTTATTGTCCAAGGGACTCTCAAGTCTTCCCCAGCCCCACAATTTGAAAGTGTCAGTTCCGCTACACTCAGCTTTTCTTATAGCCCACCTCTCACAGCCATACATTGCTACTGGAAAATCATAACTGACTACTTGAACTTTTGTCAGCAAGGTAATGTCTATGCTTTTTAGTATGCTATCCTGATTTTCTATAGCTTTCTCCTTAAGGAGCAAGTATCTTTTAACTTCATGGCTGCAGGCATCATCTGCAGTGATCTTTGAGCCCAAGAATATAAAATCTGACACCACTTCCATTTCTTTTCCCTCTACTTGCCAGGAAGTGATGGCATTCGTTGCCATGATCTTATAATTTTGTTTTGTTCTACATTAAGCTTCAAGCTAGCTTTTACACTTTTCTCTTTCACCTTCATCAAGAGGCTCCTTAAGTCCTCTTCACTTTCTGCCATTAGAGTAGTATTTGAATCTGGAATTTGAATATTTTCCCTTTTGAAAACTTTCATACCTTTAGTCTATTGCCTTTTCATTCACTTTTAAAGGAGTCTTACTGATATATTTCATTTTTAATATCAAATATTTACAGATTTTTCTCATTTTGTAAGAAATCTGTGTAACAAAGCAAAACAATCAATAACTAAGAAAAACGAAGCCAACTCATCTGAAAGTTCATGTAGCATCTTGTATTTGTAGCATCTTCCTCCCATCTCTCTAATCTTAAACAATTAACGGACACTAATTAATAGACCTTTATCAATTTGATGGACTTCCTCTTATTTATTGCTACTATAAAAATAGTTTGAAAAATATTTTTGTATGTACAGGATCTTTTCCTCTTTCTTTGATCTCTTTTGGGTTTAGGCCAAGGAGTCATAGGACTCAGTTTCAAAGGGTGTGTGCACTGTTAAATAACTTCCTGTGTATAATTCCAAATTGCTTTCTAGAATGGTCACACCAATTCATAAGAAAACCAATTTTCTCCTCAGTCCTTCCAGCACTTATTATTTTCAATTTTTATCATCTTTGTCACTGTGATAAGTATGAGGTAAAATGTTAGATTTGTTTTAATTTTCATTTCTCTAAATAGTAGTCATTTGGAACATATTTTTATATGACTATAAAAAGCCTGGCTTTTTTCCCTTAAAGAGTGCCTATTTTTGTAGGCCTATATTTTTATAGGCAGACCAGACCTGCACAACATATGGCCTGTGGGCTGCTTGTGGCCCACCAAAGAATTTCAGGTGGCTCACGAAAAATATTGAGGATTTAAAAGAAAGTAAAGATGCAATGAGTGCTTTGTTCATGCCCTGCTGAACCTGCCTTCCATTATTCCATTTTACCTGTCATATAACATGGCAGGTGAGTTGCCACTGTGAACTCTCTCTTGTTCATCATGTAACCCACAACAGTGTGTGGGATGGTGAGACCCCTATTCAAATTGACTACTCAGAGGCATCTCAAAGTACAAACAGAAAGTTCTTCATTCGGTTCTCGCAAGAAGTGGGCATCACCCTCTCCAGACAGTCTAGAGAAGTGAGTCACCTTACAGAAGCCGCAAACCCATCCCCCCTTACCGTCTTGGTCAAGAGCCTTAGCAAGTAATCATGTTTTCAGAAATAAGGAAATGGGTTAAGTGAATCTGGGAAGAGGGGCTACAAGTGGTTTCACAACTTCAAGTTTCCCCATACCATATGATTTTTGAGAAATTGAAACTCAAGCCTAGAATCTGATCTACTTTTGATTTAAGTTCTTGAGAAGTTTTCACTAGCCATCACACTCAGCCGCCAACCATCACCAGAATGTCTCTAGTAGGAGAGGAGTGAGAATAATATCTTTTCACTATGTTTTCAGTCATTACTGGTATTGAACAGGGACAAAGTAAGTGCAGCCATGTGCCAGTGCAGCTGATGCCCACTATGCAACAACTCCTCTGCTGCAAGGCCACCCTCCCAGCTGCATGACTGTCTGGTGTTCTTTCCAAGATCAGACTTTCAGTTCAGTATTTCTTTGTCTGTGAGCAGTTGCTGTGGAGATTTTTGGTCCTGACATTAAAGTTTTTAGGGTGACTTTGTAAAATGGATGATAGAAACATATTGAATCAGAATATAGAGTGTTTAATATAGAGTAGACAAATATATACTTGTTTACTTACATGAGAGACAAAGTATTATGCCTTGTTTGCCAAGAAGTAATAGCCGTTATGAAAGAATACAATCGTTGTTGTCATTTGAAATCAAAACATCCTGACTTAAGCAAATTGAACACTAATGAAAAACAAATTAAAGGGTTCAAATTGTGGAAAAGTATCAGTGGGGAACAATGGTTTTTCAAGAAAGTAAACTCATAAAATGAGGTGACTATTAAGGTTAGTTTTGAGATTTCTAAAGAAATCAATTTCAAACATGATTCCAAAGTACAATAAACTGATTGCTGATAAGAAGTGTAATATGTCCCATTAACTAAATGCAAACAATACGAAGACCTGAAAAATGTATTAAAACTTGTACCACTTAGCAAAGTAAATTTTTTTAACATTAATGTGATTTCGAGGTAAAAATCTTAAGTAATAACTGTAATTAATTGACATTAATTGAAATTTCCCTTTTTAAAATATGGTTTATTTGAAAAAGTTGAATCACTAATTTTATCTTTACTTGGAAAGTGAACTAATAAAAGCCCATCTGCATTCTGAAGAAGTTTAGCCTATTTTAATTTCGACCCCTAGCTTGTGCCAAGTTGTGCCTTAAACCAAATTGGGAAATGGCTCTTTTTCTTATAAATTTGCATCAGTTCTTATATATCTTAGAAGTGATTTTTTTATTAGATACTCTTTTTACAAAGATTTTCCCCACATATTTCCCTTTTAATTTTGGCTTTATTAGATTTGTGTAAAGCTTTTTAAACTTTATAGAATCAAAATTAGCATTTTAGCTTCCATGATTCATTCTTTAGTCACAAATTTTTCTCCTGTCAATATAGGTAATCTTTTCCATGTTTCTTCAATTTGTTTTTGATGTGACTTTTTATCTAGATTAGGCATCCTATTTGATACTTACATAAGACTTATTCCTGAATAAGACATAAGATAATTGATATAAATCTAATTTTTTCCACGCTGCTATCCAGCTTTCCCAGAAGTTTTTTTTTCTATAGTGACTCCTTATCCCAGTAGCTGGAATCTTTGTGTTTATTGAATACTAGGGTCCTAGATACAGTTCCTATATGTTGTGCACCTTTTCCGTTCCACTTCTAAATTTCTTTTCTTTTATAGCCAGTACCACATTGTCTCAAGAATTATTGATTTTAGTATATTTTAAGATCCAATGTCGCTAGTTCCCCCTCCCTGTCTTTTCATTATTCCTTTTGAGATTCTTGACATTTTTTTCTTTCATATGAATTTTTTTAAGTTGTATAATAATCCTTTGGTAGTTTTATTGATTTATTGATATTGAATAAGTAATTTAATTATAGTGGTATTGTAACTTTTATTACCTTGGTTTAATCTATCCAAAAACAGTTAATATTTCTCCAGTTCTTTAAGTCTGTTTCTATTTCTGTAAACAGTAGTTTAGAAATATATTTATATAGTTCTTGAATAGACTCCCAAATATCCTCAAGTAATTTTAAATGGGTTTTCTCTGTCTCTTGTTGTTGAGTTTTATTAGAATTAAATAGTAGTGGATTTATTATATTTGTAGTGGATTAAATTTATAAAGATTTATTTTATATCCTTCAATGTTACTGAATTTTTTTATTGTTTCAATTAATTTTTAGTTGATTCTTCATGTTTAAATATAATCTCATACCATCTACAAAAAATTGATAATTTTGTTTGTTTACCTGTGGTTATCTCCTCAATTTCTTTTTCTTGTGTTATAGCAAGCATTTCTAGACATAGCGACATTGGACACAGTTGTTTCATCTTTGACTTTAGTGGAAAGAATTCTAGTTTATCTCCAGAACATGTAAAGGATATATGTGATATTTCTGCTTTTCCTCATTTGTACAGTTTTTATATAATATGATATGATTGTTTTTATTAAGGTGCCATGCACAGCTGTTAATATGACTATTTCTTTTTATGTACATTCAATAATTACCAGAGATCTATCACTTTTTAAAAATTCTCATTAGGAACATAGAAATTTAATATTTGATAAACTCAAAGACCCAAGTTTTTAGGACAAGAATTCACTATTTGTTAAAAACTACTAGAAAAACTGAAAAAAGTATGACAGAAACTAGGTATATACCCCCATGCCTTATAGCAGGATAAAGTCAAAATGGGCAAATGATTTAGACATAAAAGATGATACCACAGATTAGTGGAACATGGAATAGTTTGCCTGTCAGATGTATGGAGAGGGTAGGAATTTATAACCAAACAAAAGATGGAGAACATTACAAGATGCAAAATGGACTATTTTGGTTATATTAAATTAAAAAGCTTTTGCACAAACAAAACAAATGCAACTGAGATTAGAAGGAAAGCAGAAAACTAGGGAAAGAATTTTACAAAGATATCTCTGATAAAGGCCTCATTTCTCAGTTACATAGAGAACTGAATCAAATTTACAAGAATATAAGTCATTTTCCAGTTGATAAATAATCAAAGGATATGAACAATTTTCTGATGAAGACAAAGTTATATAACAAAATGCTCTAAATCATTGTTGATAGAGAAATGCAGATTAAAACAGTTCTGGGTTACCACTTCACATCTATCAGATTGGCTAATGTGCCAACAAAGCAAAATGATAAATATTGGAGGGGATGGGGGAAAATTGGAAAACTAATGCACTGTAGGTGGAGTTGGAGGATCCAATAATTCTCAAGAGCTATTTGGAACTATGCCGAAAGAACTGTTCATACCCTTTGACCCATCAATACTACTACTAGGTCTGTATTCCAAAGAAATTTTTATAAAAGAAGAAAGGACCTATTTGTACACAACCATTCATAGCAGTGGTAGCTGCTTTTTGTGGTAGCAAAGAGTTGGAAATGGAGGGCATGTCTGTCGATTGGGGAATGGCTGACCAAGTTGTGGTTTATGATTTTAATGGAATACCTTCATGCTATGAAAAAAATGATGAGGAGGTAGAGCCACGATGGCAGAGTAACAGCACACACTTTCTAGAGCACTGCCTTCAAGCCCAGCCAAATATCTGCAAAAAATGGCTCTAAACAAACTCTGGAGTTGAAGAACCCACAGAACAACAGAGTGAAGCAAATTTCCAGCCGAAGACAACCTGGAAAGTCTATGGGAAGTGTCTATTGCATCACATGGGGGGGGGGCGGGGCGGACAGGGAGCAGTCCAGTGTGGGCGGGGCCAAAATACTGAGGACAAATTGGAAGATCAGTGGAAAAAGTCTGTGGGACCAGTGTGGGAGAGTGGAGTGGTCTGACCCCAGCTATAGGGCAGCAGAGCGAGAAGGTGTTAGGAGGAACCCGCAGCAGTCACAGAAGCAGGGGCAGAGAGACAGTGCCTGTTTCTGGAGCTCTAGGTCCACAGATTGGGGGGGAATCGAGCTACTGATAGTACACCACCCACCCCCGCTGGAAGCAGACATCTACCTTGACAAAGAGTTCAAAAGTCAAGTAAATGGCTGGGGAAATGAGCAAAAACTGAAAAAAGAATCAGACTGTAGAATCTTACTTTGGTGACAAAGAAGACCAATACATGCAACAGAAAACAAAAAATGAGAAGCAAGATGTTTTCCAAAAAAAAAACCCTTGAAGGTCTTACATGAACTGATGTGAAGTGAAGTGAACGGAACCAGGAAAACATTGTACACAGTAACAGCAATCATGACTTGGCTCAGCAATACAGTGATCCATCCAAGACATTTCCAAAGGACTCATGATGAAAAATGCTACCCACCTCCAGTGGATGAAGTCTGGGGGTAGATCAAAGCATACTATTTTTCACTTTCTCTATTTTTTATGGTTTTTTAACTATGACTTGACTAATATGGAAATATGTTTTGTATGATTGCACATTTGTAATCCATATCAATTTGCTTACCATCTTAAGGAAGGGGAAGGAAGGAAAGAAGAGAATTTGAAACTCAAAAATTGTTATAAATGAGTGTTAAAAATTGTTTTTTACATATAATTAGAAAAAACAAAATGTTATTTTTTTAAAATTCCCTTCAGGACCTTAACGTCTTTTTTGTTTATTTTTTTGTTATAATTATCTGGGATTGATAAGGTCATATTGGATTCCTCATGATTATAGTTTTAATGTCTATTTATCTTTGCAATTCTTTCACTTTTTCCTTTAAGTCTTTAGACTTGGGGTACCTACAAGTTAAACACTGAAATCAACTAATTGTCTACATTTCCTTTCAGCAAAGTGTAGTTTAACTCTTAATCTCTTTTTTGCTGTTGCCTTGCCAGAAATTATAATTGCTACTTCTTCTTTTTTGTGTTCAGTTAAACAATAATAGATTTTGCTCCAATCTCTTATTTTAACTTTGTGTGAATTTTTATGTTTCAAGTGTGTTTTTTCTATTATTGGATTTTGTTCCCTAATCTGTTCTGCTAACCCTCTGTCTTATGAGTGAGTTCATCCCAGTCGCATTCACAGTTATAGCAGTTAATTGTTTGTTTCTCTCCATCCTATTCTCTCTTGCTTTTCTTCTCTATATTCTTCAATCCCTCTTTACTTTAAATTATCTCCCTTCCTCCAATCTTTTCTCTTCCTTTCAGTATCCCCTCTCCCATCCATTGAGAACTTGATATCAATTATACATGTGAAATCATTAAAAACATTTCATATTAACCATGTTAGAAAAAAACACAAGAAAAATAAAGTGAAAAACAATTGGCTTCAATCTTCACTCAGAGTTCATCAGATCTTTCTCTAGAAGTGAATAACATTTTTCACCATAAGTTCTTTGGAATTGTCTTGAATCATTGCATTGGTCAGAATAGCCAAGTAACTCACAGTTGATCATCACTAAAATATTGATGTTACTGTATGCAGTGTTTTCCTGGTTCTGCTCACCTCACTCTACGTCCTGTAATGTAAGTCTTCCCAGGTTTTTATGAAAGCATCTTGCTCATCATTTCTTACATCATAATATCATAATTATATATCACAACTCAGTTAGCCATTCCCCAATTGATGACCATATCCTCAGTTTCTAATTCTTTGCCAACCACCAAAAGAGCTGCTATAAATATTTTTGTTCATATAGGTCCTTTCCTTTTTTTCTGATTTCTTTGGGATATAGACCTTGTAGTTCCACTGCCTCTGCCTTTCTGTCCCACTCCACTGCCTGCTGTCAAGGCCTTTTGTAGAAAATTTGATTCAGTCAAGTTTATTACATTGTATTGGGTTGAGCAATGCCCCAGTGAACTGGGACTGGAGACTTGCCCTCTTCTGGTAAGACTTTTAAAAATTTATTTACTTATTTATTTATTATTTTTGCTTGCTCTGTCAATCATTTAATATCTTTCGCTGTTACAGCCCCAATTAACAATTTAAAAAACCCTCTTAATCAATATGTATAGTCCAGCTCCTTTTCAGGTCTTTTAAAAAATAATTATTCTATTTTTTTATTTTGAACTTGACTTAAACACAAAATAAAATGATCATTTCTTTAACTAGAATAAAACAGTAAAAGAGGTCATCATCTCCACTTCAAATGAGTAATTAATTGTTTGCTTTATGTTTGCTGCTATTTTTTTCCCCCTATCTTGTAAATGTCCATTGCCTTTGGATGTCCTGTAACTGTGGTTCCTTGGAGATTGTGGCATTATTTCATTTGCAGCAAAAACATTACCAGAAGAATATTACTGTTAAAAAAGATAAGATTTTATTTGATGAAGAAGTTTGGATTTGTTAAGAACACTACATAATTTCCAAGTGCAATCCAATACAGCTTACTGTTTCCTATTTAATTCTGGGAATAGATCAAGGTCCATCCATGTGTCTGTCCAATATACATGTACTAATGAATCCATCCAAGTTCATCAAACTGTATATCATGGTCTAAACAACAGATAGTCTTCATTCACTTAGATTTTTCAACATGGACAGTGTCTCTTTTTAGAAATTATAAATATCAAGGTGCAGCAAAGATGGCAGAGTAAAAGGATAGACCTATAGAAACTCCCCACCATGGGCCATAAAATACATGTAAAAAAATGACTCTAAACAAATTCTAGAGTAGCCAAAGTCACAAAACAATGGAGTGAAAGAGATTTCCAGCCCAAGACAACCTGGAAGGCTGACAGGAAAGGTCTATCGCACCTGGCACAGAGTGGAGTGCAGTTCTGCTTTGATGTTTTGGCCATGGCATGGCAGGGACAGGACTGGAACAGACTTCAGGGGGCAGAGTCCCCAGCAGCAGCTGCAGTGCTCAGATTGCTCAAACCACAAATGCCAAAGATAGCTTCAAAAGTCAGTGAAAAAGCTCTTTCACCTAGGCGAGAAGGGAGTGCAGTATGGCCCTGCCAACAGCAGTAACTCCATTTTGGGAGCCCTCAACTTAAAGCTCCTGGGGGAATTGAGCAGCTTATCTGGATTCCAGCTCTGAGTGGCTCTCCTGGTTTGAGGAAGAGTGCTGGCACGGTGCAGGTGGAGGCAGTTGTAGAAAGGGAATCGTACTTGCAGATCCTGGGCAGAATAGAGTGCTTGTGGTTGCTCACAGACAAGAGCACAGTCCAGGAGAGGAGTTTACCCTTAATTGTGCCACCTTGGAGGAACTGAGAACTTACAGGTCCCCAGAGTATACCCTCCTTTTGACAAAGGACTCACAAGTCCAGTAACTGACTGGGAAAACTGCCCCAAAAGGGGAAAAAATAAGACTTTAGAAGGCTATTTTCTTGGTGAACAGGTATTTTCTTCCATCCTTTCTGATGAGGAGGAACAATGCATACCATCAGAGGAAGACACAAAAAAATCAAGGTTTCTGCATCCAAAAAAATATGCAATGGACTCAGGCCATGGAAGAGCTCAAAAAGCATTTTGGAAATCAATTAAGAGAGATGGAGGGAAAATTGGGAAAAGAAATGAGAACAATTCAAGAAAATCATGAAAAGTATGTCAACAGCTTCCTAAAGGAGACCCCCAAAATTGTTGAAGAAATTACTGTCTTTAAAAATAGGTTAACTCAATTGACAAAAGAGGTCCAAAAAGCCAATAAGGAGAAGAAGGTTTTTAAAAGCAGAATTAACCAAATGGAAAAGGAGGTTCAAAAGCTCACTGAAGAAAATAGCTCTTTAAAAATTATAATGGAGCAGATGGAAGCTAATGACTTTATGAGAAACCAAGAAATTACAAAACAAAACCAAAAGAATGAAAAAATGGAAGATAATGTGGCATATTTCATTGGAAAAACAACTGACCTGGAAAATAGATCCAGGAGAGACAATTTAAAAACTATGGGACAACCTGAAAGCCATGATCAAAAAAAGAGCTTAGACATCATCTTTCATGAAATTATTAAGGAAAACCACCCTGATATTCTAGAACCAAAGGGTAAAATTAATAAAGAAATTAATTAATTAAGAAAATTAATAAAGAAAAATGAAAGAATCCACAGATCATCTCCTGAAAGAGACCCAAAAAGAGAAACTCCTAGGAATATTATAGCCAAATCCCAAAGTTCCCAGGTCAAGGAGAAAGTATTACAAGCAACTAGAAAGAAACAATTTGAGTATTATGGAAATACAATCAAGATAACACAAGATCTAGCAGCTTCTACATTAAGGGATCAAAGGGCCTGGGATATGATATTCCAGAAATCGAAAGAACTGGAATTAAAAGCAAAAATCACCTACCCAGCAAAATTGAATATAATACTTCAGGGGAAAAAATGGTCATTCAATGAAATAGAGGGCTTTCAAGTATTCTTGATGAAAAGACCAGAGCTGAATAGAAAATTTGACTTTCAAACACAAGAACCAAGAGAAGTATGAAAAGGCAAAGAGAAATCATAAGGGATTTACTAAAGTTGAACTGTTTACATTCCTACATGGAAAGATAACATTTGTAACTCTTGAAATTCTTATCAGTATTTGGGTAGTTGGAGGGATTATACATGTATATATAGACAGAGGGCATAGGGTGAGTTGAATAGAAAGGGATGACATCTAAAAAATCAAAACAAGGGGTGAGAGAGGAATATATTGGAAGAATAAAGGGAGAAGTGGAATGGGGAAGGTTATCTCTCATGAAAGCGGCAAGAAAAAGCTTTTTCAATGGAGGGGAAAGGGGGAGGTGAGAGAGAAAAAGTGAAGTTTACTCTGATCACATTTGGCTTAAGGAGGGAATAACATACACTCTCAATTTGGTATGAAAATCTGTCTTACGCTGCAGGAAAGTAGGGGAGAAAGGGACAAGTTGGGTGAGGGGAATGATAGAAGGGAGGGCAAATGGGAGAAGGGAGGAATTACATGTAAACACTTTTTTGGGAGGGACAAGATCAAAAGAGAGAATAGAATAAATGGGGGCAGGATAGGATGGCGGGAAATATAGTTAGTCTTACACAACATGACTATTATGGAAGTCTTTTTCAAAACTACACATATATAGCCTATATTGTATTGCTTGCCTTCTCAGTGGGGATGGATGGGGAGGGAGGAAGGGAGAGAAGTTGGAATTCAAAGTTTAAGGCATGCATGTTGAAAATTGTTTTTGCATGTAACCTGGAAATAAGAAGTACAGGTAATGGGGTATAAAAATCTCTCTTGCTCTACAAGAAGATAGAAGATGGGAATAAGGGAAGGGAGGGATGTGATAAAATGGAGGGCAGATTGGGGGAAGAGGTAATCAGAATGCATAGTGTTTTGGGGCAGGGGGAGGGGAGAGATAGGGAGAAAATTTGGAACTCATAATTTTGTGGAAATGAATGTTGAAAACTAAAAATAAATAAGCATAAAAAAAGAAATTATGGATATCTTTAGGTATGCAGTATTCTGGAACTTTGTGTAACCAAAATATTATCCACAAGCAGGAGCATCTGAAAGAACCCACCATTGATAGGGAATCTCTTTTCTATTTGGACTGTAGGCCAGAAATCCTCCATGATAGTAAAAACACCATTGGCAAGCAAGCAAAGATGTCTTTATTTTATGCTTCAACTAATATTAGTCATCAAAGAATCATGAAATAAAGTTAACTCTGTTTGATTTGTCAAGTAATCTCAGAGAAGAGCCTTTAAACCTGAATTTTATCTAACATATCAAATGCTTTTTTTGTAGTATTCAAAAAATAAGCACTTTGGGATATAGTAGTTCAGTGAATTGTGTAATTACAAAGATATGGTCATTTGTGAATGCATGCCTTTTCCTTTCTTGTAGTTCCTTTTCTCATAGAAACTATGATAAACATAAGTTAGATATGTGTAAAAATTATTCTCATAAAAATTGGTAGGAGTGAAAAGGTAGATAACAGTTAGTAGTTATTGATATCTTTTCGATTCCTTTTAGGTAGTAATAACAACTTTTGTTTTTTCCAACCATTTGGTATTTTCTCCTTTCAGATATTTTGAGAATTGATCTGTCAATACCCTCAGAACTGTGTAGCCAGAATGAACTCACCCTGTATTTACTTGACCTAACTGCATCAATTATAATTGAAGTAATAGCAATTTGCAATTTTCTAGGATCATAGAACAGATAGATCTTTTCTCTTCGGCTCATCATATGCATCATTGTTCCCTGACTGCTAAATTCTTGAAGACACATCAGATCTCCTATAATGTCTTTTTCCTTTCTGTTGTACTCTGTCTATAAATAGTAGCAACAACTACCTAGGATTCTGAATACCTTTAACTAATGTTAACATTGACTTTTCCAATGACATTTTCCTATTGGGATTGTTGGAAATGTTGATTGTCATTTTATCATTCATTTTTAGCACCAATTGGTGACATCAAATTCCTTTACTTCTACCAGTTGCTTTTCTGAATTACTGCACACTTCTGGCAACATGGTTCTACCGATCACCAATTAAAGGGCCTCAAACACTTTTACCCAATTACTGCTATACTCTAGAGATGTCCCTGTTCTTATTTCTCCCATTTGAGATTTATGTGAATAGTTCTGGCTAATGCCTTAAAGATATTTGAGTTTCATCTCCTGTAACTCCTTTTTGAAAAATCTCTTCTAAATACTTTCTCCTGAATGTACTTCATTTTCTGAAAATTTTTGGGAAGGCTTTTTGTGGTCAGGGAGAGCACAAATTTTGTATAGACTAGATCTACTGCTAGCCATAGTGGAAGTATTTGGTCCTGCTAACTGGTGCAAATTCTAGTTGTGATAGTCAGAAGGTGAGCAGGTAAAAGCGAATTAATCTGTATCCTTCCTCTAGGGACACTCTCTAGGTCCATTTGCCAAAAGAAGCAAAATGAACCTTTGGAAACAAAAATCATATGTAATATTGGTATCCAATAGAAAGTGTTTGCAGGGAAGACTTTGGTAGTGCTCTTTGGTTCTCATCCTCAAGAGACTAAAAATCCCTGGAAATGGGAATCTGTACTTATATTATTGTGTGTTCTTTTATTTCCTCAATAGTACCTTCTCTTCCTCCTCTCCTCCCCCTATCTTAATTCCCAAGTAACCATCGTTCTTTTCTTTGAATAACATTATAGTAGGAATGCCACTGTGTTTGACAGTACACGTTAAATAAGCTTTCACTAGACAGTCCTTAAAAGTATATTTTGGGTACTTGTCAGAAATCAGGCAAACAAGTGAGAGGATTAAAGCATAGTCAAGCAGCTGACCCCGAGAGGATGAATCAGGAGGGCTGTTAATGTGAATTTGTATTGTATTGCATTGTGAATTCAGAATGACCTGGAAGGAAAGCAACCAGAAGAGTCTGGAGGGCTGACTAAGGAAGAGAGAGAATAAGTTTCCATTTTAGACTTTAGGGCAGATCCTTGAGTCAAGCTAGCACCTGAGCAGTAAGTCAGGAGCCAGCAACTGATGAAAGATCATGTTTACTTGGTCTTAGACCTGAAACTCTGAACTTTTTTTCATTTTTGTAAGTCTTTCTCTTGTATTTTTCTATGCCTTCTTTGAACAGAGAGTAGAGTACTTCATTTGGGGCCTTACTTTAATGTTCAATTGAAACCTGAATTTATTTGCTATATAATCAATATAATGATTAGAAAGACCAGATAGGCCATATTAAGGAATCAAGTCTAGAGATAATATATGTGATCAAACTCAGTGATGTCTAAATGGAGGCACTCAATACTTACAGTCTACAGAGCTTAGGAGTTATCAAATAGGGACATGACATATGCTCTAGAAGATCAACATATTCATCTGAACACTGTTGCTTTTTCTCTTTAACAGGTGGGTTCACAGAAAAAGCATATGAGTGGAGCTCAGAAGAAGAGGATACCTTGAAAAAGGCAGGGCCAGTTCAGGTCCTTATCATGAAAGATGATCATTCCTTCGAATTAGATGAAATTGCACTTAATCGTATCCTTCTGTCAGAAGCTGTCAGGGACAAAGAAGTTGTTGCTGTTTCTGTGGCTGGAGCATTTAGAAAAGGAAAATCATTCCTCATGGACTTCATGTTGAGGTATATGTACAACCAGGTATGATAAGAAGTTCTCTAAAACACTTTCTTTTTCTAATGCTTCTGTAACTGGATACTTTTGAATGAACATTGTACTTGCTGGCAGAGAACAAATTCAGAACTGAAAAAAAATTACGAGGAAATTTATTAAGTCATTGGGCAAGGAGTAGAGCCAAAAAAAGTGTTACTGTCCTCAATCCCCTAGTCTCTGAAGTTTTACATTATGAAAATTCAAGTGAAGGAACAAGGAAATAGTTGATTGATCAGCACAAAGATTGTTTGAGATGTAAAATGGGAGAAAACTCCTTACATCAATCTTGGGATCTAGCTCCCCAGAAGGATTTTTTAGATCAACATAACCTGGAGTCCTGAATTAAACAGTAAGCAAATCTGATCACTAAGCAGCAAGTCAGAACTTTTAGCGATGCAGGGTTAGGTTCAAACAATGTAATAAAAATTTCCCAAAGTTTTCCCTTATTGGGTATTTAAAGCCCAATATTCCTATACCAGATGAAGTGGAGAGCTAGACTAAGGTTTCAAAGGAAGTTCTTTAACCCAAGTCAGTGGACGCATCCTCTTCCCTATTCATTTCATCTTGACCTTGATAGAATTCCTTTAAGAGGGATAGGGACAAGATTGGTGGCAAATGTTTCCCAACATTTCACAGTCAGAGAGATTAGATTGAATAAGCATGAGGGGCTATGAGTCAGGGGACTTAGACTCGCTCCAGGAAACAAGTGTACTACATAATATAGAGAGATTTCCTAGTAACTGAAAGAAGAGATATGACCACAAATACAGAAAAAATTTAAAGATAGATTCACAATCTCAGGCTTCCTTCAGTTTCATAAAAGTTGAATAAACTTAAACAGAATCATAATCTCATGCATCCCCTAAGGAAACAGACTTAAACAGACTCTATAGGCAAATTATATAGGCTAAACTATATTTAATCAAATCTTATTTCGTCTTGAGCCTTAATGATCCCTATCTGATCCTTGGAAACATTTTCCCTTGGAAATTCTGGATTAGACCCCATTTCACTCTGAAGGGGTGTTCTTAAATTTGGTTTTTCAGTAACTAGTTCATGTGGTGAAAACCAGTTTAAACCTTCTGGCGTTAATTTGTCCTTTGTTCATTCTTCTGAATAGAAATACACACATGTATGTACACATATACATATATGTAGATATATACCACATATGTATACATGTAAATAGATACATTCTAGTTATTAGAGAAAATAACTCAGTAGCTGAAGCTTTTCTCAAAGTGAAGTTTACTATTCCATTATCACGTAATATTTTTGTCCTATTCCTGCTTTCAGAATATGTATTATCCTCATATCATCCAAAAAGAATAAGATACTTTAAGGATGTAATCTTATGCATGAATCTATAAGTATTAGTGAACACAAATTTAAAATGACAGAATTAAAAACAGTAAGATCTTTATACTTGCATCCCATTATAGCAACTCAGAGATGCTGAGTATTACAGCAATAAGATTCATCAAATATAAAAGCTTTTACAATTCAAGGGAAGGAGCAACATGGTTATCAAAGAAACACTGTCTCTTCAAGGGCACAGACTGACCTGACGTAAGCGTAAAAGGATCTGAAGCTTTTTTGCTCTGTTTGTTTCCAAATAACAATCATGGTCATTGCTTTCAAACAGTCAAAATATAGAAAGTTCTACATTATTCACAGAGTACTGTGACTTGACTAATCAAGTAGGAAAGGAAATAATATAATAAGGAAAGAGGCTTCTACCATCACTTTTGAAAGGTTGTCTTCTCAATTTTCCTAGGCACAGACAACCTGTAGCCATTCTCAGATAGCATTCCCTTTGGGCACCACATGGCATTTCCCTTAAAAGGTCAAAGACTGCTTTAATGACAATTCAGATAATCTTACCAATCAAAACTCAGAATAATATCAAATTGTAGTCCCAAGAGATTGTTTTTCTCATGTTTGAAGGACTGTTGACAATAAATATATACAATGCTTTATTTTATTTATCCATTCTATTTTAAATCTATCCAGAAGCAGAAATCAATCACAAATTAAGAATAATAACATTCTATGGTTACACACATATTGAATACGTGATAGTTCACTCAAAATTCATGAAAAGCAGCTGTCCACTGAAGCTTTCTGGCTGACAGATATTCAAATCTGAAAGCATTACAATGCATTCATTCACTTCTTCAGCAAAAATAAAAACTTTAAATTTTGGAATTGTGAATATTGTCAACCAGATAGCTGATCTCTAACCTGTAGGTTAGTAGAGCTAAACAAAACAGGCTAGAGAGAGAAGAGCCAGGAATCAATTTAATGTCAAAGTGAGGGAAACAGCTTGTAAGCAAGGACACATGTGCCAGAGTGCCGCCCTGGTGGGGAGGGAGCAGCGCTTTAGCGTGGGGAAATCTCAATACTTATACCTATGGTTATGCAGTGAGCTGTAGCCCTGATAATGAGGGGCAACAGAAACAATGTAACAAGTTTGATTCATAAACAGTTCTGAGATTGTGCTGTGGCTGAAATGATCCAGAAGTTGAACACAAAGGATTGTTGTTATGCCAAGCTCCAGGCACATCCTGCTTGCTAGGCCTTAGCTCTGAAAAACAAGGTGTCTTCTAATATCTTGACATTTCCCCCTTTCGGCCAAAGGGAGGAGGTCTGAAAGAACCTCTATCATTCTGGCCAATAAAGAAGAGGCAGGTATGTCGTGGCCAATTGGGCCAAGATAAGATGTTGCCCAGGAGGTTAGTGCCTTGAGGGGACCTCCAACTTGGGAAGTGTGTTTCAGGTATCATTGCTAGCCATTGTTTGCTTGCAAACAGAAAAGAGAGGAGGGCCAAGAATGTAGGGGGAGAAAATGCCAACACACACTTGAATCAGGGCATTGGTGGTTGGGCACATAGCAAAAGCAAATAGGAACTCAGCCCTCATCCAGAATCTTGGGATAGCTGTTTCATCTGGATGTCAGGTGCTTCTGGGTCCATACTAGATGAATCTTGAGGTTGCCAGAGGGTTCTGCTGTCCACTCAGTAGCAGGGGCTTTCTTCAGATGATTCAGGAGTTCACACCCATAAGTTTGGCAGCTATTAAAGTAGTCAGAAGGACCTGGTAGAGGCCCTTGAGAAAACTCCTTGCACCAATCTTGGAATTTGAGTTTCTGTTTTTTAGGTTTTTAGTTGAGTCTCTAAATAACACATAGGGATGGTCCAGTTTTCCAGACATGCAAGGCTAGGTTCAAACAATGCAATGAAATTCTCTCACCAGTGCCATAATTGCTTAATTACATTGATAGATATAAATAAAACTACTTGGTGGGATGACAATGGACTAGTTTTGAGAAGGGAGATTTACATTTCACCAAGGTAACCAAGAGAACTTAAACATGAACATCTTAAAACAAAAGACCAAAACAATACAATAGTTATCACCATCAAGTCTTACTGTATCCTAATAATCCATTCTCAATTTATTGATGAATAATATTGATGACAGTGGGCATCTTTCTTTCACACCCGACCTTACTAGGAAGGCTTTTAATTCATCCCCATTAAATAATGCTTGCTGATGGTTTTAGATATACATGCTTTGTATCAATTTAAGGAAAACCCATTTATACCTATATTTTCAAATTTCTTTGAGTAGAAATGAGTGTTATACTTTATCAAAAGCTTTTTCCACATCTACTGATATAATCATATGCTTTTTTCTTTTGTTATTGACATAATCAATTACACTAACAGTTTTCCATATGTTAAGTCATCCCTGATTCCTTGTATAAATCCCATTTGGTCATTAAGTATAAACTTTGTAATATATTGTTGTAATCTTTTAGCTAGTATTTTATTTAGGATTTTCACATTCATATTCATTAATGAAATTAGTCTGTAATTTTTTTCTCTATATTTACTCTTCCTGATTTTAGGTATCAGTATTATATTTGTTTCATAAAAGGCGTTTGGTAGGATCCCTTCTTTGCCCTATTAAGAATTCATTGATCTTTGAATGTTTGATAGAATTCACTTGTATATATGTCTCATCCTAGCGTTTTTTTCTTAGAAGACTCATTTTTGGTCTGTTCTGCTTTTTGAAATCATCAGACAGGTACTTTATAAAAGGGATAATAATTTCACTTTCTTTACCATTATCAATACAATTTATGTGTAAAAGCCTGAATTAATAAATTCTTAATCCAATTTTGAGAACTTATTTTTTTTTTATTTTTATTTTTTTTATTTTTTTATTTTTTTTTTAATGTTTTACAATCATTTCCTTAAAGTTAAGATTTTATTCCCCCCACCCTTCCCCCAATACCCCCCTCCCTCCCCATGGACAGCATACAATTCTGTTTAGGTTCTACATATACTTTCCTATTGAGCACATTTTCGCTATATTCATGCTATGTAGTCAAACTAAAATAAATGGAAGAAATCATATAACAAATCAACATATAATACACTGAACCCCACCCACATACAAACATGATCTGCTACATTCTGCAAGTGACTTCCACATTTCTGAGAACTTATTACTAAACATACTCAAAGCCTGAATTTCCATGATACATAAATTTGAAAAACAATCATATACATCTGTATGTAGTTTAGAGAAAACAGTCTAATTCTGTTTCTCAAAATTTACTATTCCATTTAATTAGAAAACTTTCCCATTTTATCTTTGTCTTATTACTTTGTTTAATCATTTTCCATTGGAAAATATCATCCCTATATTATAATTTGACAACAAAAATAGTTTAAAATTATGTGATGTTTGTACTTGCATTCTATTACAGTAGCTCAGAGATGTTCTAGTATCAATCTCTTGTTTAATAGATATAGTATTGTACTTAGAAAACTTGTTGATTATAGAAATTTCTTATAAAAGAAAAAATAGTCATAACAGTGTCATATATCATAACAAGGAAGAAAAACTCCCTTAACTATTTGCTTCTAGGCATGAATCATATCTGACATCCAGTCATGTAGTTACAACGTATTAAAAGCAAGGTTCAGGATTAACCAGATGGGGAAATTTACTTTTCAGTGAGGAAATAGCACAATGGGGAAATAGAGTCAGGAGGATCCTACCAAGACCATCTCCAAAACTTACCCATCTTTAGTAGTTTTCTAGACTGCAGCACATGCTATTTCCTACCATTGGCTTCATGATAATTCAGACAATTATATTGGTAATCAAATCTCAAAACAATAATAAATTACAGTCCCAGGCATTTTTACCTAAAATAGCAAAATTCCACTAATCACAACTTAGGCTTCAATAGCTTTCCTAATGCTTCCTTAACAGTTAACACTTCATTAATACTTTACGTTTATAAATTAAAACTAACCATACTCTTGGTCTTCAGACATACAGCCAATACCTGATGGTTGACTTTAACATAAATATATTAAAGCTACATCTTTAAACTACCCTGTACACTTTCATAATAGCCAAGAATTTCAATGAAAATTTGCTATTATGTATTATTATCTGCTTTATAACACAATATACTTCATTAAATATTTGAAAGTTTTCAAATTCATTTTTTAATCTTTTTTAAATCACATTCTTTTAAAAGCCCAATTCACTGAAAAGTTGTTTTGTCTAACAGCGTTTCTGTTAAAATGGTCTCTCAAATTTCACAATATAAGAGAATTTAGAAATACAATAATAATGCAAACAACATCATGTATAACCTGAAACAAAACTTCAGATGACATCAATTGGGTTTCCAAATTATCCCATATGAAAGTCATTGATCTTATTACCTTTGACATTTTAAAACTCAGTTTAGAGTTGTCTGATATGGAACAATTACATTCAATTAAGGAAATAATAACAAATAAAGAATGTAGTGCTTAGCATATGCCAGTCACTGTATTAAGCACCTTACAATTATTATACCATTTTGATCTCACAACAACTCTGGGAGGTAGGTACCATTATTATTTTTCTCTTTACAGCTCAGAAAACTAGGGCAAACAGAAACAAGATAACTTGCTAAGATAACAGAGATAAAAACAAGCAGAATGGAGAAGTGTGGGGCTCACCAAAGGCAGCTATTGGCTATCTCACCACCACCACTACTATGTACTGCTATGTCATGTGCTGCCAGGAGCACCAGGACCTTCCCAGGCAACAGCTGGGCAGGACATGCTGAGGGCTAAGCCAAACTGGAAACACTGACTGAACTTTGAGAGAGCAGCCAAGGATACTGGCTACAGAATGAGAATTCCAGGGGCTAAGGTGGCTGGTACCAGCACCTTCCCAATTGTGGTAATTCCTGGTGGAAGGACAAAGTGAATGCTGGTCATGGAGCCTGACCCTCCAACAGCTGCAGCTTTGGGGTAGTCACTGATGGGACTGGGCATGCAGATATACTGCACTTGGGTGATATCCCCAGGCTTGCCTAGAGGAGCAGGCTGCAGAATACTCAGGGGCACAGAGTCAGTAGGGGACCCCACTATAGCTGCTGCCCCCACCACCAGGTGGACCCCGGGAAATGCCAACATTCTTTTTCAACACCTGTATTTGGGAATCTGATCTGGGATGAGAAAGTGGACCTCTTTATTGGGTCAGTCACAGGAGATCTCTGGTTTAAACAATCTTTTCCCTTTTCATGGTCAGAAATGTCAAGGAAGGGTTATCAAGAAAATGCTTATAAGGTACAAACCATTTATCTTTTTTTTTTCTTTCTTCACTCTGGATTGCTTCCATATTAGCTACCTTGCTTCACTGCCCTAAAACAACAAAGCTATTAATCTTGACATTTATTTTTAACTTCTATAAAATTTAATCTTTATTTTTCTTAAAACAGAGTGGTACCCCAAAAGTTACTAAGACATTTCAGAAAGAAGTGAGCTGCTGGAGTTACTCCAAATTCCAAGAGTTCTCCACTACAGTCTTAAAAATAATAAACTTCAAACTCTTTAATGATTAATCTGCAAACCTCCAGAATCTGCTAAGATGCTTTTAGCAGTTCTACAAACTATGATTATCTATTTCTGTAATTCCAACATAGCCAAAACTGGAATTAAAGGGGGAGGGGGAGAGTGTCATGCAGGGTTTTTTCCTCCTTTTGTTATAACCTAATTTCCCATGGAAAGTCTAAAGTAGAAATAAGTTCTGCTTACTGGGGACAATTGCTTCAAGTATGAAAGTTCATTAATTTTTCCCAGTGTTCTAAACTCTCTGGCTATAGCACTTAGAAGTTTTTCTGGTGGAGTGCATTTTAAATCTTTTAAGTTAATTCAATCTAGCTCACAACACAAAGGCAACATAGACATTTTACATTTTACAAAGACATAGACATAGATAAAATGACAAGACAGATACAAATAGAAACATTTTGTCTGAGGCACACAGTTTCAATTTTACAGAGGCATGCAGAGAAGTCAATTAATAGATGTGTACAGTTAAGAAAGGATATCCTTCCCAGAGAGACCCAAGATGGATCAGACCCTTGGAACGCCCTGGAGTTTTCCTCACAAAGAACGTCAGACTGGATCAAAGTGGGAGCTCAGAGGATTGGAGTAGGGGCAACTACTCACCAGATAAGGGGGTACGATTAGGTTCAGACTCCAGAGAAATAAATTTCTGGTAGCACCTAGTCCATTCCCACTGGTACCAGAGAGTCAAATAACCTGGTTCTATGTTCAATTCTACTTCTGATACCAATTAATGTCAACTGTATGGAACCAACCTCTAACCTGTGAGTGGCCAGAGACAAACAAAGCAGGCTAGAGACAGGAGAGTCAGGAATCAAAAAGAAGTTTATTTTTAAAGTGAGAGAAATGTTTTACAAGCAAGGACACATGTGCTGGAGCACTACCTCTAGGGGGCACTTTAGTGTGGTGAGATCTCAATGCTTATACCTACGGCTATGCAGTGAGCTGTAGTTGTGACTATGAGGGCTATAGCAACAATGTGACAAATTTGATTCCTAAACAGTTCTGGGATCTTTCTGTGGCTGAGATGATTTAAAGGGTGAGCTGAAAGATTGTTGTTATGCCAAACTCAGGATACAGGCTGCTTGCTGGGTCTTAGCTCTAGAAAACAGGGTCTCTCCTAATATCTTGATGATACTAAGTTAGCTTAAATTGTAACTTCAATACATGTTATTCTATATGCACTTTATTAATATTCATAAGCAATGGCCAATCTATCAGATAAAAAAATCACTCTATATAAAATAAATTTGTTAGCCCCTTTATTTTGACTCTGGGAAATATTCATTTCTCATTAACCACTTACTTTATAACTTCACAACATTCTTTCAGCAACTTTTCTTGCAGAGTTTAAGATTTTATTAAGATTTTAATAATATATGATAAATAATAACTAGTGATAATAATTTTATGGCCTTACCAAGACTAAAGATTCAGGGAACTGAAAATCGGGCAAGTCTCCAAATAAGTTCACAGATATTTACAAAGTCTGTGGTAGTTTCCCAAGCAGAAAGTAATTATTATTATTTATTATTAAATAATTATTATTTATATTATTATTATATGTTATTATAAATTATTAAATTATATTAAATAATTATTATTATTTATAAGCAAAATGTAACCAATTAAATACTTGATAGTTTGTTTCAACCATGAAAACAACAGTCTATCAAAAGAGGAATTAATTTTCAAATGATATGATTGCATCACTTTCTGGGTAAAATTTTTCAAATTAACAGCATTTTTTATACAATGATTTCCTTAAAATCACAACAGAAGAAAAATTAGAAGCCTAATAATAACATAAACAATATTATGGGTTTTTAAAATCTAGTACAAAACTTATTGACAGTCAGCATCAATTTAATTGAATATCCTTCCAGATTACCTCATATAAAAAAAATTACTCCATTCATCTATTGATTTGGCATGTTATATTAATTGCATTCAAAAACCAGTATAATCAATTACACTTTTAGTTCTTATTCATGCAATTTCTAAACATATTTTATTAAGACCTGATCTAACATAGAGGGACGAACATCACAATTATTTCACTTGAAATGCAACCACATTATAATTTTGTTTGAGGACAAACTCAGTCAAATCAAATCTGGATTAACCATCATAAATGGTATCATTTGAAATCTCAGTTTACTCAAGGGTCATTAGCTGCTTGTAACTCAAATTATAGAGTCCCTTCCTTTCAGTCCCAAAGACTTATGTATCAGTCTCACATTAGCATAGCCTTTAAATTTCAGCATTTAAAAAAAATCTTCAGATCGTATTTTGAAAATTTACAGCAAAGATATTACAGTTCAGTTACAAATTATTTTATAATGCCACAAATTTCTACAAACCAGGAATAAGATTTCCTTTTCTTTGCTTGTATTTCTGGTCAGGCTTGAAATGACATAAAGAAAGTTATCTTGAAGGGATTTTTTTTGTTTGTTTTGTATTTTTTCCATTCTAAAACCTTATCTCCTGCTAAAAGTTTGAAATGAGACTAAGTCCCTGCTTACTGGGAAGGAGAGTTTAGCATCAGGTTACTGAAAGCTAAACGAACTGTTTTAAATATGAAATTCAGTTACTCTTTCCCACTATTTCTGTGTTGTTGTTATTGTCGTCGTTTTTTACACCAATCTTTGTAGGCTCTTCATTTTTTCCCTTAGAAAGTTCCAAGGTATCATAATGTACAAATACCACTAAACATGACACAAGACAGAAGTTTTCTTGAAAAGTTCATAAAGAAGGTTCCTCTACTGTTCAAGTAAAAGTTTGGGCCATAAACACCCAACCTTAGTCAACAGTTTATGATCAAGCTTCCTTCATTAACTTGGGGTCATGCCATATAAATGGATGTAGATAGATGCTAAGCCACCAGGTTTGTTAGGGTTGCTTGATCTACTCTACAGATATCAGAACAAGAGAAGAAAAGATAACACAGATTATCTGATAAAAGAGTCCTACCCAGCACATTGCATGGTTCAACTGCCACTAGTATACAGTTGCATATTAGATGTCCAATTTATTTTAAAAGTCATAGGAGAGTTGGGGGACATATATAGAAAGGAAAAAAAGGAAAGGAGGGGTAAGGAAAGAAGAAAGATAAAAAGAGAAAGACAGAGGACAACTGGCACTGAACCCAGAATTCTTGTGTGATCAGCCTTCAGAAGACTACTAATTTGACAGTGAGTGTGGGTAGACAAGTTCTAATCCTACTCTAAGTATGTCACACTGTTCCTCTTATTTTACAGATGCAGAAACTGAGGTCTAGGAAAGTTGAGTATATTTCTCAAGGACACATAATAAATGTCTTTAAAATTATTAATGTCTAATGTTGGGGAGGGCAGCAAAATGACAGAGTGAAAGGACACAGTACTATAAGCAATCATCCACAAAATTCCAAACAGATCTAGAAGAAGCATCAGACCAAATCCAGCTGAACATAGGGAGATGGACAGGGAGGTTTGCGGACACTGGGGACAAGATCAGGGAGTACTGTGGCACTGACAGGGAAGCTGCGTATCCAAACAAAAGGAGACCTTAGACTGAAAGAGGATCCACCAAATACTTACTGCTGTGGTGATAGATGTGAATTGTCAGCTTTTTCTCCCACTACCCTTTTCCAGGGCATAGTGCAAGCTGGATTGAGAAGGTCATTCCCCAGGATGGAGCTCCTGCACTGTGTATGGAGAAAGGACCCATTAGCATCAGTAGCGGCAGTAGTTGGAGTAGTTCAGACTTTAGGTGCAAAGCAGAGTCTCTCTTCCAGTATCTAATCCAGCCTGCAGAGGAGTAATCAGGGCAGAAATCCCAGACCAGAGGGTAGCTTACAATTCTGCTGCTCTGAACTGATGAAATTTTGCAACTAGTTGACATGCATGACTTCCTGCAACAGTCTGTTGCTTAGACCCAAACCCAGGTCAGAAACTTGCAGAGCTCAAATGAGGAAAGCAGCATACAGACTTTGCCCTGGATCACACCACTTTGGGAGCACGAAAAGCTTATAAATTCCCAGCCTGTTCCTGAGATATTGGAAAGACACAAAACTCAACACTTCAAGAAAGCACCAATACTTCCTTCCAAATTGCCACAGAGCTCAGCCCTAACGTAAGTCCAAAGTCAGGAAGTAGGTTGGAAGAATGGCTAGACAGAAAAGGAATTCTATAACAAGTTATTATGGCAGCAGAGATGTTCAAGACTCATATGTAAGAGAATGATTTCAAAACATCTACAAGAAAAGTATCAGAGAAAAACAGAGCTCAGGCATAAACTCAACTAGAATTCCTGGAAGTGTTAAAGTAAGAATTTTTAAATACTTTTATAAATGGAATGAAAATACTTGAGGAAAAAACTTGGAAGAGAAATAAGGGCTACAGAAGAAAGAATTATAAAGGGAATTAGTAATGAGAGGTACAAAACCTTTCCCAAGCAACAAACTCCCTGAAAATCAGATTGGGTCAAATAGGAGCCAATAACTCTATTGTACAACAACAAATATTTAAAAGGAAGTCAAAAGACTGAAATAGTAGAAGAAAATGTAAGGTATTTCACAGCAAAAACAACTGACCTGGAAAAGTGATCAAGGAGAAAAAATTAAGAACCACTGGACTAGCTGACTTTCATAATCAAAAGAAGAGCTCAGACATATTTCATATTTCAAGAAATCTTAAAAGCAAAATACATCTATTCCTACTAAATTTGTTTTATTAGATTCATCCCCAAGCATCAGCTGATCAAGATGCTTCATGATCCAGTGTGTTTGCCATTTCCTACAGCTTTGTGTCATCTGAAAATTTGATGAGATCTATGCCTTTTTCCAGATCATAGGTTAAAATATTAAACAGCACAGGAATATGAACAGATTCTTAAAATACTGTCTTGGAAACTCCCTGCTATGCTAACAGTGAGTCATCAAGTCTGAACCATCTGAGTCCATCTAATTACATCTAATCTGTATCTCTCCACAGTGCAGAGAATAATATGAGATACTTTATTAAATGCTTTGTTGAAAAATGAACTTTATCTACAGAATTCCCTTCACCTTCTAGTTTAGTAATCCTATCAAAAAAGGAAATGATACTAGACATGTCCTTTTGTCTTCCCCCACACACACTACAAATATGTGTATTCACGCAAAATAAATTCTTGCATTAAGCATGTTCAGAAAGAGAGAAAAGGAAAGAAAAGGAACAAGGAAGAAAGGAAGGAAGGAAGGAAGGAAGGAAGGAAGGAAGGAAGGAAGGAAGGAAGGAAGGAAGGTAAAGAAAGATTTGAGAATAATTAAACTCTATGGTATTAGTTGTAGATATATATTCAATGAAGTGAAAAATATATACTCACTGAAATAAAAAATCACTGAATACTGAAACAGTCAGAGATGACTTCAGGAGTAAGAAAAAGAAGAAGAGGAAGACATGATAGTATTCCAGATTGGAAGGAAAGGCTTGAGCAAAAGCATTAAGAATAGGAATAGGTATAATGTATGGGAAAGTGAGTAGACCTACCCAATTGGAGTAGAGAATAGTTTTGGGGAGTAGGAGGACATAAGTGCAGCTGACACAGCTAGGTGGCACAGTGGATAAGAGCACTGAGACTAAGGTCAGAAAGGCCAGAATTCAAATGTGACTTCAGACACTTACTAGCTGTGTGACCTTGGGCAAATCACTTAACCCTTACCTGCATAGAACTAGAGAAGGAATGGCAAACTACTCTAGTATCCTTGCCAAGAAAACCCATCCATGAGGTCATGAAGAGTCAGATACAACTGAATAACAAGGAGTACATAAGGGTGGATAAGTAGGGTAGAGTTATTGTGGAGGTATTAAAATTGAATTTCTTAAAAATAACAATTCATCTTTTTACTCATTCATACCATGTTAGACAAAACTAGCAAAATTCACTATACTTTTAAGTTTAGAAGGGTTTTTTAGATTTCGGGACATGTCTAATATGGTCTCCTAGCAGTTAAAACCTTTTTCTGAACCACTGTTTTCCACATTTACAATAGACATTATGTGTATATATTGTTTCCAGGAGGGGGGTTATATAGAGTAATGATGAGCACTAGAATTTTGTCTACATAGAAATTGTTAAGTGGTACCTATTTCCAACTCATTTGGCTTTGCAATTTCATAGGTATCTATTGATTGGATTGGAGATTATGATGAACCACTGACTGGTTTTTCTTGGAGGGGTGGATCAGAACGAGAGACCACAGGAATTCAGATATGGAGTGAAGTCTTCCTAATTAACAAACCTGGTGGCAAAACGGTATGAAACTGACTTTTTGATAGCAAGTTATAACAAGTAAGTTATAATTTTGTAGTAATAATTATCACTTTTTGTCATGAATTTATAGGTAGCCTAGTTCCATAATGGGTGGCTCCTATATAAAATCCTAAAGGATCTATAATCACATAGGTTATAATTATAGTCAATAGGTTAACTGATGGACCATACTGTGATTGTTTCATTAAGTGTCTGTGATAAGTTGAGTATTATTAATCAGCAAGCATGGGTCACATAACAATTAAAAGCTAGGTAAATAACTTTACATTCTGGAACATGTAACAGTATAACCTCAGCTGGGATAGAGATTGGACCCATAATTTCAATGATATAGGGCATTTCTAGATGAGAAAACTCTACCAATACAGGGAAATATCCTTTCCGCAACCATCAGTTTTAGAAGCCTGAGAATTAAGTGATTTTCCCAGGGTCTTCTAAATGCAGGATGTGGTAGAAGTAGAATGTGAACTCAGGTCTTCCTTGTCCTAAAGCCAGCTCTCTAGCTCATGCTGCCATTCATACGAGCTAGGAAAGTTGTTGAGCATCATCGTTTTACAGATGAGCAAACAGATCTAGCTACACTAAGAGACGTGACCTAAGTGTCAGGATTCCAACATAAGTCCTTTGACTCCAAATCCAGGACTCTTCCTGCTATATTACACCGCCCCCTGTAATATTGACCAAACAATTTTTAAAATGTGCTTGCTTTTTTGTTTGCAGGTTGCAGTATTATTAATGGACACTCAGGGGACATTTGATAGTCAGTCAACTCTAAGGGATTCAGCCACAGTATTTGCCCTTAGCACTATGATCAGCTCAATACAGGTAACTAAGGAAATAAATTTATTATGTTGTATTTCTTTAAATTATTGAACACAGTGGATTTCAAAATGCACACGATTGTGGAAGGCAATGACTAAATGGCCATAATTTTTATAATACTGGTTCATTTTACCAAATTGGTTAATCTACCAATCTGTCATTTTTATGATTATTCGATCTACTTCATATTGAAAAGTTAAAACAATTTATGAGTCTTACCAAAAAAGATGCCAGCGTTTTTGGAGAAAGGTACTTTTTTCTGCCTAGAGACTACAGACTTAATCATATTTAATGAAATAGAATACATAGTTGTTGTACCCTGCTCTGAGCTACCTCCCTACAAGGTAGCAACTACTTACACAGGTTTTAGTATAATAGCTAGTATTTGTGTGGTCCTTAAAGTTTTAGAAAGTGCTTTACAAATATAATTTCACTTTATTCTCACAAAAACCTTGGGGATTAGATGCTATTATATCTGTTTTTCAGAGGAAATTGAGGCAGACAGATACTTGCCCAGGGTCACATAGCTACTCAGTGTCTGGGGGCCTGATTTAAATAGTTCTTCCTGACTCTGGGTCCAGTGCCCTATTATCTGTGGATCCCCCAACTTGCATTTCCACTGGCTGGTTCCCCTGGCTAACCAGTCCTCAAATTATAGTTCATGAAGCCCCCACAGGCTTTCTCTTAACAATTCTGCCAAATACACAATTAAGTCAAAGCAACAGAATTTGCTAAAATGACATAATAAGAATAGGAACTAAAAAACATTTCCTCTCCTAAACCCAGAGCACACTTTGCAACAAATATACAAAGCATCTGTGGGAATAGTGAGCCCAAATCTAGAGTACAATGATAATGAAACCCATGTGTAAGGAATACACATAGCCAAAACTTACATTTCCTGTGATGATGGGCCCTAATGCCCTTTTTCTCTTTTTGTACAGTTTGCTCTGTAACCCAACTCTCATTTTGTAGATCTAGCTCTCCCTTGAGCCCGTATTAGGCTTTTTTCTCTGCTGTTCCTGAAAGCTGCATCCTCTTTTAGATGATGGCCTCTCTGTATCCATGCCTGAAATTGTCATAAACTATTGTTAGAAGTTTATGAGGTTTATACAAATGTTCCATGCCTTCAAATTAGAGTCTGAAGTGAATATTTGGGTGAATATGTTTTACATGGTATTCAAAAACCAATAGAACTCTAAATGAGGTTAGTGGTGGTGTTTTGGTAAGCACATACATGTAGTCAGGCAATAAGTTAAGACAACATGATTTTTTTTAAAGAAAACTTTAAGTATAGATGGCAATTCAGAGCATGTTTTAAAAAATTTACTTCTAGTATTCTTTTATGCTTAATGGATTGCTCGTTGATTTGGGTTGGGTTAACAAAAGTGTTTTATTAACTCATCTCAGAATTAGTGGTTCTTTGGATATGAAAAATTTTTATCAATTATTAGATAGAAGTTATCTTCACATGTCATAACGGCTCATTTTTTTAAAAAATCACAATGATCTGTGCCAATTTTGAGTTATATTATTATGTAAACAAACAAAAATACACAAGAAATATTCAAGAAACCATCTAGTTATAGTCTCTTTTAAATTTTATTTTTAATTAAGGTATACAACTTATCTCAGAATGTCCAGGAGGATGACCTTCAGCACTTACAGGTAAAAATGTCTGTGTTCTTTTCAACATATCTAGTTCTATGAGTTCTCCAAGTTGGTAAATATTACACAGCCTTATTTTCCCAGACCATTCTCTGTTTTTGTTAAAACCTACCAGAATAATCTGGAAATGTAACCACATATATTTTCCGTATTTCTTATTCTGACACTGAGCAGTTATTCCTCAATGTTATGGTAATGATTCTAACAAAGACAGTCTCTTTCCTCAATAAGTTCAAGAAAAGGAGATTACTGAGTATTAGCTTTGTCTAAGCTAATTAATACTCCAAAACTAAACGACTTGTTCCAATGGCAGTACTGGCCACAATTCTGAAAATGCCAAAGATTACTGAGTATTGATTAAAATGATATTTTCTATGAAGTATAAAGTGGATCAAAATGTTATGGTTGAGAATAGGATTTTATGGAACATAGCAATACAGTATGTAAATATAAACATTTATTTATCAGTTTATTTATTTTATGGTGCTATTTGACAAAAGTTTTGGGGAAACAGTACAGAGGATTTTGTTACAGAGAGATTCCATTTGAATTTGAGATAATTTCAGTTGTTTAATTTGTCCACAAGATTTGAAGTAAAATATTTTATGATTAACAAAATGAATCTATGAATTTATCAGCAGAGGAAATGTCTATTATGGAAACTCCTTTCACTAAACACAAATTACAACCCATCTTTGATTTTGTAGAATAAGCTCTGGGACATTTCCTAAGCTATATAGAGGCTAAGTGATTTACCAAAAATCATATAGCTATTAAATAACAGGATTTGTATTGTAATCCTGGAAATCTCTCAAGTACACCATGGTACCTTTAAATACTCTGTCATGTCTTTATTCTTAGCATGAACTTACAAGTTCAACTGCAAAAAATACATCCTGAACTGGGTGATTTTTAATATTTTTGAAGGTTAATTTTCTGCAAAAAATACATCCTGAACTGGGTGATTTTTAATATTTTTGAAGGTTAATTTTCTGCAAAAAATACATCCTGAACTGGGTGATTTTTAATATTTTTGAAAGTTAATTTTCTACTCAATCATTTTTCAAATACATGCTCTGTTAGATTTTGAAATAAAATTATTCCATTTTTAAGTTAGAAAACATGTTTAACAGGCTTTCATCTAGTCTAGGGGATGATTTTTTTAAAATTTTTTTTGCTATATATGTAAAAAAAATTTTTAACATTTCTGATTCTTTTTTAAGTTTTGAGTTCCAGATTCTATCCCTCTCTCCCCCCTTCCCCCTCCTTGAGAGGATAAGCAATCTGATAAAGGTTGTATATGTGCAAATAATGTAAAACATTATTTTGTGCAAGAAAACTGGAAAAGGAAGGAAGGAAGGAAGGAAGGAAGGAAGGAAGGAAGGAAGGAAGGAAGGAAGGAAGGAAGGAAGGAAGGAAGGAAGGAAGGAAGGAAGGAAGGAAGGAAGGAAGGAAGGAAGGAAGAAAGGAAGGAAGGAAGGAAGGGAAAGAAAGAAAGAAAGAAAGAAAGAAAGAAAGAAAGAAAGAAAGAAAGAAAGAAAGAAAGAAAGAAAGAAAGAAAGAAAGAAAGAAAGAAAGAAAGAAAGGGAGGGAGAGAAGGAAGGAAGGAAGGAAGGAAGGAAGGAAGGAAGGAAGGAAGGAAGGAAGGAAGGAAGGAAGGAAGGAAAGAAGGAAGAAAAAGAAAGAGAAAGGAAAGAAAGGAAAGGAAAGAAAGGAGGAAAGAAAAGAAAAAGAAAGAAACAAAAAGAAAACTTCTATTTGTATCTAGATGACATCATTCCTCTGGAGGTGGATAGCATTTTTTATCATGAGTCCTTTGGGATTGTCTTGAAATACTGCTGAGAATAGTTAAGTCATTCACAGTTTATCATCATACAATATTGCTGTTACTGTGTACAATGTTGTCCTGGTTTTGCTCACTTCACTCTGTCTAAATTCATGTAAGTCTTCCCAGGTTTTTCTGAAGTTATCTTGCTCATCAGTTTCATGCTCTCAGTTTCATTTCGAAACTTCTGCAAAAAGAGCTGCTATCAATATTTTTGTACATGTGTGTCCTTTTCCTTTTCTTAAAAATCTCTTTGGGATACAGACCTAGTAGTGGGGTGGATATACACAGTTTGATAACCTTTGGGCATAGTTCCAAATTGCACTCCAGAATGGTTGTATCAGTTCACAGCTCCACCAGTAGTGTATTAGTATCCCAAATTTCTCACATCCCCTCCAACATATCATTTTCCTTTTCTGTCATATTAGCCAATTTCATATTGTGGCAACTTCAGAGTTGTTTTAATTTGCATTTCTTAATCAATGGTGATTTAAAGCATTTTTATATCACTATACATGACTTCGATTTCTTCATCTAAAAACTGCCTTTTCATATCCTTTAGCCATTTATCATTTGGGGCATGACTTATATTCTTATAAATTTGACTCAGTTCTCTATATATTTGAGAAATTAGATCTTTATCAGAGACACTTGATATAAATTTTCCCCCAATTTCTGCTTTCCTTTTAATTTTGTTTGCCTTGGTTTTGTTTGTACAAAAACACTTTAATTTTATATAATCAAAATTATCCATTTTACATCTTGTAATGCTCTCTATCACTTGTTTGATTGTAAAGTCTTATCTTCTCCATAGATCTGACATGTTCTCCTAATTTACTTATAGTATCACCCTTTATGTCTAAGTCATGTACCCATTTTGACCTTATCTTGGTATATGGTGTGGGATATTGTTCTGAACCTAGCTTCTGCCATACTCTTTTCAATTTTCCCAGAAATTTTTGTCAAATTATGAGTTTTTGTCTTAAAAACTTGAACCTTTGTGTTTATCAAAAGCTAAATTACTATGGTTATTTACATAGTAGTGTATTGTATATCTAATCTGTCCCACTGATCCACCATTCTATTTCTTAACCAGTACCCGATTGTTTTTATAATTACTTCTTTATAATACAGTTTGAGATATGGTATAACTAGGCTACCTTCATTCACATTTTTTTTTCCCTGCTGATTTTGGGGATGATTTTTTTCAAAAAATGTTTTCTCTCTCCTATGGGATTCCACGGTCCTCCTTCCCTCTCAATTCAGTTCCCTCTAGGAGGGAGCTAGGTAGTGCAGTGGATAGAACACCAGTGCAGGAGTCAGGAGGACCTGAGTTCAAATCTCACCTCAGACACTTGACACTCACAAGCTGTGTGACCTTGGGCAAGTCACTTAACCCCAATTGCCTCATCCTAGGTCATCTACAGTCATCCTGATAAATATCTGGTCACTGGATTCAGATGGCTCTGGAGAAGTGAGGCTGGTGACCTGAACAGCCCTCCCTCACTCAAAACAAAGTAAAGTGCAAGTCATGTCATCATTTCTCTGATGGCACGGTCTTCTTCGGCAACAAAGGACCAATGCACCAGTTCTCACTAGAGAATAAAATTATTACTTGCCTCATTAAGGGAAATGCTTCTTTACATTTCACCTCAAGTCAAAGTTATTAAGTCACACAAGTTAGGATTTTGGTGGCCATCGACTTCATTTTTTTACATAAAACAACTGAAATAGCATTAGAATTCTAAGGGTCATAGTCAAGGTAACAAAAGGATAAGAACTTGCCAGTTTAAGATGGCAGCCCAAGAGAAACAAATCTCTTATCTTTTTCTCTCTTCCTCTCCTCAGTGGTTATCTAGGGAACCCAGAAACAAGCATCTCATGAGTCAGCTGATGACAGGCAGAGGGAAGAAATAAATCCCCAGGAGCTTCTTTCTATCCAACTTCCCCTGCAAGTTATCAACGTGTTGCTCTTTAGTTACTCTTTAGTTAATTTCCTATAGTAATCCATCAAGTAATTCCTGGCATGTAGGACTGAAAATACCCACAACAGTTAGGTTTGACCCCCACAGGCCATTTAACTCCTCCATGGAGTTCAATAGGAGGAATTCTCTTTGTTATTTTCCTTCTTGCTGTGTCTTTCTTCTTCCTCTTGCTACAACTCTCTTCATGATCAAAGTCACACAAAAAACCCTGCAACTTTGGATTGAATCAAAGGTCTGCATATGAGGACCTAGAGGGCCACATGTGGACCTGAGACCGCTGGTTCCCAACCCCTGTGTCTGGCACTGGACTAAGCGCTGAAGATACAATTAATAAAAAGACAGTTCCTGTCCTCAAGGAGCTTGCCATCTAAAGGGAGTGATAACATACAAAAGGAGGCAGAACAAGACCCCAAGGGTTACTATGCATTGGGGTATGTTGTTCAATAGTTAAAACCAGGCAGGGCAGCAAATACAAAGTGGAGTGAACTGAGAGTCCGTTTTTTGCCCTCAATAAAGGAAGGCATTAGGGAGGAGTTTGGTACTCCATCCTGTAGTCCTCCAATCAGAGGGGAAAGGAGACTGAGGCAGGTAGTGTCAATCAAGGCTTGAGTGAGCCAAGGTATAATGAGTTTTGGAGTAATGAGCTTATCCTGGGAAGGGCATCTTGTTCTATTTGTTACCTATTGAAATGAATCTCATTTTCTTCCAATATAAAACCTGAACTACCAAGAAACTGGACTGTCAGGCTTAGCGTAGAGCACATTCTTATGTCTCTGAGGCTACTCTTCCACCTCCCACCAACACTGGCAGGTTGAATCTCTAGAGTCTTGGTTTTCAAACGTTTTGTTCTCCGGACCCCTTATACTCTTAGATATTTAACCTCAAAGAATTTTCGTTTATTTATGCCATAGCTATTGATATTTACTATACCAAAAATTAAGTCTGATAAAAATTGTATATAATTATTTAACATTAAGATACTAATAATAAACCCATTAGATATTAATATAGACAATATTTTTAATGAAAAATTATATTCCAAAGCAAAATTCAAACATCACCTTTTTCAGGAGGCCATTCCAGGTCTTTTCAGTCACCACTCTCCAGTTCCTAGAGTCTTTCTTTCTAAAATTATCTTACTCTTACTCTGTATCTTCTGTCTACCTATTCGTTGACAGGTGTTCTCCCCCAATTCAACGGAAGATCCTAAAAGGCAAGGACTGTTTTTGCCATTTTTCTCCCAAATCTCCAGTACTTTGCATAGTTAGTATTTAATAAATGAGTATTGATTTACACATTGGTAAATCCTTGAAGTACTGTAATATTTTTTCTACTTATATCAACTTCTATATGAACTCTCTAATACAGAGACCCGGCTATGTGCTTAATGCTGAAAAGTACAGATGGTCCAAAAATGAGAGATGAACTCTAAGCTCTCCAGCTTTCAATCCAGTTTCTCCTCTTCCAGTGTGTTTATCCCCGGAATCTCCACAAAGAAACCTCTGCATAGCCTTTCCCAAGAATCCTAGTCTTAAAATATCCATAGTTAGTAAATTCTGGTTTAGCATATAATTGATAAGTCAGTAATTATACTCATATTAGAGTACATGCACAATCTCGTGTCATCAGGAAAGTTTGGAGACTACTGCTCTAGAGTCTAAGGTGGTGCCTGTGTATTTTGGGGGAGCCTATCCCATTATTTCAGCTAACCTAGACAAGGGAGGTACAACTGAGGAATTATCCCTAAGGGATGTTCCTGTAAGCCTCAGGACCCCAGTAGTAGAACAAATTCAATAAGAATTTCTGGGTTCCTCATGATGTGAATGGGCAATTGAAACTAGGTAGAATGGCTTCTTTACCCCCAATGCCACTCCTTCCTTGACTTTTTTCTATTTTAATTTAGACTCAAACACCAGAACACAAATACAGAATAGAAAAAAGAACCAAAAACATATCATAAACTTAAACATTGGAGTTTATATACAAAATTAAAGAGAAAAAAGTATGTCATGTGCATAGCAGAACATGAGAGGATTCAAATTGTGTAACGATAAATTTTCATTTCAAGAAAGCCTTGTGTGATAAATAATACTCTTCTTTGCTTCCTTTTACGTTCTTCTCTGTTGAGCACTTTTTTACTTTGTTCTTTTTTTCTCTCCCCCACCCCAGAAGAGTACAATAAAATTTAGATGTTTCTCTATAGCTATAGATATATACATATACATATATATATGTATACATATATAGACATATATTTTCCCAAACCTACTCTACACCTGATCTTTGGTTTTTGTGTTTGTGCATATTTCTTGTTTCCTATCCCTCTTGCCTCCTCTATTTAACTTCTACCCACTACCTTGCCTTCCTATTACTTGCCTACCCCCTTCCAAAGATCCCTTCCCTATCTTCCCATTCCCATAAATCTAAACATGCTTCTATACCCTCCCTTTTACCCATTCCCTTACCCTCCTCTCTAAAGATTCCTCTCTTGTCCTCTCCCCGCTCCCTATACCCCCCTAACATTTTATTTCTTCTGAATTTAGAAGAATTTTATGCTCTTCTAAATATATATGTATTGTTCTCTCTTAAACCCATTCCCGATGAAAATAGTTTACCAGAACTATCAGCCCTCTTCCCCATCTTTCTTCTGTATCAATTCTTCTTCTTGCATAAAGTAATTACTCTTTTTAGCTGTTCCTAGATGACTTTACTTTTTAAATTCATATCCTACTCAGGTGTTCCCCAATCTTACTTATAAGCTACCCAATTATTAATCAGAATTTTAGACATACATTTTACTATATGTGTGTTTTTAGACATACATTTTACTATATGTGTGTGTGTGTATACACTAAAAAGTCTGTCTTTGGTATGTACCTTATATTTCTCTTGGTTCTTGTGTATCAAATCTTCTATTAAATTCAGGATGTTTTTAACAAAGTCTTGAAAGTCTGAGAGCTTATCAAATGCCCAGGATAATCGCAGGGTATATTTTTGACCAGAGACCCAATTCCTTTGCTCTTCTATATATTATGTTCCAAGACCTGTGATCCTTGAATGTCTCTGCTACTAGGTCTTGAGTGAGTCTAATTGTGGCACCAACACATTTAATTTTTTTTAATCTTGATGCTTTTAATATTTTATTGTTGACCTGGGGATTTTGGAATTTAACTATGATATTCCCATGGGCTTTCTTCATAGGATCTCTTTTAAGTGGTGATCAATGGATATTTTTCTGTTCCTACTTTTCCCCTCTTGTTCTAATGCTTCAGGACAATTTTCTTTAATTATTTCTTGTATTAATGTATCAAGATTCTTTTTTTATCATAGCTTTCAGTTAGTCCAGTTACTTTTATATTTTCTCTTCTTGGTCTATTCTCCAAATCTGTCTGGTTTTCTTAATAAGATGCTTCACTTTCTCTTTTTCATTATTCATGTTTTAGTTAATTATTTCTTGATCCCTTATAATTTTCCTGGCTTCACTTCACCCAGTTCTAATTTTGAAAGTGTCATTTTTTTCTTAAGATTCTAGATTCCCTTTTCTAATTGATTGACTTTCCTTTCACTATTTTCTTGTTTTTCTTGGATTTTCTTATTTTTTTTCTTTATTTGTTCTTCCATCTCTGTCATTTGATTTTTAAATTCTTTTTTAAGATCTTCTAAGAATTCTTTTTGGGCAGGTGACCATTTGACATTTCTCTTTGGGGGTTTCTTTGCTTCACTATCCTCCTCTGAAGATGATCTCTGGTCATCTCTATTGCCCTAACAGCTTTCTATGGTTGGATTCTCTCTCTTTTGCCTGTGCATTTTTTGTGGTAATGGCTTAATTTTTCTAATCACCTCTAGTCCTGGGGTATGGGAAATGGTGCCTCTTGCCCCAGATCTTCAGTTCTCCCCCTCCTGCTCGGAACCGAAATCAAATATCCAACCTCTTGTAAGTCCCCACAACCAGAGGTGTTCAGACCCGCTGCTTCTTGCACTCAGCAGGCATGTGCTGGAGTCTTCTCATCCCTGCAGCTCTTAGCACAGCTGGGTCTGGTGTTCCTTATTAGCAGAGGTTCCTTCAACCTTCCTGGGCTCTCCTTACTATCGCAGGGCAACCTCTCAAACCAACTAACCCCAGTGCTTACCACTTGTTTTTAAAATGGACCTTAGCCTGTAGGTGTTTACTCTTCACAGTGACCAAACCTTGTCCTGGGATTTTTCTTCAGGTCTCATTTTGTCCCAGGAAGACCCCTGTTGTGTCCCTATTCTTATTCATCTCCACCCACAGTTTGTTCATCCTAAAGTGCTATTTTAGCTCTTTTGTAGGGGGGAAATCTTGAGAACTTGGAATTATCTGACCAATTCTGTCATCTTCTCAGAATCCTCTCTCTTTTGTACACTCCTAATGACCATGATCCTCAAAATCATTGACTATACCACTTTTACAAATGTCATTGATTACTGGGCCCCTAGATTAACCTATGTAATTATTAGCTAGAATGTAAATTTCTTCAGAGTAGGATTATTTCATTCTTTATATTTGTAGCCCCAGAATCTAGTCCAATGTTTGGCATAGATAGGAGCTTATGATTGAACTTTAAAGTTCATTTAAATGACTTTCCCTCTCCTCCTTTCTTCCAAAAATTCATATAAATTCCAGGTATATAAATTATAAGTTTAAGAACTAAGCATCCCTTAAAATACTTACTAACCATCCCCCAAAATAACAATAATGTCTTGGGGCAGCCCTAAATCCTTCAGATCCCTCCTACCACATATTTTTTAAATGATGACATGAAGGTTTTAGAGTTTAATTCCCACACATCGAACAAAAGAAAACTGAAAAGTAATGAAAACAAGCTCTGCCATGTCAACTTGAAAGTTTGGTTTAAAAAGCAGTAAACAGGCTAAATTCATATTGTTTATTTCCTTAAAGCTAGCAGATACATGGTCATGGAGCCAAAAGGAAACTTCTGACTGCCTGATACAAGAATGAGAAGGTTTACATACACTTTTCCATGAGAAAGGAATTTTCTTAGTTGTGTAAGTTGTAAACACAGTGAGATGACAATTGCCAAGGTAGAGTTAGTTAGAAATTATTATCCCAGGTTGTCTGTTTTTCTCTGTCTCTGTATATCAAGACAAGAAGAATCCCAACACTCTGGTGGCAGATATCCTGTAATAAATAGGTCTTTAAAGTTGCTCACACAGGAAAGGACATTTTTAGAGCAAAACAAAGACTTTTGTCTTTGTGTGATTGATTAGTTCAGCCTTTGGTCCTTATTAAAGTCCAAAAATGATATTAAATGTTACCATTTCCTCCTTTTGGTCAAAGGCAAGCTGCAAGTGAGGCTTGTAGACCAAGGAAGGTATTGAAAAACTTCTCTTTAGGGAGAAGAGTACTAAAAAACTTTATCTAGATGTATTCAGGTTTTTTCCCAACCCCTTAGGGTTTTTTTAAGGATTCTCATTTGCTCAATAGGAATTGTACAACATAGAAACTTTTGCACAGAGTTTATAAGAACTTTTGTAAGAGTTATAAGAGTTAATAAGAGAGTTATAAGAGTTAATGCATTTCTTTTTTTTCTAGGCAAGAAAATTTAGCTTTAATTCCTGATAAAATCCTGAAATGTATTTTTTTTTATTTTATTTTTTTTTAATGTTTTGCAATCATTTCCTTAAAGTTAAGATTTTGTCCCCGCCCCCAAATGCATTTCTAAATCACCTTGAATAATATGTGGAAACTCTAACTTTAAGCCACCATATATATATTCATAATAGTCAAGATTTCAAATGGAAATATCTGCTATCATAGTAAATATCAAATTATCTAATTATATCACACCCTTTTAAAAGCCCAATAAATAACATAAACAATAACTTCAGATTAAGCTAATTGCATTTCCAGATTATCACATATAGAAACTATTCATCTTATTACTTTTGGCATTCAAAAATCACTTCAAAGTTATCAGTTACATTAAATTAGATAGAGATGATAATAATATCTAATATATGCCAGTCATTATGTTAAGCATTTTACAGTCATTATATCATCTTGATCCCATAACAACAACCATTATTATTTTTCCCTTTACAAATCAGGAAACGGGTCAAACAGAAATAAAACACATTTTTGCAACTGGAACAGAGAAGTGTGAAGTTTACCAGCAGCAAAGAGGTTGGTTTCCCAGTGATAATAATTCTTGTAGGCAGGGCTTAGGAAATGCTTGCTACAGGCCAGACACATTCACCTCTCTCTTCCCCACAGCTGCAGAATACATAGCTGATTTTGCAGCTGCTGGGACAGGGTGGGCAGAATGTATAGGACCTAGGTGACATTTCCAAGCTTTTCCTAGAAGGGTGAGCTGCAAGGTGCCCAGGGGCACAGTTAGGACCACTGCCAATCTGCAAGTATTACTGTCCCTACAAATCTCCTGCATTCTCTTATCTCAATCTCATCTGGGATGAGAGGGGTTAACATGATCCCTTGTGACTGTTAAAAGTCCCCATATTGAGATGCCCTCTTAACTCTGGGGAGGGCGTGGGGAATGCTAAGTGACCAGGAATGGGAGAAAGTGTTTTAAAAGCAAGGTGAGCTCCTGGAGTTACATATAGTCTCAGGAATTTCTTTTCCAATAATTCCAAATGATCCATTTCCAAACTTTTTAATGATTAATTTCAGACTCTGCTAAGTCGTTTTCAGTTATATCTAATTTTTATTGTAATTTCAGGTTAGCCAGACAGGAACAACAAAGAAAAAGATCTTATAGTTTTGTTTGTTTCCCTAGTTTCAGAATTTAGAAGTCTCTGACTGCCTGCATTTTAAATCTTACCAAATAACAGACTCATTCACAGCACACATGATACTGACTGGGAGACACACTGATAGACAAATTGACAATTGACAACAGGACAAATATAAACAGAGCTCACAATTAACAAGAGAGGAGGGGAATTAGAAGCCCCTTCATGAATTGCCTATTATTATTCTGAGGAAAGGGGGTTGCAAGGATTCAAGAGCTGACAGAATAGGGGTAGATACTGCAATCTTTGCTTAGAGCACCTCTAGATTATTGGAGGTGGGGGGCCTTGGCACCCTCAAAGCTTCTCATTATCTTAAAGGGAGAGGCCCCATGAAAATAGGTTCAGGTCTCTAGTCTACAGGTGGATTGTGACTGTCCTCTTCAAGACAAGAGTGCTTAAGGGAAAGTGGAAAGGGGGAAGGAGGAAGAGGCAACAGAGGCAGAACAGAGTTATCCTCCTCAAGGCTAGAGCAGGTAAGGGAAGAGAAGTAGGGAGTGGGTAACCACAGAGTATAGTTCTCTGCCCCATAGTCAGAATCTGTAAGAGAAGGAAGGAAGGGAGTGAGGAATAGGGCAGAGGGAGTGAAGGGGAAGGTCAGGCTTGGACCTTGGAGTAGAGGGAGTAAGCCAATACTGGAGTGTTGCTAAAGCAGCTTTGCAAGCCTTAGGGGAAGAGGCTCCTGCCTTTTGTTCTCCCTCAACCATTTCAACAAGCCCAAGATAAAAAATTCCTGGGTGGATATTTTGTTGGCCTTTAAACTTAATCTGGTTTTAAGATAAAGTAACTTTGATGGGTCCAAAAGAACCCTATCATGGCCAACATAACTTAGGACTATATATCAAGCAAGCACAGGAAATGCCTATTATCATCAGGTTGGTAATGACTTGACATATAAGAAGTAGCAGTTTTGTCAGCTGGATTTCTAATTTTAGTTTTTGATTGACCTATAGCTAATTTTCCTAGATCAATCCTCACTTCCAGGGGATCTATATGGAGCATTTAACCACAGACTTGATCCCTGACCCCTAAGCTAGCTTTAAAATTTTGGACTTCAACCAAATTGGTGGGTGTGGTTTGGAAACTGGGAATAGAAAAACTTCCCCAATCCCATTAAAGGTAAGACTCTAGGAAAAATGAATCCTGAGACACCTGAATCTTTGGCATTGGCGAGGTGGGGAGCCATTCTCTACTTGTCCTTCAGTTTCATCATCAGATGATCATGGAGTCAGAAGGAAAATTCTGACTGCCTGATTCAAGAATAAGAAAGTTTAAATACACTTTTCCATGAGAAAGGAATTTTTTAATTGTGTAAGTTGAAAACACAGTGAGATAAGACAATTGACAAGGTAGAGTCAGTTGGAAATTATGATCCAAGGATGTCTGTTTTTCTCTGTCTCTGCATATCAGGATAAGAAGAATCCCACCACTCTGGTGCAGGCATCCTTTCATAAACAGGTCTTTGAAGAAAAGGGCATTTTTAGAGCAAAACAAAGCAGTCTGATTGATTAGTTCAGCCTTTGACCCTCATTAAGATCCAAAAATTGTATTAAATGTTATCAAGAACCAAACAAACCAAACAAAAAAACTAGAATCTAGTGGAGGCTAGAGAATGGTCACACAAGGAAATTAATACAAACCTGGAAGTCATGCAAAACTAAAAGAAGAAATTGTGCCAGGGAAAACATGAATAAGCAGAAAGGGGGAGGGGGAAGAATGGGGAGAGAAAACACTCAAACATAATGAATACCATGGGTTTAGAAAAAAAAATTAGGTAATTTCTGATGAAAAGAGTAACTCTAGCTAAAAGGACTACATTAATTCCTGGAAAAAAACAAAGCAAGGGATAAAAAAATGAAATTAGAATTGTAGTTTTAGTGCTATTGGGGATAGGGAGAATCCCAGAATAAGAATAAAAGGCTTAGAAAAGAGAGTATAACATCTTACCTAAGTATTGGATTCCCTGAATGTATCAAACAGAACCCACTGACTCCATGAGAAAACTTTAAATTTAGAACATAATTAAAATATTGAAAAAAATAGAGGAAAATGTAAAGTATTTCTGATCACAAACAACTGACCTGGAAAACACGCTAAGAGATGATGACCAAGCAAAAAAGAAATCGTAAAGAAAACTTGCCCAAATCTATTAGAACCAGAAAACAAAGCAAAAATAGAAATAATTCACTGGTGACTTTCTGAAGAAAAAAAAAAATACACCCAGAAATATCGCACCCAAATTCAAAGTGCTTCCAAGTCAAATAAAAAATACTATAAATAAACAAAAATGAATAGGTTAAACTACCAAGGAACTAGTTAGGCTTGAAAAAGACCTGGTAGCTAATACTATAAAGGAGAAAGAAATCTTGGAATTTGATATTTAAAAATCCAAAAGTTAAAGGCTTATGACCAAGAATAATTTACCCCACAAAATCAAGTATAATTCTACAGAGGAAAAAGCTCAACTTTTAGTAGAATATAAGAATTTCAAGTATTCCTGATGAAAAATCTGAGCTCAGGAGAAACTCTGAAATACAAACATAGCAGATAAGGAAAGCTGAGCAAGTGAGGGGGGCTACATGTGATAAAATGCTTTAATTCTAACAGGGGGGAGGTTTATTTGAATCTTACTACCTTACAGGGTCACAAATGGATTTAAACATATAAATACAGGGAATGCATCTGATTTTGTTCAGTTTTGTTAGTTTTAAGAGATAAAAATAAAATGGTGGAAAAGTAAATACATAAAGATGAATAAGGAGAAGGGGGGGGGAGAAACATATCCCATAATTGGAGAGCACATAATGAAAAACATATAAACATGAAGGTAGTAATAGGGTAGCAGTCATCTTGTAGTCTTCACTTACCCGAAACATGCAGAAAAAAGAATTTAATATTCTTCCTTCAGGAAAATTCAAAAAAGCAGGAATAATGATCATGAGCTTGGACAAGGCAGTAGTAAAAATAGACCTCATAAAAGGAATAAGCAGGAAAACTACATGTTTAAAGACACCATAGTTAGGGAAATAGCATCAACACTTAATATATGTGCAAAAATGCATAACACCTAAGTACTTGGAGGAAAAGTTAAGTGAATTATATAGAGCAAATAACAATTAATACCACATTTAGATAATCATTTTGAAGTCATGGAAATATGGCATCCTATAAAACTCTTTTTGTGAGAAAAATATGCTCCTGATATCTAAAAATAGAGAGATGTCAGAGAAACAAAACTACAGCCCAATATCTTGAATGAATGTTAATGTAAAAGTATTGAAAAAAACAATAAAAAAAGAGTCTACAACATATTGAAAAGATTATACACTATGACTAGGTTGGATTTATAACAGCAATATAAGGTTCATTCAGTGTTATGAAAACTATATACAGCAGATCAAATTAAGAAGTAAAGCAAAAAAAATTATACAATTATATAAATAGAACAGTTTTTTCAGTTAAATATATCTGAAGAATTAAAAAAATCTGAAGAAAAGATAACACTAAATGCACCTTTCTTAATATGGCAAATAGTATCTAAAATCACAAACAACTATTGTCTATAATGGAGAAATGTTAGAGATTGTTTCAAGTAAGATCAGTGTTAAAGCAAAATTTCATTGTTAGCCTTCTTTAATATAAAATGAGGAGCAATAGCTATAATAATATAAAGAGAAAAGGAAATTGAGAATATATAAAATGATCACTTTTGCAATGATATTATGGTTTACTGAAGTTATTAATTGTTTAAATTAATTATTTTTTAATTCTCTAGGGTTCTCAAAGTAGCAGGATATAAAATAAATATATGAAAATCATCAGCCTTTTTTCTATATTCTCAACAAAACCTTGCAGAAAAATTACTTCAGAACAAAACTATTTCAGAACATATACACTTTCTGGGACAGAAAGGAATTTTATATCTATAAAGCACTGTTTAGAGAAATAAAGGAAGACCTAAATAATGGTTCACTCTTGGTCTAGGTAAATAAAAATCAAAATGCTACTGAAGTCAATTTATAGATTCAGTTTCATGCCAATCAAACTACCAAATAAACAGAAGTAGGCAAAATTATTTTTAAAAATACCTAGAGAGTGTTTCTCTTCCCCCCTTTTCCCTTATTCACCTTTATGTATTTCCTTTTCCACCATTTTATTTTTATAGGTCAATAAGTCAACACTCTCAAGGTCAAAGGTCAAGAGTTAAGACAAGATGAACACCCAGAATGAGGAAGGCATTCCACTCAGTTGTCACATGACCCACTCATCTCTTACATGACCTACTTCAGCAAAGCCTTGAAATTTGCACCAGACTAAATAAAAGTCATGAAATACAATGATAAATAACAATAACCGACTCCTCTCCTACTACTGTGCAAAGACAGCCACACTCGTTCTCCCCCTCAACAAAGCACAGGATAGCCTCCCAGGGGAACCAAAGGTATCCTGGGACTTGTGTAGTCTGCAAGGTTACAAGAATCAACAAGAGCAGAACTCTCCTCTGAGAAAGACCCTGAATGATCAGAAAACCCCAGAATTTTCTTATAAGTGCCAGAGAATGGCAGCAGGCCATGACCATACTACCATGGTGTAGCTCAGTGTAGCAGGAACAGATTGGAACAGCCCGCACCCTGGGACTATGAGATCACTAACCCTCTTCTGAGAAACCATAAAAATATCAAAAATCAAAAACTCAAAAATCCATGGGGTGTGGTGGGCAGAATCTTGAGAGAGGAATGTCAGCACAAGGCTCCAGGAGATTCAATAAACATGTGAAAGAAAATGCTCGTAAGTCAATAATGTTAAGAGAAATGCAAATTACAATAACTCTTAGATTCCACCTTACATAGATCAAATTCACAAAGATGATAAAAATAGGAAATGATGATTATTGGAGGGAATATTAGAGGTAGAGCTAGGTGATGCAGTGGATAGAGCACCAGTGCAGGAGTCAGGAGAATCTGAGTTCAAGTCTAACCTGAGACACTTGACACTCACTAGCTGTGTGACCTTGGGCAAGTCACTTAACCCCAGTTGCCTCCTCCTGCGTCATCTCCAGTCACCCTAATGAATATCTGGTTACTGGATTCAGATGGCTCTGGAGGAGAAGTGAGGCTGGTGACCTGCACAACCCTCCCTCACTCAAAACAAAGTCAAGTGCAAGTAAGTCATCATTTCTCTGATGGCATAGTCTTCTTTGGCAGCAAAGGACAAACACACAGAGGTAGAGCACAACAATGAACTATGGGTGAACCTATGAATTGACCTAATCATGCTGGAAAGGAATTCAAAATTATATTCCCAAATTTATTAATTCTCCCTACTGTTGGATCCTAAGATGCCACTACCAAATAATCAGTAAATATGTATGAAGTACCCACTATGTGCCAGGCACTGTGCTAAACAGTGGGGATACAAAAAAGTGAAAGACAGCATCTACTCTTAAAGAGCTTAAACTCTAATGCAGTAGACAGCATGCAAAAAAAATATGCAAAGCAAGTTATATACAGTATAAATATGACCTAAGAGAGGGAAGGCACTAGAATTAAAAAGGCTTGGTAAAGACCGTGTAAAAGATGAGATTTTATTTGGAATTTAGAGGACCCTAGGTAAGTTGGCTGGAGGAGTTGAGAAGAGAGCATTACAGGCATGGAGGATTATATCCCAAAGAGATCATAAAAAGGGGAAAAGATCATAAGTGTACAAAAATATTTATACTAGCACTTCTTGTTATAGTACTGGAGAACTGGAGCCCATCAATTATAGAAAGGCTAAACAAAATATGGTATATGAAAGTAATGTAATATTTTGATGCCCTAAAATATTATGTAAGTCATGGATTCAGAGAACCTCAGAAAAAAAAAGTATGAACTGATACAGCAAAGTGACCAGAATTAGAATTATTTACACAATTTATCCCCATAAGCAAAAAAACTTGGAAATATTTGAGAACTCTGATTAACAGAATAGCTAATCATACCATCAGATTACTGATGATGCTTCCCATCTCTTGTATAGATACAAGAAGATATATGCATTTCTAGTCACATATATAATAACTTTTTTATTATGCTTTTGTTATATGCCATAATTTTTCTATTGTGATTGGGAGAGTAACATTATTAATGCAAAAATAAAAAGGGAAAAGAAAAGAACATAAAGGAAATATTTTTAAAAGCACTGAAGAGAACATAAGTTCAAAAGTAGACAGATGGTATTGAAAATGTTCAATTTAATATGGATAGTGATGAAAAAAATTTTAATTGAATATATACTTTTAAAACTAAACTCTACATGATTGAGTTAGAATTTTTCCTTTTTTCTGTTCATTATAAGAAAGTACTACTTTGTTAATGCTTGTCAAGATCATAATAAAGATATAAATGATAAAATTACATATACATGACATTGTGAATATATATATAATTTTAAAATAAAGTTTTATTGGTCTTTTTTATATCATCATAGTTTTCCCTATTATATCTCTCCCTCTCAGAGAGCCACCCCTATAAGAAACAGCATTTTTAAAGGAAAAAAAAAGGAAAGAGGAAAAAAATCTGTATAATCAGTCAATACATGGGAAAAGTCAGAAAACATGTGCTATGTGCAACCTCCTACCTCCACAAAGAAGTGGGTTGGAGGTGTTCCTCATGCGTCATGTTTGAACTTTACAGTTTTGCAATGTTTAAATGTCTGTGTGTGTGTATGTATAGTTCTTTCCATTTACACTGTTGTCATCATTGTGTTCATTGTTTAGATCTTAGATTTTTCTGTGATTATCTGTATTTGCCATAGTCATCATTTATTATAGCACAGTAATAATCCACTATATTCATGTATCACAATTTATGTAGCCTTTCCCAAAGAGATGAACATCTACTTTTTCAATTCTTTTCTTTCACAAAAAAATTCTGCTATAAATATTTTGGTTTATACGGAGACCTTTTATTAATGGTTTCCTTGACATACATTGACTCCAATAATGGAGTCTTTGAGTCAAAGGGTATGGACATAGAGGATATGTATGTATGTATATACATATATATATATATATATATGTGTTTGTTGTGTGTATCTGTATATAAAATATATATAATGATTATGATAATCATATAATATATATGTATTCTATCTATAAATGGGAGATTTGTGTGTTAAAACAAAACTGGGCAGGAGGGAAGACTATTAAAATAGAATCTGGCACATATTAAAGTATATCTGTATTTTATTTTTATTTTTCTCCTCCATAGCTTTTCACTGAGTATGGCAGACTGGCCATGGAAGAAACATTTCTGAAGCCATTTCAGGTTAGTCTGTGTATGAAAGCGGATTACTTCCTTGATATATTTCAAGTATATGAAATAGAAGGGCCAGGTGTAATCTACTTATGATTTGCCTCATAATAAAAATACTGTTATAGAGTTAATATTAAAACTATTATTTCTTGATTTTTCTTGTCTCTAGTTCCTTTTCACTTTTTACTATCCATGATTTACTTTCCTGATCCCTTTGGTAGTTCAGTAGATAAAACACTGAACAAGAGTCAGGATGTAGATCTGAGTTCAAATCTGACCTTAGACACTTGCTAACTATGTGACCCTAGGCAAGTCATTCAATCTTGCTTGCCTAAGATTTGTCATATATAAAATGGGGATAATGAGAATATCTACCTATCAAAATGAGAGTCAAATTAGATAATATTTGAAAAGTAGTTTGCAAATCTTAAAGATATATGAAAATGCTAGCTATTACTAACATCATTATTATTTTACATGAGAAGCAATTAATAAATGGGAAACAAAATCAAGGAAAAAGAAGATTGGCACCAGAAATCTTTGACATAGGTCACAGTATTGATAAATCTTTCCAAATCCAAAGCTAACTTCTGACCTTAGCCAAAAGCATCATTCCATGATGGACTCTGTCATCTAAATTCAGAACTAGCTATGATTAAAATTGAGTAATGTACCAACTAGCAAGAAATACCAATTAGTAGAAAAGAAATTAAAACATTTCAAGAGACTGTCATGTACTAAGCAAACTGATGCAGCCAAAGAGGTGCTTAGGGGGAAATTTTTATCTGTAATTGCTCAGATCAGTAAAATAGAAAAAAAAAGAAGATCAATAAACTAGGCATCTATAAAAGTAGAAAAAAGAACAAATTAAAAATTCTAGTTAAATACCAAATTAGAAATCCTGGAAATCAAAGGAGACTGATAAAATTGAAAATAAGAAAACCATTTAACTAATAAATAAAGCTAGAAGGTGATTTTATAAGGGAAATGGTAAAATAGATAAACCATTGATTAATTTGATCAAAAAAAGGAAAGAAGAAAACCAAATTACTTGTATCAAAAGGTGAAATGAGAGGGTTCACCACCAACGAAGAAGAAACTAAAACAATTGTTTTATATATTTTATATTTTGCCCAGTTATATGCCAATACATTTGACAATGTAAACTAAATAGATGAATATCTACAAAAATGTAAATTACCCAGATTAACAGAAGAAATAAAATACTTAAATAATCCAGTCTTGGAAAAAGAAATTGAACAAACCATCAATGAACTTCCTAAGAAAAATCCCCCAGGACCAGATAGATTCATAAGTAAATTCTATGAAACATTTAAAGAACAATTAATTCCATTTGGAAAACTAAGCAAAGAAGGAGTCTTATCAAATTTCAATACAAACACTAAGACCAAATCTTAAAGCATCCATATTGCATCTCAAAATCTTCCCCATTAACTTTAAAAACAAAAAGCTTAGACATAAATGCTTTACAGGATAGTAAACAAAATAAACTAGAACATACATGCCAAATGTTTCATTTTTGAATCACAGATAGAGCTCCTATATTTGTTTTACAAAAAAAACATGTCTTCCAACATGCTTCTCAAACAGTACTCCATGTAATAATAATAAGAGAAATATTTAACATATTTGAAACTACTTTAAACTAAATACACTTACTTAAGTACACTCCTACAACATAACTACCTTGAGAAAAGCTGAAATTGTTTAACAGTTTTATAGTCTTTACTCAACTTGATTACTATCTCCTAGATGAATGTTTTTCTGTGTTCAAAAATACCGAAGCTGAAAGTTTTTAAAATAATTCTGATTTCACTTATAGTATAAATCATAAGCTTGTATTGCAAAACTTGTTAAACTTTAAGTCCCACCTAAAATTCCATCTTCTACAGCAAGCTCTTTTATTCTTATTTTTTGTGTCTTTCTTCCTTAGTTACTTAATATTTATTCTGGTTATCTCTCTTTGTTTGCTTCTTTATTTGCATATTGTTTGACACTTTAGATTGTGAGCTCCTTGACAGCAGGAATTGTCTTTTGACCTCTTTTTACATCTCCAAGACTGGAGAGATACTCCTGGCATATAGTAGGCACTGAATAAATGCTTATTGAAGGATTTATTGATTGGTAGTAGGGAAGAACCTGGAAGTAGCAATGGGGATCAAGGAGTATTCCAACTTCCTCTCCTCCATTGCTGAGTTATGAGGAATGAAAGTGTAGCCAGTGCTGAAAAGTACGGTCAGGGAGGTTGCGTCATCAGGAGGGAGGCAGATCTCAATGACAGCCAGAAGATGGAAGGAGTGCAAAAGGAAAAATCACGTAAAATAAAAGAAAGCTTGTTGTCTATGGAGCAGGTATTACAGAGGGCAAAGTAGAAGGGATTGGGCATTTGGTTGGCCTTGGGGCGGGGGGGGGGGGGTTTGGAATTTAAAGGGATGAGAATAGGAATCAGATAGTTCAGGATGGGGAATGGGGTTTGTGTGATGAACTATAGGGTTTCAGAATCACCAGGGTGTGGAGAGTATGACTAAGTAGGAGTGTCTTAATCTTTTTTTTTAACCTTAACGTAAATTATAGTTGATCACAACACTTAACACTGTTCATGCACCCTCGATCTATTCATGTAATATGCTCAAGTATTCATTACATCAAAAATAATTAGAAGGAACATTGGCTTCAATTAGAATAATTGAATTTTAATGTAAGCCTTTTTCTTTTTGCAGAGTATGAAACACAATGATGTACAAAACAGAAACCTGATTTTTTTTTACTGAATCTTAACTATGCAATAAGAAAAGAAAAAGAAACATAAATTTAAATATCAAAACTTAAATACCAAATTAGAAAAGATAAAAGCATGTCATGCGTACAGTAGACCATAAGAGAGAATTTAAAATAGATAGCAATAAATTTCCATTTCAGTTGTGTTGAGAATTGTTCACCTTTGCTTCCTTGTTAGTTTTTTTTGTTCTCTTCTCTGCAATTTTTACTTTGTTCTTTCTTACTCCCACTCTGAAGACTACAATTAAGCATGGACATATTTACGTATAGCTACAGATCCACATATACGTATATACGCATACATACGTATACTTTCCATAACAAATTCTACTCCTGATCTTTGCTTTTATGTTTGTGCATATCTCTTATTTCCTATCCCCCATAACTCTTCTATTTTCCTTCTACCCACTCTCTTGTCCTCCTATAATTTAACCTACCCCATCCCCATCCAAGGATCCCTCTCTTATCCTCCTGTTCCCATTAATCTAAACACCCTATTCCCTCACTCTCCCATCTAGAGGTCCCTCCCTTATCCTCTCCCCTTCTCTAGTCCCTTAGCATTTTATTTCTTTCTGAATTTAGCAGACTTTTATACTCTCCTAGATATATATGCATTTTTCCCTCTTGAACCCATTCCCAAAGAAAGTAGGTTGCCAGCCCTCTTTCTCCCTCTAATTCCTCTGTTTTGGTTCTTCCTCTCATACCTCATTTGTATAAAATAATTACTCTTTTAAGCTGTTCATAAATGGCTTTAGTTTTTAAAGTCATATCATATTCAGGTCTACCCCAGATTTTCTTATGAACTACCCAATTGCTAATAACAGACTTAGATATATTTTTTATTTTTTACATACATAAAAGGTAAACAGTCTGTCTTTATTGAGTCTCTTGTAATTAGTCTTGGTATGTATCTTGTATTTCTCTTGGGTCTTGTATGTCAAATCCTTTAGTAAGTTCAAGATTTTTTTAATAAGGTCCTGAAAGTCTGAATGTTCATTAAATGGCCTTTTTTTTAACTCAAGATTATGCTTGGCTTTGAGGGGTGTGATATTTTCAACCAGAACCCCAGTTCTTTTGCTCTTCAATATACAGTATTCTAAGACCTGTAGTCATTTAGTGTGACCACTGTAGGATCCAATTTGTGGCACCACCATATTTAATATCCTTGAGCTGGAGGATTTCAGCATTTGACTATCATGTTCTTACAGGTTTGCCTCACAGGATCTCTTTCAGGTGGTTATTAGTGGATTTTTTCTATTTTTATTTTCCCCTCTTGTTCTAATGCTTCAGGACAATTTTCTTTAATTATTTCTTGTATTATTATATCAAGATTCTTTTTTTATCATAGCATTCAGGTAGTCTGATGTTTTCTCTTCTTGATTTCTTCTCCAGATCAGTTGTCTTTCTTATGAGATGTTACCCATTCTCTTCCATTTTTTCATTCTTTAGATTTTGTTTTATTATTTCTTGATCTCTTATAACTTTGCTGGCTTCCCCAGTCCAATTCTGATTTTCAAGGAGTCATTTTCTTCCTTAAGATTCTGGATCTTTTTTTATAATTGGTTGACTTTCTTTTCATAATCTTCTTGTTTTTCTTGAATTGTTCTTTTTTTAGTTTTTGATCTCTCTCATTTGATTTTTAAAGTCTTTTTATAGTTCTTCTATGAATTCTTTTTGACCAAGTGATTATTTGATGTTACTCTGTGGTGCAGAAGAAAATTTCTTTGTTTCACTAGCCTCCTCTGAAGATGAACCCTGGTCTTCTCTAATCCCATAGCAACTCTCTGTATTTGGATTCTTTCTTCTTTGCATGTGCATTTTTTTTAAATCTGTAGTAGCTTAATTTTTTATAATTTCTTCCACTCCTGAGGTATGGGGGATGTTGTCTCTGGCCTCAAAACCTCCTTCAATTCTCCCCTCTGGCCTGGAACCAAAACCAAAACCTCCAATCTCTTGTAAGTGCCCATAGCCAGTGGCATACCAGCCCCACTGTCTTCTTTTTTAAAAAAATGTATTTAGTATTTAATTTTTCCCCAATTATGTGTAAAAACAACGTTTAATATTTGTTTTTAAAACTTTGAGTTCCAAATTCTCTCTCTCCCTCCCCACATCCCCTCATTGAGAAGGAAAGTAATTCCATAAAGGTTTTATATGTGCAATCATGCAAAACATATTCATAATGTCATGTTGTAAAAGAAAATATAGACAGAAGAACTCAAGAAAAATAAAGAAAGTTTTTTAAAAAAAAAGTATGCTTCAATCTGTATTCAGACACCATCAATTCTTTCTCTGGAGATGGATAGCATTTTTCATCCTAAGTCCTTCAGAGTTGTCATAGATCTTCGTATTGCTGAGAATAGTTAAGTCATTCACAACTGATTAGATGATATTGCTGTTACTCTGTGTACAGTACGTTTCACTTTGCATCAAACCATCCAAGTCTTTCAACGTTTTTCTGAGAGCATCTTGCTCATCATTTTTTATAGTATAATAGTATTCCATCATAATTACTTACTGCAACTTGTTCAGCCATTTTCCAATTGATGTGCATCTCTTTAATTTCTAATACTTTACTCCATAAAAGAAGTGCTATAAATATTTTTGTACATATATGTCCTTTTTCTTTTTGTTTTTTATCTCTTTTAGGATACAGACCTGGTAGTAGTAATGCTTGTCATAGGGCATGCATGGTTTTATAGGCTTTTGGACATCCAGCCCCACTACTTTTCCACTCACTAGGCATGTGCTGGTTTCTTCTTGCCCCAACACACCCTGCAACAGAGTTGGTTCTGGTGTTCCTTGTCAGCAGAGGTTCCCTAGATCTTTCCTGGCTCAGAAACCCAATACCCCTCACTGGCAAGGGTGGGGGGGTGTTAAAAATTCCTGTAGCATGGGCAGAGGCAGCTTCCCAACCTAGTTAATCTCAAGACTTGCTGCTTGTGTTTAAACAGACCTAGGGCTTACCCTGGAGGTGTTTACCCTTCACCAGGACCAAACCTCATCCTGGGACCTTTCTTCAGATACCCAGTTGTCCCAGGAAGAATTCTGCTCTGCCCCTACTCTTATTTATTTTTATGGCTCTGTGTTTGCCCTGAGGTGCTATTTCATCTCTTTTGTGGTGTAAATCTTGAAAGTTTCGAATTTTCTGACCTACTTCACCATCTTCCCAGAATCCTCTCAGAGTTTCTTAATCATTAAATGAAATATTTTAAAGAGGTTTTCAAAGTAAATAATATTATGGTCTAAGGGTGGATTCCTTTCTGAGCCTTGGGCAATTTGGGTGAGGAGGCAAGAATTGGGATCAGAAAAAGTGGTGATTGTCTCATTCCCCAGGGCAGGAGACTAGGATGGAAACTTGATGAAATGGTGCCCCCTCTGTATGTTTCAACAAGAGGACACAGGTAAGATGGAATGGTACTTCTGCTCTTCCACAGGAAATTGGAGATGAGACAGGAAATCCATGGGGTATGATAAGAGAGGTACTCACCTCTCTCTTTCATATTCCCCCTGGTGGCTGGAGATCAGGCAAAAGATATGTGCGACAAGGTGGAAGGCATTTGCTTCTTCCTCTCATGCCCACAGGAGTTTATAGTTCTAACATAAGACATGCATATAGAAATTTGTATAGATTCAATCAAAAAATGTTCCTTAAAGAAATAGAGCTGCATAGCAAAATAAAGTAAAAATGGATATGTGATTTAGATATAAAGACTGATACCATAATGAAACTGGGAGAGCAAGGAATAGTTTACCTGTCAGATCTATGGAGAACAGAAGAATTGATGACCAAACGAGATAGAAAACATGATGAAATGCAAAATGGATAATTTTGATTACATTAAATTGAAAAGTTTTTGCACAAACAAAGCCATTGCAACTTAGATTAGGAGGGAAGCAGAAAATTGGGAAAGAATTTGTACAATCAGTGTCTCTAATAAAGGCTTCATTTCTAAAATATATAGAGAACAGAGACAAATTTGTAAGAATACAAGTCATTCCCCAATTGACAATTAAGGATATGAACAGGCAGTTTTCTGATGAAGAAAGTAAAGCTATCTTTAATTATATGAAAAAAAGCTCTAAATCACTATTGATTAGAGAAATACAAATCAAAGCAACTCTTAGGTACCACATCACATCTATCAGATTGGCTAACATGACAAAACTGGAAAATCAATACGGGAGAAGATATGGCTAAATTGAAATACTAATGCATTGTTGGTGGAGCTGTGAACTGATCCAACCATTCTGGAAAGCAATTTGAACTATGTCCAAAGGGCTATAAAAATATGCATATCCTTTGACCCATCAATACCACTTCTTTGTGTCTCAAAGAGATCATAAAAGCAGGAAAAGGACCAACATGCACAAAAAGATTTATAGCAGCTCTTTTTGTGGTAGCCAAGAACTGGAAATTGAGGGGATGTCTATCAATTGTGGAATGGCTGAACAAGTTGTGATATATGAATGTAATGGAATACTATTGTGCTCTAAGAAATGATGAGCAGGTGAACTTCAGAAAAACCTGGCAAGACTTATATGAACTGATGCTGAGTGAAATGAGCAGGAATAAGACAATACTGTATAAAGAGCCACATTGTGTAATGACTAACTTTGATAGACTTAGATCTCACCAATGCAAGGATCTAAAACAATTCCGAGATTCATGATGGAAAATGTTATCCACATCCAGAGAAAGAACTATGGATTCTGAATGCAGATAGAAACATGCTATTTGCTCTCTCTTTGTTTTGTTTTTTCTTTCTCGTGTTCCTCCAATTTGTTCTTCCTTACAACATGACTAATGTGAAAATATGTTTAATAAAAATATATATGCATATCAAATTGCATGCCATATTAAGGAGGGAGAAAAGAAGGGAGGTAGAGAAATTTTAAAAATAAATAAATAATTTGTTTTTTAAAAAGAAATAGAGGAAAATAAATAACTAGAGGAATATTTGGTACGCATGGCTGTGCTATGTCAATATAATAAAATGATAAGAATACTAAAGTTAATTCACAGTTTTAATTCTATATGAGTCAAAGTATCAATGGAATACTTTGTAGGACTCAAAATAATATCAAAATTGATTTGAAGTCATACATGATCTAAAATATCAAATGACATAATGAAAAAAGGAAGAAATGAGGTATTTTTAAGATCATAGTTATTAAAAATGCAAAATTCCTAGAATTTCAGAACTCAACCTAAACCTTCTTTCTCATAATCTCTCTTTCAAGCAACATTTCCAAACGTGAAAACATTCATTTTTTTTAATTGAATCTCACCACTCTAAGATTTTAGTGAAGAAACTCTTAAGAGTGGCTCCAATTAATGTGAAATAGGAATGTACAATTTCACTGAGAAAATTTCTGGTTGTCATACTTATTTTGGTCTGGAAAACAAAATGAATGTGAAGATGATAACCTTGATGGATTTTTACTCCCTCCAGCAGTGCATAGTGAAATTCATCCATCCCTTTTCATCTTTTGTAACTCTTGTCTATATCCTCCAGAATATATTCTACAAACTTGTCAGGGCATCAGCACTGTACTGGCTACAAAAAACGGCATGGACTCAACTTCCAGAATCCCTAGATTCCCCTACCTCTCTTCCAGAACTTTTGAAATTCACAAAGTTGGAGTCTGTAGATTAATCTCATTCACCCAATATAAAAGAACAATGTTGAAGTAAAAGACAGGTTATTTTCATAGGTATTTTCATATTGACCTCAGAGGAAGGCCAACTACAATCTTTTGAAGACAACTCCAGTTCCAGTTCTCAATTGCAGGCAATCAAAGACAGATTAGAACTGGTTTACATAATGTCTACATATGCCCCATAATCTCCAAAGTACTTCTACTTTCTTTCATCACTACTTTCTCAGAAGCAAGCTTCCTAACCATTTCCCCATGAGGAGTGGCATCAGCAAGGCTTTGTGCATGTGTCAATCTCCCTTCCCCATTACAATGAAAAAAGAAAAAGAAATTGAATTACTTCCATCTAGTGTAGAACCAAGATGACCAGAAACCAATGTAGACAGCGAGTAAAGTTCAGGTAAAACAGAACCCATCACATTGTGAGAGAAGAGTTGTTCCAGGATCATCACCATAAATTCCACCAAATAAATTTAAAGTCAGTCAGCATACTGAATAGAATGTGGAGCAATAATTCAAGAAAAATCAGATTTTCTCCCAAATGAAAACTTAGAGAAATGACATAACCCAAATCTAGAACTGCCAGGTCAAAAAAAAAAATACAAGTCACCAGGAATAAACATTTTTAGTGCCCCAGATATCAGATTCGGTAGCTATGATGATGAATAAGAGGACAACTTAGAATTATAAATAAAAAATATAGGCCTACAATCAAGAAAATTTACTTAGTAAAACTGAGTATAACCCTGCTGGGGGCAAATGAATGTTTAATGAAATAGAGGACTATTAGTATAGACCAATAACCCAACTGAATGTCAGCACAAAAACTTTAAAGAAAATATTGGAAAAGAGGACAAGGATGATTTAATATAGCATAATATAAAAATATTATATAATATGTGAACATAATATAATTATATTAATATTATGAAAACTTAAAACATAATAGAACATATGGAAAAAGAGAAAAATAGAATGATAGTGATAGATGTAGAAAAAATTTTCAACAAAATACAACATTCATTCATGTTTTTTTAAAAAAAGAAACTAGAAAATAAAAGAATAAATAGAACTTAAGATATGATAAATACTACCTACCTAAAGTCAGAGCCACTATTATATGTAATGGGGAAAAACTAAAGACCATTCCTATAAAATCAAGGTATCACTAGCATTATTTGGTAGAGTGCTAGAAATGCTAGCTATAGCAAAAAGAAAAAAAAGAAAATTGAAATTTCAAGGAAAAAACTGAAGGAATAAGCACACAAACGGAAGAAACTATGTGAATTCAAGCATAAAATACTCTTTGCAAAGTAAAAGACAAGCATATTAGGGTCTTCCCTTAATAAGAGAAAATTTAACAGGAGAAATTTTAATAGGAGAAAAATTAATTATACATGATTAGGCAAAGCTAATATAATAAAAGTGACATTACCAAAATTTATTTATTTATTCAATACCATGTCAATGAAAGAAGTCAAAGATTACTTTCTAGAACTGGAAAAAATATTTTTAAAAATTCATTTATGGGAACAAAAGGTCAAAAATCACACAGCTTTGTTTGACTCCATTGGTGATGGGGAAAGTGCAAGAGCATCATTCTTTATACAAGCATGCCATCATGAAATTGATATAATATATGGATGAACTTCGCTGGCAACCAAATTTTGCCATGATCTCCCACAAGCCCCCACAACTGATAATATCAAAAGCCTTGCTCAGATCAAAAATGTTACATACAGACTTCTGTTCTCCCTGTTCTGCTCCTGACATTATCAGCTTGTCCTCTTTCAGGCACACTGATGATGAGAGTCTCCAGGTCTTCATAAAATTTTTCTTTGACTTCATCAGTCATGGTGGCATTGATGATGGTGGCATGGAGCTTTCCTGCACATGACAATCACATTGTCATGAGCGTGTCTTTCATTCCCTTTGGTAGTCTATACAAGCTTGTTGACTAGATTAGTTTTGATTGCAAAATCTACGCCAGCTTCTTGGCATCCCTATCACTGCAACTGTTCTAGAAAAACATGTATCCATATCAGATTTCATTGAGCTGTTCATTCCTTATTTGGAGCCTTGCTTCATTCAGGACTGCTGTTTTGTTGTGACACTTGCCGAGTTCTCTCACAACAAGAACTGTTTATCTTTCAAGGTTTATTGGATTTCATGTTGTCCATAAGCAAGGACACATTTCACACGCTGATTATGAGTGGAATCATCTTTGCAGAAGTTTTTGTACATTTTTATGTGTGTTTCAACCACAGAGTAGGGTTAGGTAAGCTGGACAATTTTTAGGTCACCTTTTCTAGTCCCTTTCTTACAGAGCAGTGCAGTCTTTAAAAGGCTGCTCAAACACCTAATGGGTGCCAAATCCCACTGCTGTTTCCAGTAAGAAGACAACCTTAGGGCCTGGGGCCCCTGTGTGCAAGGCTGTAATTATAGCTCCCAGTGTATCTGTACCTGCTGCTTCATCACTTGTCTGTCATCACAGGCCTTTGAGATGGGTTAAAATGGCAAAATTGTATGGGCAATGTCTTTTGATTTGCACATAAATTGGATTTAAGTGAAGGAGAGTTATGCAAAGTCTTCAGCTTCACACTCTTCCAAGGTAATCAAAGTCCAGTGACAAGACAAAATCAAGATGACTGGTGATAGCTCAGGATGAACGTATCTTAGATGTCTAACTAAGCTTTAAGTGCTCCACAGTGCCTCCTTGAAGAGCCTTCATGGCTATTCAAGCAAATTGTTCTCATCCACCTCTTCTACCAGGGGCAGTGTTTACATGCTTGGGGTAGACACCATCTATCTGACTGAAAGGTTTGAAAGCCCTTGGTTATACTCAACCTGGTTTAGCCCATCTGCCAAAACAGTTTACTGGAGTGTGACTGCTACACATGCTACAGCATCTTGGAGCCACATGTGAAAACTGGGCAATACCAAAGGTGCAAAGAATTCCTTCAAAGGCTGCAGCAGCCCTCACATCAGAGGTACTAGTTTTCCCTGAACACAACCTACACCCCATACAGAAATTAGATTTAAACCAATACCTAACATGATATATCAAAAAAGTATCAGAATAGATATATGACTTGGACATAAAAGGTTGTATCATAAACACATTAAAGGATCAAAGTAAAAATTAACTTTCATATCTATGCACATAAATAAATTTTTAAACCAAACAAGCGATAGAGATTACAGCAGATAAAATGGATAGTTTTGATTACATAATTTTTTTTTTGCAAAAAGGTCTCATTTCTGAAATAAAGAACATATTTATAATTTTATGAGTAAGAGCAATGTCCCAATTGATAAGGAAGGAAACAAGCATTTATTAAGCACCTAACATATGCCAGGTAGTGTGCTAAGCACTTTACAGTACTACTTCATTTGATCCTCATAACAACTCTGGAAAGCAGACACTATTATTATCCCTGTTTTATAGTTGAGGAAACTAAAGCAGAGAGAGGTTAAGTGACTTGCTCAGGATTACAAAGCTAGTAAGTTTCAGGGAGTGAGATTTCAACTTGGGTTTTCCTGATTCCGGGCCCAATGCACTATCCACTACATTACCTAACTTCCTCTAATAAATGGCCAAAGTATATGAGCAGGCACTTTTCAATGAAGAAATTCAATATATGAAAAAGTCATATGGAAAAATGTTCTAAATCACTAATAACCAGAGAGGCAAATTAAAGCAACTCTGAGGTTCCACCTCATACTGTTCAGATTTGCAAACATGAAAATCAAGGAAAATGCTAGTGGAGTTATGAATTGGTCTTGTCATTCAGAAAGTAATTTGGAATTCTCCCTTAGCAGTCCCACTACAAAGTTTATATCCTAGCTATCTAAGAAAAAAAGACACATGCATAAAAATATTCATAGCTCTCTATGCTATAGTAAAGTATTAGAAATTGGGGGGGAGGGTTACCCATTAATTGTGGAATGAATGAACAAATTATTGTATGTGAATATCATGTATTATTATTGTCTTATGAGAAATTCTGAGACAGTTGCAGAGAAACCTGGAAAGACTTGTATGAACGAATAGATAATGAAGTGACTAGAATTAGGCAAATAATTCATACAATAACAACATTTTAAAGACAAATAATTAAGAGATCTAGGAATAAACTTCGTGCCCCTTCCTCCAGTGCCCCTTCCCCAGTTAAGAAGAGAACAGAAGGAAGGTCAGAAAGAATCAAAAGCAAACAGACATTTTTAAAGTTCCATGGTAAATTTAATCTATACATAAAGCAAGTTGTATGAAGTTTCATGCCCAGTCCTTTCCTCTACTTCTATAAGGTATATGGACAAGTTCATTTTATTTGATATTTATTATGTTCTCAAAAAGGGAGAAAAAGAAACTGGACACAAATAAAACTTGGTACTTTAATTAAAATGGATGAATATCTTTTAAAATATATAAAATACCCAGATTAACAGAACGTCACAAATCTTTTCCATTTTTATTCAGCTTTTAGTTTCAGCATTTTCATCTTTGAATGACCTTGAGATGACTTTGCTTAGTTGGGGTTTTTCAGACTTTCCCCCCTTCTAAATAATATTTTGTTTTTCCTATTATATTTAAAGGTAATTTTTAACATTCATTTTTGATTGGTGTTATAAGCTGTGATTATTTTTATAATAAACTTTTTATAAATGCTTATCCTTAGGATAACATTGCACAAAGACTACCATTCTTTTTCAGTAAAGTCAGTTTGCTTTAGGAAATGCTTTGTACAAAATAAAATCACAACCACTTGAACCAATCTGTGGGTAAATTACCTTTGTAGTTGACGTGAAATCAACTTCCTTGAATTAAGTTGACATTTTATTTGTGTGCAGCTTACTTTTGTTGGGATTTTTTATTTGCTTCATATTCATTAATTATTTGATTCTCTCTTGTTAAATGTGGGCATAGAGTGGGATTAAATTGTGCCCCTTATTTTGTATATTTTATTGCTTTTTATGTCTGTTAAGTTTTTGCATTTTTTAAAAAATGACATTTATAAGATACACACTCAAACTCAATGACACTTATTTGTCTTTCAGAATTAAAATAAAAGGAAAAGAAAAAAATTTGTAAAGTTCCTTAACTAATTTAATCCTATTCCCTTTTTGTCTTATTTCAGTCCTTAATATTCCTTGTCCGAGACTGGAGTTTCCCATACGAATTTTCCTATGGAGCTGATGGTGGTGCCAAATTTTTGGAAAAACGACTTAAGGTTTGTTAGATGTCTGTTTGCATCAAACTTTGTCTTTGACTGTTAAGCTAGCATTGTAAATTTGATATAGTCCTCTACTTAATATTAACATAATACAATAAAACCTCATATATATATATATATATAAAATACCTGTTATTTTTCAAAATACTTCCATGTTCTTGTGTACTTGTTTTCCAGACTAATTTATACTCAATGTTTAGTCATTTTTTGCTTTTGTTGTAGATATTCCACTTAACCTCTTTCATTTCCTTAGACACAGAAACTACATATACTTTACTTTCAGTACTCTTAAATACTCAAGTGAATCTGTGATTTCATTAATTTGGACGTCCTTCCAACGATGCAGATCAACACCCATCTATGACGATCCTTTAGAACTCTTTTTCATGTCTTTCCATAAGTTTGCTACAGGGGAGTACATTCAATGTGCTGTAGGCCTTTATCACTGTCTCTTGATATTTTGAGGATACTAAGAGAGGAAGGAGACTGTTTACTTGTCGATCATGTCTACATAACTAACCCATATTCCTTTCCTATTATAAATTTCCCTGATGGAATCTTTTACTCTATTTTTCTTTGAAGTTCCACATTTATTTTATGTTTCAGCCTGCTTACATTTACTATCGATTGCTCTCTGTGTAGTATTCATTTTCAGTTCTTATTAATAATAATTAGCATATATATATATATATATATATATATATATATATATATATATATATAGCATGTAAACTGTGCTAAGAATTTTACGAGTATTAACTCATTTGATCTTCACAACCCTGGTGGGTAGGTACTATTATAACTAGAAAGTGTTTGAGGTCAGATTTAAACTCAGGTCTTCCTAATTCCACATCCAGGGCTCTATCCATTGTGCTACCTAGCTACTTAACTTCTTAATGAAACAATAAGAGAACAGTAGTATAAAGATTTTTTTTTAAATGAAGGAATGCCACATAAAAGACTATCTTCTTTAAAACAATACAAAACAATTTTAAGTGCTTTTGGTGCTTCCTTTTTTAACGTTACTCCCTCCGAATCCCTCTTTGCCCAAGCCGAAACTCTCCTGTATAACAAGTATTTATAATGAAGAAAAACAAATCAAGATACTGGGCATATGTAAGAATGCATGTCTGTTTCTAGACCACCTTGCTTCCAAGAGGTACAGAAAATATTTCATCATTGGTCTTTTGAGGTCTTTCAGTTTTTTTTTACCTCATATCATTTGGTCATCACATAAATTATTCTCTTGGTTGTATACAGTTGTATTCACTCTTGATCACTTCATATAAGTCCTATATTTCTCTCAATCTTCATTTCTTATTGAGCAATAAAATTCTATTCTATTTACATATCATAATTTGCCCAGCCATTCTCCAACTGATGGGTATCTGTTTTCTTTCAGTTCCTTGTCACAAAAAAAGTGATGCTATAGATATTCTTGTATTTCTTCTACTCTGTTTCTGACTTCCTTAGGGTATGTGACTACTAGTAGTTGGATTTTAGCTGTGAAAGAAAGGAAACCAGGAAAGTCATGAGATAGAGGTGAGGAAGGAGAGAATTAAAATACAGTTAGGAGATAGAGAGGCTTGTGTAAGGAAGAGCAAAACAAGCCTATGTTCCTGGATCACAGAATACATGGATATTAATATGTAAGAAGAGTAGAAAAGTAAGAAGGGACAAATTTATAAAGAGATTTAAAAGCCAAAGAAAAATGATAGGTAATATGGAGTCACTGAAGTTTATTGAATAGAAGAGTGACATGATCATAGGAAGATGAATTTGATGGCTGAGTGGAAAACTGGAAAGAGACTTAAAATTTAATTTCTTTTGAATACCAAATTCCTTGTTTAGTGGATCTTTTGGTTATAAATTGTTTTCCAGAATAGTTGAACCAAGTCACAGTTCCATCAACAGGGCACAAATATACCCTGTTGATCAATCAATCTAACAAACATTTATTGCTTAATATATGCCAGGCACTGTGCTAAGGGTTGGAGATACAAAAAAAGGCAAAAGACAGCCCCTCGCCTTAAGAAGTTTGAAGTCTAATGGAGGAGAAAACATGCAAATAAATTTATGTATTAAAAAGTGATGTGCAAGACACATAGGAAATAATTAACAGAAGGTGGGATTTTAGTTGAGACTTGAAGGGGACCAAGGGGACAGGAGTTGGAGGAAAGAAGGAAGAGCATTCCAAGATAGGACCTTGCACCACTTTATTTTGTGATTTTTTTTTACAAGTGGTCCTCCTGCCTGAATGCTCCCTCTTCTTTCCTCCATCTCCTGGTTTCCTGGATTTCCTTCTAGATGCAGCTTATTTTTTAACCTTTTTTTAATTAATTAATCTATTTTTAGTTTTATCATTTATTTCCACAAGATTTTGAGTTCCAAATTTTCTCCCCTTCTCTCCCCTCCCCCAACCCCCAAAACCATGCATTATAATTACCCCTTCCCCCAATCTGTCCTCTGTCCTATAAACCCCTCCCTTCCCTTATCCCCATCTTCTCTCTTTTTTTGTAGGGCAAGATACATTTCTATACATTTCTATTCCCAGTTGCATGCAAACACAATTCTCAACATTCATTCCTAAATCTTTGAGTTCCAACTTCTCTCCCTTCCTCCCTCCTCATCCATCCCCACTGAGAAGGCAAGCAATTCAATATAGGCTATATATGTGTACTTTTGCTAAAGACTTCCATAAAAGTGATATTGTGAAAGACTACATTTCTCTGCATCCTATCCTGTTCCCAATTTATTCTATTCTCTCTTTTGACCTTGTCTCTCCCCAAAAGTGTTTACTTCTAATTACCCCCACCTCCCATTTGCCCTCCCTTCTAACATCCTCCCCACCCCACTTATTCCCTTCTCCCCTACTCTCCCGTAGTGTAAGATAGATTTTCATACCAAATTGAGAGTTCATGTTATTCCCTCCTTAAGCCAAATGTGATCAGAATAAGCTTCATTTTTTCCCTCTCACCTTCCCTTTTCTCCCCTCCCTTGAAAAAGCTTTTTTCCTTTCTCTTTTATGAGAGATAATTTGTCCCATTCCATTTCTCCCTTTCTCTTCTCAATATATTCCTCTCTCATCCCTTAATTTTGTTTTTCAGATATCATCCCTTCCTATTCAACTCACCCTGAAAATTCTTCCAGTTCTCCAAATACTGAGAAAAGTCTCAAGAGTTCAAATATTATCTTTCCATGTGGGAATAAAAACAGTTCAACTTTAGTAATTCCCTTATGATTTCTCTTTCCTATTTACCTTTTCATGCTTCTCTTGATACTTGTGTTTGAAGGTCAAATTTTCTATTTAACTCTGGTCTTCATCAAGAATGCTTGATAGTCCTCTATTTCATTGAATGACCATTTTTCCCCCTGAAGTATTATACTCAGTTTTGCTAGGTAGGTGATTTTTGGTTTTAATCCTAGTTGTTTTGACTTCTGGAGTATCATATACTTATCCCTTTAATGCCTTAATGTAGTTATCCTGATTGTATTTCCATGATACTCAAATTATTTCTTTCTAGCCACTTGCAATATTTTCTCTTTGACAAGGGAATTCTAGAATTTGGCTACAATATTCCTAGGAGTTTTTCTTTTTGGATCTCTTTCAGGAGGTGATCAGTGGATTCTTTCAATATTTATTTTACCCTCTGCTTGTAGAATATCAGGGCAGTTTTCCTTGATAATTTCATGAAAGACAATGTTTAAGCTCTTTTTTTGATTGTGGCTTTCAGGTAGTCCCAAAATTTTTAAATTGTCTCTCCTGGATCTATTTTACAGGTGAGTTGTTTTTCCAATGAGATATTTCACATTGTCTTCTATTTTTTCATTCTTTTGGGGGTTTTTTGTAATTTCTTGATTTCTCATAAAGTCATTAGCTTCCACCTGCTCCATTCTAATTTTTAAAGAACTATTTTCTTCAGTGAGTTTTTGAACCACCTTTTCCATTTGACTATTTCTACTTTTTACAGCATTCTTCTCCTCATTGGCATTTTGGGCCTCTTTTGCCATTTGAGTTAGTCTCTTTTTAAAGGTGATATTTTCTTCAACATTTTGGGGGGTCTCCTTTAGCAAGCTGTTGAATCACTTTTCATGCTTTTCTTGCATCTCTCTCATTTCTCTTCCCAATTTTTCCTCCATCTCTCTTACTTGATTTTCAAAATCCTTCCATCATATTTTTGGAGGTTTCGGATGTAGAAGCCTTGACTTTTATGTCTTCCTCTCATGGTATGCCTTTTTCTTCCTCATTTGAAAGGATGGAAGAAAATACCTGCTCACCAAGAAAGTAACCTTCTATAGTCTTATTTTGTTCCTCTTTTTTGGGCATTTTCCCAGGCAGTTACTTGACTTTTGACTCCTTTGTCAAGTGGAGGGCATACTCTAGGGACCTATAAGTTCTCAGATCCTCCAAGGTGGCACAGTCAAGGGAGATGAGTTTATTCTTCTCTGGGTCTGTGCTCTGGTCTGGGAGCAACAACAACCTTTTCTGCCCAGGATCTGCAAGTAGAATTCCCTTTTCAGAGCCTCCACCAACTCCACCACGTCAATCAGTGCTCCTCCTCACCCCAGGACCATCACTCAGAACTGAGACCCAGATCAGCTACTTGTTTCCCCCAAGGTCTTTAGGTCAATGCCTCCAAAAATGGACACTGCCACCACCTGGGGCCAGGGCCAGACCGCATTCCCTTCTCACCCAGGTGAAAAAGCTTTCTCACTGACCTTTGAAGATGCCTTTGACATTTGTGGATTGAGGAATCTGGGAATCACTTCTCTACTGGAGGATGGCTTTTGGTCTTAGATATTTCTGTTAGTTGTCTATTTATCTTGAATACCTAAACCAGAGATGGGGAACCTGTGATCACGAGACACATGTTGCCCTCTAGATCTTCAAGTACTGCCCTTTGACTGAATCCAAACTTCACAGGACAAATAGTTTGGATTCAGTTAAAGGACAGCACTTGAGGACCTAAAGAGTCACATGTGGCCTTAAGGCAATAGGTTCCCCACCCCTGATCAACCCTTAACAGAGATATTTGATAAAAGTCTTCTCCCTAGTGTCTGCTTCCCTTTTTACCTCACATGCATAAAAGTTTTTCAGTTTCATATAATCAAAATTATCTATATTTTGTAATTACCTTTATCTATTAAGGTAAGAATTCATCCCCTATCCATAGCTGTGGAAAGTTTATTGCTTGCTTTTCTTCTAATTTTTTCATGTCCATTTTGAATTTATGCTGAATGTGGTTGTAAGATCTAAGCTTAATTTCTACCAGATTGCTTTATGATTTTCCCAATAGTTAATTGCTAATTTTTCCAAAAGAAAATCACAAAGAAGACCAACTATATTGAAATATAGTTGTCAAATATATTTTTTAAAAAATTCATGGTTAAGAATCCTTGACTTAAAGACTCTTTTCCAACAAGATTATTTTAAAACTGGATTTTAATAAAATTGACTTCCTTTCCAGTACTATGCATTTTTATGCATTAAAAATTATTCTGAGAAGGCATCTATAGGCTTCATTAATTCATGATGCAAAGTCAATAAGTTTTAAGCCATATTCTACACTAAGCCCTAAAAGGTGCTTAAGTCAATATACAACCAACTGTGAAAAGGTCATATAATTGAAAACTCATAGGACAAAGGAAGAAGGTGTTTTTCATAATTAAGGCAAAGGGTAGAATTCTTAACTAAACTATGAATTCTTAGGCAAGGGGTAGAATTCTTAACTAAACTAAATCATAGAGATGTTCATAAAAGATTAAAAGAACAATTCTGATTATAAATTGAAAATGTACATTAATATTACTAAAAGATATATATATGTTCTCCTTCAAATACAAAGAAGTGATAACTTTCAAGGCAGGGCCAAAATGGCAGAGTAAAGGAAGTACTATATCTGAGTTCTCCCAACATTCCCTTCCTAACAACTTTAAAACAATACATTAAACTGATTTCTAGAGGAGTCAATCCAACAAAAGGTCAAGGCAAAATATTTTTCCAGTCCAAGACAACTAAGGAGGTGAGGAGGGGTATGTGGTATTGGAGGGTGAGCTGGCCTAGAGTGATAATTCTGGCAACATAAGCAAGGAGACTTGGGCAACAGCAAAAGCAGCAGTTTCAGGAGCTCTTAGTCTAAAGACAGGAAAGGAATTAGACAAGTGGTGAGAAAAAGGATTATATGGTAACTCTGTACTATCACTGGGCACAGGACACATTACTGTTTGGAAACTCCATTGCTCCATCCCCATTTCCTGATCACAGTTTCAGGGTAGGGAGGAGTGTCTTCAGTCACAAGGGATCAGGGCCCCTGAGGAGCAAAAACTATTTTGACTACAAGAAATCAGGGGCCTTTCCTAGGTAAGGATCAGGATGCTGATCAGGAAAGGAGTAATTACACCTCTTCCTAGATCACACTACATTGGAAGCATAAACGAACTTCCAAAACCCTGGATCTAGCTCTAAAAACAACAGCAAAAAAAAAAACCCAAAGTTTCAGCCAGTGCCACCTTTCACTCTCCAGGTGATTAGAAAACAACTTAAACATAAATTTCAAAGTTAAAAAAAAAGACTAGAAAAATGAGTAAACAGCAAAACAAAACAAAAATGGAAACAACACTTGACCATAAAAAGCTACTATAGTGATGGGGAAGATCAAGACACAAACTCAGAAGAAGAAATAATGTGAAACAACTACAATCAAAGCCCCAAAGAAAAATGAAAATTGGATATAAGCCCAATTGAATTCCTAGAAGAGGAGAAATTATCTTTAAAAAAAATAAAGAGGCACAGTTAGGTGGTATAGTGGATAGTGTATCAGCCCTGAAGTAAAGAGGAACTCAGTACAAATTCAGACACTTACTAGCTGTATGACCCTGGGCAAGTCGCTTAACCTTGATTACCACATATACACACAAAAAAAATCAAAATAAGAGCGGTAGAGAAAAAAATGTGAAAATAAATGGCAGGTGAGAAAATTATGAAATGATAATCAATATGAATGTATTAATATAATGTATTGTAATATAAAATATTATATAATATAATATGAAATGATAATTGAAGGAGACACAAAAATGCTCAAGAAAATAAAACCTTAAAAAAAGAAACAATGGAGGGGGGGGAAGAGCTAAGATGACAGAGTAGAAGCATGAACCTACTTGAGTTCTCCCCCAAAGCCTTTAACATACCAGTAAAAACTGACTCTAAACAAATTCTAGAGCAGCAGAAGCCACAAAATGACAGAGTGAAACAGATTTCCAGCCCAAGACAACCTGGAAGGCTAAAAGAAAGCATCTTCTGTACCAGGCTCAGAATGGAGTACAGCCTAGCATGGGCTGTGATGACACAGACAATATTGGAGTAGGCTTCAGGGCAATGGCAGTTGCTGTGGTTTCCAGATTTCTTAACCTACAAACACCAAAGACAGCTTCAAAGGTCAGTGAGAAAGCTTTGTCACCTGGGTGGGAAGGGAGCATAGTATGGCCCCAGTCTCAGGGTGGCAGCAGACACTACCACAGCAGCAGCCTCTTCTGGAGCTCTCAGCCTACAGACAGTAGGGGAATCCAGAGGGTGATCTGGATCTCAGTCCTAGATGGTAGTTCTGGGGTGAGGAGGAGTGCTAGTTGGTGTGGCAGAGCTGGTGGCAGCTGTGGAGAGGGAATCCTACTCCCAGCTCCAGGGCAGAAAAGAGTGTTTGCAGTTGCTAACAAATCACAGTGCAAGTCAGGAGAGGAGTAAATGCCTCTCTCTTGATTGTACGACTTTGGAGGAACTGAGAACTTACAGGTCGCTAGAGATAGCTATGAAAACAGCTGCACAAAACCCATGAAACCTGGGCTAGTATATCCTCCACTTAACGAAGGACTCAAAAGTCAAGTAATTTGCTGAGAAAATGTCCAGAAGGGGGAAAAACATAAGACAAAAGAAGGTTACTTTCTTGGTGAGAAGGTATTTTCTTTCATCCTTTCTGATGAGGAAGAGCAAAACATACAATTGGAAAAAGACAGAAAGGTCAAGGCTTTTAGAGTTAGAGGAAAAATTGGAAATAGAAATGAAAGCAAAGCAAGACAATCATGAAAAATTAGTCAACAGCTTGCTAAAGGAAACTCAAAAAAATGCTGAAGAAAATAACACCTTGAAAAATAGATTAACACAAATAGCAAAATAAGTCCAAAAAGTCAATGAGTAGAAGAATGACTTAAAGAAGCAGAATTGGCCAATTGAAGAAGGAGGTCCAAAAGCTCACTGAGGAAAATACTTCTTTAAAAATTAGAATGGAGCAGATAGAACCTAATGACTTTATGAGAAACCAAGAAATTACAAAACAAAATTAAAAAAATGAAAAAATAGAAGACAATGTGAAATATCTCATTGGAAAAACAACTGACCTAGAAAATAGATCCAGGAGAGACAATTTAAAAGTTATGGGACTACCTGAAATCCATGATCAAAACAAGAGCCTAGACATCATCTTTCATAAAATTATCAAGGAAAACTTCCCTGATATTCGAGAAGCAGAGGGTAAAATAAACATTGAAAGAATCCACTGATCACCTCCTGAAAGAGATCTGAAAAGAGAAACTCCTAGGAATAATGTAGCCAAATTCGAAAGTTCCCAGGTCAAGGAGAAAATATTGCAAGCAGCTAGAAAGAAACAATTTGCGTACTGTGGAAATATGATCAGGATAACAAAAGATCTAGCAACTTCTACATTAAGGGATCAATGGGCTTAGAATGTGATATTCCAGAAGTCAAAGAAATTAAGAATAAAACCAAGAATCACCTATCCAGCAAAATTGAGTATAATACAACAGGGGAAAAAATGGAATTTCAATTAAATAGAGGATTTCCAAGCACACTTGTTGAAAAGACCAGAGCTGAATAGAAAATTTGACTATCAAATACAAGAATCAAGAGAAACATGAAAAGGTAAAAAGGAAAGAGAAGACATAAGAAACTCATTACAATTGAACTGTTTACATTCCTACATGGAAAGATGACCTTTTTCAGTATTAGGGTTGTTAGAGGGAGTATATATCTATATGTATATCTATAGATATATATGTAGGTATGTATGTGTATGTATGCATGTGCATATTTTATGTGTATATGTGTGTATGTGTATAAATATATGTATATATGTATGTGTATAAATGTGTGTGTATATGTATGTGTGTGTGTGTGTGTGTGTGTGTGTGTAGCTAGATAGGTGGTTAGATAGATAGACAGAGGGCACAGGATGAGCTGAATATGAAGGGAGAATACCTAAAAAAATAAAATTTACTGTTGAGAGGAATGTACTAGGAGAAAGAGAAAGGGAGAGGTAGAATGTAGCAAATTATCTCATAAAAGAGGGAAGAAAGAGCTTTTACAGTGAAGGGGAAGGGGGATACATAAAAGGAAATAAGTGAGCCTTACTCTCATGGGATTTGGCTTAAGAAGAGAATAACGTACACTCAATTGGGTATGGAAGCCTGTTTGACCCTGCAGGAAGGCAGAGGGGAAGTTGAGAGAAGAGGGAAAATAATAAAAGGGACAGCAAATTGAGGAAAGGCATAATCAGAAGCAAACACTATTGTGGGGGGACAGAGTAAGGGAGAGAATGGAATAAATGAAGGGGAAGGAAGGACAGAGGGAAATGTGGTTAATCTTTTGCAACATGACTATTATGGAAATGTTTTGCGTGGCTACACTTGAATGACCTGTATTGAATTGCTTGCTTTCTCAATGAGGGTGGGTGGGGAGGGAGAGAGAGAATATGGAACTCAAAGCTTTAAAAATGAATGTTAAAAATTGTTTTTTCATGCAACTGGGAAATAGGATACAGGCAATGGGGTATAGAAATTTGTTTGGCCCTACAGAAAAATAGAGGGTAGGGGGATTAGAGAAGGGAGGTGATAGAAGGGAGGACAGACTAGGGGAAGGGTAGATGGGGTGCATGCTGTCCTGGGGTGGGGGTGGGGAAACACATGGAGAAAAATAGGAATTAAAATTATTGAGGAAGTGAATGTTTAAAACTGAAAAATAAATAGTACACACACACACACACGTATGTATATATAATGAAAAGCTAAAAAAAAACTGCCCCAAGGGTAAAAGAGGTACAAAATTTCACTGATGAAAATGACTACAAAATGAAAAGAAATTTGGCCAAATGGAAACAGCTAGAAAAGCTCATTGAAGGAAATAATTTCTCAAAAATTAAAATTGGCAAAGCAGAAGCTAACATTTACACCACAGATATCAAAAAACAATAAAACAAAGTCAAAAATGGAAAATAAAAGACAATGTGAAATATCTCATGGAAAGTAGATTGAGGAGAGATAATTTAAGAATCATTGGACTACTTGAAAGCTGTGATCAAAGAAAGAACCTGGCATACGTTCTTCTAGGCTCATCATAGTTCCAGAATTTATTAAAGAACACTGACTTGATATCCTAAAACCAGAGGGTAAAATAGAAAGAATTCACAAATAATGTACTGAAAGAAATTCCAAAATGAAAACTTCTAGGAATATTATAGTGAAATTCCCAAGCTCCCAGGTAAAGGAGAGAGAGAATATTGCAAGCATTTCAAAAAAAATGCTAAAATATTGCCAGAGTCAGGATCACACAAGATTTAGCAGTTATCACATGGAAGGAGGCTTGAAGTATAATCTTTTGAAATGCAAAAGAGTTAGGGTTAAAAACAAGAGTAACCCATCCAGCAAAACTGAATATAATCCTTCAGGAGAAAAAAAAAATATTTAATGAAATAGACAATTTTCAAGACTTCCTGAAGGAAAGACCAGAGATCAATAGAAAATTTGGCTTTCAAATACAAAATGAAAAAAAAAATATAAAAAGTAAAGATGAAAAAGAAATTATAAGGGACTCAATAGTGCTAAATGCTTATATTCCTAGAGGAAGATGATACATGTAATTCATAAGAACTTGATCATTATTAGAGCAGTTACAAGGATTCCGCATAGATAGAAGGCAAAGGAGTAAGTCAGTCATGTTGGGATGATATCCAATAAAATTAGACGGGGCAGAAAGAGGGATGCACTGGAAAAATGGGAAAGGGAGAAGAAAAATGGGGGAAATTATCTCACAAAAAAGAGACACACAAGGCTTTTACAATGGAGGAAAATGGAGGAGATAGGCAATGCTTGAAACTCCAAAAGGGAAGAATAACATGTATACACACACACGCACACACTCACACACACTCAGTAGGATAGGGAAATCAATCTTACCCAAAAAGAAAGGAGGGATGAAAGGTGATAAGAGAATGGAAAAATGGAGGATTTGATAAAAGGGAGGCAGATTAAGGGAGATATTAGTCAAAAGTTGGGAGAAGAGACATGGTAAAAAGAGAGAGAGAAGGACAAACAGAAGAAAATAAGTTAGAGGTAAATACATAATTAGTGATCATAACTGTGAATGTAAATGGAATGAATTCACCCATATAATGGAACTGAATAGCAGAATGGATTAGAAAGCAGAATTCAACAATATTTTTTTTAAAAAAAACCCACAACTTGAAAGAGAAAATATACAGAGGGTTAAAAGTAAAAAGTAAAGTAAAAAAGGTAAGAGTAACAATCAGTATCTCAGACAAAGCAAAAATAAACCTAATTAAAAGACATAAGCAGGGAACCAATATCCTCATAAAATATACTATAGACAATGAAGTAACATCAGTACTAAACATATATGCTCCAAATGGCATAGAATTTGAATTCATAAAGGAAAAAATAAATGAGTTACAGAAGGAAAAAGATAGTAAAATTTTATCAACTTTTTCCTCTGTGAACTAGATAAATTTGACCAAAAAATAAATAAGGAAAGAAGTTTAGGAGATGAAAATTTAAGAAAAGTTGGGGGGGTGGGGCGCCGAGCCAAGATGGCAGAGTAACAGCATGGACTTTCTAGACTTCTCCCACCAAGCCTAGCCACATGCCTGTAAAAAATGACTCTAAACAAATTTTGGAGCTGCAGAACCCACAGAATGACCAGGTGAAGCAAATCTCCAGCCCAAGACAGCCTGAAAGGTTGTCAAGGAGGGTCTATCTAGCCACACTGGGAGCAGAGAGAGAGAGAGCCAATGTAGGCTGCACTGGCACATATAGAACCTGAGTAGGCCTTGGGGAGACTGAATCTTTCACACCTGTGGTGGTTTCTAGACTTCATGATCCTAAAATACTGAGGATAAATTGAAAAATCTGTGGGAAAAGCCGATGGGACCAGTGCAGGAGAGTGGAGTGGTCCTGCCCCAGCCCCAAGGCAGCTGAGGGAGGAGAAGGCAGAGGAACGCAGCCACAGCAGTAGCAGGGGCAGCTATTATGAGGAATTGAGCTGCTGTCAGTACACCCCGTACCCTCACTGGAAGCAGAGAACTATCTTGACAATGAGCTCAAAAATCAAGTAAATGGCTGGGGAAATGAACAAAAACCAGAAAAAAAATCAGACTATAGAATCTTGCTTTGGTGATAAGGAAGACCAAAGCGTGCCAACAGAAGAAAACAAAAATCAAAGCTCCTCCATCCAAAGTCTCCAAGAAAAATATGCACTGGTCTCAGGCCATGAAAGAGCTCAAAAAGCATTTTGAAAATCAAGTGAGAGAGGTGGAGAAAAAATTGGGAAGAGAAATGAGAATGATGCAAGAAAATAGAGAGGTGGAGAAAAAATTGGGAAGAGAAATGAGAATGATGCAAGAAAATCATGAAAAATGAGTCAACTGCTTGCTAAAGGAGGCTCAAAAAAATGCTGAAGAAAATAACATTTTAAAATATAGACTAACCCACATGGCAAAAGAGATCCAAAAGCCAATGAAGAGAAGAATGCCCTAAAAAGCAGAATTGGCCAGATGGAAAAGGAGCTCCAAAAGCTCACTGAAGAAAATAATTCCTTAAAGATTAGAATGGAGCAGATGGAAGCTAATGACTTTATGACAAATCAAGAAATTATAAAACAAAACCAAAGGAATGAAAAAATAGCAGACTTAAAATATCTCACTAGAAAAATAACTGACCTGGAAAATAGATCCTGGAGAGACAATTTAAAAATTATGGAATTATCTGAAAGCCATGAACAAAAAAAAAGAGCCTAGACATCATCTTTCATGAAATTATCAAGGAAAACTGCCCTGAAATTCTAGAACCAGAGGGCAAAATAAACATTGAAAGAATTCACCAATCACCTCCTGAAAGAGATCTGAAAAAAACTTCTAGGAATATTGTAGCCAAATTCCAGAGTTTCCAGATCAAGGAGAAAATATCGCAAGCAATCAGAAACAATTTAAGTACTGTGGGAATAAAATCAGGATAACTATATTAAGGGATTGCAGGGCTTGGAATGTGATATTCCAGAAGTCAAAGGAACTTGGATTAAAACCAAAAATCATCTCCCTAGCAAAAATGAGCATAATATTTTAGGTGGGGAAATGGTCATTCAGTGAAATAGAGGCTTTTCAAGCATTCTTGATGAAAAGACCAGAGCTGAATAGAAAATTTGACCTTCAAACACGAGTCAAGAGAAGCATGAAAAGGTAAACAGGAAAGAGAAATCATAAGGGACTTACTAAAGATGAACCATTTATATTCCTATATGGAAAGATATTTGTAACTCTTGAGATTTTTCTCAGTATTTGGGTAGTTGGAGGGATTATATACATATAGACAGAGGGCACAGGGTGAGTTGAATAGGAAAGGATGATATCTAAAAAAAATAAAATCAAGGGGTGACAGAGAAATATATTGGGAGGAAATGGAATGGGGTGAATTATCTCTCATAAAAGAAGCAAGAAAAAGCTTTTTCAGTGTAGGAGGAAAGGGGAGAAGTTAGAGAAAAAAGTGAAGCTTATTCTCATCACAGTTAACTTAAGGAAGGAATAAAATGCACCCTCAATTTGGTATGAAAATCTATCTTACAGTACAGAAAAGTAGGGAAGAAGGGGATAAGTGGGGTGTGAGGGATAATAGAAGAGAGAGTAAATAGGAGGAAAGGGCCAATTAGAAGTAAACACTTTTAAGGAGGGACAAGGTCAAAAGACAGAATAGAATAAATAGGGGACAGGATAGGATGAAGGGAAATATAGGTTAGTCTTTCACAACATGACTTTCATGGAAGTCTTTTGCATAATTACACATGTATAACCTCTGTTGAATTGCTTGCCTTCTCAGTGGGGATGATTTGGGGAGGGAGAAAGGGGGAGAAGTTGAAACTCAAAGTTTTAAAAACAAATGTTAAAAATTGTTTTATATGCAACTGGGAAATAAGAAATTCAGATAATGGGGAATAGAAATCAATCTTGCCCTAAAAGAAAATAGAGATGTGGATAAGGGAAGGGAGGGATGTGATAGAAGGGAGAGCAGATTGGGGGAAGGGGTAATCAGAATGCACAATGTCTTTGGGAGGGGGAGAAAATTTTTATAATAGATATATAAATAATATATTAATAATTAATAAATAATGTTAATATGTAATATAGTAATATGTATATAAATATAACATATATATAATAAAATATAAATTGTTCCAATTAACAGAACTCAAAATCTTGTGGAAATGAATGTTGAAAACTAAAAATAAATAAATGTTAAAAAGAAAAAAAGAAAAGCTAGAGATGATAGATCTCTGGAGAAAACTGAATGGAAATAGATAGGAATATAACTTTTCCTCAGGTGTATATGGTACCTTCACAAAAACTGTATTAGGCATAGGAACCTCACAAAAAATGCAGAAAAGCAGAAATATCAAATGTATCTTTTTAAACTATAATGCGTTAAAAATTATGTTCAATAAAGCACTGTGGAAGATAGATTAAAGATTAATTAGAAACTAATTCTAAACATTATCTGGTTCAAAGAATAAATCACAGAAACAATAATTTCACTAAAGATAATGACAATGAGTCAATATACCAAAATTTGGGGGTGAAGCCAAAGCATTATTTAGGGAGAAATTTATGTCACTAAATGCTTACATTAATAAAAGAGAGAAAGAGTTGATGAATGAATTGGGCATGCAACTAAAAAACTAAAAAAAAAAAAAAAAAATTTAAAAGAACAATTAAACACCGAAGTGGAAATTCTGAAAATCAAAGGAGGGATTAACAAAATTAAAAGCATAAAACTATTGAAGAAATAAATTTAAAATAGGACTTATTGGGGTGGAATAGTAAAATGAATAAAGCGTTGTTTGATTGAAAGAAAGAAAAAACCAAATCACTAGCATCAAAAAATGAAAAGAGTGAATACACCATCACTGAAGATGAAACTAAAGCATTTATTAGAAGCTATTTTTCCTAATTTTATGCCAATAAGCTTGACAATTTAAGAAAAATCGATGAAGTTTTGCAAAAATATAAATTGTCCAGATTAACAGAAAAGGAAATTGCACACTTAGGAATTGAGATTCCTAAGAAAAAATGCACAAGGACTAGATGAATTCACAAATGAATTCTACCACACATTTCAGGAATAATTAATTCCACACTATATATTATTTTTAAAAATAGGTAATGGAGGCCTGCCAAATTTCTTCTATGATACAAATATCATGCTGACACTTAAACCAGAAAAAGAGAACTATAAATTTAATATTTTATTTTTTCTAATTATATGTAAAAATCCGTTATAGCATTTGTTTTTTTTAATTTTTGAGTTCGAAATTCTCTCCCTTCTGCTTCCCTCACTTTCCATTGGGAAAGAAAGCAAGTTGATCTAGGTTAGGAATATGCAGTCATGCAAAACATATTTCCATGTTAGTAATGTTGTGAAAGAAAATACAGACAAAAAAAAAGAAAGTAAAGAATAAGTATGCTTAAATTTGCATTCGGGCTTCACAGATTTTTTCTCTGAAGGAAGATAACATTTTTCATCATAAATTCTTCAGAATTTATTAGCTAAGTCATTCAACATCACTGTTAGTACATACAATGTTCTCCTGGTTTGGCTCTTTTCACTTTGCATCAGTTCATGCAAGTTATTCCAGGATTTTTTAGAGCATCCTACTCTTCCTTTCTTATATCACAATAGTTTTCCATCAAAATCACATAGAACAATTTGTTCAGCCATCCTCTCTATTTCTATTTCTTTGCCACCACAAAAAAAAACTGCTATAAATATTTTTCCTCTTTGTTTTTTTATCTCTTTGGGATACAAACCTAGTAGTGGTATTGCTTGGGCACACTTTATAACCCATTGGGCATAGCTCCAAATTGTTCTACAGAATGGTTGAATCAGTTTACAACTCCACCAACATTGCATTACTGTCCTAATTTTCCCATATCTCCTCAACATTTTTTCATTTTCCTCCTATCATATTAGTCAATCTGAGTGGTGTATGGTGGTATCTTAGAGTTGTTTTAATCTGCATTTCTCTAATCAATAGTGATTTAGAGCATTTTTATATGACTACAGATAACTTTTAATACTTCATCTAAAAACTGCCTGTTCATATCCTACAACTACTTATCAATTGAATAATGACTCTTCTGTAAATTTGACTCAGTTCCCTATATATTTAAGAAATAGGTTCTTTTGAAGAGAAACTTGCTGTAAATTATTTTCACAGCCATGATTACTATGTATTTCACTCGATCCTATTTTCCCCCATTCCCATTCTTTCTCTCTCCTTTCACCTCATCCATTCTCAAGTGTTTTGCTTCTTTCTTTTACCTCAGCTAAGTCACCCTCCCTTCTATCACTCTTCTCTTATCCCATTCCATTCCTATTTTCCCATATGATAAGATAAATTTATATATCCAACTGAGTATTTTATTTCCTCTCCAAGCCAATTCCAATGACAGTAAAATTCACATGCTCACACATACATCCCCATGTTCCCATCCACTGTAAAAGCACTTTCATGCCTCTTTTATGTCAAATAATTTACCCCTTTCTACCTCTCCCTTAACTGTTCCTCCCAGTGCATTGCTCCTTCTCACTTCCTAATTTTTTTTAGATTATTATACCATCATACTCAGCTCACACCCATATCTTCTATGTATATTACTTCTAACTTCCCTAATAATGAGAAAGCTTTTGGGAGTAATCAGTATCATTTTCCTTGATAGGAAGATAAGCAGTTTAACCTTATTAAATCCCTAATGATTTCACTTTCCTGTTTACCTTTTTTTTGTTCCTCTTCAGTCTTGTATTTGAAAGTCAAATTTTCTGCTCAGCTCTGGTCTTTTCATCAGGAATGTTTGAAAGTTCTCTATTTTATTGAATATTCATTTTTCCCCCTGAAGAACTATATTCAGTTTTACTAGGTAGGTGATTCTTGGTTGCAATCCCAGCTCATTTGCCCTCCAAAATATAATATCCCAAGCCTTCTGCTCCTTTAATTTAGAAACTGCTAAATCTTGTGTTATCCTAATTATGGGCTCCATGATATTTGAGTTGTTTCTTTCTGATTACTTGCAATATTTTCTCCTTGGCCTGGGAACTCTGGAATTTCACTATGGTATTCTAGGGAGTTTTCATTTTGGGATCTCTTTCAGAAGGTGATTGATGGATTCTTTCCATTTCTATTTTACTCTCTGGTTCTAAGGTATCAGGAGAGGTTTCCTTGATATTTTCTTGAAACATGATGGCTAGGCTCCTTTTTTACTCATGGCTTTCCGAAAACCCAATAATTTTTAAATCATTTCTCCTGGATTTATTTTCCAAATCAGTTGTTTTTCCAATGATATATTTCAAATTTTCTTCTATTTTTTTTTTCATTTCTTTCAATTAGCTTTCACTTGCCCAATTCTAATTTTTAAGGCATGATTTTCTTTGGTGAGCATTTCTACTTTTTTTCCATTTGGCCACTTCTGCTTTTCAAGGCATTCTTCTCTACAGTGGATTTTTGTGCTTCTTTTATCATTTGGTCTACTCTGTCATTGTATTGTTCTGTGCTCCCTTTACCAATTTTTTGGACTCTTTTCTCATGATTTTCTTGTACTCTCATTTCTCTTCCCAATTTTTCTTCTACTTCTCAAGTTCTTTTTGAGCTCTTGCATGGTCTGAGACCAATTCATATTTTAATTAGAGAGTTTCAATGTAATTCAAGTTTGACTTTGTTGTCTTTTTCTGAGTTTGTAGTTTGATCTTCCCTGTCACCATAGTAATTTTCAATATTCAGGATCTGTTTTTCTGTTTGCCCATTTTTCCACTCAATTTCTTGTCTTTTAATTCTATGCTTAAATGGGGCCTTGCTTCTGGATTGGAGGGAGCACTGCCCTGAGCTTCAGGGGGTTTATTGTATAGCTGTTTTCAGAACTAGTTCTGGGGACCTGTAAGTTTTCAGTTCTTCCAAGGTAGTATGACCTACAGAGAGGTGTGTCTACTACTTTCTATCTTGTGCTTTGTTCTGTGAGTGACACAAGTACTCTTTTCTGCCCTGGATCTATGGCCAGGGTCTCAGCTCTCTGCAGCTGCTAAACTCTGGTGTGCTAGGGCTCTTTCTCTCTGTGAGATTGAAACCCAGGACTGCAACAAAGATCCAAGTTTGGGCAATGCAACAAGTCCTGTCCCTGCAACCAGCAAAGAGACTCTTGTGATATTCTTCTGAACACTTGTCTGACCTCCTTACCTGAGAGGCTGATAGGTCTGGAAACTGCCACTGTCACCCCTGGACTGCGCGCCACTCTCACCCCAGTGAAACAGACCTTTTTTTTGCCCATCTTCCAAGTTATCTCGGGCTTGAAAATTGATTCCTTTTTGTGGAATCTCCAAAATTTTTTGAGGCATTATTTGAAGTTGTTCAAGGTTTTGGGAAGAATTCAGGCAAATTCCTGTCCCTTTCCCATCATGTAGGCTCAGTTCCTTGAGAAAGAAAACTATAGACCAATTTCCTTAATGAATACTACTGTAAAAAATTTTAATGAGATACTAGCAAGGATATTACAGCAATATGTCACAAAGGTCATACATTATGAACCAGAGCTGCTTCAATTGAAGGAAAACCATAAACATAATTGTCCATATTAATAAGAAAAAAATCATATGATTATATCAATAGATAAAAAAACCTTTGGACAAAATACAAAACCAATTTCTATTTTAAAATGCTAGAATACATAGGAATAAGTAGAGCTTTCCTAAAAATATAAAGTTGTATCAATCTAAAGCCAAAAACAAAAATTATCTGTAATAGTGATAAACTAGAAGCCTTTCCAATAAGATCAAAGGTGAAGCAAAAATGTTCATTATCACCACTACTATTAATAAATTAATTAAAATTTTATTAGGAAAGCTAGCTACAACAATAAGACAATTAAAAGAAATTGAAGGAATAAAAATAGACAATGAGGAGACAAAACACTCCTTGTAGATGATATGATGGTATATTTAGTGAATCATAGAGAATCAGCTAAAAAATGAAACAACTTTAACAAAATTGCAGGATATTAAATAAAGCTATACAAACGATCCATATTTCCATATATTACCAAAAAACACAGCAGGAAGAGATAGAGAAATCCCATTGAGAATAACTGATAATTGTATATAACATATAATTTATAGATAGATAGATAGATAGATAGATCATTAATAAGATAATATACTTGGGAGTCTACCTGCCAAGACTAATCCAGTGACTATATGAATACAATTACAAAATACTTTTCACACAAATACAGATACAAACAATTGAAGAAATGATAATTGTTCATGGGTAGGCTGTCAATATAATAAAAATTATAATTCTGCCTAAATTGCTTCTTCAGTGCCATATCAAGTTCCAAGTGCAAGACACCAGCAAATTCTTATGGACACAATGGTATATAATTGTGATGGAATACTATTTAAGTTATAAGAAATGACAAGCAAGATGGTTTTAGAAAAACTAGGAAGATTTATGTGAACAGATGCAAAATGCACAGTTAAATGCAAGGGATTTGCTGGCACCAACTAAAATTAGTGCATATGAGCTGACTTTAAATTTTCACTAGGAGCATTTACACCTTGGAAATCTGCAAAGGCTACCAATCAGAATTTGAGTTATTCTTTTGTTGGTTGTCTAGGATGAAGAAAGTGATGCTGAAAATGTTAATAAATGTAAATTAAATTTAAAATTGTGTCCTGAATTTTCACCCTTAGTTTAAATGTCAAGATGGTTTATTTCAGGTCTCAGGGAACCAGCACGAAGAACTTCAGAATGTACGAAAGCATATTCATTCCTGTTTCACCAACATATCCTGTTTTCTACTACCTCATCCTGGCCTAAAAGTTGCCACCAACCCAAATTTCAATGGAAAACTCAAAGGTCTGTAGTAATGTGAACATGTTCACAGATGTAAATTTTAATTTCTTTGTAATTTCTGTCTACTAAGCAACCCAAATAATTTCACTCCTGGTGACTTCCATTAGAGTTAGATTTCTTTGAGGGAAATGATAAGAGACTGTAGTATATTTGTGAATTTATAACCCATTGCCAGAGTCTTTATTTTTGCAAATCTTTTACCAAGTTTTGTTGAAGTTAGATGGCCACCACGGATGTAAGAATGAATCATATCCTGCATACAGCTAAGAATTAATAATCTTGGTTTGGCATCCAAACTCATTAAGGGAACATTGCTACTTGTCAAGGAAATGTCACATAAATTGGTTAATTATTGTTTCACACAAAAAAATATTCTATAACTACTAAATGCAAACTTCTTGAAACAAAGGCCAAAACCTAAATTATTGTGAATTGAATTAAAGGAAGATTTTTCTTAAGTAGTATCTCCAAAAGAGCTATTCTTTGATAAAGGCATTATAATATTATATTCTAAATTTAAGGTTCCTAAATCTACAAAGACAAAAATATATACTGTATCCTAGAAACCAATTATAACATTTTAATATGTTGCACTTGACAAAGGGTAAAATAATAATACCTAACATTTATGTAGTATTTACTATGTGTTACTCACTATGCATTTTACATATATTATCTTACATTATCTTCACAAGAATCCTAGGAAGCAGGTGCTACTATTATCCCCACTTTATAGAAAAGAAAACTAAGGCAAACAGAGGTCGAGTGGCTTGCCCACAGTCACACAGCTAATAGTGTCTGAGCCCTACTTTGGACTCCTCGTGTTCCTTATGCTTTAGCCAATGTGCCAGTAAAAGAACCATTTCTTAAATTTTTTGCTTGGAATTCCAAGCAAAAAATAGAATTCCATTCTATTCGTGTATTTGTGTCCTTATTGCTATTTACTTTGTGCTACATGGAATTCAGTGTTGTTCTGTAGCAATAAGCATTTCAGGATAATGACTAAAAATAAATTCTAAAAACACACTGTAACACAACTTGCCAAAGACCCTGGAGTAGGCCTAACCACTATCTTTGCCCTATGCTCATAGACCCTTTTTCACATATACTTCAAACTAATTTTGATAGAAGTTAGTGCCACCCCTTTATAAGAATAACTGCCAGGTATCAATCTGGAGCAAAAGCAGTGGAACTCACAACTTTATTCCTGAGGCACTGGTTGACCCTGAGGTTATAAACTTCCCTCTACTCCCCATCTCCTCTTCCATATTAGGGAGTGGAGTTTTACATGAAGGCCTTAAGGCTAAAGAAACAATATATATAGCTCTGTGTGTGTGTGTGTGTGTGTATGTGTGTGTCTATTACAATGAATTTAGGCATAAGCATGTCCCCATGGCCCAGATGAATCCCTTCCTCTTCTGTCTTGAAGAGTTTAAAAATACAGATTAGTAAATGAAAATCACATAACTCTTAAGCTCACCGGACAAGAATTGAAGTCTGATCGCTAGGACAAGATTTAGCTTCCCCTAGATACCTTTTTGCAGGTATGGAATAATTATATAATATTGTAATGCAAGTATTTATTATGATCATGAACATTTAAGGAAGCAAAACACAGAAAAAGCAGAATGAAAAAAGCAGGATAAAGAAATAGTTTAAATAAAGAGCAGTGATATCTATCACATGGAGACTTCTGTTAACCCAGGAACTGAGGAGAGTAAAAACCTTTCAAAGCTCTCCTCAGTTCTTAATTTTTTAAATGGTGATGGCAACTAACATCATCAGTTCAACTTCTTTGTTTATGTTAATTATACCACTGTTTTTCCATGCTCTCATAAGCAGACTTTTCGTCACCTTCTCGAAGTCTCTTCTCTTTTATTCACTAACAGGATGTGTAATGATTTCCGATAGTCCATTCCACTATTTTCCCATACTCTTGTGGGAGGCAGAATATTTCTCTGTGTGATATGTTGTTGTTTTTTTTTTAATCTCTCTATTGCAAACTGTGTCCCTTTTCCAAAACTGCCAGGTTTTGACCAAAGTCTAAGCTTAAAGACCAAAACGTTCCCTCTGAACTACATATCCCATAATTTAAGTCAATTCTTAAACTCTAGTACCTTTATATTTTATTTTAATAATAAAAATCTTATTTTATTGATATGTTTTGTTTTTACATTAACTTCATTTCTGAATACATCCATCTCACTCCTCTACTCTTGTAAGATTTTTTTAAAGTAATTCAGCAAAACCAATCAACATATCAATCATATCTGACATTATATGTAATATTCCACATATATAGTCTCTTATCCTTGCAAATAAGGGAGGGAGGTGCATTTTCTCAAATCTTCTCTTAGATCAAGCTAGGTCATCATAATTAATTGGCATTCAGTTTTAATTTTTTGTTTCTTCCTTTTGTATTATTGCACTTATACTGATAGGAATGGGAATTGCGCTGAACCCCTAAAAGGAAAAGACCAAGTCTTTGGGATCTAGACCCCAAAGCCCCTCAACCCATATCTCTGGCATTTGTCTGAGCCACCAGTCCCATTCTAGTCAATAATTCTTTTAACTGCCCTTTCTTTGTGGTCCTCATTGTCTGAACCAGGCCCACTCCAGGCTACTTGCCACTACTTAATCCCATCTAGACCCCTTTCTCTGTTAGCTCCAGACCACTCCAAGCTACTTGCCACTCCTAGATCCTATCCACATCTTCCCACAGTCTTCCTGTATAAAACTATCCATCTTATAGTCATCAAATGATCAGATTCTTAAAATCTGGCCCACTTCTATTGGCATCACAAATATCACAGGTTTATTAGGAATCTTGCCCACCCAGCTTGGTGTCTTAATAAACTTGCTACTAAAACTGAAAGAAGGCTTGAGTAGTCAGATTCTTTTGAGGCAGGCTTGTTCCCTCTACCCTTGCATTTTGGGGTTCCTAGCACCCCTAGACCACAACATACGATTCGCTGACTGGGAAAACTCCTTCTGACATGCTAGTAATATTCCACAAACCATATTTTCATGCATCACACCCCAATTAATGGGTATGTAGATGCTTTGCATGCAGATTTTTGCTGCCATACATGGACATGCACATACACACACACACACAACTACATATATTTTTGTTACATAAAGCATCTAACTTTCTATGTTTGACCTCCTATGGTCATATCACTTGCCCTAGGATCTCTGGGTCAAAGGGTATAAGTATTTTAAATGATGACTTTACATATGACAGGAAAAAAAATTGTTGGGAATATAATTTATTTTCAATAACAAGAACCTATTATTTTCACTACCACTTAAAAATGCAAAAACTCTAATGTAAAAGTAGACATTCTGATACTGAACATTTGTGTAATGACTTCAATAGGTTTGTATTAAAATACTTTTAAACAAAGAGATTCCAGGACTAAGGTTTCTATTGATCAAAGTTGGCTAATTAAATTATCTTCATGGAATTTCCTTTATTTTAAAGGGAATTTAAAATTTTAATATTTAAAGTATTAACTGGAATCATCATTCATGCCTTTCATGAATTAAAAAAATAACAAATTAGAACAGAATAGGTTAGTCAAATATGTCCTTTTATGAGCCTGTGAACTTACATCATTTCAATATGATAGATTCATGAACTGATGAACAGAAAGTTTTCAAGAGAAGTAATAATAAAGGCAAGGAGAAAATCATGTTCAGTTGGAACACTAACTTTATAGTAAAGCATACTTAATTGTATGCTTATTCACTACTAAGTATTTAAGAGAAGAATGATGATGTTCATGAATGAGAGTACAATGACATATTTACTACTACTGCTACTACTTTTCCTTACCTCAGAAAAGGATAATAAATTTCAACTAACTAACATAAAAGTTAAGTATTTTAGGAAACCTTTGGTAGAAAACTGATCAAAACAGTGATGTAGCAAATACACTTTCATATTATTAATGAGATAGTGTTATTTCAAGGAAGAAAAGTTACTAATTCCAAAGTATTATTGTGAGATTAGTATCAGTCACATGGATGAATATGATCCACAAAATAATTTAAAAACAGAAGTTGTCATATAAGTGGACAATAATGTAATTCTCTAATATGTGAGATAAAGGTAATTGTATAATAAGTATAATAAGAATGGTAAGTTGGTATACAGGACAGAGTTGTGAAAAATTCAGATCCTAAACTGAGGAAACTGATGATTCTTCTCTAGTCAATCTGGAAAGAAATTCATGCAGGAGCTGGGATTTCAATTCAATTCAAAGAATGTTTATTAGTCATCTACCAATACAAAGAGATTCTGAAAATGCAAAGGCAAAAGAAACTGCCCTTAGAGCTGCTTAACATATTCTATTAGAGCTGCTTATTCTACTAGAGCTGCTTTACTTGAGGGAAAGAATTGAGAGGACAAAAAACTGTGCTATTTAGAGAGCATAAAGTTGGGTGGAGATTGTTTAAATAATGATGAACTTGCTTTTACTTATAGAAATAGATGATGAATTCATTAAGAACCTGAAAATTTTGATCCCTTGGCTACTTAGCCCTGAGAACCTAGATGTTAAAGAAATCAATGGAAATAAAATCACCTGCCGAGGACTTGTGGAATACTTCAAGGTATTTGCTCCTCAATTCCAAAGAATTTGTTTTTCCTTACATTTGATGCATTGATAAGTTTTCTTCATAATGTGAAGAATCAAGAGTTGTGTTAGTTATAGAGGTAAAAAAAGAGAGAATCTGGGGGAATGGGGTAGGATGGAGGGAAAAGAGAAAAGACTCCCAATTTTCCTTTTTTGTGAAATTAAATTTTTAGAAAAATACCTAGTGTTATTTTCTCATTCTTTTTTTATTAACAAAAAGAATGAATGAATGAAAAAGTTTTCATTAAGGATTTCTGCTCCTTTTCCTTTCATTTTATTTTACAAAAGCTGAAAGATGAATACAGATAGAGCTGGAGGTTGTCATCTTTAACATTTTTCTGAATTTATCCTCAATTCCTCTTTCCCAAATTCAGTCTCTGATCTTCATATATCTCCAACTCTCAAAAATCAACTTCACAGTTTCCTTCTCCTTTTTTAGCTCAACTGCTTCTTATACAAAAACCAAAAGTAGTACTTGAATCAAATCTCTGTTCTGCTACTAATTAGTTGGGTGACCTTGGACAAGTCACTTTATCTCTGCAGGCCTGATTATTTCCATTTGCAAAATGAGGGGATTGTATTAATTAAAAATTAATTTTAAAGTAGTTAATTGGCAATTGGAGGAGGGAGCAATTTGAAGTCAACACTCGGGGAGGGACAGAATAGAAACAATGGGGGGCAGGATAGGATGGAGGGAAATACAGTTAGTCTTACACAACATGACTATTATAGAAGTCATTTGCAAAACTATGCAGATATGGCCTATATTGAATTGCCTGCCTTCCCAAAGGGAATGGGTGGGGAGGGAGGGATGGGGAGAATTTGGAACTCAAAGTTTTAGGAACAACTGTTGAGTATTGTTCTTGCTACTAGGAAATAAGAAATACAGTTAATGGGGAATAGAAAGTCATCTGGCCCTACAGGACAAAAGAGAAGATGGGGACAAGGGAAGGGAAGGATGATAGAAGAGAGGGCAGATTGGTGATAGGGGAAATTAGAATGCTTGGTGTATTGAGGTGTGGGGAGGGGACAAATGGGGAGAAAATTTGGAACCCAAAATTTTGTGAAAATGAATGCAAAAAGTTAAATAAATAAATTTATATTAAAAAATAATAAAGTAGTTAATTGGGTTCTTAGCAATCACCTATTTCAACCTCCTCATTTTAAAGATCAGGAAATTGATGCACAAAAAAGGGGAAGTGACTTGCTCAAGGTCACACAGCTAATAAATAATAGAATTGGGATTCAAACTCAGGTTCTCTAACTCCAAATCCAGCAGCATTCTTTCCAATGTATGCAATCTTGTAGTTTTAGATCCTATGATCTTCATCCTCTAAATTATACATCAGAGTTACCTCCCTCTCCCCCCAAACTCACCCACCCAACAAGAAGGTGTTATACTATCAACTCTTACAGAAGAAAATATTCCAGTGGTGTTTGCCTAAAAACTTAGGGGGAATGAAGGATAAAATTTACTCCAACAGCTGGCAGAACTAAAATAGAAATATATGAAACAATTCTCATACATTCTATATCACATTTTCAGACATATCTCTAGTTATTTGGGGAGAGAGGAGATGAAAAAGGATAGTCCAGATGTGTGATTTCATTGATGTAAGGAATTCCTCTACCAACACAGATGTGCAATTGTCTTCACATTTAGAGAGTTCCTGCAATATTGATTGAGTGATTTCCCCAGATTCATACAGCCAATATGTTTCAAAGACAGGATTTAACCTAGGTCTTTTGGGTTCTGAGGTCAACTCTCTATTCACTGCCATGCAGCTTATGGGCTCAAACTTTTTTTTTTTGTAAAGAAATCTGCATTTGATAATTGATATTTTTTCATCATTCACAGTAATTCCTTACTGTTGTTCAATCATTCAGTTGTGTCTGTCTGTGACCAACTGTCCATGGGGTTTTCTTGGCAAAGACACTTGGTTTGTTATTTCCTCCTCCAGTCTTATGCTAACAGGAGTTAAGCAACTTACCCAGAATCATACAGCCAGTAAGTGTCTGAGGTCAGATTTGTACTCTGATTATTCTGACTCCAAGTCCTAGTACTCTATTCATTGCACCATCACAGGGTAAAAAACAGCACAGCAAAATAAAAGCAAGAAATGAAGAACAGTTAGCAAGGAGTTTCCCTGGAGTCTCCAGGGTTTCTCTGCCCAAGTCTTAAGGCTTTTTATATTTTTGTCCAAAGGCCCACAATTGGGCCACAAAAATCATTTCACTTGGAAATCTTAGAGCCTTGGCTCCCAACAGTTGTGGAGATTAACTCAAACCTCTCCATTTCCATTGATTTCTTTGTCTACAGGGCAGCTGTGTAGTTTTGTGAATAGAATGCCTGGCTTGAAGTCAGGAAGACTCATCTTTCTAAATTCAAATCTGACCCCAGACAGTGACTAGCAGTGTGACCCTGGGCAAGTCACAACCCTGTTTGCTTAGTTCTTCATCTGTAAAATGAGCTGGAGAAAGAAATGGCAAAGAAAATCTCAAATGAGGTCACAGTTGTTTAAGAAACAATTGACAATAACAAAACTTGGCCTACTGCAACACTATCAGTGGGAAGAGTGGGTGCGTACAAACTACACTGTTAGACTAAAAGGTACGCATTTAGTGTTAAAGCAACTCATGATTCATGACCTGGTCACTTTGCTGCTAGACTGGTAGTTGACCACATTTTTTCGTGATATGTTATTCCCCTGAATTCTCTGGGTTTGCCACTCACTGAAGAAACAAGTATTCTCTACAACTCTTAGCTTCCACCTCAGCTATCCCAGGCTGAATAAAGCACTACTTTTCTTAGAGCAGGAACCTGGTTCTTGTTAATTAAGGGAGTCATCTTTGAAACATGCTACCTCCCAACCAGGTTGCCAAACAGAAACATCAGGGCAATTTTGCCTTTGACTTAGTGTTTTCATTCCTGGGTACAGGGTTATATTCCTTTGGTAAAAGCTCTCATTATAATTTATAGTGACTATCCATATTTATCAGAATTTTTATCTCTGAAAAGCTAGACCAAAAGCCAGGTACAAGTCATTTGACTAATAATCATTAATCAGGTTCAAAGTTGCCCCGGTTTTATAAACTATAAGTCTCTTCTTTTCCCCTTTCCCTTCTGGTTTAGAGCTATAATCAAATCATTAATAGCATTTGCTTTGGAAAGGGACAATCAGTTGCTCTGCTCACTTTTTTTTATCAAATAGATAGGATCCAAAAAGATCTTGAAGGGCTACAACATTGGGGCAAATATAAGAAGATGAAATTTAATATGGATCTATTGTAAAATCTTATCTATTCCTTAAAAATAATTTCGTAAGTACAAAATGAGAGAGGAATGATTAGTTAGCAGTTTGTATGAAAAATACTATAAACTCAGTATGAGTCAGTTTTGTGATATGACAACCAAAAATTGTAACATCATCTTGAGCTGCACTAAAAGGAGCATAGCTTATAGGAATAAGAAGATGATATTCCCTCTATCTCTCTGTTGGTCAGATTACATCAGGAGTATTTTGCCTAGTTCTAGATGTCACATTTTAAGAAATTTAGAAAGCATTATAATGCCAGTGCAATACCCACAGCCATCACTATGGATATGTATGCATACTTCCAGGGTAAATTCACAAAATAGAAACTCGTTTCCTCAAAAACAAAAGCAGGACGTTTATATAAAAACCAGAAAGCCAAATCCATCATAGCAACAAAGAAATCTATACATATTATCAATGCAGGGAGCACGGCCATCCCCAAACATTTCCTCTGTCAGGCCTCCCCACAAACAACTCCCTTGGGCAAAATCACTCCCTCGCTCACTCATGCTACTTGTTCTGCTCTGCTCTGCGTGCTCTCTCTCTCTCTCAGCTCCACCTCACTCTCTCTTCCTGCTCCACCCATTCAGCAAGCTCCTCCCACCATCATCGCTTCATGTGACCCAGACTTTGGACTGGGCCAAAGCTCAAAGCAGGTCACATGGGTCTATTAAGGGGTAGGAAAGATCTTCAAATTCCCTTAACATTATAAACATTCAAGAGAAGGGTAACCAAATAGTGAAGGGCCTTGAGTCCAGGTCATATGGGGATTATATGAAAGAAATGGAGATGTTTATATTGGAGAATAGAAGACTTGAGAGAGGGGAAGTGACATATGACAATTGTCTTCAGGCATGTGAAGGACATTCACATAGCAGAGGGATTAGCTTGTTCCATTGGGTCCCTCAGAGCAGAATTAAGAACACTGGAGTGGAAGTTGCAAAGAGATAAATATAGTAAAGGCTTGATATCCGATATATTATCTCACAATTAAAGCTACTCAAAATTGTAATGTTGCTGCCTCAAAAGGTAGTGGATTCCCCCTTGTTGGCTGCTTGACTTCCTGTTGGGTATGTGGTAATGGACATTCTTTTGAGAGTATGAGTTAGAGGAGATTACAACTGAAGCACCTTCCAACTCCAATATTCTGTGATTCTGCGAAATAAAAAAGGTGAAAAGTACTTACAAAAATAATTTATAGTAGTAATAGATGGAAATATTTCATGAAAGTAAATGTGCATTTTGTGTCATTTCACAGGCATATATAAAGATCTATCAAGGAGAAGAATTACCCCATCCCAAATCAATGTTGCAGGTAATTATTCAGATGTCAGGTGTTGCAAATTTGTTTTAAGATGCTTTACAGGTTATGCTAATATTCATGACTGGAATTCATGGCTGGTTAATAAATCATGTAGGACAGATGATAAATATGAAATAAATTTTACATATTTGTATTTTGTCCAAAGGCCACAGCTGAGGCCAACAATTTAGCAGCCGTTGCAACTGCCAAGGATACATATAACAAAAGAATGGAAGAGGTAAGAATAAAAATGCGATGTTCTGAACACCTTTAGAATGTAACAAATTTCTCTCAGCTATTCCTTCTTACTCTTTTAGTCAGTGGTCAATAAATATTTATTAAGCATGTGCTAGGCACTGTGCTAAGCATATCGAGCATTGTCAGAAAACAAAAGATAACTCTGTCCAACTTTTTACCATGTTTCATTCAATCATCCATCTCTAGACGTCCAAGTAAGCCACAGGAGAAAACAATCTTTCTTTGTAGAGAAGCAAGGAAGAAACTGTGTAAAAACATGCATAAGGATCAGGGTATATCTAGTACTACTACTGGAAAAACAATTTTAAAATGCCCTGTCTTACTTATCATACAATTATTTTTCAATGTTTATTCGTTGTGTATGACAGATAACATATTAGTTAGATGAGGGAGAGAGAGTTTAAAGTCCTTTTGTTTTCAGTAGGAAGAGTTTTGGTTAAAATCCAAATTTTCCTCACACTACCTTGCCTATGAAAAATGAACACTCTAAGCCAACTTACATACAAGACAGTGGTTAATTGTGAATAGTTATATTATTAGTATACATGTTTCTGTCCTGGATTCTTTTTAAATCCCAACCTTTCTCTGCCTTTTATAGATATGTGGGGGTGACAAACCATTTCTAGCACCCACTGACCTGCAGAACAAACACCTGGAACTCAAGGAGGAATCAATTAAGCTGTTCCGTGGGGTCAAAAAGATGGGTGGGGAAGAATTCAGCCGCCGTTACTTGCAACAACTGGAGAGTGAAATAGATGAGCTCTACATACAATATATCAAACATAACGACAGCAAGAACATCTTCCATGCAGCACGCACCCCAGCCACACTGTTTGTGGTCATTTTCATCACCTATGTCATTGCTGGTGTCACTGGATTCATTGGTTTGGACATTATAGCCAGCCTATGCAACATGATCATGGGACTGACCCTTATCACTCTCTGCACCTGGGCATACATCCGATATTCTGGTGAATACAGAGAATTGGGAGCAGTAATAGACCAGGTGGCTGCAGCCTTGTGGGACCAGGTAGGATCATTTAACTTACATTATTGCTTAAAAATTAGTTTTCTCATTTTGATCCCATTTGTTTCCAAAAAACATTTGATCATGCACTATGCTTTTACTCGTTTATATCCCTTATAAGAGAGGCAATGAATGTGTATAGTAAAAATAGAGGGCCAGGCTTGGCAGCAGGAAGACCTGGGTTCAAGTCCTATCCTGATTCATGGATGTCAATTAACCTGTCATTGCCTCAGACAACTCTTTAAGGCTACAAGTTACAAATGAATAGTAGATGTGTATTGGTAGAAAAAGTTTCCTACCATAAGTTCCCCACACAAATGAAATCATAGATCTGGTTCAAATCTATAATATGGTGAGATGATTCAAAGAAACAGATGAATCCTTTTTTGTAGATGAGGAAACTAAAGAAAGAGGAGTTATCACTTACCACACTATGCTGGACCATACTACCTGAGTCTTTGCCTTATTGATCCGTTAGTGACATGATGATCCCCTGTTGCTCCCTGCAGCTTTTTAGAGTATCATTGAGTATCATTTAGAGTATCATCAGAATTTTAGAGGTAAAAGGACTTTAACAATAAATATAATAAAACCTCATTTTGCCATGTCTAGATAAGCAAAGAGATGTATGTTTGTCACAAAACTAGTGACAGAACCAGGACTAGTATACTAGCTGCCTGACTTTCTGATTAGTGCTTCTACAATCACAGACCTTTATAGGTAGAAGAGACCATGGAGGTCAGTTTTGTACCATAAACACCACATTCTAAGACACTGAAATCAGTTTATATCATTGTATTACCGATCTTTCTTTGGGTGTGGGAATGGAAGAGGAGAGGGAGCAGCAGCTGTGATTTTATTAGTGTAAGGACTAGGCAACAGTTCTGTAACTCATTGTCTTGGAAAAATGGCTGGGGCACTGCAAGGTTAAATGTCTTCATCAGGCTCACAGAGCCAGTCAGAAGCAGGACTAGAATCCATACCTTTTTGACTCAGACGCCAGGTAACTATTCATTATGCAATACTGTAGCTCTATTTTTAAACGTTTAAGTTATTATTAATCATATAATGATGAAAGCAACACTTTATAGTAAGAATGAGGGATTTCATATTCATAGTCTGTACTATTAAACAGAACTCCAATTGATTGAGGATCTTATATATTTGGCTATTTCCTCCAAAAATCAAGACCACACTCATCCTATGTACCTCTTATTCATGTCCAACTATTTTATTTCAGAGGCCTTTCTTGAGTTCACTTGATACCTTCAGTATACCAGTGGAGTATGTGGGTTTTCTATCATTTGACCAGCTCATCTTTTTTTTAAATTATGGATTTCTTTGATAATATCCTTTACATTGTTTCTCCTTCACAGTTCTTTTTTTTTTTATAATATGCATGTCCAAGGAACATGTTCTGAAGGACCAGCTCTATGAATGCTCTATCTAATTGCATATTATAACCTGGACAATAGTTACTATTCATCCACATTGTTTTCCATTGTGGATATCAATTCATTCATCCAATATGTATTTATTAAACACTCTGTATATAAAAGAGCTGCCAAAGGCTGAACATTTGCAGACAAAAACAAAATAGTCCTTGCCTTTAAGGAGATTACATTTTTCGAGGCAACAGATTAAATTCTTTTGAGTTTTTCTATGTTCTGGGGCTTAACAAAATCAATATAATGTCATCTGCACATAGAATCATCTGGAATACCTCAGCATCTATGGTGAATCATTATTCTATTTGCATTTGACACAGCACATCCTCCTTGAAAGCGTCCATACCTTTAGCAAGCACGCATCTCTGAATTATTTCTCACAAAGCCAGAAAATTTTATAGCTAGAAGGGACCTAAATAGTCTAATCTATTCATCTAATTCAGCTCATATCCAAATAAGAACCTCTACAATACCCAACAAGTGGTTATCTGTTTAAAAACCTCCAATGAGGGGAAACTCTCTGCTTCCTGAGGCATTACACTTTTGAATAGTGTAGATTTTCTAATTTTTAAGAAGTTGCCTCTTTATAACTTCTACTCCTTGCTCCTGGTTCAACTGTCAAATGGGGTTAAAAAGAATAATTCTGATAACTCCATATGAAAGTTTTTCAGGTGCTTGAAGATGGCTTTCATGTTTCCCCCAAGCCTTCTTTTTTCTAAATTAAACATGCCCATTTTTTTCAACGCCTCATCATTATGACATGGTGGTGATTCACCATCATGGATACCCTCTTTTGACACTCTTCAGTTTACTAATGTCCATATTAAAATGATAGCTAAAAATGAACACAATACCTTATTTCTGGAAGTCTCTCAAAGTGGTTCATGACCACATTTGCTTTTTTAGAGGCTACACATACTAATAACTTATAGAGTTTACAGTAGACTAAATTCCCTTACCTGAATGTGCTCTGCCCAAAGGAAGGTAAACTTCGATGGCTGAAGTCAACCTAGTTATCTGGGGGTTTACTGGCTAGATTTCTTTCTTAAAGATCATGCCTTAAGTAAGCCTAATTCACTCTGGCTGGCATTGACCAGACAACACAATAAGTCCCTGCCCAAGCACTACTTACTTTTTGGTTACTTTTTGGACCCCTCTGATTCTGAGTAAATGTAAATGGTAATTGTTTCTCTTTTGGCCAACAAACCTGAGGATCTTCCCCAACTAGTTTGATTTTTGTTTTCTTAATTAAAGGTCCATCGCTAGACTCACTTCTTAAACAGGCCTATCCATTGAATGGGCTTTGCCTCACTCACAGTGAGAACATGAAAAGCAGTTACTTTAAAAGGGCTAGGGTCTCCCACTGTATCCTGGATCATCTCCAGTCATCCAGATCTATATCTGGCCACTGGACCTAGATGACTCTGGAGAGAAAAGTGAGGCTGGTGACTTAGCACAGCCCTCCCTCACTCAAATCCAATTCAACTGCAAGTCATGTCATCACCTTCCTGATGTTATGGTCCTTTTTGAGAAGCACAAACTACAAAAACCACACAACCCAGCTAAAACCCTTCTCTTTCCCAATCCCTTGATTCTAGTGTCTTCCCTCTGTTAATTATCTTCAAATTATCCTGTATATACCTTGCTTGTACAATTACATACATATACAGTTCTCCCACACACCCCATTAAATTGTGAGTTCAAGGGCAGGGTCTATCTTTTGCCTTTTCTTGTATCCCCAATGCTTTGCACAATGCCTAGCACAAAGTGCTAATAAATGTTTATTTACTGACTCTGAGAGCCCTCCTAGCTCTTAACCCTATGATCCTAGGAAAACTTTAAAGTTTCTGGAATCTACCAGCCTTTAACCATTCTTGTTTCTTACTCCAAAATCATATTTTTTCAACTTAATTTTCACTTCCCCCTTTCATTCCCCTTCTTTGAAGTCACTGAGTGACTGGAAAACATTTGATTTATTTTAGAATATCTGTTCTATCTCTTCAACAAGTGTTGCTATAGAAATTATTTTTATAGTATTCTTGCAAATGCTTATAAAGATTGCAACATGAAATTCCATGTCCCATGAATTTGTTTCTTGTCCTTAGACCCACTATAAAACCAATTCTAGCAGCACTTTTGTAAACTCTCTAAGGTGAACCTGAGTCACCCTTCTATTTAGGTTAGATAAAGTATTTATTAAATATTTACTATGTGCCAAGTATTGTGAATACAAATACAAGTAAAAAAGAAAGATAGTACCTGCTCTCAAGGAGCTTATATTCTAAAAAGGGAAAATAATACATAAAAGGGAACTGATAATATGTTTGTGTGTGAGAGGGCAGGTTTCAATGGGATGAGAACCCCATGGGACAGGGTGGGAAAAGTCTGTAGAGCGAGAATCTGAAAGGAGTTAGAAGTGAGCATACCATGGTATCTCCAAAATAAGAGGGAAACTGGGGCAGAGGAAGGAAAGTAGTCTAGGTTGTCAGGCACTGAACCAGGTTAGAGGTGCTACGTTTAGTTGGAAATTCCTTTTCTCTTCTGTATTTATTTACATCAAGATTGGTACTAAGTCAGTTCCTTCAACAGTATATACACTTTTTGGTCATTGAACAAGTACCTCACATTTAGAGTATTTGGTACTAGAGTTGAGTAAATATTAGGAAGGGAAGATACAGGTTATTATACATACACAAACACACACATACACACATTTTTATTTAAACAAAACACAACCTTTAAATATTTATTATTTACTTAGGTGTTAGGAGAAAATCAAAATTATATGCAATTCAAAACAATTCAAACTTTTTCTACTTTTTTCTTGTTTTTTAGAGACATAGTATATGAAAAAATAAACTTGAAACAACTGTTTCTTCTTTTTCATTTTGCTGCAATTACCAAGTTTATATCCAGTAACTTTCATGTATTTGTTCTACAAGTTTAACTGGATTCATTTAACACAAAAAGAAACAGATGGAAATAATTTTTCTAAATCAATAGAAACAAGTTTGTCCCAGAGATCATAATACAAACTCTATAGAAGAAAAATGTTCTCAAGAAATCACCAGGTAGTAACCAAATTCTTATATTTGAATGGAGATTTTCACTATATGGTCCATAATGAATAAAGAAATTATTCTTAAAGACTAAACAGAAAATAAATAATGCAGATTTCTGAAAAAGTAGCCTCTCTAAAAAACAAAATGATAACCATTTTGCATGTATTAGTGGGGACAAACCAAAAAGGCAAATGTTGTTAAGATTTAATAATCATTAGCTTACTTGAACCAGAAAAATAAGGTGGCAAGCAGCTGAAAATGATTTATCAAAAGATGCCTCAATTACTTGGACTACAGAGGCATATACTAAAAAACTAAGGCTACTTAGATGTTAGTGACTTACAAGATATTCTGGGGATAAATGGATGGGAGCTAAATAATACAATCCTCCCACAGAATCAGGAAAAATCAGGTTGTGTTGCAGTTGCTAAAGATTTACAAAATAGTTAAAAGCCTATGAAAAACTTACAAACTGGATTTTCTTTAGCTAAGTTTGAATCAAATGCATTGGCAGCACTGGTGCACAAGTTATCACCTAACCGCACTATGCTATCATGTGCTATTTTAGGATTGTATGTAAACCACCATTGCAAAGCATTTTATTTCCAAACACAGAGATATGAGAGAGTTTAGAAAACAATGATTTTATAAAGAGAATCACAGGACTTCAATGAAATTTCCAATTCTTTGTACTAATTTCTCTCTCTTAAAATGTCATTAATAAAGTTTGTTCATTTAATCTATTTGTAATTCTAGATATTATTTTTGCTTGTTTACTGATATAATTGAAGTAAGTTAATGACACTGGAGTTGAGAATTTTGTGAGGAAAATAAATATACTCACTGCCTCTGCAATTTAACTGGATATCACTGAATAACTGATTCACATCAGGACAAAACTTGATGTCAAGTTATGATAGATTTAGAAATAATTAAGAAATGAAATCTTTTAACTTTTTTGCATGTGAACCCCAAAGTTCCAAGATTATGCAATCTATAGATTATGTATTACTGACTTCTTCAAATTAGCTGATAAATTATGAAATCAATATGGCAAAATCTTGGGGTATTTTTCCTTTTCCAAAAGTTAATAATGTGTCAGTCCTCTAGATAAAGTATAAATATCAGTTATAAATGTAGCCAAATGTATACAAAAATACTATTTTTTTTCTTTTGAACTGCCTTTACCACAGGGAAGTACAAATGAGGTAAGTAAATTTTTCTATTAAAAACTTCTCTTTATTAAATATGCGTAATAGTATTTTCTCTGCAACTACATAGTCACTAAAGCATATCTTAGAGAAAAAGATGCTTTCACATTTTTTAAGATAGTTTTCTTCTTCTGAATGCAAAATAATCTTTGAAGTGTGTTTTGTTCAACAGAACTGTAAAGGGCTTTCATTTTATATGGCTTTCACATAATATTTTTTTATTCTTTAAATTATTTTTGAGCAGAAACCTAGTCTGAAAATCAAGTTCCCAATAGTTTATAATGTTTCTGTGGATATCTGTTTTGTTTTTCATTGCTTAACGTTTTCAGAATTCTTAAGTTTTTCTGGTACACTGTCTTCTCCTATATTGCAAAGTAAAGTGAGCATAATTATGAACCCTGAAGCTTAACTAATATTGGAGGAAAATTTAACCCAAAAGGAGATATAGCATATAAATCACTTGTAATTTCGATATTATTTACTTGAGTTCCAGAGACCACCCTTATAAACACATTCTATAGTGTTCCTGGCATTATCTCTGATCTGATCTATTAATCAGGTTTTTATAAATCTAATTTTACCTTTTCTCATATGAAGAAGTCACCCTTCTGAGGAGAGAATTTGAACTTCGGTTTTGGACTTAATTGTTAACTTAGAGAAAATTGGAGCTCTCTAGGCTCACTCCTTTCAGAAAGTCACGTTGGTCGGTTACTGCATTGGCTTACAGGCTCATTGATCTCATCTTAGTTTTAATTGTTCCATATCTGAATTGTTTGTGACTTAGGACTGATATTAACTCTAATTTAATATTTATAATACATCAATAAAGAGGTCTTGAGGTAGGCAAACCCATTTAATAAGCATTTATTAAATTCTGCTTTGTTGGGCACTGTACTCTCCACGGGACAAAGACAAAAAACAAGGAATATCTAAAAGAGTTTATATTTTCTTGAGGGTGAAAAGCACTTAGAAAAGAAGTAAATACAAAATACAAAAAAATACAAAATAAAGAGGAAAATAATTTCATGAGGAATATGAAAGACTAGGAAGACCAATAAAGTCTTCTTTGTGGAGTCATTTTAAGTGAGCTGTGAATCAAACTAGTTGTTCCAAGAGGCAGAGGGAAGAGAAAGTATGTATCTAGTTATTTTTAGATTGTATCTTTTATTGGAATTTATATCCCCAAAGTTTAAAAGGTGATAAGCACATCTGTGTACTTAATAAATGTTTGCTAACTGATTTAATGAAAACAACAGTAAGAGACATGAAAATTCAGATTAAAAACAAGGACCAATTTCCTAAATACATCATCTTTCTAAGAAAAGAATACTATAAGAACACATGTTCAATATATTTTCTGATGTAGTCACCACAGCAGTGTTTTACTCAACTATTTTGTAGCAAACAAAGGAGATGATGGTTGTGTTTTTTAAAAGCATCGATTAAAAAGGGGCAGAGGGGAGAGACAAGGATAACAAAACAAACTCTGCAGACTGGATTCACTGCAAATTTATGTGATGTAACCTAAAATTGGCCTTCTTTAATTCCATTACTTTTACACATCCCTGATCATTATCTCACTCATTCCAACAACTTTTCCAAACATATTCAACCCTTTCTGAAATTTCCCCCACCTCCAACCCTTTTAGTTGAGAACTTTTGACACCTTCCTTTTTAAAAAATTGAGACTTCACTCCCTTTTCTTACCTCATCTCATGACACTCAGATGCCTTTTCCCATCATCACTTTTGCTTTTTTCAGATGAAGAGTTGATCTTTTTCATTACCAAGGCACACATGAACATCCATTCTTTTACATCAGACTGATAGCATGGTCTTCTTCAGCAACGAAAGACGAACACATTTGTTGACAGTGTCTTCTTCTCACCACCTTATATTCATGTCACTCAGATACCTTGTGCCACCATCTCTTCATTCACCATTATTCCACCTGAAAAAAGTGGCTTTTTCTTGCCAAGGCTCACCGTTCTATATGCATATTTCCAGCAGATTGCTCCCTCTCTATCATCCATACCTTTGCAAACCTCCCATGACTTTCCCTACCACTGTCCATGCTCTCAGCTAACAACCTGGTCTAATATTTCACTCAAAAAAAAAAAAAAATACATGAGGTCATTTACAAAGAGCTCTCCCTTCTCCCCTCCTCATTTTACAACACTAAGATGCCTTCTACCACTTTTTTTCCCCTTCACTCTTCCCACATGAAGGGAGGTAGCTCTTCTTGCCAAGGCAAACTCCTCTCCATGTACAAGTGATGTCATTCCATCCCATCTTTTCCAAAAGATTCTTGCCACCTGCCCCCATCAACTCCACTCTCTCTTATCTTCAAACTCTCCCTCCCTACTAGCTGCTTCTCTGCTGCTTGCAAACATGTCCATCCTGAAAAACAACCCCTATCCTGCTGTCATCTTATCTCTTTTCTCCTTTGTGTGCCTGGACTCCTTGAAAAGGCTGTCAACATTCATTGCTGTGCTGACTGGATCCACTATTAAATTATAATTTTCATTCCTCTTACTCTCTTAACTCTACAATGTAACTTCTAACCTCATCCTTTACCAAAGAACTGCTTATTAATGATCTCTTTAATTGCCAAATGGCCTTTTCCTTTTTAACCTCTCCTTCACCTTTTGACACTCTCAGTAACCCTCTAATCCATGATACTTTCTTCTTTCTAAACTTTCATGACACTGTTCTATCCTAGATCTCCTTCTAACTGCTTCTTTTCAGTCTCCTTTTTTGGATCTTTATCCAAGTCATGCCCACCAATGGTGGCTGTTCCCTCAGAGCTTCATTTCGTAACTTCATTAACTCGTATAGATTCAAATATTACCTCTATGTTGATTATTCTTAAATCTACTTAAACAACCCATCTCCAGTTGCCTATTAGACACCTCAAGCTGCATGGTCCTATCAACATCTTAAACTCAACATGTCCAAAACTGAACTCATCTTTTCTTCTAAATCTTCCTTTCTTCTGAACTTCCCTATTATGATACAAGACCCTACCATCCTCCTCGTCACCCCGACTCACCAAAATAATTGTCATTCTTGACTCCTCACTCTCTCCTCCTATAAGGAATCTGTTGCGAAATATGTTCCAGTTTACCTGTCTAACATTTCTCAGATATGCCCCTTTCTATCCTCTGACAATACCATTACTCTGATGCAGACCCTCATCATCTCATGCCTGGACTATTATGATACCTTGATGTTCAGTCTCCCTGCCTCAAAGTTCTTCCCACTCCTATTCCATCCTTCCCTCAGCTGCCAAATTAATCATCCTAAAGCATGTAAGATCATCTCTGTCTCTGTCTCTGTCTCTGTCTCTCTCTCTCTCTCTCTCTCACACACACACACACACACACACACACACACACACACACACGAACACACACATTCAATTAACTCTATAGTCTCCTGATAATCTATGGGATCAAATATAAAATCATCTTATAGTTAAAACTCTCTCCCAACTTTCCAGTCTTTTAACATGCTAGCTCACATTCATGTATTCTGATACAGTTCTTGTTGTTCCTCCAAAAGATTACTCAATCTCCCAACTCCAGGAATTTAATTTTAATTTTTTAAATTTAAATTTAGTTTAATTAACATGTAAATTTTTAAACATTTTTTAAATGATGAGTTCCTTATTCTCTTCCTCTCTCCCCCATTTCCTCTTCATTGAGAAGGAAGACAATTTGCTATACTTAATTTATGTGCAATTATGCAAAACGTATCTCCATACTAGGTTGTGAAAGAAAACACAGACCAAAAAAAAGAGAGAAAAATAAACTTTAAAAGATGCTTAAATCTACATTCAGACTACATCATTTCTTTCTCTGGAGGTAGACAACATTTTTCATCAAAAGTTCTTTGTAATTATCTTATGTCACTGTATTGATGACAATAGCTAAGTCATTCACAGTTGATCATTGTAAAATATAGCTGTTACTGTGTACAATGTTCTCCTAGTTCTACTCACTTCAGTCTGTATCAATTCATGTAAGTCCAGATTTTTCTGAAAGCACCTTGCTCATTTCTTATGTCACAATAGCATTCTATCACAATCATATATCACAACTTATTCAGACATTCCCCAAATGATAGGCATCCCTTCCATTTTCAATTCTTTGCCACCACAAAAAGAGCTGTTATAAATATTTCTGTCCTTTTCTTTTTCCTTCCTTTCTTCCTCTTTCTTTCTTTCTCTCTTTCTTTCTTTCTTCCTTCCTCCCTCTCTCCTTCTTTCTTAATTTTTTTAATCTCCTTGAGATACAATCCTAGTAGTGGTGTTGCTAGGTCAGAGTTTTATAGCCCTTTGAGCATAGTTACAAATTGCTTTCCGGAATGAGTAAGATCAGTCTACAATTCCACCAACAATGCGTTAGTGTCCCAATTTTCCCACACCCCCTCCAACATTTGTCATTTTCTCTTACTGCCATACTAACCAATCTGATAGATGTGAGTGGTACCTCAGTTGTTTTAATTTGCATGTTTCTAATCAATGGTGATTTAGAACACTTTTTTCATATGATTATAGACAGTTTTGATTTCTTCATTTGAAATGAAAACTGCTTGTTCATATCACTTGGCCATTTGTCAATTAGGAAATGACATGTATTCTTATAAATCTGATTAGATTCTCTATATATTTGAGAAATGGGGCTCTTATCAGAAAAACTTAATGTAAACATTTTCCCCCAGTTTTCTGCTTTCCTTCTAATCTTGGTTACATTGGCTTTGTATGCATAAAACCTTTTAATTTAATATAATCAAAACTGTTTTTATATCCAATAATGCTCTCTATCCCTTGTTTATCTCATAAATTTTTCTTATCCATAGATCTGACAGTCAAACCAGTTCATGCTCCCCTAATTTGCTTACAGTTTCATCCTTTATGTCTAATTCATGTACCTATTTTTTACCTTATCTTGGTACGTGGTATGAGCTGTTGATCCATAACTCATTTCTGACAAACTGATTTCCAGTTTATCCAGGAGATTTTGTCAAATAATGAGTTCTTCTCCCAAAAGCCTGGATCTTTGGGTTTGCTGAATGCTAAATTGCTAGTCATTTACTACTGTGTATTATGTACCTTATCTATTCCACTGATCCACCATTCTGTTTCTTAAACAGTACCAGCTGTTTTGATGATTACTGCTTTGTAACAATCTGTGAGTTTCCTTCACATTTTTTTCATTTATTCTCTTGACATTCTTGACCTTTGATTCTTCCAGATAAATTTTTTTTTCTAGCTCTATAAAATAGTTTTTGGTAGATTGATTGGTATAGCACTGAATAAGAAAATTTAGGTAGAATTGTTATGTTTATATAACAATTACATGTCTCAGTTTACCCAAGACAAATTAATAATTTTTCAATTGTTTAGGTCTCACTTTGTGTGAAAAGTATTTTATACTGCCTAAAATTATCTTAAATGGAATCTCTCTTATTGCTTTGTTAGTAATCTATAGAAATGCTGATGATTTATGTACATTTATTTTATATATTACAATTTTGCTAAAGTTAATTATTTCAGCTTTTTCAGTTGATTCTCTAGAATTTTCTAAGTATAGCATCATATCATCTGCAAAGAATGACAGTTTTGTTCCATCATCACCTATTCTAATTCCTTTGATTTTTTTTGCTTTCTCATTGCTATAGCTAGTATTTCTACTACAAAACTGAACAATAGTGGTGATAATGGGCATCCTTGCTTCACCCTGACCTTATGGGGAAAGCTTCTAGCTTAACCCCATTACAGATGATGCTTGCTAATTCACCATTTATCATTTTAAGGAAAGCTTCATTCATTCCTATGCTTTCTATTGAGTGTTGTGTTTTCTCAAAAGCTTTTTTTTTTTCAGATTGAGATAATCCTATGATTTCATTTGGTTTTGTTATTGATATTGTTAATTATGCTAATAGTTTTCCTAATATTGAACCAGCCCTGCATTCCTGGTATAAATGCCACCTGGTCCTAGTGTATGAGCTTTGTGATAGATTGCTGTGATCTCTTTGCTAGTATTTTATTTAAAAATTTTGCATCAATATTCATTAAGGGAATTGGTCTATTCTTTTTCTGTTTTTGCTCTTCCTGTTTTAGACATTAAAATGAAATTTGTGTTGTAAAAGAAATTCAGTAGGACTCTTTCTTTGCCTGTTTTTCCAAATAGTTTATATGGTCTTGAAACCAATTGTCCTTTAAATATTTGATAGAATGCACTTGTAAATCCATCTGGTCCTTGTGATTTTTTTCTAAGGTAGTTTGTTTAATTTCTTTTTTGAAGATAGTGTTAAGTATTCCATTTCATCTTTTGTTAACCTAATTATAGTTTTGTAAATATTTATGCATTTCACTTAAATTGTCAAGTTTGCCAGCATGCAGTTGGACAAAATAGCTCCTAATAATTGTTTCCCTTTCATCTTCACTGGCATTGAATTTATTTTTTATTTCATTTTATTCATACAGGCAATTTGGTTTTCTTCTTCCATTAAGCCAAATTAACCAAAGGTTAATCAATTTTATTGATTTTTTTTCCCACAAAATCTGCTTCTGGTCTTATTTATTAGTTCAATGGCTTTCTTGCAGTTTTATGAATCTTATCATTTTCAGGATTTGCAATTTGGTGTTTAATTGAGGATGCTTATTTTTTAAAAAATATTTTTAGTTGCAATTCATTGTTCTGTTTTTCCTCAATTTTATTTATGTAAGCATTTAGAGATGTAAAATTTCCCCCAAGAACTGTTTTGGCTGCGCCTCATAAATTTTGTTATGTTGTGTCACTCTTGTCATTCTCTTCCCATTCATTGTTTCTATGATTTGTTTAGGATTACTTTCCAATTAATTTTTCATCAACATTTTCATGGCCATTTATTGAATGTAATTTATTGCATTATGATCAAAAAGGATGCATTTAACATTTCTGCTTCATTTGGTTGTAAAGTTTTAATACATGGTCAATTTTTCTGTGTCATGTACCACTGAGAAAAAGTTATATTTCTTTCTCTTCCCATTCCATTTTCTCCAGAGGTCAATCATCTAACTTTTCTAAAATTCTCTTCATCTCTTTAACTTTTTTTTTTGTTTATTATTTGGTTAGATTTATCTAGTTCTAAGGAGAAAGTTTTATGGTTGAGTTCCTTCCAATCACATTCACAATTAAGATTACTGCGTATTTCCCTCTATCTTGCTTTTTCCCCCTCTTTGTCTTTTTTCTCTCCTTTCAGTCAGCCCTACCTCAAAAGTGTTTTGCTTCTGACTAATTCCTCCCCCAATTCGTCCTCCTTTCTATCAGACTCTCCCCTGTTCTTATGCTCTCCCCTCCTACTTCTCTGTGGGGTACGATGGATTTCTATACCCAAATGAGTGGGTACATTATTCCTTCTTTGAGCCAATTATGATGAGAGTAAGGTTCAAGGGCTGCCCATCCTTTTTTTCCCTCCACTGTAAAAGTTCTCATGCCTCTTTTATCTACCTCTCTTCCCATTCTCACAGTGACAACCTCTTTCTCATTCTTTAATTTTTTTATATCATCCCATCATAGTCAATTCTATGCACTCTACGTATACATCTAGCTGCCATAATGACAAAGCTCTTAGGAGTTAAAAGTTATCATTTCTCCATGTAGGAATGTTAAGAGTTTAACCTTATTGAATCCTTCCTTTTTCCTATTTACCTCTTGTGCTTGAGTCTTATATTTTAAAATCTTTTTTTTTTCTATTCAGTTTTGTTCTTCTCATTAGGTATGTTTGCAAGTCCTCCTTTTTTTCCCTTGAAGGATTAAACTCAGTTTTGCCAGGTTAAGTGATACTTGGTTGAAATTTTAGCTCCTTTGCCCTCTGTAACATCATATTCCAACCCCTCCATTCCTTTAAGCTGGAAGCCATTACATTTTGTGCAGTCCTAATTGTGGCTCCATATTTGATGTGCTTCCTTCTGGCTGCTTACGTTATTTTCTCCTTAACCTAGGAGTTCTGAAATTTGGCTACAATACTCATAGAAATTTTCATTTTCAGATTTATTTCAACTGGTGATTAGTAGATTCTTTCAAGTTCTAATTTGCCCTCTAGTTCAAAGATATTCATGCAGTTTTCCAGGAGAATTTCTTAAAATATGATGTTTAGCGTTTTTTTTTTTGTTTAAATCTTGGTTTTCAGGTAGTCCCATAAGTCTTAAATTATCTCTCTTTAATCTATTCTTCAGGACAATTGCTTTTCCAGTTAGATATTTCACATTTTCTTCTATTTTTTAATTCATTTCATTTTGTTTTACTGTTTCGTTACGTCTTCACAAAGTCACTAGCTTCCATTCACCCAATTCTAATTTTTAAGGATTTATTTTCTTTAGTGAATTTTGGTATCTCTTTTTCCATTTAGCCAATTCTATTCTTTTTTAATTTATTTAACTTTTAACATTCATTTTCACAAAATTTTGGGTTTCAAATTTTCTCCCCATTTCTCCCCACCCCTACCCCAAAACACAGAGTATTCTAATTGCTCCTATCACCAATCTGCCCTCTCTTCTAGCATCCTTCCCTTCCCTTGTCCCCATCTTCTCTTTTGTCCTGTAGGGCCAGATGACTTTCTGTTCCTCATTAACTGTATTTCTTATTTCCTAGTAGCAAGAATAATACTTGACAGTTGTTCCTACAACTTTGACTTCCAACTTTTCTTCATCCCTCCCTCCCCACCCATTCCCTTTGGGAAGCAAGCAATTCAATATAGGCCATATCTGTGTAGTTTTGCAAAAGACTTCCATAATAGTCGTGTTGTGTAGGACTAACTATATTTCCCTCCATCCTATACTGCCCCCCATTGCTTCTGTTCTCTCTTTGGATCCTGTCCCTCCCCAAGACTGTTGACTTCTAATTGCTCCCTCCTTCCACTGCCCTCCCTTCCATCATCCCCCGCCCCCGCTTATCCCCTTCTCCTCCACTTTCCTGTATTGTAAGAGGTTTTCACACCAAAATGAGTGTGCGTTTTATTCCTTCCTTTAGTCAAATGTGATGAGAGTAGGCTTCATGTTTTTCTCTCACCTCTCCTCTTTTCCCTCCACTGAAAAGTCTTTTGCTTGCCCCTTTTATGAGAGATAATTAGCTCCATTCCATTTCTCCCTTTCTCCTCCCAAAATATTTCTCTCTCACCACTTAATTTCATTTTTTTAAGATATGATCCCATCCTATTCAATTTACTCTGTGCTGTGCTGTGCTGTGTGTGTGTGTGTGTGTGTGTGTGTGTGTAATCCCACCAACTACCCAGGTACTGAAAAGTTTCAAGAGTTACAAATATTATCTTTCCAAATAGGAATGTAAACAGTTCAACTTTAGTAAGTCCCTTATGACTTCTCTTTTTGCTGTTTACCTTTTCATGCTTCTCTTCATTCTTGTGTTTGAAGGTCAAATTTTCTTTTCAGCTCTGGTCTTTTCATCAAGAATGCTTGAAAGTCCTCTATTTCACTGAAAGACAATATTTTCCCCTGAAGTATCATACTCAGTTTTGCTGGGTAGGTGATTCTTGGTTGGAGTCCTAGTTCCTTTGACTTCTGGAATATCCTATTCCACGCCCTTCGATCCCTTAATGTAGAAGCTGCTAGATCTTGAGTTATCCTGATTTTATTTCCACAATACTGGAATTGTTTCTTTCTAGCTGCTTGCAATATTTTCTCCTTGACCTGGGAATTCTGGAATTTGGCCACAATGTTCCTAGGAGTTTCTCTTTTTGGATCTCTTTCCGGTGCTGATCGGTGGATTCTTTATATTTACTTTGCCCTCTGGTTCTAGAATATCAGTGCAGTTTTCCTTGATAATTTCATGACAGATGATGTCTAGCCTCTTTTTTTGATCATGGCTTTCAGATAGTCCCATAATTTTTAAATTGTCTCTCCCAGATCTATTTTCCAGGTCAGTTGTTTTTCCAATGAGCTATTTCACATTCTCTTCCATTTTTTCATTCTTTTGGTTTTATTTTGTGATTTCTTGGTTTCTCCTTAAGTCAATAACCTCCATCTGTTCCATTCTAATTTTTAAAGAACTATTTTCTTCAGTGAGATTTTGAACCTCCTTTTCCATTTGGCTAATTCTGCTTTTGAAAGCATTTTTCTGCTCATTGGCTTTTTGAACCTCTTTTGCCAATTGAGTTAGCCTATTTTTCAAGGTGTTATTTTCTTCAGCATTTTTTTGGGTCTCCTTTAGCAAGGTGTTGACCTGCTTTTCATGCTTTTCTTGCATCTCTCTCATTTCTCTTCCCAGTTTTTCCTCCACCTCGCTAACTTGATTTTCAAAATCCATTTTGAGCTCTTCCTTGGCCTGAGCCCATTGAATATTTATTTTGGATGTTTGGGATACGGAAGCCTTGACTTCTGTCTTTCCTTTATGGTAAGCATTGTTCTTCCTCATCCAAAAGGATGGGAGGAGATATCTGTTCACCAAGAAAGTAACCTTCTATGGTCTTTTTTTTTTCCTTTTTTGGGCATTTTCCCAACCAGTTACTTGACTTTTGGGTCCTTTGTCAAAAATAGGGTATACTCTTGGAATCTGTGAGATCTCAGCTCCTCCAAGGTGGCACAATCATGCATCTACTGGTCGTGAAGCAGAGAGGGAATTTTGTGCCCGGAATCTTAGCAGATACCTCTCCACAGCCACTTGGCCTCCAGTTCCACAAAGTCAGCACTTGGGGCTGATTTTCAGATAAGCTGGATGGGCAGGGCCACCATTCAATGTAAGACAAAGACCAGCTTGGCCAGGGTCTCCACCCAGGGCTGAGGTAAGACTTAGCTCTTCAGCGCCCCCAGGGGTTTTTACACTCCAACAATGGAGCTTCCTTACGGGCTGCTGTGCTGGCTCTGTGGCCACTGCCTGCTGCCAGAGCTATGGGAAGGCCCTTCTCCTTTCCTGACCCCCTGATAAAACTACGTCACTAACCTTTGGTGCCTGTGGGCCAAGGGATCTGAGGACCCACTACTGCAACTGGAGATTCCACCCCTGAGGTGTCATCCTCCCAGAGTCTCATTGCACCGTGGCCAAGGCTGGGCTGGGCTCAGCGCCCAGCTCCTGCTTCCGGTGCAACCGACGTTTCCATGGGCCTTTCAGGTCACCATGGGCTGGAAATCTCCTGCACTCTGTTGTTCTCCACTTCTGCTTCTCCAAAATTTGTTGAGAGTCCCTCTCTACAGGTATTTTATGGGCTGTGGGGGGAACCCTGCCTAAGTGTGTCTTTCTAGTCTGCCATCTTGGCTCCGCCCCCTCTAGCCAATTCTGTTTTTTAAGGAGTTGTTCTCTTCAGTGGATTTTTGTGCTTCTTTTATCATTTGGCCTATTTTCTGTTTAAGGAATTATTTTATTCAGTATTTTGACTCTTTTCTTGCATTACTTTCATATCTTTTCCCAATTTTTTCTCTACCTCCCTTAATTTTTAAAAATTCTTCTTGAGCTCTTTCATGGGCTGAGACCAATTTATATTATTCTTTGAGGCTTTGCACGTAGCTGCTTCAATTTTTTCTGTTCTGAGTTTGTGTTCTCATCATCCCTGTCACTATAGTAACTTTCTATGGTCAGGTTCTTTTTTTGTCATTTGCTCATTTTCCAGTCAATTTCTTGACTTTTACTTCATACTAAAGTTGGGCTTTGCTCCCAGATTGGAGGGGGCACTGTCCCAAGAACAGCTAGGTGGTGCAGTGGATAGAGCACCAATGCAGGAGTCAGGAGAATCTGAGTTCAAGTCTAACCTCAGACACTTGACACTCACTAGTTGTGTGACCTTGGGCAAGTCACTTAAACCCAATTGCCTCATCCTGGGTCATCTCCATTTATCCTGATGAATATTTGGTCACTGGATTCAGATGGCTCTGGAGAAGTGAGGCTGGTGACCTGCACAGCTCTCCCTCACTCAAAACAAGGTCAAGTGCAAATCATGTCATCATTTCTCTGATGGCATAGTCTTCTTTGGCAACAAAGGACGCTGCTCTTTTCAGAGCTAATTCTGGTGGTTTGTAGGTTTCCTAGTTCTTCCAAGGTGGTATGATCTAAGCAGTGTGCTCTCCTGGCTCTCCTGGACTGTGCTGTGATCTCTGAATGGCCACAAGCACTATTCTCCACCCTGGAATTCTGTCCAGCATCCCTGCAGGTCACATGTTCTACTGAGCTAGTGCTCCTCTTCCTTGGGACTACAATTCAGAACCATGTAAATGCAATGCAACAGGGCCTGCATCCAATACTAGCAAAGGGTACCCTGTAATCTCCTTCTAACCAGCTGCACAGCCCCCTAACCATATGTCAGCTGAGAGCTCCAGAACCTGCTGCTGCCAATTCATCCTCCCATGGCCAACTGTAGTCTTCCCAGGGCAGGGCCTGTTCTCGAATGGCCTCCACTTTTACTTGAGAAAGAACTTTTCTGCCAACCTTCTAAATTAACTTCAGCTGGAAAGTTGTTTCACCCCATCCGTTTGTTGGTTCTGCCACTCCAGAATTCATTTTAAAGTGTTAATTTAACACTGTTAGGAGAGGAATTAGGGAGACCTCAAGCAAGTCCCTGCCATTACTCTGCTATCTTGGAACTCTAGGCATTTTCACTGGCCATCCTTGTGCCTGGAATGCTCACCTTCATCTCCATTTCCTAGGTTCTTTCAAATCCCAGTTAAAATATTACCTTCCATAAGAAGCTTTTCTTGATCTCCACTTTACCCTGTATATATCTTGTATATACCCTTGATCTCCAATTTACCCTGTATATATCTTGTTACATAGTTGTTTTTATGTTGTCTCTGCTGTTAAAAACTATGCTCCTCTGAGGCAAGGAATGTGGTTTTTGGCTGTGTTTAGTTTAGTTTTTTGGTCTTTCTTTGCGTTCCTAGCACTTAGCACTGTGTCTGGCAAACAGTAGGCATCCAATAAATGGTTACTGACTACTTAGAACTGTGGTAATAGACGGATAGACCACTTGCTAAATAAATAATGCTACCTACATAATGCAGGACTCATCAAAAAAAGAGACAAAGGTTAACACTATTTATTAGTGATATTAACTTCCGTGTTCAGTAGAAATTTCATAAATAGGAATATTATATAACAGTTTTTTGTTATGAAGCCCTTTGAGAAGTCAGTGTTGACTTGGAAGACAATCTCTAAATTAATAAAAATAATCCCAGTTATCTATATGGCTCTATGCCAGAGAACATTTTTATAGGCATAGATGACCTGTTTATCAAATGTGCTTATGATGTAATGTTAGGCAAGACAGTAAATACTTTGTATCACAGTCAGGATCCTAAAATATACTGACAGGTTAGAACACTTGGTCAAATCTAGTAAGATGAAATTTTAATAGAAACATCAGTTTAAAAAAATCAGCTTCACAAGTACAAATATCACAGAAGCTTAGATAGACATAATTTTATTTGAAAAGGTTCTGGGTATTTTGGTGGACTTCAAGCTCCATATGAGTTGAAAGCATAATATGCTGATATGGTCTTATATGGTATATACTGTATATCTTATGTGACCTTATGAGCTTGTAAGCCTGAATTAAAAGATACGGTATCCAGCACTAGGGAAGTGACAGCCCTGCTATACCCTATCCTGATCACACTTTGTCCTGGAACAGTGAGTTCAATCTCTTGGGAAGAATACTGATAAGCTGGAGACTATGATAAGGATAACTGTCATATATAGTGAAGAATCAACTAAGGCTCAGTTGAAAGAATTTTTCAAATTTAACCTCATGATAAAAAAAAATTCATAGGAGATATGATAGCTATCTTCAAATAGCACTATTATATGGATAAAGGATTCAACCCCTTTTGATCTTGGGGCAACAGGAACAAGTTACAAAGGAGACAATTTTGGTTTGATGTAAGGGATAACTTGATGATTAAGATAACCCAAAATGGAAATACAATAGGAGTGGAAAAAGAGAATTTGTCCACTATATAGGATGAAAGAGGATTAAGGTTTGTATTTCTAGCAGGTACTATCTACTATACATTGAAGACAGCTGAAAAGTACAATAGCATTATAATCTTCACTGTCAGTGATATTTCTGATTATTTCAAATCCCCTTGTTTTACTAGTAAACTGAATAACATGAACCTTGGCAAAAATAGTGTCTTAAGACACTAAAGAACAATTTTGAGATGTAATTATGTTTGCCTACTTAAATGTTTAATAATATTAACTATACTTTTCAAGTTGTTCTTTTGTACTTCCAGGCTTTATATAAACTCTACAGTGCAGCATCAACCCACAGACATTTGTATCATCATGCTTTTCCTGCATCAAAATCAAACTCTACTGAAGAATCAAAACGCAAGAAAATGTAATCCACATTTTTAAAATAGGTGCATGAACATTTCTCCATTAAATCATCAGTTACATGCATCCATGTACACATTTTCAAGTATTTAAGATTAAAACAAAAGGTTGAAAACTGTCTGTTTCCTTTTTAAGTATTTAATAAACAAATATAAGCATGGTTTCTGCATTTTTCTGATACATATTATTATAAGTTAATATTAAACGTATTCTCTTATTTATTAATATAATACATGTTTTCCACTTGAATTTACTAACTAATCCTACTGGCTTATAATAAATTTAAATGTGTAGTGGTATTCCTACAAGTTTCTATATGCTAATTTGATTTCTGAAGAAATAAACATTCATATATATAGTATTTGTATAAGCATAGTATAGTAATGCAATGTTTGAAAAATACTATATCATCTTATATGTACTATGACCTCAACTATTTTAAGTACACTTGATAGAACCTTTTCATTTGCTGTGTCAAAAACTAAAGATTTTTTCTTTATCATAATTAAAGCAGTGCTTCTATTTGTCATAAATGAACAAAAAAAGAATTTTGCATACATATTCAAAAGTTTCACTGTCCTGTATTTTTTTTCCATTTAGAATATATAAAATGTATTTCTTACAGGTTGATTCTTTGACCATGTTGAACTATTATTAAAGTTCACTTTCCTGAGAGATTGTTTATAAGTCATTACAGTACTTGAAAGGTTTGAGGAAAGTTTCATGAGTAATCACAATTTGTAAGATAATACTATATTTTCACAAAAATTGGATTTTGTTAAAAATATACTTTGAGATTTTAAGAAATGTAAACATTTCCCTTTATATCTAAAGATTAATTGATAAACTAGTGTAAAGTATTACTTTAATGAGGAAGTTTAAACACAGATTTATAGAATAAGCATGTGGAAAGGCACAAATTAAACTTCCAAAGGAAATGAACATTTAGTACTCTTAATCAAACTTCTTATTACAAAACAGGTCCCCTGAGGGAAAGAAAATTATATTCTAATATTGCTTAATTTCTTTTTCAAAAAAAAGAAAGAAAAAAACTCTAATCCTAATTAGTTAGAACAATAAGAGTGGAAAAAGAGAATCTGTCCACTATATAGGATGAAAGAGGATTAAGGTTTGTATTTCTAGCAGGTATTATCTACTACACATTGAAGACAGTTGAAAAGTACAATATATCATCATAATCTTCACTGTCAGTGGTATTTCTGATTTATTTCAAATCCCCTTCTGCTTTACTAGTAAACTGAATAACATGAACCTTGGCAAATATACTTAAAATACCATAGTTAAGAAACATCATAAAATGAAAAACCTATAAACATTAACAATATTTTAATAATAGTACAGACTCACTAATACTTTATCATATGGTATTATTATAGCAAATACAAGTGATAAAACATACTCACTTTGAAAAAACCAAAAATTTGAATTTATTGACTTTTTGGTATTTATAAGGAAATGAAACATGAAATCCTTGTAAGTATTGCACTAAACAAGATACTAAACATTTAGACAACTTATGGAACCAATGAAAAATAATTAATAAGAGTAGTTGTATAACCTAAAAGATTCATTAAAAAGAAAAAAAAAACTCTCGCAGGATGGAAAAATGTCAAATCATTTGGAAAAAAAAAATTTTCTTGTTGACGTCCTGATCTTTAGCTTCCTGATCTTAAGACAGCTTAAATCAACCTCTCGATGTGTCAGGCTATCAGTCTACTGTGTGCTGACAAAAAAGACCACAGTGTCTATGCTAAGCTAAGTTGTATTTCTCCAATATTGTAGTAAATATCAGTAAAACTCATGGGCCTTGGAGTTACCTAGTCCAAGCCCATCATTTTACAGATGTGCAGCTGAAGTCCAGAGAAGTCAAATGTTATGCCCAAGGTCACACAGGTAGCAAATTGCAAAGACAGGATTCATATTCAGGTTCTCTTTCCTATCTATGTACACTGTATCCCAGAGGTAGACTTGTACCTCAGGGCACCTAGTACTGTGAGATTCATTTAAGTCCCTCTGCCTCTTATGCTAAAGAATGTTTTTTACAAAGTGAACTGAAAATGTCTTTAAATAAAGCTTTCTTGAAGTTTTCAAAGTAAAAATGAAAAGTTCATTATGTGAAAGTTACAAATGACTCCCCCATTTTGACATGTTTTGTACTATTACACAGTATTTGAATTATCCATATCATTTCAGTTTAGTACATAAAGAAAACCACAAACATCCAAGTATGCATGTGTATGTACATACTTATTACACAGACACACCCTCTGTGTGTGTGTGTGTATGTGTGTATGTGTTCACGTCAGACTTGATTTTTTCCATAGCTGCTTCTCAGCTCTAAGAGATTACCAAATGATGATTTTGTGTTTAGTAACAGTTGTTTGGTAGGGACGGTGTTCCTCATTACATATGTCTCCATTTATAAAATTCATAAGACAGTTTCCTGAACAATACAACTTTTAGGAGGTAATGTTGGAATCAGGTGATCTCAATAATACTTGGCTCTCATCAGGGAAATAAGCTAACTTTATTTTTTTTAATCAGTAAAAGGAGTTTTTTATTCTATAAAACAAATACATGGAGAATTACATTCAATAGTGCAATATCAATAAAATGAAAGCTGCTTTTCTTAGCCAAAACAGTTTTTAAAAAAGTAAAAACATTTTAAAGTCATTATAAAACTTCACAAATTTTTATTAAAAATTAGCTTAAAAATTTTTGCCGTGTTGCTGGGCATACCATTGCTGTCTCTGTTTGCGGTTTTCTAACTCTGTGAGAAGAGCTTCTCTATATGCTTCATACAATTTAACAATACGTTCCAGTTCTTTCATGAAGAGCAGCTTTAGCATTCCCTGGTATGTGTCGAGGTCAGCAAGCTGGAAGAGTTCCCATTTCAGAATATGGTCATATCTGTTTTAAAAACATAGACTGCAATCAACATATATCCGTTAAATTATGAAGACAGATTTTTTAATAACATGAATTATTCCATTTTTTCAACAGAAATAAATTTACACACAGGAATTACTAGATTAGAAACACTGGTCACATCAATCACAAAGTTAAGTTGTTCTTAAGGAAGGATAGTAACTACACTTAGTACTACTTCACTTTGACTTAGATAGGGACACATGTCTTTAGTTTTCATTAGGAAATGGTCTAATATTTACATATATCAGAAAAGCAGTGAGCTGAACCCAGGAAAACCTGGGTTCAATCCTGCCTCTGACACTCACTGGTTATGGACACCTAGGCACTTACTAATGTCTGTGCTCCAATGGTAGAGGAAGAGAGTTAATTCAGGAGGAAAGGAACCATTTGATGGACGTTAATACATATTAAGTACCTACAATGTACCAGGCAAACGTCCTAACCATACACAAAAGCAAAACATTCTGTTCCTTCAAGTAAATTATTAAGCTAATTTTATTGCCCCATTAAGGACAAAAGTATTTACTAAGCAGCTACTTCATATATGGCTCTGTACTAAATACTGGGTATACAAAGACAAAAATGAAACAATCCCTACACCTGAGTTTACATCCCAACAAGGGAAACAATATATTCATATGTATTTACGTAAAGAACATGCATGAAGATATATACAAAACTCAAAAAAAGCAGAGATATTTTCTTAAAGATAGAAAAATAAGGTATAAAAAATTATACAATAAGTTAGTGAAAGGATAACTTACACAAATTAGTTGACAGTTTCACAGTTGACATAAGGTTAGCACAACAGTTTTAAAAGTTAATCACTACTAAGAAGAAAAAGTAATAAAAAAATAACTTTAAAGATCTATCCATTTATTTACACAGTAATTCAGTTCATACTCACAGCAAGCCTGTAAGGTTAAAAGATGATGAAATACAATGAAATGGCCTAAAAATACTTTAAGAAGAGCACAATATTAGGCAGAGATCAGTGCAGGAATGTCTCAAAAATCCAAATGCAAGAACCAGCAAAGCTTCAAAGAAGCTGAGGAGATGAGCTCTACGGCAGGAGAAAAGGAACTGTGAAGTTCAGTGAGGGAGGTGGTCCCAGTTACATCCACAGAGTCACCTCATAGTAAGGGGAAGAAAGGAGCTGGACAACAGTAGAAAAAAGGTCCTAAGCAACATCTGGGTAACCTCTGCACAACTTAGGATCCAGGCAGCCTCGTCCTAAACTGCAAGAGGAAAACAAAGCCAAACAATCACCTCTGAAGGAGCAACCTAGATTTAGCCACCACACTCAGGAACAAACAGGGCCTGCCAACCCCCTGAGAACACAGGAACTCGACCCAAGCAAAGGCCACCCAACGTAGATATTAGGCTGATGAGATGAGTAAACTCACCAAATACTCTAAAGAAACACCTGAAAGATACCTCAGAGGTTCCCTCCAAGAAGAGAGTAAGTAACCCCCCAAGTCCAAGTACAGCCTTAGAGGGAAAAAAATTTCCTAGACACAAGAATTACAAGATATTTAGAAGAAATGAAGTGATGCACAACCACTGTAAAGATCAAACAAGACCTGGCAGCAACTATAAGGAAGAGATGAGCTTGAAATATTATATTCTAAAAGGCAAATAACAAAGTCTTACAGCTAAGAATAATTCATTGAACCAGACCTAATCTGATCCAATAAGGAACAAGAATAGACTTCTGCTGAAATAGAATACTTCCAAGTATTCCTAATGAAAACAAAAGTAAACCCATCTGAAGGGACGGAATATTTGGGGATGAGCAGTTGTTAATGCCAACAGCGGGACAAGAACCAAACATCTCCTTACAACTACAGAAATGTATTTAAAAGTCAAAGAGAAAGTCAAATACGACAGAGGGTTTAAGATTGGTTTTGTTGCTTTTATGGTCAAAGGAGAAGACAGAAATGGGAAGGAAAAGGGTTTATACTGGGATAGGAAAGATGTAATAGAGGTACATAAAATGAAGAGTACTTAAATATAAAGTGTGAGAGGAGAAAGGGTATGCCATGAATTTCACTTTCATCTGAACCTGAAAAGGAAGACAAAACAAATTTACATCCTACTCCTACACACACACACACAAGATCATGGCATAGAAATACAATGAATGAGAGGAGGGGTGCAAAGAAACAGAAATAGCTCATTTCATTTATAAAATAAAATTTCTCTCTAATCATCTTTTTCATATTTGTAAAGAGGAGGTGAGAACAAAGATTGAAAAAATTAGAAGACAGGATGGAAGGGAATACACAATTACTATAATACTAATCATACTTAAAGTGGAATAATCTCACCCATAAAATTGAAGAGAAGAGCAGAATTCATTGGAAAACACAATCAAACCATATGTTGACACAGGAAACACAAAAACTCACATGGATGCATAAGAGGCTGTAGCAAAGTTGATTTCATAAGAAGCTCCAGTAAATTCAGACAGAAAAAAGAGATAAGCAAGGAACAGATAGCAAAATCAAGAGCAATACTTGCTAATCACCCCATAGTAAATTATCTAAATAAGAGAAGAAAATCAAAAAATTGTAAAAGTTAATCAAATTGCAGGGAGTAAAACTATAACAATAGGAGACCTCAAAGAAACTCCTTCAGACAATCAAATCAAATAAAATTAACAATCAAATGCAATTAAATTTTATTCAATAAGTAGCCTTTGAAGAAAATGACAAAATAATTATAGACTAAACAACATAATTCTAAAAAATGGGTAGGTCAAGAAACAAATTAGAGAGACAACAGGAAATGTCATCAAAGAAAATGACAATAATGAGAAAGCATACCAAAATTTATGAGTATATCAGATCTTCTGAAAAAAAAAATTAACACCACAACAAAACAAAGAAAGAACAAATCAGTACACTGGGCATAAATTTTAAAAAACTGTACAAATAAAAAAACCCTGAACTAAACACCAAAGTAGAAATTCTGAAATTTATAGAGGACATTAATAAAATTTTTTAAAATGGAATTCTTAAGATAGCACTAATTTAAAAGGGACTAATAAAATAATTTACATGATTTAAGAAGGAAGGAAAACAAAACTTTTAATATAAAAATGAGAGGGAAAGGGGATTTTATAAAAATTAAAAAGGAAAGAAAGGAAATTATCAGAAATCCTTTTACCCAATTATATGCCAACAAAATTGAAAATTTAGAGGATATGGACAAATATTTATGAAAATATAAGATATAAAGATTAACAAAAGAAGAAATATACTATGGAAACATTGTAATACTGAAAAAAATAATAAACTGAACAAGCCATAGAGGAATTCCTTCAAGAGTGAAAAACACTTCAGGACCATATAGACTTACATGTGAATTCTATATCAGATTCAATGAACAATTAATCCCAATATTATAAAAACTGTTTACAATAATAAATAGATAGTAAAACTATGGTTGTGATACTTGACTCAGGGAAAAACAAAGCCAAAAAATTAAGGTATAAATCAATATACAAAATGGACACATAAGAAATTAAACAAAATACTAGCAAAATGGCTAAAACAACTTATTACATTATCTGATCAAAATGAGGCGGGATTAATATCGGGAATATTAGGCTATTTCGACTTAAGAATATAACTATAACACAGTAAGTATGTCAACAATAAAGATGAAATATAGTTATATCAATAAATGATATAAAATCAAAACATGTTTTTGAAAATATGTAACACCCACTGCTATTTAAAAATAAAACTATGAGGTTTAGGAATAAACAGACTTTTCCTCAATATAGCAAAGAATATCTTATTAAAACCAGGAATGAACATTATACGTAATGGAGAAAAGATAGAGGTGCTTCCAACAAAACCAGGGATAAAGGAAAGAAACCCATTATTGCCACTACAATTTAACATATTTAAATTTAAATTCTAAACTAGAAACATAAGTTTCTAGTTAGAAAGTCTAACTAGATCAATAAGACAAGAGAAATAGGGAGGAAAGCATAAGGAAGGAGCAAAACTATTGCTTTTTAAAGATATGAGTTAGAAAACCCTAAAGAGTTAACTAAATATTAGTTTAAAACAATTAATAACCAGTAAAGTTGAAGGATTTACTATGAATCCACATAAATAACCATCTTTCTTGTATAAAACCCATAAAATCTAGAAGACAGACAAGAAAAAAAAATTGTAGTTAAAGTAACTATAAAAGGTACAAAATATTGGGGACTTTATCTACCCAGACACACTCAGGAACTATACAAATTCAACTATAAAATATTCATTATAAAAGTATAGACAGATCCAAATAACTGGAGAAAACTAAACAGGTTGAGACAACAGAATAAAAAATGACAATGTAACATAAAAAATTTTTCCTTATTCAATGATATGCCAGTCGAACTACCAAAGGATTATTATTATTCATAATAATGAAATTCATTATGAAGGAAATTAATAGAGAAGGGGAAAATACTTTTTAAAAATGTACAGAAGATGAAAATGACTAATCAAAAATAGAAGTTAAATGCAATAAAAAGTGAGATTTTTGCTTAACTATTTAACAGAGAAAAAAGGGAAGAATACTTCGAAAAAACTAGTAAAATAGTAACAAGAAGAAGGGAAAAAAGAAAAAGGAATTTGGAATTTGAATATTACTCCAAAACTAAGGAAAGGGGTGACAAACAGGGAGACAGTAAGCTGAAAGAGGGCGGGGTTTAAGGATTAAGGGAAGAAAGCCTGTGGGAATAAGGATAACTTAACAAAAATATCTGAAAAGACAAAGTATCGTGTTTGCAGAGGAAGAGAAACAACAATGAAAAATCAGAATTCAGAGAAAAAAATTAGAGACAAATGGAGGAAACCATAAACCTAACTCTTTCAATTTCAAAAGCAAATGAATTAAACAAGCCAATAAAAAGCATGACAAACAGGATAAGCAAATAGAATTCCACAATTAGTTACTTAAAAGAAACATACCTAAAAAACAAATACATGGATAAAAATGATGGTTTGGAACAAAATATATTATACATCAGGGAACCAAAAAAGAAAGAACAGTAAAAAGAAAAATTCATAATGTACAACCATATAAACAAGGAAATTATATTATACTAAAAAGAACCATAGACAGCTAGATGGGTGGAGCGCATAAAACACAGAAGACCTAAGTTCAAATCCAGCCTCAGACACTAATCATATGACTCTTAACAAGTCACTTAATTTTGTTTGCCTCAGTTTCTTCATCTTACAAATGAGCTGGAGAAATGTAACGTTAATGGAATGGGAAGATGTTTCCCATCTATTAACAGACCTATGTGACCTGCTGTAAGCTCCACCCAGTTTACTGCTATGATGGATCCTGAGTCACATGGGAGCATTTCCATAAATTCATCAGGACAAGGAAGTTCTCCCTCGTGCCCCTCCCACAGCCAATTAAAGACCACTCCTAACTTCACACCTATGGGGAGTTAAGAGGTCCACAAATTTTACATACTTTTTTGGACTTTTTCAACATAATAATCAGTTGTGTTATTTTTTTTTGCCTTGATAGTTTGATTGGTATAGCATTCAAAGTGTAAATTTATTTTGGTAGTATTGTCATTTTTATTATTGGCAAAGCTTAGCCATGAGCACTAAGTATTGCTCTAGTTATTTAAGCTGTTTGTTTTGTTTTTTTTATTTAAGGAACACTTTGTAATTGAGTCTGTACAAGTCTTGGGTGTGCTTTACTAAATTATTCTCCAGATACTTTATACATTTTGTAATTATTTGGAATGGGATTTCCCTTTCTACTTTTGCTTCTTGAAATTTGTTATTATGTAGAAATGCAGTTGACTTCTGAGGATATATATAAAATAATATTTCATATTGCTGAAACTATATATTATCTCAATATTTTTGCCAGTCCACTAGGAATTTCCAAACATTCCATCATATTATTAGCAATTATTTTATCTCCTTTTTACCTATCTTTATGCCTTTAATTTATTTATCCAAGTGAGTGTATGTGTATATATACATGTATGTATGTATGTATATAGTGTATATACATACATATATATAGTGTATATAGTGTATATACATATAGTGTATATAGTGTATATACATACATATATATACATATATTTTATATGTATGTATGTATATAATGTATATACATACATATAAAATATATGTATATTCCCTCTTTGTGCCAATTTAGATGAGAGTGAGACTCAAGCACTGTTTACCCTTTCACCATTTTTCCCTCCACTGTAAAACCTTTCTTGTGTGCCTCTTTTATGTGACATAACTTTCCCCATTCTTCTCCCTTCCACCTTTTGCCCAGGCGTTGCTTCTTTCTCATCTATCCTTTTTTTTATAACATCCCAACATAATTAACTCACTCCCAAGTCCTCAATGTAATATCCTTCTAATTGTCCTAAAAATGTTAAAGTTCTTAGAAGTTATAGGTATCATCTTTCCATACAGGAATGTAAAGAGTTCAACCTCATTGAAAGCCTTAGGATTTTTCTTTCATGTTTTATCTTTTTATGCTTCTCTTCAGTCTTATATTTGAAAATAAAATTTTCTATTCAGCTCTGGTCTTTTCATTAGGATTGCTTTAAGGTTTTTTATTTCATTTAAATATACACTTTTTTCCTTTGAGGTATTACACTTGCTTTTGCTGGGTAGGCTATATCTGATTGTAATCCAAGCTCTTCTGCCTTCCAGATATCATATTCTAAGCCCTCTGCCCCTTTAACATGGAAGCTGCTAAATCTTGTGTTATTCTGACTGTGATGCCATGATATTTGAATGGTTTTTCTCTGGTTACTTGAAGTATTTTGTCTTTGACCTGGGAGCTCTGGAACTTGGCTATAATATTTCTGAGAGTTCTCATTTAGGGATCACTTTCTGGTGGTGACTGGTGGATTCTTCGAATTTTTGTCCTCTGGTTGTAGGACTTTGGAAGAGTTTTCATTTATAATTTCTTAAAATACGATGTCTAGGTTCATTCCTAGATCATGGTTGTGATTCTTAAATTATCTCTCCTCAATCTATTTTCCAGGTCAGGTGTTTTTTCTGATGAGATATTTCACATTTTCTTCTATTTTTTTCATGTTTTTACTTTGTTTTTTGATGTCTCATGGAGTAATCACTAGCTTCCAGTTGCTCATTTCTAATTTTTAAGGAATGATTTTCTTCAGTGAGTTTTTGTACCTTTTTTCCATTTGGAAAATTCCACTTTTTAAGGAATTATTCTCATCAGAAGTTTTGTACTCTTTTCCCCCAATTCAGTTTTTCTAAAGTGTTATTTTCTTCAATAGCATGCTTATCTAATTTTGAAAATCATTTTTTAACTTTTCTAGTTATTCTTGTTGGTACTTTATAAAAATCACATTTTTGAGTCTTTGCTTGTAGCTCTTTTGACATCATTGTTCTGAATTTGTGTCTTGATATTCCCTGTCACAAGAGCAGTTTTTTATGGTCAGGCTCTTTTCTTGCTGATTACCCATTTTTCCAATCCATTTCTTGACTTTGAACTTTATGTCAAAGTTGGGCTCTGTGCCCAGTGTAGGGCACTGTCCAAAGCTTCAGGCTTTTTCTACACTACTGTCTTCACAGCTATATGCTGGGATTTGGAAGTTGTCAGTGTATCCAAGGTGGCATGATGTGGGGAAAGGTGTGGTCACACTTTGTTGTACTCTTGTAACTTGTACTCTTGTTGTACAACTCTTGTTGAACGACCAGGAAGGGCCCTGATTCTTTGGGATTACAATCCATACTGCTCCTCAGGGCCCCAATCCCTTGTGCTGAAAGTTCTCTTCTTTGACCTTGAACTAAGCTGCAGAAGTGGGTATAGGCTGCCAGCACTGGGTCCTACATCTAGTGCTAGCACAGAGGTCTCCTGTAATCTCTTTCTGACCAGCTGCTATGTCCCCTTGTCATCTCTGGCTTGAGAGTTCCTTAAGTTATTGGTGCTTCTTTTGCCACACCTAATCCCACCACTGATGCATCCATGTGGCCTTTGGGCCAGTCTCCATTTTTGTGTCACAGAACTCTTTCTGACTTCCTAAGCAGTCTTGGGCTGGAAGAATGTCTCATCCTGAATTTCTGTTGGTTCTGATATTCCAGAATTGAATTTGAGGTTTTATTTTAAAGTTGTTTGGCAGGGAATGTTGGGAGAGCTCAGCTGATTGCTTCCTCTACTACACCACTCTACTACTGAGCCCTCAAAAGTGTTGTATTCAATATTATTAATACTTCCCTATATCTATGAGTCAACTCTACCCCCTATGATTTCAGTTCTTTTGCAATGTTTACCCTATATCACTCCCCACAAATTCTACATTACTCTATGTTCCACTTTCTCGGTTTGCAGGGAAAATTTGTAAATGAAAGTGATTACTTACCCCTCCCATGCCCAAGAAATCTGTTATCTCCTTGTCTTAATTCTAGGAGAAAATGGGGATTTTAGTCAAATATTCACTTTCTAGTGAAATCCTATTTCAATGCCTCATTGCAGTGCGGAGGTGACCCTAGGTACTTGGGGACTATTCTAAGTAAGCTAGAAAGGCTTTGAGTATGAGCTTTGAGATGGATCATCTTGGCTAATTGCAGAGAATTATCACCAAAAGATTAGCTACTATTAGATATGTAAATAAGACACTGTAAATTTCCCTTACTGTAGGGAGAAGCTACACTGCTGAAACAAAGTGATTAAAATATTAAAATATCCACTAGTTCAGAATAACAATTTATACCAGGTAAACCATGAAGAATGTTGATCTCATTAATATATTCCTTTCATATCATTTGATGTATTTATAGACATAGATATGTGTGTATTATGTGAGTGTGTGTATATATGTATATATAAAATATGTATCATAGATATGACGTAGATACCACATACGGATACGCACACACACGCACACAAACACAGACCTATAGACCTATAGGGAAAAAAGGGAAGAGTGACTGGTAAATTTTATGTTTACTCAAAATGTTAAATGATCAAAACTAGTTTATTAAATCAAATTTGTGAATTAAGAATTTTATGCTCTGGACTGTGGATTCTATGATGAATGAAAATAGACCTCAGTAGCAGAAATGAACTCAAGGGTAAGAGTAGATATTAGGAACATCTGGTCAAGATGACTGACTAAACAAAAGGTGGATCATTCAGCTAACCCATCTATTCCACCAAAACTTTGAATTTGGCACAAAATTGCATACTGACTCCCTCAAAAAAGATCCAATGAGAAACTACAGTGACATCTTCCATACTAGAACTGCACAAGAGTTAGCCAGAAGCTAAGGTAAATAGGAAAAAGGGCTGTCAAAAAAGCAGAGTAGTCCATGAGTGATCATTGATGCTCCAAAGTCACTTTGAGAGAGTACAGTTCTCTTGTTTAAGAGGCAAGAAGACCAGAGGGATGCTCCAAGAAACTCCCAAGAAGATCAACAAGCCCCAGGATAGGAAAAAGTCAGAAAGCTTCCTGGCTCAGATTTGGAAAACCTGGGGAGCTGAAGCATACATCAGACCAGGACAATTCAGACTCAGGGCTCTAAGTTTCCTAATATTCATTCTCTTCTGAGATGCCAGCTGGTCCTCTGAAGAACTAGTGCGCTAAACGTCAAAACTCTGATGTTTGGGTTTAGGAACAAGGGGAGGGCATCAATCCTGGGAGACAGGAACTCAGGTGATCCAAGGAGACCAAACAGGTACAAAATCCTAACTCAAAAATGAAAGCTAGGGAGATGAGTAAATAAAAGAAAATATCAGCCAATATAAAAAAATTACTATAAGTCTAGAGATCTTCCAACAGAAGGCATAAGTAACTAAATAATAACTGCAAGTAGAGACTGAAGCTTAAAAAATATTTTCCACAAGGACTACACAAATAACCACAAGAAATGAAGAGATAAAAAATAAAATTAAAGCTCTGGAAGAAAGAATTTGTAGAAAAATACCTTAGAAGAAAAAGTGCTAAACTTCAGCCAGGTAATGAACTCCCTAAAACTAGCACACAAAATAGAAATTAAGAAGTCCATAAGTCAACAAGAAATATTAAAGCAGGAAGATTTCATGATCACATGACCCAACAAGTTAAATTTAAACATTTTTTCTGATCCTCTCCAAAAGAGAAATAATGCACCAAAGAGAAGCACTTTCTGCTATTCTCATCACCTAGGACAACAACAGGAATCCAAAAGGACAAAAAAAAAAATCTCCATAAATTAACACTTTTCTCACTCACTGAGCCCTCTCTCTCTTTCACCACCCATCAGGCTACCAGCAGCAAGGATGCAATAGCCAACTGGACCTACTAGCTTAAAACAAAATGCAACTCCACATCTCGGTTCCCCCACCTTGCTCTTTCTAGTTCCATGGGGATCAATGCTTCAAATTGCAGAAATTTCTGAGGCCTCATCAAACACTGTCACAGCATTTTGTGCCACAAAAGACCTCTCAAGGAAAATGGGTGTACAGAGGGAAAGGGATTTGATACCTTGACCTCCCTTCCCCCACCCCACTTATTCCTAGAGCCTAAGAGAACTAAATGCCAAATGATAGGAATCTGTACCAGGCTGCAATAGCACCATTGTGGCAGTAGATGAAACAGGACTCTAGAGGGGAGGGGATAGGGATGTTATGGCAAACCACTAAGGTTCAGGGAAAAAGTCCAGCATTCAGCTAGGCCCTGTTCTGACCCTGAAAAGTTACATGGGGCAGAAAATGAATTTACCAGTGTGGGAGGAGGCAGAGAGACACTTTGAGATCCAACACCTCAAGAAATAACCATCAGAGGAGAAATAGAAAGTGAGCAAAAGGGGAAAAATAAGAAAGAAAAAAAACTATCAAAGATCTCAAGGAAAAAGAAAACTCAAAGACCTAAAGCATAAGCAGACAAAATAAAAGGGAAAACAGTAACAGCAAAAGGAAATAAGGCTTCCAGATCTAGTAAACAAGTTTGGGCATCTATGCATAAATACTGAAAAACAAAGGAAAGCAGTTCAACACTTAATGAAACAAAGGTCCCTGTGAATTTTGACAACAAGGAACCACAATACGCTATTCTTGAGTGGTTTAAAAGAATATGAGAATTCTGAGAGCAGAATTTATGGCCTACACAGCAGAACTAACTGGCAGAATGGGAATAATACAAGAAAACTACCCAGAACTCCTAAACACAGAAAATGAAATGTCAATGGAAGAAACTGCAAGATGGGGGGGGGGGGGGTGGGGGGGAAGCTATAAAATCCAATTAACATAGTGGTTAAAATGTTAAATTCCTAAGAAAAAAAAATTTTTGCAAGCAATCAGGGGAACAACTTTTAAATACAAGGGGAATAAAAATTCGAATGCCACAAGATTATTCAGGATACACCAGAAAGCACAAGAGATAATATAATGTTGAGGAGGGTAACAGAGCTCAGGATGAAGGGTGATTTGCCCCACAATTCCAAGCTTAACTATACATGATAAAAGATGGACATTCAATAATAAAGAGATATGGGGGGGAATCAAATGTGAAGAGATAATTAGCTTCTGGAAAACCTCTGCTGGAGAGATTCAGCGATGCAGCAGCCAAGGATAGCAATAACATCAGAGTAAAAGACAAGTAATGGACTTCTTTCCAAAAGGACACAGAGACAAAGGTGAAGGAGGAAGTCAGATTGAGGTGATCGTGGAGAGATGGACCAAGGGCATTAGGTACAGAACCTTGGGGCACCCTACCAACCAATGTTTATGGGGCTAAATTATAAAACACAAGGACTAAGGAGGAGGAAGAGGGAAAAGACAGGTGTGGTGTGTCCTGGTGAGGCTGAGGGCTAACAATCAGGAAAAGGTAACTCCAAGAGTCTCTCAGAAGAGTTGGCAGGGGAGCGGGTCAAGAGGAAAGAAAGAATTTAAAAGGAGGAGAAAAGAAGGCTTTCTTTTGGTGGTGGGATACAGTTCCACTGACGAATGCTTCTCTGGGTGAAGAGGGATGTTCCATGAAGAGAGATGGGGACCTTGTGGCTAGGCAGAGACTTGGTATGTGAAAAAACCATCCTGCCAAGGAAGTAGGTCCTGGAGCCTGAGGGAGGAGAAGCTCATGGACTCAGAGAGGAGGCTTTGAGGTAAATGGAAAGGAGATTAAAAGGGGGAGGGTATGCAAAGGTCAGTGGTGAGCTGTATAATAACAAGTGTAAGGGGGTGGGGAAGTGGTGGTCTACCATGGGGCAGTATCCTCTCTGTTTTCTGCAGGAACTGACACTTCTCTTTGAGTGAGGCAAAACAGAAAATGGGAATGTAGATGACAAGCTCTACAAGGCAGTGGAAGAAACTGCTTAGAAGGAAGAGCCTAGAATGGACAAATTGGATGTTTTGATTCCATAAGGAATACAGAGAATAGAGAGCAACTAAGTAAGAACAAGAATCATGAACCAGAGAACAAGGGTCTAGAGCACAAAGAGAAGATGGAGAGTGAAGAGCATAAGGAAGAGGAAACCTCTCTGCAAAGGACTGCAAAAAAATGATATTTAAAAAACTAAGGAATAGGACTAGGGAGAGAAAAGAGGAATCTGCTTGTTTAAGTGAGAGGAAAAAAGAGGGATATAATAAGTAACCAAATAAAATCAAAGAAAAAGGAACTAATAAGAAAACTCCAAAGGGAAAGGGTTATAAACAAGGGGATGAGGAGGGGAGTGAGAGAAATAGTAGGAACCAAAACACTTTAAAAAAGATTAAAATAAAATAACTGAAGGTATATCGTGTTTTTATGTTTCATCAGAAGAGAAGAAAAAATAAGAACTTGGAAAAATAGTCAATACTAGAGACTAATGGAAGAAAATAAAAACCTAACATTCGTAACCTTAAATGTGAATCAGCTAAACAATCTAATAAAATGAAAAAGAGTAACAGACTGGATAAGAAAACAAAACCGTGCAATATGAACCTTAAAAGAAACACATTTTTAAAAAGAAAAATATATAGAAAATAAAATTGAGGGGATGGGAAAAGTTTACAATGTATCAAATTTTTAGAAGTAGGAGTTAAAATCTTGCTATCTGACAAAGAAAAAACAAATATTAAAAAGTACAAACAAGGAAATTACATGTGCTAAAAGAAAACAAGAAACAGTAAATCAATATGAATAATAAACTTACAAGTTCCAAAAGACTTAACATCAAAATTCATGAAGGAAATATTAAATGAGAAGATACAGAAAGTAATACAATAGTAAAAGAAGACTTCAATGTCCCCATCTAAGTTCTGGAAAAGTCTAATTTAACAGAAAGATAAAAAACCGAAAAAATTATTGGAGAAACAAGAACCAAAAGATTCACGTCATCTTCTAAATGGGACTGCAAAAAAATCTATGTATTTCTCAGTTTTTTTTAGAAAAACTAACCATGTATATCTATCTATCTAATCTATCTATACACACTCATACATATATATATATTTAAAACAAATACAAAAAGTCAGAAATAATAAATATATCCTTTACAGACCATACTGTCAAAAAAAAGGCATTCATTCAGGGACCACAAAAACAGATAAACCTATATAGATATTTAACAATAAAAAAATAAATAATGGTTAAGTCAAGGAACAAATCACAGAACAAATAATAATTATATGGGGAAAATGATAATAATGAAACAACATGGCAAAATTTCTGGGATCCAGCTAAAATAGTACTCAAGGGAAAAATCATATCCCTAAAAACATACATCAACAGAAAATTTTTTTTAAAGGATCAATGAACTGAATATGTATTTAAAAACTTAGAAAACTTAAACAGATCTAAAAGAAGAAATAAAAACTAGGGCTGAAATAAACTGGAAACCTAAAAAACCTGAAGAAATGATAAATAAAAGACTAATAAAACTGATTACCTTTAGCTAAGCAGATTAAAAAGATAGAAAATCAAATCAATAAATTAAGATAAGGGTAAAATGAGGAAGGTAAAATCCCCACAAAACGAGGAAAAATAAAAAGAATAAACAGAACACATTATACACAGCTCTTTGTAGCTAAACACCCAGGAAAAGTCATCTACAATTAGGTGCCTCCACTTTCTGCCCTTTCACTCTCTTCTTAACTCCTTACAATCCAGCTTCTACCTCATAATTCCACCTAAAATGCTCTCTCAAAGGTGACAATGATCTCTTTACTGCCCAATCCAAAGGCCTTTTATCAATTGTCATTTTTTTCCATATTTCTGCAGTATTTGACATTTCTGATTACCCTTGCTTCATTCATACCCTCTCCTCTCTAGGTTTTCAGGGCACAGCTCTTGCCTGGTTTTCTTCTTATATATTTGATTGTTCCTTCTCATTCTCCTTTGCTGGATCCTCATCCAGATCATGCCCTCTAACCACAGGTATCCCTCAAGGTTCTCTCCTGGGCCTCTATAGTTCCTCATTTAGTGGTCTCATCAGCTCCCATAGTTTTAATGATCGTCTTTATGATCATGAATTTCAAATTTACCTATCTTGCCCTACCCTCTCTACTGACCTCGAATCTTGCACCTCCAACTGCCTTTTAGACATTTCAATCTAGTCCTTAAACTTAAGTCCAAAACCAAACTCATTTATTTTTCACCCATACCTTCTCCCTCTCCTACTCTCCCACTACATTTGTACTATCTCAGACTCATAATCTAAGAGGCATTATTGACGCCTCACCATCTTTCATCTTTCACATCCAATCAGTTGCTAATGCCTATCAATTTTATCTTTGCAATATCTCTCAAATATGCCCCCTTTCCTTCTCTGACATTGCCATCGATTTGGTGCAAGCCCAAATTACCTCACCCCTGGACTACTGCAATAGCCTGCCTGTTGGTCTGCCTGCAGTGTCCACACTCTAATCCATCCCCATTCAGCACACAAAATGATTTTCCTAAAGCACAGGTGAATCATCTCCCTACTAAATAAACTGAACTGGATCCATATGGCCTCAAGAATAACATAAAAAGACTTCTGCTTGGCTTTCAAAACCCTTCATAGTTCTAGCCCCCTTCTGTTTTTCTATTCTTCTTCTACCTTATTCCCTATTCTGTACTCTTTTACCCAGTGACACAACACTCTACCTCTCAGCTCCAGCCCGATTATCCCCAAGGCCCGAAATGCTCTCCCTCCTCATTTCAGCCTACTGCCATCCCTGGTTTAAATCCCATCTCCTACAGGAAGCTTTTTCCAAGTGTTATTAATTACAGTGCCTTCCTTCTCTCATTTATTTGCTATTTACCCCGTAATTAGCTTGTTTGCATATTGTTGTTGCTCATTGTCTGACTCTTTGTGACCTCATATGGGGTTTTCCTAACAAACATACTGGTGTGGTTTACTATTTCCTTCTCCAGTGAATTAAGGCAAACAGAATAAGTTATGTGACCTGACCTGGGTGTGTGAGGTCCCATTTGAACTCAGGTCTTCCTAACTCCAGGCTCAGGGCCCTGAACTATCCAGCAGCCTCTAAACTGGCACACTGTACGTGCTTAAGGAGTATTTATTGATAGAATGCACAGCTATATGCTAACAAAACTGAGAACACAAAAGAAAAAGAGAAATACTTTTAAAAATATAAACTACCCAAATTTTCAGCAGACCACAGAGAGATCTTCAATATCTCAATCTTAGAAAAAAATATAAATAGCTATAAAGGAAATGCCAAAGGAAAAAAAAACTTTGTTCTGATGGATTCATTGGAGAATTCCATCAAACTCTGAAGAGCATTTAGTACCCACGAGTCATTAATTATTTTTAAAAACTGAGGCAACACTCTATCTATGTTTATGAGGCAAATATAGTCCTGATACCTAAACTATGGAAGGATAAAACACAGAAAGAAAAGTATAGGTCAATATCATTAATGAATATCGATTCAAAAAATTTTTACATAAAATTTATCAAACAGACTAACAATTTATCCAAGGATTCATTCATTGTGACCAAATTGGATTTATACAAGGGATGCAAAAATGGTTCAACACCAGGAAAGCAATCAATGTAATCAATCATATTAAAAAACAAGTATCTAAAACCACATAATCATCTCAATACATGCAGAAAAACCTTTGACAAAGTATAATACACCCTAATGTGATAAAAATGCTACATAGGACTTCTTTTTTTTAATAACACAAAAAGCATCTATCTAAAAACAAAAGTAAGCATCATATGTAACAAGGATATGCTAGAATCTTTCCCAATACACTTTCTGAGGTTTATGTTCTATGTTATCTCTACTACAGATAGTAAAAATGACTCATCTTAGTGAGGGAGTAAGAACATTTCATGATCTTCACTGCAACTTCAAGATTCTCATTTTACCACCATGACTCCGTAACCTCACCTCATGAGTGATCATGAATGATGCTCATTCAATCCATATTTATCACTCAACCAAGATTCTGGTGCTGCCATCACTGACTTCAAGGATACTCTCCTTCCTTCATCCAGCAGTTTCTGCCTCACAGACACTCTCTTCTTCTCAAATCCTAACCTTCACACTAGCAGATTTCGATATAAAGATATAGACATAGGTAGATACTCAAACACTCTTACCTCTCAGCTCCTCAGTTTACTAATTTCCCAAGACCTACTCCCTACACTCTACCTTAGCTACACAGAGATACACTTGAACTTGCCATCACCTACAAATGTACCACTTTCATGTTCATAAACTCTGAGATTCCATTATCTAATCATAATCTGTGTCATCCCACTTTTCCATCTGCTTTGCAACCTATTCTTCATCAGTCTCCCCAGTTTCCAGTTCTTTCCTAGGTCATTCCCCTTACACTCGTTACAAACTCCTCCCTCCCCTATCTTGGCCCTCTAGAGAACCATTTTAACTCCACATTTGCTTCTTCTCTTGAATCCATCACCCACTTAACCTGTCACTAATCTTGCCCTGCTAATTTTCAGCCTTGGATTTACTTAGACCATCCATTGCCTTCACTTTTATTCACATTCAAACTGAATGAAGATGGAGAAAACCAAAGAAATATGTAGAACTGGGTCCATCACAAATTTGTGTTGCACAACCTCAACTGGGTCCTCACCACTGCAAGGCAATCTTTTTACACCTCTCTAATAGATTCACTATCCCATTCACCATAGTAGCTCTTCCAGACCTTTTCATTCCTGCTCAAAACCTGAATGGCTGGGGCTTAATTTTGGTAAGAAGGTTTCAGTGCCAAATGAGGACTCTGAGAAGCCACTAAAGAGCCACCTGGCTTTGAGAACTCAGATGTCATGCTTCCCTCTCTAGTAACTGGTCAGATGACTGTACCTGTCTGTTGAATTATGATCAGCCAGAGGAAGTCATGTCTGTTGATTACTTTGGGGTTCAGGGGTTCACTCCCCTGAATTAGGTGAATTATACATGCTTGTCTAAAAGACTGAAACGTGTGCTTGATTAAAGTGATTGTTAACCCCTCAAAAAAAAATAACCTGAATGGTTTCTCCTCCTGTCCCTCTGGAAACCATTTTCTGTAAGCTCTCTCTTTTCTCCTATTTCATCTCACATGATTCAGATGTTTTCCACTACTACCTCTTCCTTCAGCTTCTTCATACAAGGAGATGTGGCCCTTCTCCTTGGCAAAACAAACTTCTCTACAGGCACACTTACATCCCACCTTCTCCTATCAACTGCCTCCTCTATCATCCTCACTCTCTACTAATCTTTAATCTCCTTTTGCCTAAAGGCTGTTTCCCTTCTGCCTACAAATATGCATGTTTTTCCCATCCTTCAAAAAATCCTAACCTGACCCATCACCTCTCCAGTAGCTATTGTACTAATCCAGTCTACTGAGGTAAGTTAAGAGCTTGACTACCTAGTTGAGTAACTTTTCAGCGCTACGTCTAAGTAAACTTCTTACTCTTGAGAGAAATGACCTACAAGTGTCATTGAACAAGTGTTCATTCCAATAACGAACAAAAAAAAATGACTCCTGTGTGAAATAAGTCACCCACTGTATTCCTTCTCTTACACATCCACAAATTTCTATGGAGGGTATTTCCATCCTTCTAGTCTCTCAGGTTTGCAACTTGCGTGTCTTCCCTGACTCTACAGTCTCACTCACTTTAATTGCCAAATTTCTCCATTCACAAAGACAATACCCAAGTTTAGGCTTTCATCACCTCTCACCTGAAATACTCCAATTACCTTCTTATTGATTTCCCAGCTTCAGATCTCTTCCATCTCTAATCCATCCTTCTATATAAGTGACAAAATGATTTTTTTTTAAAGCCCAGGTCTTACTAGTTATAGTCAACTAGCTAATTTTTTTAACTTACCATTTTTTTATTTTTAACATTTTTTTTAATATTCTGAGTTCCAAATTTGCTCCCACTTTCCAGTCCCATCTCCACTCGTTGAGAAGACAAACAATCTATCAATTTTATATGTGACATCATGCAAAAAAATTTTCATACTAGCCATGTTGGAAAAAAGCAAGAAAAAGAGAAAGTGAACAAATTATACTTCAATTTACACTAGTGAACATTGGTTCTCTCTGGAGATAGATTTTTCATCATGAATGAGTCATCATTCCTTTGGAATTCTCTTGTATTACTGTATTGATCAGAGTAGCTATGTCTTTCACAACTGATCATCATTACAACATTGCTATTACTATGTATAATGCTTTCCTGGTTCTGCTCACTTCACTTTACAAAATCCCATGTAGGTCTTTCCAGGTTTTACCAAATCATGCCCTTTGTTATCACTTATAGCACAACAGTATTCCATAACAATTATATACCACAACTTGTTCAGCCATTCCCCAACTGATAGGCCTACCCTCAATTTCTAGTACTTTGCCACCACAAAAAGAGCTGCTGTAAATATTTTTGTACATATAGGTTCTTTTCCTTTTTTTCACTTTGGGATATAGATCTACAAGTTGTACTGGTGGATAAAAGAGAATGCACAGACTTACAGACCTTTGGACAGAGATGCAAATTGTTCTCCAAAATGGTTGGACCAATTCACAACCACAACAATTAGTGTACTTATTTTTCCACACTCCCTCCAGCACTTGTCCTTTCCTTTTCTGTCATGACAGTCCATCTGATAAGTATGAGATGGCACCTCAGAGTTGTTTTAATTTGCATTTCTGTAGTCAAGAGTGAGTGACTCAAGAGCACTTTGCCATGGCTATAGATAGCTTTGGTTTCTTCTGAAAACTGCCTGTTAATATCCTTTCACCAATTATCAATGGGGGAATGACTTGTATTCTTATAAATTTGACTCAGCTCCCTATATTGCTGAGAAATAAGGCCCATATCGGAGAAACTTGCTATAAATTTTCCCCCCAATTTCCCACTTTCCTTCCAATTTTGGTTGGATTACTTTTGCTTATACAAGAAGTTTTTTCATTTCAAGTAATCAAAATTATCTGTTATACTTCCCAGGATTCTCTGTCTCTCTTGTTTGGTCATAAACTCTTCCTTTATCCATAGATTTATTTGACATCATCTCCTCCCACTTCTCCTCCACTGTAAAAGCTCTTTCTTACCTCTTTTATGTGAGATGATTTGCTGCATCCTACTTCTTCCTTTCTCTTACTCCTAGTACATTCTACTCAACAATAAAGTTTATTTTTTTTATATTCTCTCTTCAAATTCAGCTCACCCTATGCCCTCTGTCTATGTGTGTGTATGTGTGTGTATATATATACACACATATGTATATATACATATATACACATACATACACTCATGTACATATACATACACATATAAAACATACATACATGCACATACATATATATGGGTATATACACACACACACACATTTCCTTTAACTACCCTAATACTGAGAAAGGTCTCATGAGTAACAATTAACATCTTTCCATGTAGGAATGTAAACAATTCAATTTTAATGAATTCCTTAAGGCTTCTCTTTCCTGGTTACCTTTTCATGCTAATCATGATTCTTGCATTTGAAAGTCAAATTTTCTATTCAACTCTGGTTTTTTCAATAAGAATACTTGGAAGTCCTCTATTTCATTAAAACTCCACTTTTTTCCCTGAATTATTACACTCAGTGTTGATGGGTAGGTGATTCTTGGTTTTATTCCTATCTCCTTTGACCTCTGGAATGCCATATTCCAAGCCCTTCAATCCCTTAGTGTAGAAGCTGCTATATCCTGTGTTATCCTGATTGTATTTCCATAATACATGAATTGTATCTTTCTGATTGCTTGTAGTATTTTCTCCTTGACCTGGGAACTCTGGAATTTGGATACAATATTCCTAAGAGTTTTCCTTTTGGGAAATTTCTATTTTACTCTCTGATTCTAGAATATAAGGGCAGTTTTCCTTAATAATTTCTTGGAAGATGATATCTAGGCTCTTTTTTGATCATGGTTTTCAGGTAGACCAATAACTTTTAGATTATCTCTCTGGGATCTGTTTTCCAGTTCTGTTTTTTTTCCAATGAGATATTTCACATTATCTTCTATTTTTTCATTCTTTTGCTTTTCTTTTATAATTTCTTGGTTTCTCATAAAGTCATTAGCTTCCATCTACTCCATTCTAATTTTTAAAGAACTATTTTCCTCAGTGAGTTTTTGAATCTCCTTTTCCATTTGGCCAATTCTGCTTTTTAAAGCCTTCTTTTCCTCATTTACTTTTTAGACCTCTTTTGCCATTTAGGTTGGTCTATTTTTAAAGGTGTTATTTTCTTCAGCATTTTTTGGGGTTTTCTTTAGCAAGCTGTTGATTCACTTTTCATGATTTTCTTGCATTGCTCTCATTTCTCTTCCCAATTTTTCTTCCACCTCTCTTACTTGATTTTCAAAATCCTTTCTGAGCTCTTCCGTGGCCTAAGACCACTGCATATTTTTTTTGGAGGCTTTGGTTGTAGAAGTCTTGATCTTGCTATCTTCCTCTTATTGTATGCTTTGCTCTTCCTCATCAGAAAGGATGGAAGAAAATACATTTTCACTAAGAAAGCAACCATACATAGTCTTACTTTTTTCCCCTTTTGGGGCATTTCCCCAGTCAGTTACTTGACTTTTGAGTTCTTTGTCAAGTGGAGGGTATATTACCCTAGGCTTCAGAGGTTTTGTGCAGCTGTTCTCTGAGACATCTCTAAGGACCTATAAGTTCTCAGTTTCACCAAGGTGGCACAATCAAGGGAGAGAAGTAAACTCCTCTCCTCGCCTGCACTCTGATCTGTGAGCAAGCAAAAACACTCTTTTCTGCCCTGGAACTGCAAGTAGGGTTTCCTCTCCACAGCTGCCATCAGCTCTGCCATGCCAGCCAGTGCTTCTCCTCATCCCAGGACCACCACCCAGGACTGATACCCAGATTAACTGCTTGATTCTCCCACTGTCTGTAGACCAGGAGCTCCAAAAGTACCTGCTGCCACTACCCTGGGGCTGGGGTTGGAGCCAGACTGTGCTCCCCTCTCACCCAGGTGAAAGAGTTTTCTTACTGACCTTTGAAGCTTTCTTTGGTGTTTGTGGATCGAGAAATCTAGAAACATGCAGCAGCTACCTATGATTCAGTGCCCTGAAGCCCGGTCTGTGCCCCACAGCCTATGCTGGGCTGCACTCTGTTCCAAGCCTGGTATGATGGACCCTTCCTATCAGCCTTTCAGGCTGAATTTGGCTGGAAATTTGTTTCACTCTGTCATTTTGTGGCTTCTGTTGCTGTAGAATTTGTTTAGAGTCATTTTTTATAGGTATTTTAAGGGCTATGGGGAGACAGCTAGAGCAGGTCCGTCCTTCTATTCCACTATCTTGACTCTACCCCCTGTTTGGTTTTTAAAACTCTTCACAAGCAGGCTTCAACCTATATTTCTGTTATCAGTATTTCTCACTGCCATTATTTCTTCTCAAAATGATCTCACATGTATTTTGTATATACATATCACACACACACACACCTTTCCAACTAGATTTTAAGTTCTCTGAAGGCAGAGGATGCTTAACTTTTGGTGATCTCTAGAATCCAGCATAATGCCTACCACATAATATATACTTAATAAATGTTCAATGTCAAACAGTCAAAGACTAGAATTGAATTAAGTATTAATTTATAAGTAAGTAAAAAAACAAGTACAGAGTAAAGTATCATGTCACTTAATCACTAAGATCAGTGCTTATTGTGTCTGGCTACACTAAACTGAGAATGTGCCAATGATTAAATCTCTATGCTTCATGATTTGATTCCTTTTAATTATAAATATAATTACTTGCATCACTGTGTACATGCACTATGCTATCTGATTTAATCTTATCAAAAGACAAAATTTTTATTTTCTGAAATGTAAAAGTACTTACTTCATAGGAGCCCGAGCATAAACCTGAAGCCAGTCAGGGATTTCTGCCGAATGGTATGGATTTGCAGGTACCAGAAGGGACTGGCTTCTTTCAGCTTGTTGAGGCTGATATGTTACAGGAGGAGGCTGATCATACCGGGGTACACTATAAAAAAGAGTTAACATTTATCTTTACATCGGCCTTAAATAAATTTTTACACTATAAAAAAGAGTTAACATTTATCTTTACATAGGCCTTAAATTTTTAAAGTTATAAAGAATAACTACATTAATTTTAACTATCTGTCAAGCCCTTTAAAAAGCTATTCAATGAGTTCCTAGTGTAAATTTTTTGAGCTTTCTTCACTAAGGGGATTTCTTCCTAAAATTGATCATAGAACCCCAATGTTCATAACAAAACAGACTGTTTTTAAGATTTTAAAATATTTTATTCTGGTAGATTTTTCAAACTGTAATAAAAGAAGAATAGAATAGGTGATCCTAAAGTCCTTTTCAGCACTAAAATTCTTCAGTTCTTATATATATTCCTACATATACAAACTTTTCTTAAATGACATATGGGAGAACTTTATATTAAACTGACAAACTGTAAAGGTCAAAGCCTTTGGTGGAAAAAATTTTACAAGTATTCTACTTTAAATTTAGCTAACACCTTTCTATTATTTCAATGGAAGCACTCATGGGATGAATAGTCCTTTTTTTTTTTTTTAAAGAGCAGAAAATCGCTGCCTACAGAAAGGCAAGAATTAAAGTGGACTGGAATACAGTGCTGCCTTACAATGTTGTAAAATCTTCATTTTTTCACACAGGAGAAAGAAATGAATCACTGTAGATATTAGAAGTGAGGGAAAGAAATATGCTAAGCACTTTCTTAAAAGAAAACTTAATGTAATATTTGCAACGAAGTCAATGAAAAGACAAGACTATTTAAGTCTAGGTTCAAACGGTTATTTTAATAGTACAAGGAGTAATACTCTATATAACACATAGCAATCTAAATGCTAACAGATGGGTGTGCTAGTTTCCTATCAATAAAGTCAATTTTTTAGACACTTCTAACAAAAAAGGGACTAACATAGTAAGATTCAATCAGAAGATTTCAAATCCCAAGTTTTGAGATCACTGAAAGTAGCTATCAAGAAAAGAAATTTTTAAAATAAAATCTTCATTTTAAAAACTACCCTATAAATAAAGGTAAGGACAAAAGTAAAATGCTACCTACCTACAATATCAAACTACCTAAATTTTAAAAAGCTTTAAGGTAACTTAAAATACTTCCTTATAAACAAACCACAGAATTAAATAAGACTGTAACATATGATTATTCTACACAAACACACATACACATACACACAAACACTGAACAAAAGGAAAAACGATAAGCATCACTGATACTCTACCTAGGAGCGCATGGATGTCTATACTGGGCTCTCTTATTTATATGATCTACATAATATAATCCAAATTCTGATGACTCAACTCGCTCCCATCCTGGAGGAAGTCCCTCTCGTTCAAGAGGATGGCTCCAATGAGTTGTGTTTGTGTTATGATCTATGTAGTATTTTCTTCCTCTAATTGTCCAGTCAACAGACCAGCCAGGAGGAAGGGGTACATCTTCAGAACTGTGGTTTAAATTCCCTAAAGATGTAGCAACCACCTTTCCAATGGCTGCAAAAAAAAAGAGAGAATAATGACATTAGTTTTGGAAGTACTCTATGAAAAAACAGTAATATCTTCCCTGAGAAAAAATGCCAGAATCACACTCAGTATAAAGTACTTTTTACAAACCTAGCCAAATACCCATTTTGCTATCATGTAAAAAAGTATAACAAGGAAAAAATTAATGTAAAATTTTACACTTGACAGAGAGCAGTTGGGCAAAGGAGAGAGGACATAGGCAAGCAGACAGCTAGGATTGTCAATGGAGAGAAACTGTATGATTGAGGTTTGTAAGTATATGTAATTCTTGTGGAAGACATACTTTCAAAAGGATGCAAACTGGGAGAAGACTGAATATCTGAAGCAGTCATTTAAACAAAGAAATAAATAAAATGGCCCTAGTGCTACCCATTTTCAACAGATGTATTCCAGAGACTCCATGTAGAAACCAGTATTTTGAACAGATAAAGAAAAATGCCAGAGGTGCTGATATTGAAAACACAATAAAGTATCTTTCTTTTTCAGGAAAGACTACATTTATCTTCTTCGTTATCTCTAGTGATGTCATATTTAATAGTTTAATATTCTTTCACCTAGAGATAATTTATAAGTCCCAGAACTCCTTGTTCCCATGTTGCTATTTATGTACATAAGTAAAATTCCAAGTAAACCCAAAAAAAAATTTTTACATTTGGTTGTTCACTATCACAAAGTGATCGCTATTTGGATTTTCACAAAGTTCTGAGGTGATGTAAATTATGAAAGAAAAAGTATCAGAAAAAATAATTCCATCCCCTACTGAAGAGGAGAATTTACTGGTTGGTCTACTTTTTAAAAATTTATATCATTCTTCTTGCAACACTGATGATTTAAAAATACTATATATGATCTTCAATTGCTTCAAAATTCTGTGATTTATCCTCCAAGAACACAGAAAACAAGCCTTTTGTGCCATGATGAAACGCAGTGACTGAGGAAATTTATCACCTGGTGGCCAACCTTCCATATTACCATTTAAAATTTTAGTGGTTAGTCCTCACACAATAAAACAACATAAATACTACTAGATCTGGACCTTACAGCTTGTTTCTCAGAACTTATACTCAACCAGCATAGCTTTTGAGAACACAGCATTATCTCTATGCCTTCTATACATCAGATTTGAACTTTCAGAGTAAAGAACATTTTGACTGAAATAAGTTAATATTACTCTAGCTCTTAATCCATCATTTTAAAATGGTATAGCTACCTACTTATGGATCACAAAATAAGGAGATTTATATCCACCAAAAGAAGTCCAGAAGGAAAAGCTCAATTATTCTGTTTTTTCATGAACTCTATTGTCTTCCTACTACTGTTGTAAGGTGTCATAGAAATTTGGCCTGTACTGTATTTATTGGAGGCAAATGTGCTCTAAGGAGATAGAGGAGAGAAACAGAGGGTATCAGGGAATACTCCTCAGTTTCCTTTGCTTGATATTTATCCAGGTCACACCCACGACCCTAGACTGTCTCCTAGTGCTCTGTCCTATGCTCTTTTCTCCCTCTATACATTTTCCTTGGTGATCTCATCAGTTCCTATAGATTCAATTATCATCTCTATGCTAATGATTCTCAAATCTATTTATCCAGCCCTTTTATGCTGACCTTTAGTCTCACATCTCCAGCTGCTTATTACACATCTAGAAATGGATATCCTACAGGTATCTTAATCTCAACATGTTCAAAACTGAACTCCTTATCTTCCCACCAAATGTTCATTTCCTAACTTCTTTAAGGTTGTCACAGGCACTACCATCTTCCCAGTCACCCAGGTGTCATCCTTGATTCTTCATTTTCTCACAAACCCCATCCCACAAACAATCTATGACCAAGTCCTATCAATTTTACCTTCATAGTATCTCCTGTATTTCTGTCTCTCCTCTGATACTCTACTGCAGGACCTTATCCCATCACACCTGGTTTACAGTAATAACCTGCTGGTCGACTGCCCGTGCAACTCCCTTCCAACCTGAGGCCATCCTCCCTTCAGCTGTCCAAATGATTTTCTGAAACCACAGTTCTGACCTGTTCTAAAAGCTCCTGCCACTGCCTATCAGCACTAAGATGAAATATAAAACTCTCTGCTCAGTACTCAAAACAATTCATACCCTGCATGCCCCCTCCCCTGTCTCCTTATATTTTACTTAGCTTGTTCACGCTCACATGTTCTGTAGTCCTTTGACACTGCCCTCTTTGCTGTCCCTTAAACATCACCTCTCAACCCCACGCATTTTCACTGGCTGTACCTCATACCTGCAATGCTTTCCCTCCTCATCTCTGCATCTGCTTTCTTGGCTTCCTTCAAGTCAAACTTTTTTTTTTTAAGGTAAAATCTCACCTTGTACAAGAAATCATTCCTGATTCTCCTTAAATCTAGTTCCATTCACTGATTAGCTCTAATTTGTTCTGTATATTGCTTGTTTGTACATAGCTAAATTTCCATGTTGTTATTAGACAACAAGTTCCTTGAGAGTAGGAGCTGCCTTTTCCTTTTTTTGTATCCACAGCAGTTAAAGTGTCTGGCATGTAACTGGTGCTTAATAAAACTTTAATGGACGACTAATTGAATTTTTCATCTCAGTGGTATAGGGAACTTTCAGGTGAAGAATTCCCCTCTACCAATGCAGACTGGGCACTTGTTATGCAGTTTATAATATTAAAGCATTGTGTAGAACACAAAGAAGTCAAATGTCTTGCCAGGATCACACAGTCAATACATGTCAGAGGCAAAACCTGAACACAGGTCCTCTTGGTTTTGAAGTTAGCTCCCTATTACCCCACGTTGCCTGTCTGCTGTGCCCATTAGCCAGGGAAAGGGTAGAGCAGTATGAAGGAAGAAATGAAGTAATATTAGCAAATAATAGGTAGACCTAATGCAACCATTAAGGTTTCAATACTTGAAACAACATTATTTTCATTAAGAATCCCCATATGCTTTTAAAAATCAATGCTTTGATTCCTAAACTTAAATTTCAATTCATTTCCTCAGAAAAATTCTGAAAAGTCAATGTCCATGTGTCTGTGTATGAATATACACATAAAAATATATACATATGCAAAGACACATTATACCTACTCTTATTTAAACAGTCATAATTACAATTTTATTTCTACTAAAATCTTATTTCTATGATGTTTTCATTTCACTTCTGTACTTTAGAAGTTTTTTTAACTTTTTTAAACCTCACTTTCTACAGTCACAAATTACTGGATTGGATTCCCTGATCTCGAAGGTCCCACATCCAACTGTGAATCTAGGATTCTATTATTCCAATGGTTGATTCTAAATGGTACTTTACTTTTATAAATATAAAATTACAGTGGTTGTTTTATCTTCCATTTGCAGGGATAGGCATTTAAATAGAAGCTGCTTGAAGATAAACACTGTTTTTTCCTTACTGTGTATGCCAGCACTTACCACGATGCCTGGAACAACATATGAAGCATTGAATAAACATTTGCTGACTTCCTGAAAGGTTAAGTTATTATGTCATCTAATAAGGTCAAAGTCCTACTTTCAATTAATTGGTTTTTATCTATTCAATAGCACAAAACTGCCCTCCTAATTCTGACCTTGCGTCCTAGACACCAAGGCAGTTGATCACAAGCAGGGGTAGAGTTGAGTAGTACCAGTTTGCTCGGTATTTTATATATTTCATTTTAAAGCCAAAAAAAAAAAAAAATCAGTGTTAGTTTACAGGAAAATAAATGTTTATCCCAAAATTAGAAGCTTTGCCCCAAATCCTTCTTTTAAGTTTATAAGATTTGCTACTCTCTCTAAAAATTATGCAATGTTTAGGAGCATTTCTAAAACTTCATGATGTGAATAAATTTGACTTTAAATAAAATGGCATAAATCTTGCAGGAAAACTTACGAAGATTTACTTTTTAATTTGAACAAGTAGGCAAAATAAATATTTGTAGTAAAACCAAAGTGAATAAATAAAAACACTGATGACTGCACATGAAATCTTCTGAGCTGTTGATCATATAAATTTCAATGACTAATAGTTAATCAATTAGAAGCCAACATTTTCTGTCATGTATTGATTTCAAAACAGTATGATTGACTAATCAAAACAACCAAGTCGGGGCAGATGGGTGGCACAGTGAATAGAGCCCTGGCCCTGGAGTCAATACTTACTACCTGTATAACCTTGGGCAAGTCACTTAATCCCAATTGCCTTTCCTTTCCTTCCCTTCTCCAAAAACAAACAAACAAACAAAAAAAAAAACAAGCTGATTAGATTACTATGTTCTTATAGATCATTTACAATTTTTTTCTTCATGGCAAACTCATGTTCCCATGTAAAACAGTTCCAGAACTGTTGTTTTAGAGCTATTAGCTACTATCACTGATTGGTATTAAGATGCTTTTAAATGATAAGACTGGGACCCAGGAACTCTGTGGCAAGACAGACGGCAAAGGGAGATCTCAATAACAGAATAAATAGCCCCATAATCCCACGTAGAAAAGGATATAACTATGACCACTACATTCAGGATCACTCCATTCAAGAGTACCTAAACAAAGCTTGATCCAAGCACAGGTCCCCACAATTAGATATTGAAGTTTCTGAAAGGTAAATATTAAGAAACACACTTGAAACAAAAAAGATACAAGAGCTGGAGGAAAATCTATTATGTTTCAGCAGAAGTAAAAAAAGGAAAGGGCAGCAATCTTGATCTTAGACAAAGAAAAAACAAAAATAGATCAAATTAAAAAAGATAAACAGGAAAACTATTTTTGTTGTTCATTTAAGTCATGCCCCGCTTTTTGTGACCCCTTAATGGGATGTTCTTGACAAAGATAATAGATGATTTGCCATTTCCTTCCCCAGTTCATCCTACAGATGAGGAAACTGAGGCAAACAGAGATTAGCAATATTGAACATATGCCACAGTATCTAAATTCCTAAAGGAAAAATGAAATGAGTTACAGGGTAAACAATTTACCTGTTTACACCCTCAGAGACCTAAACTTAAACATAAAATGAGCAAGAAAAAAGTTAAAGAGATGAAAAGAATTTTTGAAAAGTTAGATATGATAAACCTCTAGAGAATACTGAATGAGACTAGAAAGGATTATATTTATTTCATATCTGAGCATGGCATAATCACAAAAACTGAGCATGTATAAAGGAAAGAAAATCTCAGCAGTACATACAGAAAAGCATAAATATTAAATGCATCTTTTTCTGACAATAACGCATTAAAGTTACTTTCAAGAAACAATACTTAAAGCTTATGTTAAAAACAAATTTGGTTTTAAAGGAATGTTAAAAATAGTAAATAATAAATTTATTTTAAAAAAAAATTAGAAACTAAATAGCAATCTTAACAAACTGATAGGTCAGACAACCAAGGTAGGAACAATAATTTCATTAAAGATAATAACCATATTGAAATAACAGGCCAAAATTTGTGGGATGCAGCCAAAATAGTACTTAAGGGAAACAATTTATCTCTAAATGTTCACATCAATACAAAAAAAGGAGTAGATCAATGAATTGGGCATATAACTAAAATAAAATAAACCAAAAAATTTCAAAACCCCAAATAATACCAAAAAAAATTGTGAAAATCAAAGGAGATTAACAAAAGTGAAGTAATAAAATCACTGAACAAACAAAACTAATTTTAAAAACAACAATAAAATAGATGACACTAGCTAATTTGAATTTTTAACAAGAAAATTACCAGTATCAAAATTGAAACAGGTGACTTTGCAAACATGAAGGAAAAATGAAAACAACAACAGGAAGCAATTGTGCCAAACTAAACGCCAGGAAAACTAACACTCTAAATGAAATGGATAAATATTTACAAAAATATAAACTGCCAAGGTTAACAGGGCAGGAAATAACCCTATTTTAGAAGAAGAAACTGAAAACCATAAATGAACTCCCAAAGGGGAAAAAAGGGCAAAATGTATAAGTGAATTCTATCAAACACTTAAAGAACAACTGTTTCTAATACTACATAAATTGTTTGAAAAAACAGGTAAAGGCGTCCTACCAAACTCTTTCAATGATACATATCTGATCTTGATACCAAAACAATGGAGAGTCAAAACAAAGAAAATTATAGACCAATAAATATTGATACAAAAATTTTAATAAAAAATATGCAAGGAAATTATATTGTATCACAAAGATCACATACTGTATCCCATTGATTTATATCAGGAATGCAGGGATGGTTCAGTATTAGGAAAACTACAAGTATAAATGGCAACATTAATAATAAAAACAGAAAAATCATATGATTACTTCAACAGATGCAGAAAAGGCTTTTGACAAAATACAATGCCCATTCATGTTAAAAACAGAAAGCAAAGGAATAAATGGAGCTTTCCAAGCTCCATTTCTTATAAAACCAAGAATCATCACTACCTATAATGGACTTAGGTTTATAAACTACAAACTTCCAGAAACATCAGGAGTGAAGCAAGGATGTCCATCATCACCATTCCTAGGAAATATTTTACCAAAAACACTAGGTATGGCAATAAAACAAGAAAAGGAAGTTGAAGAAACAAGTAGATGCTAAGAGAAAATAAAAACATCACTTTTTGCTGACGAAGAAAACCCTAGAGAGTGAGCTAAAAAATTAAGTGAAACAAAAATTTAAGTAAAGTTGCAGGATATAAAATAAATTCATACAAATAATTAGCATTTCTGTATATTATCAATAAAATCCAATAAGAAGAGATTTTTAAAAATCCATTTATGATAACTATAGACAGAGTAAACTACTTAGGAGTCTACCTGCCACGACAATTACAACAACTTCACTAACACAATTGTAAAATGTTCTATTTTTCCTCAATTTCTTTATTTTTAGTTTTCAACTTTCATTGAAAACATTCAAGTTTTCAATTTTCTCCCCTTCCCTCCTCAAGACAGTATGCAATCTGATATGGGCTCTACACATACATTCCCATTAAACACATTTTCACATTTGTCATGTTACAAAATGTCCTTTACAAAAATACAATGTCCTTTACAAAAAGAAAGACACTTCTAAAAAAATAGCAAAACATTAAATGCTCAAAAGCAACATGAGTCAATATGATAAAAATGACAATACCACCTAAGTTTATTTATTCAGTACCAAACCAATAAAACTACTAAAGTACTACTTTATAAGGGCTGAAAAAATGACAAAAATTCATATGGAGGAACAGGTCAAGAATATCAAGGGAATCAATGAAAAAATGTGAAGGTTAATGTTTACTGGCAGAGCTGTGAACTGGTTCAGCCACTCTGGAGAGCAATTTCTAAGGAATTCTAATTCTGAAAGACTTAGCAACTCTGTCCAACACAATGATCAATTCTAAAAGATTCACAATGAAACGTTACTAACTCCAGACAGAGAGCTGATAGATTCAAAGTACAGATCAAAACATAAATGGTTTTTTCATTCCTTTCTCTTTGTTTTGGACATGTCTACTACGGGAATTTGTTCTGTATGACTAGATAGATAGATAGATATAGACAGACAGATAAGATAGACAGATATAGATATACAGCAGGAGACTATTTTTCTTGCTTGCAGAATGGATGGGGCAAGGGAGTGACAAGGGACATAATTTAGATTTGAAATTTAAATTAAATTTGTAAAGAAAAATGAAATACATTGGGGACAACGAGGTGGTAGAGTGGATAAAGCACTGGGCCTGGAGCTGTATGATCCTGAGTCAGTCAATTAACATGTATCCCTGCTATCTCAACTGTAAAATGGAAATCACACCATCGATCTCTCAGGGTTGTAGGGAGGATCAAATGAGATAATAATTGTAAAGAGCTTAGTACCAAGTGCTTCACCCATAAGTCCTACATAAATGCTAAGTTTTTATTATCATCATCACTATCATTATGACACTGAACTCAAAAGGAAAATTAGAAAAGGCGCAGAACAAAATGAGGGTTTCAGAGTGAGGACAGGACAGGTGAAGTACAACAAATTTAAATGTCATGGCCAGTGAGGTATGTGAAGAGGTGAAAGGAGGATTAAAAGGAATGGAAGAGTAAAATCCTGGAACTGGTCTGGGGGAAAGGAAAGAGATGAGCTACAGTAGCAGAAAGGTCATAAATAAAAAGTGGTAAGAGAGAGGGGATTTACAAACTCCCTCTTACCTTCTCATTTGTGAAGAGAAGAAAATGCAAAAGACAAGATCAAGGGAAATATAACAAATGATAATAACTATGAACGTGGATGGGGTTAACTCACTCATAAAATGAAAGACACTAGCTTGATTTATTTATCATGACACATGCCTAACCTTAATTTGCCTCAACTATGTCATCTGTAAAATGGGGATAACAGATATCTTGTAGGGCTGTTGTAAGGATTAAATGAGATTGTATCAATTAACCAGTAAACATGTATTAAGCAGTTCCTATGTGCTAAGCACTAGGTAAGTATTTAGCACCATGCCTGCCACAAAATTTAGTGCTACATAAATGCTAATTATTATTAAAATGAGGGGCTGAAGCAAAGTCTATTATGCTTCAAATACATTCAAACATGCAAAGGGAGCAATAATGATTTTAGACAAAGCTACAGTAAATACAGATATAATAAAAAGAGATAAGCACAGAAATTCCATTATGCTTAAAGGTACCATACATAATAAAGCAACATCAATACTTAATATATACATATCAAATAACATATAACACTGAAATACTTGAAAGAAAATTAACTAAACTGGTACACTGCTGGCAGAGCTGTCAGTCATTTCAGAAAGCAATGTGAAGCTCCGTAGACAAAGCAACCAAAATCTCCAGAGATTCCACTTCTAATAAAAAAGGAACCATACACCAAAAAATTATTTTATGGAGCCAGAAAAAATAATAACAAAATTCATCTGGAAGAACAAAAGGTCCAGAATATCAAGGGAATTAATAAAAATAAATGCTAAGGAAGGTAGACTAGATACCAGATCTTAAGATGTATTATAAAGCAGCAATCATCAAAATCAGTTGGTATTGACTAAGAAACAGAGGGGTAGATCAGTGGAATAAGTCAGATACACAACACACAGTAGTCAATGACTACAGGAATCTACTATTTGATAAACCCAAAGACTACAGCTTCTGGGATAAGAACTCACTATCTGACAAAAACTGCTGGGAAAACTGGAAAATAGTATGACAGAAACTAGGCATAGATCAACATCTTATACCATATACCAAAATAAAGTCAAAATGGATACACAATTTATATATAAAGGCTGATACTATAAGTTAACTGGAAGAGCAAGGAATAGTTTACCTGTCATATTTATGGAGAACAGAAGAATTTATGGCCACACAAGAGACAGAGAACAGTAAATAAAAAAAGTTTTGCACAAACAAACCCAAGGCAACCAAGATTGGAAGGGAAGCAGAAAACTGGGAAGCAATTCTTCCAACCAGTGTCTCTGCTAAAGGCCTCATTTCTAAAATATATAGAGAACTGAGTCAAATTTATAAGAATACAAGTCATGCCCCAATTGGTAGTCAAAGGATATGAACAGGCAGTATTCAGATGAAGAAATTACTGCTCTCTATAGTCACATGAAAAAATGTTCTAAAACACTACTGAATAGAGAAAAGCAAATCAAAATAACTCTGAGGTACCATTTCACACCTATCAGATTGGATAACATGGCAAAACAGGAAAATGACAAATGCTGCAGAAAATGTGGGAAAACTGGAACACTGATGCATTGTTGGTGGAGTTGTAAACTGGTCCTACCATTCTGGAGAGCAATTTGGAACTATGCACAAAGAGCTATAAAACTGCATACCCTTTGACCCAACAATGACACTTCTAGGTCTGTATCCCAAAGAGATCATACAAATGAGAAAACAACTTATATGTACAAAAATATTTATAGCAGCTCTTTTGGTGATAGCCAAAAATTGGAAATTGAGGGGATGTCTATCAGTTGGGAAATAGTTGAGTAAGTTGTTGTATATGAATGTAACAGAATATTACTGTGCTATAAGAAATGATGAGCAGACAGACTTCAGAAAAACAGGAAAAAATTACATGAACTAATGCTGAGTGAAGTGAGCAGAACCAGAACATCCTGCACCGTAAGAGCCACATTGTACGATGACTAACTTTGTATGATGACTTGTCTCTTCTTAGCAACGCAAGGATCCAAGAAACTCCAAAAGACTCATGATGGAAAATGCTGTTCACATCCAGAAAAAGAACTATGGAGTCTGAATGCAGATGGAAGCATAAAATTGATTATCTTTTTTTCTTTTTTGTTTGTTTCTTTTTCCTCGTGGTTTCTCCCACAGGTTTTAATTCTTCTTTACAACACAATTAATGTGAAAATAGGCTCAAGGTGAATGTATATAGAAAGCCTAAATCAAACTGCATGCTTTCTTGGAGTACAGGGGAAGGGAAAGGTAGGGAGAAAATTTGGAACTCAAAATTTTATGGAAGTGAATGCTGAAAACTAAAAATAAATAAATAAATTTTAAAGAAAAGAAAAAAGGCACCATATACCTCAAAATATTTGTAGCAACACTTTTTGATATAGCAAAAAAAAAAAATTGCAAATCTAATAGAGAATAAAACGTCTCCTTAGAAAACAGAAATTGAGCTTCAAAGGGAAAAAAAAAGAATTTTAAGTGGCAAAAGGGAAATTTGAGCCTCTAGATTTTGTAAAGCAGAATAATATAACACTACCACAGAAAGGGAGAAAAAAACAACCATATATTTGAAGGTAAAAAAACACATATGTACAGGCTCTTCCTGAAAGAAGATAGATGCTCTGAAAAATAGAGCCCCAATTCAGTAACTAAAGTTGGACAGATGGATAAAACAAAAAAGACACTGAAGAGTATAAAATTATATTACAGATCAAGAGATGTCCAAAAACATATCCCAGGAGAGGATAACTCCATAGCAGTTGCAAAAAAAGAAAATTAATTTTCCACAAGGTCTAAATAAATTACTTAAAAGAAATGATGTAATATAACATGAAACTTAAAACTCTGAAGAATTAAAAGAAATATAGAGTCTAAAAAGAAAAGTAATAAACTTTATCCAAGTAAGATACTCCATGAAAAGTAGAATAATCCAAACAGGAATCAATTATTCCATGAGACAACAAGAAATATTGGAACAAAATTTTTAAAAATTGAAATTATTGGGGAAAATGTAAAATATCTGTTATCAAAACCAACTGACCTGGAAAATGGGTCAAGGAGAGATAATTTAAGAATGACTGGACCATCTGAAAAACATGATTTAAAAAAGTCTTTATCCAAGAAAACATACACAAAAATTACCCAGATTTTCTTTTTAAATCAGAGGGCAAAGTGAAGATGGAGAGAATCCACCAATCACCTCCCAAAAGAAACCCCAAAAGCAAAGTCCCAGGAACATCCATAACAAAATTCCAGAACTTCCATATTAAAGTAAAAACATTGTAAGTCTCCAGAAAAGAAATTCAAAGATAACAATCAGAATCACACACAACCACACAGCTTCATGCCCTCTCAAAATAAATAAATAAATAAAACAATAAACCAGAAAATCTTGGAATGCAATATTCCAAAAGGTCAAAGTATAGCCTTACAAACAAGAATAACTTATTTAACGTGGGAAAATGGATCTTTAGTGAAAGACAGAATTTTCAAGTATTTGTGATAAAACGATCAGAACCAAGAAGGAACTCTGAAATACCATCTCAAGAGAGAGGAAACCTAGAAAGGTAAATATATCTGAGCAACTGAAAAAATCTGTATGATGATGCAGGCCTAATACTCAAAAGAGGAAAACTAGGCATAGGGACAAAAAACAAAACGTGTCCCTTAATGTTGTAAAAGACTAGAGAAAGCAATTTAAGTAAGAAAAATGGAGACCATGGACATAGAGTCTGTTTCAAAATGGGGGAAAGAGGAGGAATTTAAAACAATATACTAGGATAGAAAGGAAGAATGGGGTAGAACTTGCTATTTCTCATAGAGGGCATAAGGAAAAGAATATACAAACAAGAAGGAAGGGCTGGAGATAACAGATAACAAATGAAATTGGTTCATCTAAAAAGGACAAGGAGGGGTGAATACACAATTTATAGTATAAATCCATCAAACTCATCAGGGAAGGAGAAAGGGCCCCCAGGGGAGGAGATAGAGGGATTTAATACCTGAGAGAAATTAGCTTCAAACAAAGCACACTTTCTGATCCTAAAGTAGGGATTAAATGGAGGGTAGGGGTTTGAATCTAAGGAAGTACCGATCTACTGAGGAATGAATGAACAAATTATATTGATATAATAGTAATGGATTATTATTTCACTGTAGGAAATGATAAAAAAGAAAATTTCAAAGAATCTGGGATAGTATGAACTGATACAGACTGAAGTAAGAACCAGGAAAATATCGAAAAGACAACTCTGACTCTAGAAATCTGATCAAAGCAATGACCAACCACATCTCCAGAAGACCTATGATGAAACAAAAAACTGACCTAACTAACCTCCCAATAGATTCAAAGTACAAAAAGAGACATACATTTTTGATCACTATCATTGTGTGGAATCATCTTGCTTCACTATGATATTTATTACAAGATATTTATCCCCTAAGAGGAGGGACTGGGAGTTAGGGGACAGGAAAGTTAGCAAGTTAAGCCAAAAAGAGAAGTCCATTGAAACATTAAGTAATAGAGAACAGAACCAAGAAGCGCAGACAGGCCTAAGAGTTTTGTTTTTTTAAGTAATGTGTGGCCGAGTCACATGAGCAATATAAGATAGGGGACTAGATATTTTCTCTCATTCCCATGATCTCTCAAACCTATCCAAAATAGAAATTATGTGCCAAACTTCAACTCATTCCATGGTATAGGAGATCCAGAATCCAAAAGAAGGCTAAAAAAAAAAACCACACACAGGAACTAACACACTGATCCTAAGTTCACTCAGTACCCCTTTTCTCCACACCCACCCACAGACCTCTCATGCTACTGTGAAGAAGGCTGAATTAGCAGATCCAAGGACTCAAAAACCCACTCCTGCACTGAAATGTTCCCCCTTCCTTTTTTCCAGTGCTTTAGACACCAGCTTCAGGTTATGGAAGTTTAATCAGGCCTCAACTGCTCATATGGCTAATGCTCTTCAGGAGCAAAGCCTGCCAGGGGTTCTTCAGTTCTTAGGCCAGCTGAGTCTTATAAAGAGTTTCAATACCTTCTTAAAGAAAAACCTACCCCACATGAGGTACGATCTTCTGACATTACTCCTACCAAAATGGGAGAGTATATCCAGTATTGGAAAGACCAGCAAGGAATGCAAGACCTTCATAGAGAAACTAAATCTTCATAGAAAATGGAAAGAGGAAGTAAAGAAAAATCAATTGTTATCAATAGGAGTTCCAAAAGCCAGTAAAAGAGGAACCTGGAAGCAGATGAGGACTTTGGGAAGGGCAAGGTTGATAGGGATGATAGAATTGGATGTCATAGCAAGGAAAAGGGTAGTTTTTGCTTAAGGAAGCCAAAGATTTTGTATCACTGAGAATCAGAGAATAAGAGGTAGTAATCTGGTAGCCAATGAATAGGTAAATAGTATCTTTTAACTGGAGCTCCCACCCTCAAGCACATTGTGAACTGTAAAGGGTAATATGAGTTCTCTCCTGAGAATTTAAGGAAAAGAGAGAGCCTGAGTCATCTGTTAATAGTCTTTCCTGTTTGATGAGGTACTGGTACCAAGAGGTATGATACAACAAGTACTTAGTCCTGGGCTGGGTCCTTAAAGGGATGACTGGTACCTAGAGCTCTTTGTCCTAGAAGTGAAGAGTTTAATACCACAGATTCTGATTGGGTTCTGGATATGATCTGGATTTAATGTCTAAAGCTCAAACCTTAGGCTGGGTCCTGGAGGAAAGAGGTAAGGTACATGAGATTTTGGTCTAACAAGAAAGGCTTTACCCCTAATCACAAAATGAAGGTCATAACATCTGCACTGACATAGTAAATGAAAGGGTACCAGTAGACAAGAAGAGTAAATTGTCCCACAAAGACTAGAACTTCTCATAGTACTGTAAGACTCTACCCTCATCTCCTCTGATGATGGCTGATTTGAGTTGGACATTTGCCTGCACCTTTTAGCCCTTTTGAGCTGATAAGTATGTCTCTTCTATCCCAGATAATGCTATTTGTTTGGAAAGGCATCCCACTGAATTAATCTATTAAGACATGCTCAGTATTGAACAGGTTTAGACAGTATTTCATTTAGGAAACAGTGTGTTACCTTCAATAATCCCAAACTGTGCTGACACAAAAGTCCTAATTTTTTAACACTAATAATCTCTGAGATTATATATACATCATTATCATATAGAGGTTACATGTTATATGTATATATATATATACATACATACATATACACATACACATATCCATACATGTATATACATATATATATATACATATATGATCCAGAACCACAAGGTTCTGGATAGGAGAAATGCCAGGACTAATTGGAAGAGGGCAAATGCTATTGAAATTTTGATTTAAAAAGAAAAAGAGTAGAATGTATAAGCTATATTTGACAGTGGGCTTGACTTTATCCATGGAAAAACATCAGAAGGATCATTAAGGAAATAGTAAATACCTAGAAATGTGCGATCCTACAGCTCCAGTGTGGCTTCATTACAATCAAATCAGCAAACCCTATTTCATGTTTTGAGAGTCACTAAACTGGCAGATCAGAGAGCATATGATCATGGATCTAGAGCTGAAAAGGATGTCAGTTTGTGGTCCAACCCCTTCATGTTTAGAGATAAGGAAACTAAGGTCAAAGGGAATTTAAGTAGTTTGTCCCAAAACCACACAGATATTAAGTGAAACCAGGTCCTCTCACTTCAAATTCAACACTCTTTCTACTCTGTCCTTAAACCACTGACTGCCACTTTTCCTAAAATGACTTTCCTCATCTGCAAAATATAGGGCTATATTTGACATCTTGCAGAATTTTAGCATGAAAGGACCTCAGAGGCAATCTAGCACAAATGATACCCATAAGGAATCCCCTCTACAACTTCCCTGAAAAGTGATCATCCAAACTAAGGGAAAGCATGTTCCTAAAAAACCATAGCAATGGAAGATAAAAACAAGGAAGACAACAGATGCTAAATTTTTAACACATTAATTAGTTGGATGACTTTTAGTTACATGATCTATTTGGAGTATCTATCTGTGACAATTAACATTTTTACTAGCTCTTTCTCTAATGTATCAATAAGTTGTTAAATGCTATTAAATAAGGTCATTACCAGTCTTTTTTTATATTTACCTGGCCAATTCAATCAAGTACCTATAGCTTTTTTGAACAAGTCTACAGAAAAGTTCCTTTTTTTACATTTGCATTTTATTATATACAAACTAGGGTGTAGTATTCTGTTGAACACTTTTGCACATACATATAGTGATTATAATTTGTTGAGTTTTTTTCCAAGAGGCTGGTTTGAATAAATACTTTTCACTGAAGATCACTGGCTGAATTATCAGCGTTTAAGAGAACCTATCTGATATTGAGATTAGCCCGTTTTCTACAGGCGGAGTCAGTAAATGTTCCTTCCCCCCAGTGAATTGAGTTTTCTTTTCCTCACTCAGTAAAGTAAGAGGAATCTTTCTTCCCTAATTTTCTTACTTATCATTGATATTAAATAAATGCAGTTTGGCACATAATTCCTCAGTGTTTTTCATACCTAAGTGTGAATTATTTTCCTTATATGAAGTGATATTACATATGACAGAGTTTCAGTGATTCACCCTTCCTGAAGAATGAATGCCATCTTTTTTTTTAAAGTTACACCTATGATATCCCTTCTATTAGCAATACAAATCTGACCAGATCTAATCCTTAAACTAATACTGACTCTTGCTGCTATGATCATTTGCTAGAAGGCAAGATGGAAATAGTAGAACCTGACAGTTGTAACCTGACAGGAAGGAAATATGTCATTTTCTCTATTTTTTAAAATTTTATAGACTCCCCTCTAAGACAGTGTTTCCACTTTCCTTTCTCAGCACTGAACCCTCTGAATTTCTTTCTCATTTCAACCCCAGGCAACATGATTCCTTAATCCTCTGTTCCTTGACCTTCCATATAAAAGTCCATATTAACTGACATAAAAATGGGGTAACCAAACTTCTAAAGTTTTATCAGCCCCAGGAAAAGGTACTTCAGCCTAGTTTATGTATTAATACCATATAAAGGCTTAACAGTTTATGCCAGTGGAACTCATTCAAGCAGGTTGATCCTTCTCAATAGTAGCTAGTTTAAGGTAGTTCTGACTTAAAAAAATTACTCTTGAAATGTGTATTTAAGTTCCAGGGGTTCTAAAATACTTGGGATTGACACAGGGTTTGGTTCTAAAAGACAGGAGTCTAAATTTTGTACTTTTAAAAATCCTAAGATAAATTAAAAAATGAACTAAATGCTTTAAAGTAGAATAGAGTAACTCTTAAGTATTAAGCAGTGATTCTATTACCACCACAATAGTTTCATTTTATCTTTAACTGCTGTTACTGATCTAGAGTTAGACATTCTAGAAAATAAAGTCAAATGGGCCTCAGGAAACACTTCTAACACTTCTTGGAAGGAAAGGTATGGCAAATCTAGATGGCATACTAAAAAGAAGACATCACCTTGTCAATAAAAGTCTGTATGGTCAAAGCTATGGTTTTTCTAGTAATAAGATATGGCCATGAGAGATGAACTATAAGGAAAGCTAAGTGTAGCAGAACAGACACTTTCAAATTTTGGTGCTGGAGACTTTAGAGAATCTCTACGACAGCAGGGGAATCAACTCAATACTTAAAAAAATTAATTCAAGCCATTGACTGGAAGGTCAAATACTGAAGCTGAAGCTTAAATACTCTGGTCACAGGACTCACTGGAAAAGACCCTAATATTGGGAAAAATTGAAGGCAAAAGGAAAAGGGATCAGCAGATGATGAGATGGATAGTGTCGTGGAAACAAGGAGCATGAAGTTGAACAGATTTTGAGAAAAGTGGGAGGACAGAAGGGTGTGTTATGGTCCATGGGGTCACAGTCAGACACACCTGAACACACACACACACGTACACCATATACACACACACCCATAATACTTAAAGTCTGTATTCTAAGAAAATCAAAATTTGGAGACATGAACTTTTTTAGTATCTCAATTTGAATAAAAGTCATTCATAACCAACCTATTATTAATGCTGCCCAAAGACAATCCTCATTTTCTTTTCATCTCAGCCTATAGGAAAACTGACTTCAGTCCCTTCTCCCTGCACAGCTGTAGAAATATTACATTTTCTCTTAACAAAATCTGGGGAAAAAACAAAAATCTAAGCTCTAATCAAAAGGGAAAAAAAAATAGATATATTTCCCAGCATGTGTCAAAAGGAACTTAGCTGTTATTCAACTGTTCAAACTGTCAAATGTTGAGCATTCAATTAAATAAAAAAGAAACTTACTATGTAAGATAGCTCAGCAGAGAACATTGTACCTAGCAAGTATCCCCCAAAAAAGTAAGAAAATATTTACATCAAAGTCTGTGTTTCAATAGAAAAAATGAAAGTGTCTATTCATGTTTACCTTGAGTCTATGTACAGGTAGATAGATAGGTAGATAGATAGATGTATGTATGTAAATATGTCTCTAATATGCATGTGTCTAGATATGTACATATATGTATGCACATGTGTATAATATATATCCCTTGTATGAATGCCACATGTATGCATGTTTGTATGCCCGCGTATACAAGTGTGCACATGCATTGCACCATACACATACACAAAGTTGTTCAGTCATTTTTCAATCATTTCTGACTCATCATAATTCCATTTGGAGTTTTCTTGGCAAAGATTCTGGAGTGGTTTTCCATTTCCTTCCCCAACTCATTTTACAATTGAGTAAACTGCGGCAAACAGGGTTGCCAAGAGTCACACAGAACTGAGGCCACATGTAAACTCAGGAAGAAGAATCTTCCTAATTCCAGGACTGGTACTCCATCTACTGCGCCACCTAGCTGATATCTTTACATACAGAGAAAGAGAGAGAGAGAGGTGTGTGTGTGTGTGTGTGTGTGTGTAGCTATATAGATATATGTCCCTTAAGTGAGAAAGAGTAACTATTGGACTGACTTAATTTTGGAGGTGGGGGGGGGAGGAGACTGTAAATCTTGATTTCAGCAGTTATCTTTTTCTGTTGTTTGGTCAGTCAAAGAAATGAGGGATTAGATTTATTACTATAAAAAAAATTTTCAAAAAAACTCTTTAAAACAGATATTAAAACATGAAAATTAAATTATTTGGGAACAAAATTGTGCTCATGTGTGAAATTTCTCCAACTGTACTTTACTAAGAATGTTAACTTGAGAATTGGATATCTGAACATTTACACCCAGTATTCTAAGAGCCTTTTTCTGACACTCTGGACAATACCTTAAGGTCCCAATACAACAGACTGTATACACAGTACAAAAATTCCCTGGAACCCCTTAATTATTTGGCTTTCCTATGTGACAGACACACATCGTCACTGATTTCCCAAAAATGAGAGAGGTACTTTCTTACTCTGTCTTAGAGCACAAACTGTACAGTAGTTAATTTACCTTCAGACATCTAGCTACCTAACTGAATTTTTCACTCTGTTAAACTATCTATATGTTTATCTCTGAGGTGGGATTTTCCTAATGTGACCACAGTATATTTTATTTCTGAAAACTGCATACCTGGGGGTCATGTACATGTTTGTGTGAGTGCCTCTAACAAAAATTTATTATGTTATCTTGACAAAGATTTTATATTGTTAGAAATATTCTTATAACAATTCTAAGATTTTCTTAAAATCATGTGAAGATTTTAAGTGCTTAAGCTAACATTTCAAAGTTTGAAGGCAAGTAGTCTTGAGATTAAATAATAATCTACCTAAATCTACGTATCTTCAATATTGATATGTAAAAGGCTGAAATGGAAAAATTATTGTAGATTATATGTGTTTCAGAAGATAAAATTTTAACAGTAAGAATTCGGTCTCATCAACTAATACATACATTTATCTACACAGGAAACAAGAACCTTCTCTGAAGGTTCCAAATACATATTCCTGGGTCTGTTGAGTTAATCTAGTTCCGATAAAAATATGAACACAATTAATTTTTTAATTGTCAAATTCTAATTCTGTTAAGTTTTGAGGAAAAGTTTATGATTGACAACGAAAATTAGAATTTTTATTCTAATTGTATTATAAATTTTTATTAGGAATCCTAATAAACAAAACAAAACAAAAAAAAACTAAACAAACAAAATCTATGCTCCAGCCAAAAGAAAAAGCTAGCAAAGAGCTATATTGTAAATGAACGTAAACGACCAGAAGCTCTGGGCTACAGCCCTGCTGAGCACAAGACCAACTAACCAACAAGAAGAATGAAGTTAAGGTTCAGTTCACATCAGGTACGTGAGCAGGGCTGAATAACAAGCTCGATTCCAAAGCATATGAGGAGAAGAAATGGACAGTGTTATGCAAGGGATGAGTGGGAATAGGATAAAGGAGCCAGAGAGACAACAGTAGAGAACAGTATAAAAGTTCAGCTGATTGCTAAGAGGTCAAGACTGGGAAGGGAACTGACTATAACCAGAGCAGGAATGACAGCATGGGGAAGTACAGAGGGAAGAGGGATGGGAGGTCAAAGTGAGGCTGAATAAATTTAAAAGCAGAAATTTACAAGAAAAGATAGAATGATAGAAGATTATGATTGCCTAGACTAGGAAGTATTAACATGTCCAAGTCTTCCTATTATGCTGCTAAATACTGGATCTCTGGATATCTAAAAATTAAAATTTCCATGCCTCAAATATTTTACTGAGAAACTTCATGGGAGAAAATGATCAACTGTTATGGTTAACGTGCAGTCCCACTAAAATTATATTGTGACATCTCACCATAACATGAAGTGACTTAGGGTTCTTAAAAGTCATGCCAGAAGAGAACAAGTGACAGTATGTCCTACCAAAATGGGAGGTTTCAATAATGAGAAAAAAAATACCTATAGTGAAAGTACAGTCAATAAGCATTTATTAAGCACCTACTATTTACTGGCACTGTGCTAAAAAGTAGACTAGCTTCACTGAGTTTAAAAGCTTATTCTAAGTCTAGTCAGGACAATGAATTTTTCAGCAACTCTTGAAAACTAATTACTAACTGGGAGAAAGGCTATGATTATGTGTGTCATGAAAGGAAGTTATTGTTGTGTTCATCCTTTGTTGTGGAAAAAGACCATGCCATCAGAGAAATGATGACATGACTTGCACTTGACTTTGTTTTGAGTGAGGGAGGGCTGTGCAAGCTCACGAGCCTCACTTTCTCCTCCTGAGCCATCTGGATACAGTGACCAGATATCCATCAGGATGACAGGAGGTGACCCAGAATGCAATGAGAGACCTTGGCCCCTTTAGGCCAAGGCCTATTCAGGTAATCACTTAGGGTGATGTAATGCCCATTCAGTGTTTAAGAGGTAGTCAGGGGATGGCCCCTTTAATGAGCCAAAGAAAAAATAATTAAATTAAGCTGGGAGGGAAACATGACAGTTACTACTGATAATCATTCTTAAGCCAGGAAGGTCCAGAAAACAGCCCTAAGTAGAGCTCAGGCAGAGGCCTAGTGTTTTCCAATCTATGGGCTACAGAGTGCAGTAAGTTTATAGAGAGGGTAAGGGAGGAGAGTGGGAAGGGGAGGAGAGGGGAGGGCAGAGGAGGGGAGGAATGAGCAATAAGGGGAGGGAAGGGAAGGGGAAGGGGGTGCGTGGAGGGGGGAGGAGACGGGGGGAGGGAGAAATCTAACTAATAAACCCCAAGTTAACTGGGCATCCTCTTGCCATCCAAATTTACCTTCCTTTGGAGAGGAGAAGGAAGAGGAGGGGGAGACAGATAGGAGAGGAGGAACCGAGTTACCCAGCTAGCTGGGTCCCCATTCAGGCAGCTGCATCTACTCACAGACTGTGTTCTTTGTGGTTGCTGTCGTTGTGTTCATCCTGTCCTTCGTTTCTGAAGAAGACCATGCCATCAGAGAAATAATGACATGACTTGCACTTGACTTTGTTTTGAGTGAGGGAGGGCTGTGCAGGTCACCAGCCTCACTTTCTCCTCCTGAGCCATCTGGATCCAGTTACCAGATATTCATCAGGATGACTGGAGATGGCCCAGGATGCTGAAAGGAAGTACCCACACCAACAAAATAAAATGTCCTTGAATTATCAAAACAATGTCTTAAGAGAAGGGGTGGGAAGGCTGAAGGAGAGAAGTGATCAAGCACCAGTAGGATCTATAGCAAAGAAGTTTAGGAAAAGGAATAAAGGGTGAAAAACTAAAGCTCTGACTACTGAAGTACAGTAAAGCTGTACTTCGCTCATCTGGCTAGAGACTTGCTCCCAGGATTTCATTTGTATATATGAGAAGCAGTTGGGAAGCAGTGATACTAAAATTTTATCACAGTAAAAATGAATGAAATTGGGTTTCTTTCATTCTTTTTCTTTATAATTACAATATAATTACAAGTTTGGTTAGCAATAATGAGGATTAAATAGGATGATCTCCAAAAGAGTGTTTATTAGTTTCCAAAGTTCCTACCAAGTGAGCCCAGACCAGAGTATCCACTGTACTGAAAACCGTCAGACAAATTAGAATAAAGAAACATGCAGTATTTGTACTTTGAATCACCTGACACATGCCTCCCCTGATTGTGTGGAATTCTTTGGAAGAGATCATTGTTGAATTCATATCTGTAGTCTTCATGCACACGATCTCCAGGAGATTGCCTCCTCTGACCACTGAAAAAATTATCCAGATAATAATAAGAGGAACTAGTGTCACCATTTTCAACAGCAGCATTGGCTTCCATTAAAAAACCCTGAGAAGAAGAACCATATTCCCGAGGGACATCTGCTAAACTCCTTGCAAGGTAGGAAGGTGCAGATAGTCTGTTGCTTTCTCTCCTCATGATTTCATGAGGTGGCCTCTGAATTGGAGTTCTAAGAAAACTGTGATTTCTGGAAATCACTCCATCCCCAGTAGCTGAAAAGGCATGAGTGCTTGAATCTGGAAGACATATATCAGTTCGTCTTGGAATCGTTGGACCATGACGGATGAATGAAGGCATAAGATCTGTAATAACAACAAAATTACTACTTCAAAATATGAAAAACTTAAGTTTTCATAAGGGTTATTTGAATTCATTCAGAAAATAAAATGAATTTTAACATATTAAATTTTTTTCATTTTACTTTGGACATACTGTCAAACATAAGAATCGGGAAGGACTTCAGAGATTTTTTTTTTAGTCCACCCCCTACCAATAGCATGAAATACCTCTCCAATATTCCTAGCAAATAATCAACCAACCTCTGTCTGAAACAGCTCCAGTGACCAAGAACTGAGTTTCTCCAGAAGCATCCCATTCACAGTTTTGGAGATGTTACAAATGTTTTTCCACATTACAAGATAAAACCTGTCCCAGCAGGAACATTTTTCTTTACCCATCCCTTGGTCCTAGTTATATCTTCTGGGGTCAAGAATCATAGAATTTCAGAAATTAAAAGCAATTGGCCTAACAAAAACTCAAAAAACATACTAACAAATATGAAAAAACGAAGATGCAAAAACATACTAAGTGGTTACACAACCTTTACTTGAAGACCTCCAATGAGGGAGAACCAAGACAATCCATTATGCCTGTGGATGACTCTAACTGTGAGGAAATTCTTCCTGACCAACGTACCTAAAAGTTCCTATTTTAAACTTCTATCTATTGCTCCTACTTCTGCCTTCCAGGATCAAACAAAACAACTCTAACTTTTCTTACACATAATAGCTCTTCAAATAGCTGAAAACAGGTAACATGTCCCTACTTGCTTAATTTTCTTGTTCTTAAAGCTAAATACAACCAGTTCACAATTCTGGCTACAATACTCTGGACATTTTTGCTTAGCTTAATAATGACTTTCCTAAACTGAGGCATCCAGAACTCAATACACTAGATGTGATCTTTACTGAGCAGAGTATAGTGGGACTATCACCTACTTATTTCCTGAGACTATGCCTTTCAATACAACCTAAAACTGCATGAGCTGTTTTGGCTTTCCTATCACACTACTAACATATTGGCTGTGTAGCCCACCAAAATGCCTAGATATTTTTCGATCTTCTGCCTAACTATGTCTCCCCAATTTATATTTGTGAAGTGATTTTTTTAAACCTAAGTGTAAGACTTTACAATTAGATTTATAAGATTATGGATTTAGAACTGAAAAGGACCTTAAAATAATAGCTAATAATGATAACAGCCAATGTTCACATAGTGCCAAGCACTGTGCTAAGAGCTTTTCAAATATTACCTCATTTGATAAAAGATCATCAGAAATACTTTATACCTAAAATAAGAAAACTTCTCCCTGGAAAAGAGTGAGGAAATGGACTTTCCATACCTCTTTGTAGAAGCAAGGGCCTTGATACAAACAGACTTGGCTGATGTGCTGGTTTTGATGAACTTTTTTTGACTCTCTCTACTTTAAAATCTTTATTAAAAAGCCTAACAAGATAGATATCAGTGAGGAGGAATAGATTTAGAAACGAGGGTAATATAAAAATAAATGACATCAGTAAAAAACATGATACAACAATGAATGAATACTAAAATAAAAAATGAGTTCCAGCTAGTCAGGAAAGTTAAGGATAACAAAGAGTTTTTAAAAAGTTAAACTATGGGCAAGTGTGGTGGCACACACCTGTAATCCCAACTACAGGGAAGGCTGAAGCTGGTGGATCTCTTGAGCTCTGGAATTCTGAACTATAGTGAACTAGGGTAGTAAGGTGTCTGCACTAAATCCAAAACCAATATAGTGAGCCCTGGGGAAGGAGAAACCATGGTGCCTATGGGAGATTGGGATGGACAGTGTAAACCAACTTGATTTACAACACAGTAGGTCAAACTCCCTGGCCAATCATAGTGGGATCAAGCCTGTAAGCAGATAATGCCCTTCCAGTCAGAGAAAAATAGAGAAACTCAATATTAAAAAAAAAATATTATGGAAAATAGGAGGATCAAAATAAACACAGGATTGCTGCTCCAGGTAAATGGAATATTAAATATTAGCATATTAAATTTTTTTCATTTTACTTTATATATATATGTGTGTGTATACCTACATATATATATATATATATATATATATATATATATATATATTTGTCTTCCCTTATTAGAAAGTAAAATCCTTGAAAGCTGGGAAATGTCCTCACCTCCTACTACTGAGAAATTCAAGTTTCCAGCCTGTTCTCCAGCCTTAGGGAAGGAATGTATCACTATTTATACTCCAAGATCCTGCTCCCTCCTCTGAACTGCCCAAAGATCTGAAACAACTCCAACTTAGATCATGACACCACTGACTTTGAAAATCTCTCTGAATTTTACACTTAACGATTAACAAAAATCTAGTGACACACTACACATCCTATCAATTCTGAATCCCTGTTGGTCATCATACAAAACCCAATTCGTTCCCCAACTACCCAATTCTTTATTCCCATTCTCCTCAATCCCCATCCCCAAAGTCCTAACCAAACATACACTTCACTGTGCCCTCTGTAATGCAACAAATATGCTTTCATCTTAAACCTTTTCCTTTCCCACTCCTATCTTCTGAATCTCATTGAGATCAGGCTCCCTCCCTGGTAACCCTTTCCAGACCTGTCTGAACTTTCGTGCATTCCCCTAGATTCATGGAAGAAGAATTAGAATACTCCTTATTCCCTAGTATCACTTCCAGGTTCATCCGCCTACTACAATCAATCAGCAAATTCTCCTCCTTGAGGTCCATGCAATCTACATCTACTACCCAATCAAAATCCCAGTAACTGTTGTCTATAGACCTCCAGGATATTCCCTTTCCTTCCTCAATGAGGTCAGTACCTGACTCACAAGCTTTTCTTTCCAACTCCTGCCCTCATACTAGGAGACTTCATCATATATATTGACTTTCTCTCAAAATACAGTAACATTGCAATTTCTCAATCCATTCATATCCTACTCCTCCGTCCCACATAAGCCACACACAAAAGATGATCATGCTCTTTATCTTACCATCAATCACAAATGAACCACCTCTGTGTTTATGAACTCTGAAATTCCCTTATCTGATTATATTCTATTGGCTTTCTCTCCCTCCCTTTGTCTTCCATTACCAAACCAGGCTTTTTGTTCACACTGTGCCCTCCAACCACTCAGTTCTCTCTCAGGCTATCACTTCTGCACTAGCCTCCTTTCCCAGTTCAACTCTATAATGTCCTCACCTATTAAATGTCTTGTACCCTTACCATAAGGCCAATTATGCCCAGTCAAGTCTCCGTCTTGTATCATTCCACACTCCCAGTGTATATCACTATAGAATTGCTGAACAAAGTAGAAAAATCACACAACTGTTCTGAGTCCACTACAAAATTGTTACCTAACTACATGTGTCCTCATTGCTGCTAGGCAATCACTCTATACTTTCCTATTTAATTCACTATTTCACTCTCAACAAATGCTCTTGCAAACCTCTTCTCCCCTCCTCCTCACCTTATAATACTCTGATACAAACTGCTACTGTTTCCTCCTTCACCTGACACACGATGTGGCTCCTCTCCTTACCAAGGCAAACTCCGATATCTGCATAAGTGGTTCCATTCCATCCTATCTCCTCCAGCGGTATGCCCCCTCTATCATGCCAATTCTCTCACTTAACTACAATCGCTGTCTACTGGCTACTTCTCTCTTGCCTGAAAAACATGGTTATGTCTTGATCCTTCCGTCTCCACTAATTCTCATCCAATATCTCTTTAGTCTTTTGTGATTAAACGTCTTAAGAAGGCCACATATTATAGATGTTTCCACTACCTTTCCTCTCACTATCTTCTTAACTCTTGACAATCTGGCTTCTTCTAACTTCATTATTCCACCAAAATTGCTCTCATCAAAGTTAACAATGATGTTCTAACAGCCAAATACAATCGCCTTGTCCCAATCTTCAGACTTTTGCACCTCTCTGAAATCTCTGACACAGTTGGTCACCCTCCTTTCTTCAACACTCTCTTCTCTTTAGGTATTCAGGACATTGCTCTCCTGGTTCTCCTCCTACCTGCTCCTTCTCAGTCTTCTTGGATGGATCTTCATCCAGGTGAGTCCCAGTAACCTTAGGTATCCCACAGGGCTCTATTCTGGGCCCTCTTCTCTCTGTGTATTGTTTTACTTAATAATCTCATCAGCTCCTATGAATTCTATTATCATCTTTAATGTTGATAATTCTCAGATCTCCATATCCAACCCTAACCTCGCTGCTGAGCTCATATCCCATCTCCAAATGCCAACTGCACGTATCTTAGAGACATCTTAAACTCAACATGTTCAAAACTGAACTCATTCTCCCCCTCTCCTCTGTGGTCCCAGCTAAAATCTCATTTTATACAAAAAGCCTTTTCCAATCCCAATTAAATAAACTCAAGGTTTATAAAGACCTTGGCACAGTGTTTGGTCCTTAGTAGGTGCTATACAAATGTTTATTCCCTTTCCCTTGCCTTCTCTGCCCCCTCCATCCCTCTTAATTCTCATCTCTTCTGTGATGATTTACTATTTATCCTCTATATAGCTTCTTTGTACATAACTGTTTGCATGTTATCTCCCCCAATAAATTGTGAGCTCCTTTAAGGGCAGGAACTGTCATCCCCAGGGCTTAGCACAGTGCCGGGTACACTGAAGGCACTTAAAAGGGGCTGCTAAATGGTTTGGTGAATATAGCACTGGGCCTAGAGTTAGGAAGATCCCAGTTCACACCTGGCCTCAGACACTTACTAGTTCTGTCATCCAGGGCAAGTCATTTAACCCTGTTTGCCTGAGTTTCCTCACCTATAAAATGAGCTGGAAAAGGAAATGGCAAACCACTTTACTGCCTTTGCCAAGAGAACCCCGAATAGGGTCAAAAAGAGTCTGCTACAATTGAAAGACAACAGAAACAGGCATTTAGTAAATGTTTATTGAATGTCTCACTTTCATCATTGTACCCCCAGTACCTAACAGGGTACCTGCCACATAGTATGTTAGCCCTCAATAAATGCTTTTCTATTTATTTACTTACACATTCTATGATCCAGCAAAACTGGCCTTCCTGCTATTATTTTATCCCCTGTTTCTGTGCACTGATTGTCCTCCCCATGCTTTGAATTCCCTCTCTTCTGTGACTTAGAATCCCTAACTTCCTTCAGAAGTCAGCCCAAGTGCCACTTCTTTTATCATCCCTCTCCATCTGCTAATACCTTTCCTAAAAATTATATTTCTTATTTATGTTTACGCATATTGTTTCCCTATAGAGCTTAAGTTCCTTGAAAGCATTTGCCAATTCATTTTTCTCTAGCACACAGTACGCCTTTAATAAATGCCTGCCTGCTGTTTAACCAGATGTCCAAAAGCTGAAACCGGTTTCCAAACACTTCAAATTTAAACTTTTAGATGGCTAACTCCCTGAGGAATCATAATTCACATTGTTACATTAAGTCTTTCCATTGTAAGTGAAAACAATGCCAACATGGATACAGAGTAACATATAACGTGATACTCTGTCCCAAGGGCAAGATTTTGATTATCTCATATACAAGTTAATTCTTTGAACAAGTTAATTGTTCGAAAGAGAAAACAAACCCACGCAAATGAAACCAAAAAATAAACATTAAAAATAGTGGCTCTTAGAAGTAAACTAAGTCAAGGAAACAGGTAAAGGAACCAGGCAAACCCCAGAGATAGATAGATAGATAGATAGATAGATAGATAGATAGATAGATAGATAGATAGATAGATAGATATTATATATATGAATGTGTGTGTATGTTTATATATATGTATGTGCATATATGTATATGTGTATATATACGTGTGTGTGTATACATGTATATATATTTTGGCCCAAAGCACGGGATGACGGGTGCCAGGCACCAGTAAGGGGTCCTCCCCTTCCCGCCTGCGCCGCCAGCCCCAGGTCGCCCAAACCCAGCTCAGTCCTCGTTCCTACTCAGCTCTAAGCGCTCCTTCTCAGCCCTCCCGGGCAGCGCCAGCTCCCAAGTTCCGCCCCGCGGGGCTCGCAGAAGCCAAGCCTTCAAATCCCCGGCTTTAGGCCCCGAGGGCACCGCGGAGCCGGGAAGCCGGCCCTCACTTCTCCGCGCCGCCACCACGCCCCTGCCCCCTCTCCCGCCGGCCTGGGACTCACTCCGCAGCAGCGGCGATGTCTCCTTCTTCACGTACTTCCCCTGCACTTCGGCCGGTTTGGACACTTCGTTCTTAGTTTTCTTTCGGGACAACATCTCGTCGGCAGGTCCGGGGCCACCCGAAGCCTCCCGGGCGCCGAGCGAACTTTCCTAGAGCGGGCAGCCCCGGTCCCCGCCGCGCCAGGGGGCAGCGCCACGGCCCACTTCCCTTCCAGCCGCTGGCGAGCCGCAGCCGCCTGCCGCCCCAAAGCCCCGGCTCCTCCGCGGAGAATGCTGCATTTTACGGGGCTGCTAAGTGTGGCGGCCGCTCTGCACGCTCTCGTTCGAATCTTTCCGGAAGCTCGCCTGCTCCGCGGGGCTGCCCAGGGAAGTCCTAGCGCACGAGGCCAGAGCCATGATCCGCTGCGGCTCGGCCCGTGCCCGGGAACCGAAATCGCGGCAGACTCCTGCGCCCGGGAGCTTTCCTGCGGCTGCAGGGGATTCTGGGGGATTTTACGCAGCACGTGCCCTCCTCCGCCCGTCCTCTAGCGGGGCGCAGACAGCGCGGGGAGAGCTTTTAAAGGAGTAGTCAGGGGAGGGAGCCAGGAGAGAAAAGTACTCGAAGATAGGAAGGAAGACGGGGAAAGGCTTCATTAGATTCCATTCTCGAGATCTCTAAGTTTGACCCCCGGGAAAGAAGATGTGGAGCCCCGGCCCGACAACGGCGTATAAAGAGAAGGGGAGAAGGGGAGGAGAGGAGAGAAGCAGTTTAAAATTGGTATTGATAGGCAAAAGTCAAAATAATTCCCTTCCCAGCATACAAATGAAATAGAAAAATAGGAAAAGGAAACATTTATTCGTAAGGAAAATATGGAAAAACAAAATCACATATCACAATTATAATGAACAAAATATTAAATACAAACTTGAAAATTGCCACCCTTGAGCAGGTAAGAGTAACATCTAAGTTGTGGGCCTGGGTGACTAGGAGAATGGTGCAAAGGAATAGCGTAGGAGGAGTGCAGGATTTTTGTGGGAAAGATAATAATGCATCCAAGAACCCAGGATGCAGTCTGACCAGTGAATTCTTTTTACAAAGCTTTGTTGAAATGTACTGTATTCTTAAAATCAGTATGATCCATAAATTTAGGTCGTGTCGTTGTCATTTAAAAATGTAATAGTTGTATGGACGTGACTCATTGATGACATGGATAGATTTCTCTAAAATCTGGCTTACCTCTCCAAGGAAGACTGAGTCCTACTTCAAGAGCAGAGAAGGGCCATGGCGGAACTCTTGCTTCTTCCCTTGCCTGTTTCCAAGATGAGTATCAGGCTATATGTACCATCTATCTGCCATCTCAAATATCAGTATTCTACATGTACAAGTTGCTGTTGTGTTCATCCTTCGTTTTCCAAGAAGACCATGACATCAGAGAAATGATGATATGACTTGCACTTGACTTTATTTTGAGTTTAGCAGGGCTGTGCAAGGTCACTAGTCTCGTTTTCTCCTCCTCAGGTGTACAAGAATAGTTCTGAAGGAAAGCCAGGTCCCTGATTACTCTTAAAGATGAGAATAGCCCTCATTCAAAAGAATGTAGTGCTGTCAAAAAAAAAAAATTAACTTCATAATCTATATTTTAGACACAAGTCTGCCAGAAACAATTTCACATAACTTTATATATAAGCATTTCCAATTCAGAGAGAGAAATGTTCAAACTGAACTCATTCTTATGCCTCAGGACATCTTTATGCTCCAAGATAATTTTCTGTAATATTTATAAGAATCTATAAGAACTGTTAAAGTAGTTTTGGTATGACATTTCAGAACAATGGTCATTTAATCTTCAACTAGAACCACTCAATTCCTTCCTGAACTGTTCCTCTCAAATTCTGAAAGGATCTTCTTTCTAAAATCATTATCTTTTCTGAATAACAAGAGGTGCTTCTCTCTTAATGGCAAAGAGATTATTTCCCAAGGATGGGTCACCCACTAATCTGGTTATGATCTTAATAAGATAAGAGGTACTATGTTCAAAATTTGTTTTCCACTTTTAATCCAGTTTCCTGATTATTGACCTAACCCACCTTCCTAAGGTGACAAGTCTGGAAAGGATCTTTAAGACTAGAAAAATATATGTTTCTTAATATTTCTAGAGAAAATCAAAAGGAGGTTTCCACCTTTCCACCAAACACTGGTTAAACAAAGTAGCATCACAAATGAAGAATAACAAGGAAAACCATTTCAAACAACTAAACAATCACAGAAGTCATTTGAGCAGCAAGCTGTTCTTTAATCATAAGACAGTTCATAACAAGACAGAAAACTCCGTATCAGTTAACTGCTGTCCCCTTTTCCTTTTCCTTTCAATTCCATCAATTTCTTAAGGAAATTAATTCAGATTGTTTACTAAAAGGTCAAATACTGAAGCTTAAATACTTTGGACACATGGAAAAGATTGAAAGCAAAAGGAAAAGGAGGAGATGGATAGATGATTCCATGGAAACAATTGAATATGAACTTGGACAGATTTTGAAAGATACAGGAGGATGGAAGGGCTTGTAGTGCTATGACTGAACAAAAATAGCACAGAATACTTGTTCAATACCTGAAATCAGGACATATTGGTAAGCCAGCTTCCCCTGTATGTTGACAGCTCCTCTATACATCTTGCCCAAGGATTGTCTGGAACCGCAAGTCTTTTCCCAAAAAAAAGTACTGGCACGAGCTCTAAATCTTGTTCAGGTACTCAACATCAAGTATTCCCTCTAACAACCTGAGTCAAATCTCCTACATATTTGTCAGTACGCAAAATGTCCCAGGCTTGGTTAGAAAACCAGATACACAAAAATTCAAGTCATCATCTATTGGAATCCCTAATTTCCTTCAAGACAGCTGAGAAAATCTCAAAGGCTTGCAGAAAGTTGTTGCTTCCCATCCAAGGTTACCTCACATCTGCCTTGTATGTAGTTTGTATATATCTAGTTTCCCACCCACCCCCATCCCATTAAGATGTCCATTTCTTTCCAACTTTCCTGACAGCTCCCTTTCCCTTCTGCCCCTTTTCAACTACACATTCACTTCTCTATCAGTTAGCCTGGGGAACTGAATCTCAAGAGCCTATTCTGCTCCAACTCTAGAGAATGAGAACAGATTTAGGGCAGAGACTGGGGAATTCTCACAAGTGGTAAAAAAAAGTTCCAGGCTTATCTAATCACTACTTCTAGGAAGCAGAAGTTGACTCCCTCCTAAGGGAGCAGGTTACTGGGATTTCTTTCCACCAAGGCACTAGGATAGTCGCAGGAAAAGTTCAAATGGAAAATTGGAGGCCTTGGATGCTCCTGAGAACATAGAAGTAAATGATGCTCTCTGCAAGGAATCTTCTCTGCTCCCTGCAACTTTCATAGCCTGGGTGAGAACCTAGTTTTACTGAGTCAACTAAATTTATTAGAATCCCATGCAGGAAATGCTCTTTGTTCCTTTTCAGGTAACTAAGAGGGGCAGTTGTTTACAATAGGCTTCATAAGGATGACAAAGGATGGAGTGAAGTTCCTAAAGGAAATGGGTTTGATAGATTGGATTTATGCAGTCTCTTCCCCTCCCCCTGCCAGACCCTATGTCTGTGGTTATGATTGATAAAAGATATGTGATTAGTAAGAAATCAACTGATGACCAGTTCACAGAAGTATTAGCAAAACTGTAGAAGGAAATTGAGCACCAAGACTTATATCATTCAGTCCTTCCAAAAGATGGGTAGACTGTCAGATTAATGAAGAATGGAAGAATTTATAACCAAACAAGAGATAGAGAACATTATGAAATGCAAAATGAACAATTTTGATTACACTAAATTGAAAAGTTTTTGCACAAAAAAAAAAACAAAAAAAATAATGCAACCAAGAGTAGAAATGAAACAGAAAGCTGGGAAACATTTTTTACAACCAGTGTCTCTGCTAAAGACCTCATTTCTAAAATATATAGAGAACTAAGTCAAATTTATAAGAATACAAATAATTCCCCAACTGATAAATAGTCAAAGGATATGAACAAGCAGTTTCCAGATGAAATTAAAGCTATCTATAGTCATATGAAAAAATGTTCCAAATTACTATTTATTAGAGAGATGCAAATCAAAACAACTCTGAGGTACCACATGACACTATTATATTAGCTAACATGACAAAACAGGAAGATGATCAATGTTGGTGAACATGTGGGAGAGTTGGAACGCTAATTCATTGTTGGTGGAGCTGTGAGCTGATCTAATCATTCTGGAGAGCAATTTGGAACTATGCTCAAAGAGCTGCAGAAATGTGCATACCCTTTGACCCAGCAATATTGTGTTTAGGGCTATATACCAAAGAGATTATAAAAATGGACAAAGGTCCCACATGTACTAAAATATTTGTAGCAGCTCTTTTTGTGGTGGCTAAGAACTGGAAATTAAGGGAATGCCCATCAATTGGGGAATAGCTGAAGAAAGTGTGGTATATAAATGTAATGGAATACTATTGTGCTATAAGAAATGATGAATGGTTGGACTTTAGAAAAACCTGGAAAGACTTACATGAACTGATGCTGAGTGAAATGAGCACAACCAAGAGAACATTATACACAGTAACAGCAACAGTGTTCAAGGACTGTTTCTGATAGACTTAGCCCTTCACAGCAATGCAAGGACCTAAAACATTTCCAAAGGACTCAAGGCAAAGTGCCATTCACATCCAGAGAAAGAACTATGGTATCAGAACACAGAATGAAGCAGACTATTTTCTCTTGTGTTATGCTTTGTTTTAGTTTGGTTTTTCTCATGGTTTCTCCCATACATTTTAATTCTTCTATGCAACATCACTAATGTGAAAATGTGTTTAATAAGCATGTATGTGTAGAACTCATGTAAGATTCCATGCCGTCTTGGGGAGGGAGGAGGGAAGGAAGGGGAGAAAATTTAAAACATATGGAGGTGATTGTTGAAAACTGAAAAATTAATTTTTTTTAAATGATGAGCAGACAGACTTCAGAAAAACCTGGAAAGAATTATATGAACTGATACTGAATGAAGTGAGCAGAACCAGGAGCACATTGTACATGGTAACAGCAACACTGTGCTATGACTAACTTTGATAGACTTAGCTCTTTTCAGCAACCACAGGGAACTAAGACAACTCCAAACGACTCAAGATGGAAAATGCTATTCGCATCCAGAGAAAGAACTATGGAGTCTGAATGCAGAACAAAGCATGCTATTTGTTCTCTTTTTCGTTTGTGTGTTTCTTCTTTCTTATAGTTCCTCCCATGGGTTCTAATTCTTCTTTACAATATGACTAATGTGAAAATATGTTTAGTGTGAATGTATATGTAGAGCCTATATCAAATTGCATGCTGTCTTAGGGAGGGGAAAGAGGGGGAGAAAAGAGGCCAGACATTGAGTCTAGAACCTGGAACACTTTCCCCTTTACTAGTCCCTACCTATAAGGACATGGATTCCTGATTTTGCCTGCTTTAACTATGTCACTGTCTGCCACATGAGAGACATACTCAGCTGGGCTTCAACAACCATTAATCTGGTAACAAGGAATATCCCCAGAAAATGGGGGTCCTGGCAAGTTTTTCCAGTGTGCTGAACTCTAGGCTGCATGATTGGCATGTGAGAGAGCTTTGAGGAATGTGAGATGATTCGAACAACTTCTTAGAAAGGGACTGGGAGACAAGGAGTTATACTTTTCTGAGGCACCTTGCTTTCAAACAGAATATGAGAGATGAAACTGCTGCTGCATGGCTAAGATGGTTGTACATTTACTTAGAAGAAAGAGACTTTCTGTGTGACCAGGAAACTGAATCAAAGGAGGCAGGAAACAATAAGATTGAGGATGAAACTAGGTGACTAGTGATAAGAAATCTGTGGACTGAACCTATCCCTACTTCAAATAGCTTGATTTCTTCCTCAGAAAAAGCATAAGATGGATGGGCTTTCATGATTAAGAAACTTAGAAAAGATTCTGAGAGCTTGGTAAGTCACTGGATCATTGCTAAGTATATGGTCCAGTGGAGCCCATATGGAGGCCCTCTCCACATCAAAGCTCCATTACATCGAAGAACTCTCTTAGTTTTGCAATTCAATTAAATCACTAAAGTTCTGCAGATCAGTTAATATAATGAGTTATATTGCTTGGCCCTATAAAAATAAATTTTCATTACAACTAATTTCCCAATAGAATTGTGGAAGGGCTGGGAGAGACGGGGTGGTAGGTAAATTTCCTGAAAGAGATGAATTTGAAAAAGTGGATCTATGTGTCTTCCTCTTCCAATTTCCAACCCAGCCTTCCATGCCTAAGTATCAGACCAATTAGATCTTGTCTTCTAGGGGGAGCTCTGTCCTCTTATAGCTAACTTTAACTAAGGATATCCCTTACCATGTCAGCACAAAGGTCTGGGCAGATCAATATAAGTGAAATATAAGCCTGAAATCAGGATAGCTATCATTTCCACTAGCTCTAGGAATACTGGGAGAAGGCACAGCACTTAATGACCTTCTAGACGTGAAGGCAAAAGGTTCTCCACAAGGAGCAGGCTCCTGAAACATAAGGTTGTAAAATAAATAACCCCAAACAATAAATAAAGGAATAAACAAAAGAATCAATTGTCACCATATGTGGTTGCTAATTAAACTAGACATGAAATCCAGGATTGGGGTAGTAGGGCGTCTTTTCCTTCAGCCAGTAAGTCAGTGAAATAGAATTTATTAAGAGCCTACTATTGGAAGAGGAGTAGAGCCAAGATGGTGGAATTGGGCAGGAACTTGTCTGAACTCTCCTAAATTCACCTCCAAACAACTATAAAATAATACCACAAAATGAATTCTGGAGTGGCAGAACCAATTAAAAGACAGTTTGAAACAATTTTATGGGCCAAGACAGCTTAGAAGTTTGGCAGAAAAAGTCTGTCTCCCTTGAGTAAAAGAGAAGTAGAGGCAGCATCTGCCAAGTCAGAAGCAGGCTGCACCCCAGCAGTAGTGAAGCCCCAAACTCCAGCACAGGTCAGCAGCTGGGACCCACAAGACACAGCAAGGACACAGCAAGCCAGTGGCAAGGCCTCTTTCCCACACAGAAGACCAATCAAGAGTTCCTTGGCATGCTGCACAGTGGGACATTGGCAAGACCCAAGAAGATTGGGAAAGTGCCCCCTTTATCCCAGGAGTAAAGCCCAACTTTAACATAAAGTGAAAAGTCATGAAATAGGCTAGAATTGAACAAAAACATTTTTAAAGGGACCAGATTATAGAAAGCTGCTGATGGAAGGGAAGATGAAAACACAAACTCAGGAGACAAAAACCTCAAAGAAAAATGTGAATTGATCTCAGGCTTAAAAAACTGTAAGAGCTCAAAAAGAATTTTAAAAATCAAAGAAGAGAGGCAAGAGAAAAACTGGGGAAAGAAGTAAGAATAATGCAAGAGTATCATGAAAAAGAGTCAACTGCTTGGTAAAAGAAGCACAAAAAGGGGAAAAGCTGTACAAAAATTCACTGAAGGAAACAACTCCTTAAAAATAGAAATAGCCAAATGGAAAAGAAGATACAAAAACTCACTGAAGAAAATTTTTAAATTTTAATTACATTAATTTAATATAAAATTTAAAACTTTAAAAATTAGAATTGAGCAAGCAAAAAATTAATGACTCCATGAGACATCAAGAAACAATAAAACAAAATCAAAAGAATGGAAAAAACAAGAAAGTATGATATATTTTACTGGGAAAAAACTGACCCAGAAAATAGATTCAGAAAAAATAATTACTGGATTATCTAAAAGCTGTGATCATAAAAAGACCTAAACTTCACATTTCAAGAAATTATCAAGGAAAACCACCCTGATATCTGAGAACAAAAAAAGTAAAATAGAAATTGAAAGAATCTACCAATCACCTCCTGAAAGATCCCAAAATGAAAACTCTGAGGAATATCATAAGCAAAATCCAGAACTATCAGATCAAGGAGAAATTACTGCAAGCAGTCAGAAAGAAATAGTTCAAGTATCATGGAGCCATGGTCAGGATTACACAGCATTTAGCAGCTTCTACATTAAAGGACTGAAAGGCATAGAATATGATATTCAAGAAGGCAAAGGAGATAGGATTACAACCAAGAATCACCTATCCAGCAAAATTAAGTATAATCCTTCAAGTTAAAAAGGGGGGTGGGGGGGTGGGGGGGAGTATATTCTGTGAAATACAAAACTTTCAAGAATTCCGTAACATTTTATTTTACCCAATTCTTCTATGTTCCTAGTGAACAGGTTACTCCCTAATGGAGAAGATGCTTGTTCAGACAAAGGCAACACTTTTTATATTGTTCCCAATTTGAAATTCCTGCCTCATTCTTCATTATCTCAATGCAGCCTCCTGAATCTCATACTTCATGTTCTCCTTCCTGATAGGCTCCTCTAATATAAGCATGTATACAAGCTTCTGATCTTTTATCTCATCAGAAACCTGGCTTTGCTGATTAGAATCAGTAACATCTGACTTACATTCTGCTATCACTCAGAGCTGGAAGGAGTTTTAACCCTGTGGAAGCAGAATTCCTTCTTTTGTTTCCCACAATGAATAAAATTTTTAGAAAAGTTAAATATGATAGACATCTGGGGGAAAATGAATGAAAATAGAAAGGAATATATCTTTTTCACAGTGGTAAATGGTAGCTACACAAACATTGACCATGTTTTAGGACATTAAAACCTCAAAATCAAATTCAGAAAGACAGAAATATGAAATGTATCCTTTTCAAATCATAATGTAATAAAAGGCCATGGAAAGATAGATTTAAAATTAGTTGGAAACTAAACAGCTTAAAATTAATACTAAAGAACGAGTGGATCAAAGAACAAATCATAGAAAAAATCTATAATTTCATTAAAGAGAATGATAACAATAAGACAACATACCAAAATTTATGAGATGCAGCCAAAACAGTACTTAAGGGAAAATCATTATCTCTAAATGCTTACATCAATAAAACATAGAAAGAAGAGATCGATAATTTGAGCATGCAAGTAAAAAAGCTAGAAAAAGAGCAAATTAAAAATCCTCAATTAAACACCAAATAGGAAATCCTGAAACTCAAAGGAGAGATTAATAAAATTGAAAGTAAGAAAACCATCGAACTAATAAATAAAACTAGGAACTAGTTTAATGGGAGAAAGACAATAACACAGGTAAATCACTGGGTAATTTGATTTTTTTAAAAAGAAGAAAACCAAATTAACACTATCAAAAATGAAAAGAATAAATTCCATCACCAATGAAGAGGAAATTAAAGCAATTATTAGATGTTATTTTGCCCAAGTAGATGCCAATAATTCTGATAATATAAATGAAATGGATGAATATTTACAAAAATACAGATTTCCCAGATTAACAGAAGAGGAAATAAAATACTTAAATAGCCTCATCTTAGAAAAAGAAATTGAACAAGCCATCAGTGAACTCCCTAAGAAAAAGTCCTCAGCACCAAATGGATTCATAAGTGTATTCTACCAAATATTTAAAGAACAAATAATTCTAATACAATATAAACAAATTGGAAACATAGAGTCCTACCCAATGCCTTTTATGACACAAATGTAGTGCTGATACCTAAACCAGGAAGAGCCAAACAGAGAAAGAAAAGACTAATTTTCCTAATGAACAGTGATACAAAAATTTTAAATAAAATACTAGCAAGAAGATTATAGTAATATATCAGAAGAATGTTTCACTATGAGCCAATGGGATTTATACTAGGAATGCAAAACTGCTTCAATATTAGAAAAATTAACAGCATAATTGACTATATCAATAATAAAACCACAGAAATAATATGACTATCTCAATAGACAAAGAAAAACCTTTTGACAAAATACAACACTCATTCCTATTCAAAACATTAGGTAGCTAGGTGGCACAGTGAATAAAGCACCAGTTCTGGAGTCAGGGGACTTGAATTCAAATTTGGCTTCAGACATTTACTAGCTGTGTGTCTTTGGGCAAATCATTTAATCCTGATTGCCTGCAAGAAAAAAAACAAAACAAAAAACTAGGGAGCACAGTAATAAATGGAGCTTTTCTTAAAATCATAACTAGTATTTATCATCAAGTATTGTTTGTTTTAGGGATAAGATAGAAGCATTCCCAGTAAGGTCAAGGATGAAGCAAAGATGCACATTATAATCACCATTATTCAATATTGCACTAGAAATGTTAACTATAGCAATAAGACAAGAAAAAGAAATTGAAGGAGTTATAATAGGCAATGAGGAAATAAAACTATCACTCTACAGATGACATGGTGGTATTCTAGAGAATCCTAAGAAAATCAACTAAAAAACTAATTGAAAAAGTTAATTACTTCAACAAACTTGCAGGATATAAAATAAATCGACATAACTCGTCAGCAGTTCTATATATTACCAACAAAGTCCAGCAGCAAGAGCTAGAGAAATTCCATTTAAAAGACAATATAAAATACTTGAAAGTGTACCTTCCAAGTCAAACCCAGGAACCATATAAACACAATTACAAAACACTTTTCACACAAATAAAGTCAGATTCAAACAAGTGGAAAAATATCAGTTGCTCATGGGTAGACTGAGTCAATATAATAAAAATGACAATTCAACTATCAAAAATGTATTTTATAGAGCAAGAAAAAATAGTAACAAAATTAATCTGAAGAACAAATAGTCCTGAATATCAAGGGAATTAATGAAGGGAAAATGTAAAGGAAGGTAGTCTAGCCATACTAGATTACAAACTGTATTACAAAATGGTAATCATCAAAATAGTATGTTACTGGATAGGAAACAGAGTGATGGATCAGTGGAATAGATTAGGTGCATAATACACAGTAGTAAATGAACATAACAGTCTAGTGCTTGATAAACTCAAAGATCCAAGCTTTTGGGAGAAGAACTCACTCTATGACGAAAAGTGCTGGAAAATTGGAAAACAGATGGCAGAAACTAGGTATAGAACAACACTATATACTAAGATAAGATCAAAATAAGTAGATGATTTAGACATAAAGGGTGACAGCATAAAGAAATTAGAGGCATGTAATAGTTTATATGTCAGACCTATGGATAAGGGAAGAACTTAGGACCAAACAAGAAATAGAGAGCATTATGAGACGTAAAATGGATAATTTTGATTAAAAGATTTTGCACAAATAAAACCAACATAAGATTAGAAGGAAAGCTCAGAAAAATTTTATATCAAGTATTTCTGATAAAGGTGTAACTTCTCAAATATATAGAGAATGAGTCAAATTTATAAGAATACAAGTCATTCCTTAATTGATAAATGGTCAAAGAATATGAACAGGCAATTTTCAGAAGAAATCAAAGCTATCTATAATTATATGAAAAAATGTTCTAAATTATTATTGATTAGAGAAATGCAAATTAAAACAACTGTGTGAGCTACCACCTCACACCTATCAGATTGACTAATATGACAGAAAAGGAAAGTGATCAATGTTGGAGAGGATGTGGAAAAATGGGACAGTAATGCACTGTAAGTGGAATTGTGAACTGATTCAACTATTATGGAAGGCTATTCAAAACTATGTCCTATACTGTGCATTCCCTTTGATACAATAATACAACTGCTTCGTCTGTATCCCAAACAGATTGAAAAAAAGGAGAAAAGGACTTATTTGTACAAAAATCTTTATAGCAGTTCTTTTTGTGGCAGCAAAGAACTGAAAATGGAGGAGATGCCCATCATTTGGGGAATGGCTAAACAAGTTGTAGCGTATGATTGTAATGGAATACTATTATGGTATAAATGAAAACTAGCAGAATTTCAGAAAAACCTGGAAAGACTTACAAAACTAATGTAAAATTAAATTAGCAGAACCAGGAGAACATTGTACACGCTAACAGCAATATTGTAAAGTGATCAACTGTGAATGACAACTATTTCCAGCATGACAATTCCAAAAGACTCATGATAAAAAATATTACAAAATTCCAAAAAACCAAACTGATGGAATCTGAATGCAAATTGGAGAATGCTGTTTTTTCAATTTGTTTATTTCTTTTCTTTTGTTTTATACTTAAGTACAAAATAAGAAATGAAAAAAATTGCCATTTACACAGCAGAACATAAGAGAGGGCTCAATATAAAGCAATAAAATTCCATTTCAGGAAAACTTATATAATAAATACTACACATTGTTTTCAAAGCTGTACAGCTTTTTTTTGCTTCCTTGGTGGTTTTCTTATGTTCTCTGCTACATACTTTTTACTTTATTTTTTCCTTTCTCTCTCCCCCACAACCCCAAGAAGGCTATAATTAAGTGTAGATATAGATATATGTGTGTATTTATGTATGTGTATATATACACAGATATGTGTATTATATATGTAGGCATATATATAACACAGAGATATCTATAAACGTACACACACATCTATATATATACACTCATACACATATGTGTAAGACTGTACTATGTTTATTTCCACTGATCACCTGCTTCTCTGAAAGTGAATAGCATCTTCTTTCATAAGTCCAAGTCTTTCCATGTTTTTCTAAATCAACCAGCTCATCATTTCCTATGCCACAGCAATATCCCAACCCAATTCTATTCTATTCAGAGATTGTCTCTGATAGTTCTTTCCCAAGTTTTTGCATTCCTTGTATTCTTGGCTGCACAGGTTTTATTTTTACAAGAAAATTTTGATTTAAAATAATCAAAATTATCCATTTTACATTTCAACAATGTTCTCATCTTAAAATATGGTTTAAGATTGGATACTACTACTAAATCTTCTTCCTTTGCATCTTTTCCCCCTTAACTTTTCCTGACTTTTTGTTGTTCTAAATGAACTTTGTTATTATATTTTCTAATTCAGTAAGATTTTTTTTTTAGTTAGGTAAAAGTGGATTTTTTATTTTATTTTGGCTTTACCTACCCATGAACAATTAATATTAATATTAATTAATATTGCTTCAATTATTTAGATATAACTATATGTGTATAAAAAGTTTATATTTGTATAGTTCCTGTGTCTCTTTCAGGAGGAATATTCTCAGGTATTTTATACTGTCTAGTTATTTTAAATTGTCTAAAACAATATTGAATAATATGGCTGATACACAGTGTAGTTTCCTTATTTTTTCTCTTTTGTTTAAATTTATTTTTAATTTAGCTTTAGCTTTGTCTGAAATCATGATTACCGTTCCCACATTTTTATATAATAAATTTTACTCCTGGCCTTTATTTTATGTTTGTATGTTATCTCTCATTTTTATAGCATTTCCTGAAAGCAACATATTGTTGAATTCAAATTTTTAATGTGCTGTCAGTTTCCATTTTATGGGTAAACTAATCCTATGCACATTCTAAGCTATAATTACTTATGTATTTTCCTCCTTCCTATTTTTCCTCACTCCTTTCTCATTCTGTTCCTATCCCTCCTCACTCCTCTGCTTTACTTCTACTTGCTACCTTGTCCTCCTATTCTTTAACCTACTCACCCCTCCAAAAATCCCTCCTTTATCCTCTCTTCCCCCATTCTATCTCCTTACCCTCTTATTTCTTTCTGAATATATATTCAGAATACATAATAAGACCAAATAAATATTCTTTCTTTTTTTTTTTACCATTCTAGATATATATGTTAGTTCCTCTTTAACCCATTGCCAATGAGAGTAAGATTTCAGCACTACCCACCCTCCCCTCACTAGCTTCCTCTGTATCAATTTTTCCTTTTTTGCCTCATTTGTATAATTGCTGTCCTTTTATTTTTTTAGAATCACCCCCATCATACTCAGCTCAGCCCATGCCTTTCTTTCAAATTACCCAAATAAAAATGGCAATCATAATACAACTAACGATTTTTTCATATATAAGATGCAAACCACCTGACCTTATTAAATCCTTATAGTTGGTCCATAATGTTTACTTTATATTTTTCCTGGATGTTATGTGTCAAATTTTCATTTAATTTCTGCTGCTTTTGTCACAAATATCTAAATGTCTTTTAGTTAAATGTCCTTTTTTTCGTTGAGGATTATACATAACTTTGCTGGGTAAATTACTCTGGGTTGTAACCACAGCTCTTTTGCTCTATGAAAAGGTATTCCAGTACCTATGGTCCTTCAACATAGTAGCTGCTAGGTCTTATGTAATCCTTATTGTAACTCCATGATATTGTAACTCCATGTATTTTTCTTTTTGCTTGCAATGTTTTGTCTTTAATCTGGGAGCTTTGAAACTTGACTGTGATATTCCAATAAATTTTGCTCCTGGGATCTCTTTCAGGTGGTAATCAGTGAGTTGTTTGTTTTTTTCTGTTTCTGCTTTGCCTTCTTGTTCTAGAACTTCAGGGCAGTTTTTCTTAATAATTTTTTTGTAGTGTATCAAAATGATTTTTTATCATAATTTTCAGGCAACCTAACTATTCTTATATTATTTCTCCTCAACCTGTTCTCCAAATCAGTTGTTTCTCTGATACTGTGTTTCATATTCTTCTATTTTTTAATTCTTATGATTTTGTTTTATTATTTCTTTGTGTCTTAGAATGTTATTAGCATCCCTTTGCTTGGTTCTAGTTTTCAAGGAATCATATTTTTCCTTAAGTTTTTGGTTCTCTATTTCAAGTTAGTTGACTTTCTTTTCATAATTTTCTTAAATTTCTTGGATTGATTTTTTTTCTAATTTTTCCTCAGTCTTTTATTTCATTTATAAAATCCTTTTTAAGTTGTTCTAAGAAATCTTTTTGTGCCTAGGACTATTTGACTTTTCTCATTGAAAAAAGGAGTAGCTTTTTAAACTCCATTATTTTCCTCTCAATATGAACCCAGATCTTTTCTATCCTCAAAGTAACTCTCTATGGTTGAGTTCTTTCTCCTTTGCTTGCTCATTTTTTTTGTTTTATTTTATTTTTATATGCATTAGTGGGATGAAGATCTGGCCTCGAGGTATGGGGAATGATACCCTTCTCACTTTTATTTTCTGAGGTCTGTCCTTGGGGCTCAACCTTGGGCTCTCCTCTCCATTCTTAAGCCATGGCTAGGGCCCCTGGTCATGCTGTCCCACAAGTGATCTCCCTGCCTGTGGTCCCTCCAGTGACTGCAAACTACAGCTATCTCTCTTCCCTGGAACTGAAACCAGGAACCCTGCTCTCCTGCAAGTGCCCACAACGAGCAGCATACCTGCCCCTCTGCTACTGCATTCCCCAGGTGTGTACTAGCTCCTTGTCCCCGCAGGCTCAGCCCGGGACAGTTCTGGGAAGCACAGCTGTGCTCAACATCCCTCAACAGTGGAATATCCTTCAATTTTCTCCTCAGTTGTCAGACTCCCACACTGTCTGGGAGAGGAAAGTTCCTGAGGCTGAGGCTGCCTCCAAAATCCAGCTACCCCTGGCTTAATGTTCATTGCTTCCACAGAGTTGGCCTGTAGGTGTCTGCACTTCACTCAGGCCAAATCTCTGCCTCTATAGGTCAGGTAATTTCCTGAAATTCTTTCTTTCTTTTTCTTTCATCTTTTCTTTCATCTGTGTTTTCTTTCACAATGTGACTAATGTGGAAATGTATTTGTATGTCCTATATCAAATTGCTTGCCATCTAAGGGAGGGGAAAAAAAGAAGGGAGCAAATTTGGTATACAATTTTTAAAAAGAGAATGTTAAAATTGTTTTTACATGTAGTTGGGAAAAAAATAAAATATTATTACCACAAAAAGTGCCTACTATGTGTCGGGCATATTGCTAAGCACTGGAGATACAAAGAAAGGTCAAAGACAGTCCTCGCTCTCAAGGTGCTCACAGTTTAACAGCGTAAACAGCATGAAAACTACATAAAACAATTTATACCAAGTAAATTGTAGATACTGTAGGAAATGCTACTTAAGGAGGATTGTGAAAGACTTCTCATAAAAACTAGAACATTATCTGATGAGACTGAAATGCAATCACTTGTGCATGTAGAAGGGTTTCTCATGGCAAGTAGAAGTACCACCTCTGCATGTAACTGTGGAGGGAATAGTAGCAGAAGGCGTTTGAGGGATGAGATGAGGGGAGGAAAGGGAGGTCTCTGCAAAGACCTTCAGTTTTTTTCAGTGAAATAATGAGGCATGGTTCTCACTAGAGAGTAGTAAGGAAAGGGTACTGTGAGTGTGGTTTGAGGAGCGATACAAAGATGAAGAAAAGCTACCACATTGAATGGAGAGTGAATCAATTATTCAGTCTTGTTGCGATTGGTGCTGGGAATGCCAAAATTCAAGGGCAAACTACACGGGTCCTACCTCCAAAGAATTCAACCCAAGCTTTCTTTCTGTCACAGAGTATATTTATTAAAACACTGATTGGAGTGGGAGAGATTCCCAGTGAATCTGTGCTATTGGCCAGATTTTAAGAATCAAAGTGATCTAATAGGGGCAAGATGGACACTTACTGGTTGGTTGGTTGTTGTCCTTCGTTCTTGAAGGGACCAAAATGACATCACCACGATAAAGTCAAGTTTCAGCGTGTCCAACTGTGGTTAATCAGACCAATAGGAACTCAGAATGTTCTACCATAGATTGGGCACGGATAGTCCGTGTGAACATTTGGGGTGGATATTCCAAATGCATCCTACATTTCCTTTGTGCTTTTTCAATTCTGTTTTGCTCACAGAGCACAGCACCTTTTCTGATGTGGGTACACCATGCTGAGTGGTCCTGTGTCAGCGTCTCCCATGTCCCGCAATCAAATCCACAGAGAGAGACCTTGAGAGTGTCCTCACATCACTTCTTCTCCATCAAGTAGTCTTTTTGGCAAGCATACATTTTGCATTTAAACAATGTGGCCAGCCCATCAGAGTTACACATTCTGAAGCATAGTTTGAATGCTTGGCAGTTTAGCTCGAGCAAGGACCTCAGTGTCTGATACCTTATCCTTCCAGGTGATCTTCAGAATCTTCTTAAGACAGTTCAAATGGAAGTGATTCAGTTTCCTGGCATGGTGCTGGTATACTGTCCCTGTTTCTCAGGCATACGAGGTCAGCACAATGACTCTGTAGACCTTCAGTTTGGTAGTCAGTCTAATACCTCTTCCTTCCCAAACTTTTCCTACCAGCTTGCTGACTAAATTAGTTTTGATTGCAAAACCTATGCCAGCTTCATGGCACTCCCCTTCACGCTGTGGCCACTCCAGAAAAATATGTATCCAGCTCTGACTTCAGTAAGCTGGCCTTTATTTGCCAGCCTTGTTTCACTCAGGGCTACTATTTGGATGTGATACCTATTGAGTTCTCTTGCAACAAGAGCAATTCTTCTTTCAGGTCTATTGAATTGTGTGCTGTTTATAAGTGTGCATGTATTCCATGTGCCAATGGTGAGTGGAATCATCTTTGCAGATGTTTTTGTACATTTTTACATTGTTTTGTGTTTCTATTACAGAGTGGGATTCCCTGCCTGCCATGGTAATCAGGCCAGGGTTGGGTAAGCAGACAATTTTTAGGTCACCTTTTCTAGCCCCTTCCTCACACCAGGATGTGAGCAGTGAGATCCTTAAAAGGCTGTTCAGACACCTAGGGGGCTGCCAGATCCTACTACTGCATCCGGTGAGAAATGACCATATGGCCTGGGCCACGGGTTTGTGTGCAGGGTTGTGACTACAGCTTCCAGTGTATCCACACCTGCTGCTTCATCACTTGCCTGTCACCACAGAACTTTGAGGTATAATAGTAAAATAGTAGGGGTGATGTCTTTTGATTCATGTGTAAACTGGATTTAATGAGGCAGAGTTGCACAAAGTTGTCAGCCTCACTCTCTCCTCCAGAGTCATCATAGTCCAGTGGCAGGATAGAATCAAGATGACTGGTGATGGCCCAGGAAGCAATGGACGACTTTGGCATCTTCTCTGTCTAACCAAGCTCTTAGTGCTCCACATCCTTCAGCTGTCTTCATGGCTGTTGGAACAAATTGTTCTCATCCACTCGTTCCACCAGGGGATGTCTTCACATGTTTGGATAGATACCTCCCTAATTCACTAATGGGTTTGAGACCCCTTGGTAACCCTCAACCTGGTTTGGCCTGCCTGCCAAAACAGTTAGCCAGGTGTGGCCACTACACATGCTGTAGCTTCTTGGAGCCACATGTGAGAGTTGGGTGGAACAGGTGGACACCAAAGGTGGAAAGCATCCCTGAAAAGGGCTAGGCAGCCATCACAGCAAAGGTACTGGTCCTCCCTGAACACACCCTACACCCTGAAACACTTACATACAGAGGTCAAGAAGTAGGTCAAAATGGAATCAAGGTCCAGAGTGGGGCCAAGTACAGACAAAGAGGGCCATAGTGAAAGGGCTCTTAAAAGAATTTGCTGATGTCTCGGGTGAATGCCAGGAAGCTACGTTTAGGAGCTGGATTCCTAGAATTCATGGGAAAATCCAAAAGGGGAGGAGTCCAAAGCTCATACCCCATCAATGTCAGAATCTTCAAGACCCTGTGGACTATAAAGCACACCAATAAAAATCTATGGGACTTTCTTAGTGAAGATACTGGAGTGGCTTTCCATTTCCTTCTCCAGTGGATTAAGGCAAATAGAGATTAAGTGACTTGCCCAGGGACACATAGCTAAGTGTCTGAGGCCAAATTTGAACTCAGGTCTCCACCCAGTGCTCGATTCACTGAGCCACCTAGCTGTTGTGAATCAACTAGAGAGATGTAAAAGGATTGCTTTACCATAGTGAGGGCCCAATTTGGATTACGTAATATAAATTTGTAGCGGACCCAGTTCATTTTTGTTCAGCAGCACATGAGGAGGAATAAAGGTAGTGAATGGTGGGGGTAGTCCAAGGTTTAGGCTTGATGGGTGAAGATATATGTATATTTATGTATATGTATACACATATGTACATATGTATATACACATAAGTGCACATATACATGTGTGTATGTGTATATACACATGTATGTAAGGACAAGGCATTGCCCCCACCCAAGCCCAAGGCATCTGCTAAAGATTCTGCCTCACTTTGATAAAAGAGGTTATTGGATACTGTCAACTATAAGCTCCACAGAAAAGGCCCATTGGAGTATCCCAGTTTCCATAGGAGAGTTTTAAAAGATCACCAAGGAAAGGTATATAACAAACTTTTTAAAAATTCTAAGCGTAAATACCTGTAATCCCTCTCCCAAAGTCCATTGGTATGGGACTCTCCTTATTAGCAGAGATATGATTGCCTTGACTTGCACAGGTGGAGGGATGGAGTTGGTGAGGGGTGAGAGAGTTCTGGGCTTGGCAGTCACCCTTCCAGACTCTTCAGGGATAATCCCCTTGATTATTCTTCCCTTTTGGGGCTTCAAATCCAGTCCCCTTTGCTTCCCTTTTTAGAACTCTTCAAGTTTAATCAAGCTGCCTCAAGTACTTCTGACTTCCACCTTCTAGAAGGAAATTGAAAGAGGTCAACCCCACTCCAGACTGCTGAAGGAAAATACTCTAAGAAGACATCAGAGGAACCAATACCCTATCTCTATTCCCAGGTTGTTAAACTAGAGACTTCAAGGAGTTTCCCCTTGGGTGAGATCTGAGATTCTCTCTCTTGGTGGAGCTGAGCTGTCTTGTTCCCAATGGGAGAATTCCTTCACTCTGTATTGATTGGTATTTATCTCATATATTTTCAGTCTTTATTTTTCTGTCATGTTTGCCTATTGTTGACCCCATTTAGGTTTTCCTTTGCAAAGCTACTAGAGCAGTTTGCCATTTCCTTCTCCAACTCATTTTGCAAATGAGGAACTGAGACAAACAGGGTTAAGTGACTTGCCCTGGGTCACACAGCTTAGTAAATGTTTGAGGCTAGAATTGAACTCAGGACCATAATTCTAGGCCCAGCACTCTATCCATTGTGCCATCTAGTTACACTTTGGAAGTATACAGAAAGTTTAAAATTACAGATTGGTCCAAGGAAATCTATAGGGCAGTTTCTATCCCAAGTTCAGGAGAAGTAATAGAGTGGATATAATGTTTAAAAACTATGCCCTATAGCAGAAATGGAAAATTGCATTTTATTATTGGTAGGAAAAGCCTTCTGATAGTCTTGCCCATTCCAAAGATATATAAATATCCCTCAACATAGAATCAAAGGAGGAGATAAGGAAATTAACAAAAGTGAAAGATTTGAACAGGGAGGGGAAGGAATAATTAGAACTTATAGCTTTTCACTTTAGATGGTTAAAAAGGTCAGTAGAGAATAGAGATTCATGGTGGACTATAGGAAACATCTGGCCACAGACACTCACTAGCTGTGTGACCCTGGGCAAGTAATTTAACCCTGTTTGCCTCAGTTTTCTCATCTGTAAAATGAGCTGGAAAAGGCAATGACAAACCATTCCAGTATCTTTGCCAAAAAAAACCCAAATCAGGTCATAAAGAATTGGACAAGACAGAAATACTGAACAACAACATAGCAAACATAATAGAGAGACTGAATCTATAAAAGGTGTCCTTCCTAATATTTCAGAAATGACCAGTGAAATGAACAGACATAATGGGTCTTTGTTTTTGGTTATTGATTTAAGTAATATATTTTTTGTAATTGACATCATTGGTCAATGAAATTAAATCATTTGCCTTACAAGGCAAGGGAAATAGTACACTTTTTTGTAGATTGCCCCAGGGATATGTTAAAAGCCCAGTTTTATGGTCATTCTAAGTGTAGATAAGATCTAGATAAAATTGACAGAAGTATTTACCTTATTCAGAATTATGTAGGTGACATTCTACTTAGGACTTACAATAAGCAAGAAGTAGAGAAAGTTAGATGGAATCATTGGAGAACTAAGCAATAGAGGATGGGAGTCCTCAATACTACCTCAAAGGGAGTATTGAATCCCTGGCCAGTGACACAAAAGATTCTGGAGGACATGAGTTCAAATCTAGTCACAGAAACTTAATAGCTGTTTGATTTGGTGCAAATCACATAATCTCTGTCTGCCTCAGTTTCTTTATCTATAAAATAAGGTAATAAGAGCCTCACCTTATAGGATTGTTGTGAGTATCAAATAAGCTAATATTTATAAAGTATTCAGCGCAGTGCCTGGCGCACAGTAACTACTTAGTTAACGCTTCTTTCTTTCCGTCCTCCCTTGAAACTCCCAAAGGGTAAGAGACGAATTGAATTGTTCAGTTGCTAGAAAAACTTCACTTAGGTATGATAACTAGCACCAATTTATGGAATAACAAGAAAATTAAAAAGATTTGAATGGTGCCCCAAACAGCAGCAGGCATTAGACTCTGCCACTTCCACTACAAACGCTGATTAGCATGGGCCAGAATCATCTCTGTTAAACACAATGGAATCAGTGCTAAAATGAAAACGGCTTATAAAGGACAGAGATACTCCTGGGTGTGCTGGGAAGAGCCATCTCCATGCGGAGAAAGTGGTTCACAATGCCAACTAAAGTACCAGAAAGTCATTTCTCCAGAGTAGGCAGATTCCTTCTGGAGTGGACCCCAAACTGGCAATGGTTAGAAGATAAGGACGTAATTCACACATATGAGTGCAGTTCTAATGCCACAGGATATGAAGTGGTGACTAGCTATTATAACTCCATCCCATCTGCCAGTGATACCTGAGTTAAGCTACTGTAACAGTAAGCACCCCAACACACACAGAGGCGCCTGCTACCACAGGTTCTTGGATCTGCTTTTCAAAAGGAAAGGCAACTTTGAAGGAATTAACAATCTCCTTCCATCAAGTACATATATCATTCAAGAAAAAAATAAAGAAATAAAAAAGAAAAGAACCAACAGACAGGCTTCCAATTGTCTGACCATTACATACATACATAGTTACCAGAGAGGCAAGCAACAGCTTCTGGGCATTTAAGTAGTCCCCTGACTCTTAGACTTAGATTCTTAGACCTGTTGTTCAGGTCATTTATTTTTTTACAAGATACTTTACATTTTCTACTATTTTTTCCAGGCTTTTAGTTTTATTTTAATATTTCTGGTTTTCTCAATGATTCATTAGCTTTTAGATTCATTTTAATGTCAAGGAGTTCCTTGGTCAACATTTTGTACCTCTTGTGCCACAGTTAAATCCCTTCCCAACTTTCCAACATAACCCTCATTTCTTTTCCATTTTTCTTCTAGCACTCACTTCTTTTATAAGAATGTTTAATTTTTTTTTAATTCTTGCTTTCTCTTAGGAATTCTAGTTGAATTTAGGTCTTTCTTTGAAGCTTTGCTTCTAGATGTTTTGGAATCATTTTTCTGGGTTTGTGTCTTGAGCATCCCTCACATCATAATAACTTTTCAGTGATATTTTCTTTTTGTTTTTTGCTTGTTCATTCATTCTTCCAACCTGCTTCTTGACTCTGAATTTCATGTTAGGGTCAAACTCTGTGCACTTCTGAAGAAAATGTCTGGGTCAGTTCTATTGCTGCATTCTTGGGCAGTGTTGAGAGTTGGGGTATTATGTCATTCTGGATCTCAGACAGAGGACCTAAAAGTTTTCAGTGCCTCCACAGTGTTCTGGTTCAGAGTAAAGTCTGATTGCTGAGCTCTGATTTGAATGCTGCAAGCTCCTGGCCTGAGTTTTAATCATTGTACTCTGTTGCTGGACTTAACCCCAATCAAGTAACTGGGAAGTTTCGTTGGTTCACAGTGACAGATCTTTAGGCTCTCCTTTAGAATTCCTAACCTGATTATTCACCTGTAGGTTTCAAGTTAGCTAAGAAGTTGGAGCTTAAACCATGTTCTGCTTCTGAGATCTGAGATACATTCATGCTGCTTGCTTCTGAATTTGATTCCTTTTAAGTATACAGCCTAGAGCTTAAGTCTGCTTCTTAGACCAGAAGGTCACACCTGGGTTCAGTTACCTTCCTTGGTCTTCCCTGGACCTGGAACTGAGTAGTAGGTCATTAATCTGCCAGTTGGCATCCATCCCCATCTTGGTGTTCCAGTATGCATCTGGGATGTCTTCTTCTTCTAGTATATAGCTTCATCTTTGAGCTGGTTTGTTCTGTAGTACTCCTGAATGGGTCCCTTCTTCTGTATCTATAGACATATCTATCTCCTTATGCCAACATGGGCTGGAAAAATGACTTTCAACTTTTTCATGGATTTCCCCATCAGGATTTGGTCTGGTTTTCTAGTTCTTTGTGGAAAAGGTGTGGTAATAGAACAAACTGGTAGCAACCCCTTTAAAACAATATTTACAATAATTGTCAAATAATACAAATTGTTGCTTTAAAACATCCATAAAAGTCTTTTAGCAGATCACAGTTCAGTTAAGATCAACTGTGAACCTTCACAACTGACACAAGTGTCCTATTTACCCAAAGTCAACTGGTCCTACAACATGTCTTTTATGTATGGCAGTGCAATGTAGTGGAAAGTCTGCTAGTCCTGGAATCAGGAGACCTGGCTTCAAATATCAGCTTTGACACCTAATACCTGTGTGACCATAAATAATTCCTTCACTTCAATTTCTTCATTATAAAATGGGAACAATAATGTTCATAACACCTCAGGGTTATTGTAAGAGAAGTGCTTTGAAAACTTTAAAGTACTGCATGAATTAGTTGTTATAGTCAAGGGCAACTTGACCATCATGCTTTAAAAGTTAGATTTAAGAACCCAAAGTTTTAAAAATGAATATTAAAAATTGTTTTGACATGCAACTGGGGAATAAGATATACAGGCAATAGGGTACAGAAATCTATCTTGCCCTACAGGAAAATAGAAGGGAAAGGGAAAAGAAAAGGTGGGGTGAGAGAGAAGGGAGGGTAGATTGGGGGATGGGGAAATTAGAATGCATACCATCTTGGGATGGGGGAAGGGGAGAGATGGGGAGAAAATTTGAAACTCAAAATCTTATGGAAGTGAATGTTGAAAACTAAAAATAAATTAATAAAAATAAATAAAGGTTAGATTTTAAAATTTGAGTTGGATGTCTCTAAATGTTCAAACATGTATAATATGATAATGGAAAAAGTTTGATCTCAAAATAATGTTCAATTGAATATATTTGTCTTGCATAGATAACCCCCAAAAGAGCACTATTTACAAAATTAACTTACTTGTAGGTATTTGTTAAGTTTCTCTTTTAACTTCATAATATATAAAGACTAAGATACAAAATATTCAGATGTTAGAAATTCATACAAATTAATCTTTACCTATGCAAAATTAGCATAGCTTGACATACTTTTAAAGGAGACATTTTTAATAACACCTATTCCCTTTGTCGTTTCCTTAAATGTGGTAAGAATAATATACAAGTAAATCCTGTAAAATTTCTCACATAAAGCATTATGTAAGTGCATAAAATATTGTTTCCATGAATCTATTATGGTAAATTCCTTCCAAATAAAAGCTTATAATTTCAGGCTTTTTACAACCAGAAATAAAACAGATGAGTATTTTCAATTCTTTTATCTTAACAAAATGTATGGGTATCACAAGTACAAGTCTAGTCTTTTTCCTTAAAAATGACACTATAAAACTTAGATTTAAAAGCTGATTGGAAGAATGGTGGTACCCTACAGAGTAATAGGGAAATTAAGAAGAGGGGGAAAATAAGTGTGGTTTTGGATGTTTTGAATTAAAGATGTTCACAGGACTTCCAGTTCAAGGAGTCAAATAGAGAGTTGGAGATGTTATATTGGAGGTCAGTAGAGAGGTTAGGAGTTAGGGCAGGATAAGTAGATCTGAAAATTATCTGCATGGAAATATTAGAATCCTTGGAAACTGAATTTACTAAACAAAATAAAATGAGGAAGAAGAGGGGCCAAAACAGAGCCTTGGGAGACCCCCCCCTCCCTTGCTTAAAGGGACATGACTTAGGAGAAGATCTAGTAAAAGATACTGAGAAGTTGTAGTCAGAGAGAATCAGGTGAGAGCAGTGTCACAAAAACATAGAGAGAAGAAAATATCAAGAAGAGGAAGACTGACAGTGTCAAAGGAAAGTTAAGAGGGACTGAGGATTAAGAAAAGGCCATTAAGTTTAGCAACTGAGAAATCATGGGTAACTTTGTAGAGCCCAGTTTCAGTTGAATAGTGAGGTTGGAAGCCAGACTTTGGAGTGAGAAGTGAGTGAGAGGAAAGGGAGAGGAAATATATAGGATGCTATCTACTAGTGGTGGATGGATCTAATGATGTTTTTTGAGCATGGGAGCAACATCAGGTATGTTTGTAGGCAATAGGAAAGCATCCAGTACATTGGAAAAGATTGAAGATAAGTGAGAGTTGGGATGGTAGAGAGGGCAATGTGCTGGAGAAGACAGGATGGAATGAGATTATTTGTTGGCCTTGGCAAGGAGAAAGGCTACCTATTTGTGTGAGAGAGAGATGAAAGAGAAGATAGTGGTAGTTCAGCTAGTTTTAATCAATATCTGATGTCTAGTTCAATGGAAAAGACCTTGACTGATCTAGAAAATCATCTTGTAAGCACCACATAAATTCAATCTCTTTTCCAGTTTTCATCAGAGTCAACTATATTTTCAAGAGAATAACATCCTGGAATAAAACTAATATAGAAGGTTCTAGAAGTAATGAGAGCAGTCTGAAGAAAATTTTGTTTAGCCTGGAAAAGGGAAGACGTGAAGATGTGATAAATGTGGTTAAATATTAGAAGGCTATGTGGAAGAAGGATTCGATTTCTCTATGTTACTCCAAGAGATAGCATCAATGAGTAAAAATTAAAGAGGGGTAGATGTTGCCTCAACTAGTATTTTTCTAATAAAAAGATCTATAAGTAAATGGAATGAACTGTCTTACAGAGTGAACTATCATCATCACAAGCTTTCAAACAATCTGGATATGTACCTAATAGAGAAAAGAATTTTTTCATTGGATTGAAGGGTAAATTAAATACCTATAAAACTTTCTTCTAATTTTAAGAATCTACAATGAATATTTCTTTTATGTTCCTTAAGTTTCTCTCTGTCTTTCTTTATTGCTTATCTCTCTCTCTCTCTACATATGTATACATATATAAAACCCACATATTGTATGGATTCATTTATCTATACAGTAGAGATTCTTTAGGTCTGTGCCTTCACCAAGTAGTTTGGTTTTGCTGCTACATCTAGAGTAATGGATGGTAAAAATACTTCCTGTTATGTATGCTTTTTAAATCTACCTATTAAAATTCCTGGAAGACCAGAAGAACTTCCCAGCTCTCTGCACATAGCAGGCACCGATATCACTGCAGGTTGTACCACAGTTTTAGCTCTGAAACTAAACTTTTTACCCCCATTATAAGATATATGCATATTATATAAATATATGTATATAACATATGTATTATATATGCATATATGTATTTACCCCTTTTTGCTCACATCCTACTTTATATGTAACAACTTTGACAATGATCTCAGAGATCTAGTAGCTCCTGTCTTATCTCCAATAACAGATTTTCATCATTAAATGTGTTATACTTGAGATTTATTTTTTAAAAAGTCCAAGGTAAGTTGAGATTTTACTGCAAAGGATTTTTCAGAATTACAAATTCACTTAAAAATATGAAATCAAAATGGTACTAAATACATATATTCAATAATAAGATCATATGGTTTTATATATTTCAAATTATAAAGAGGGCATATAGTCATTCAGAAAGTAAGTTTAAAGTTTCTTGAGTTTAAGTTCTTAGGTTTATCTCAGAACTTTAGCAACTGAAAGTTGGGTAAGATTTTTACATTTCCAAGAATAGAAGTTCACCCTAAATAAATTAAAAGATTATTTCAGAGTTTTCTTGATAACTTGAATGACACAAAGAAGTGGCTTTATCCGGTTCCCAGGAGACAACTTAAAAAAAAATCCTAATAGGGTAGAAAAAGACATTTAAAGCAATTAAACTGTTTAAAATAATGAATATTGTATTATAATTAAGTAATATGGTGCAATAGCTGTGATATATTTAATGAGTAAGTTAAAAGGCAGAGATCTCTGTTAGGTTTTTCTGTCCTTAATGATTGCTATAAATAAACTTTGCAGTTAAACATACGGTCCAGAAGAGTGAATGCTGTTTTCATGTAAAGATACATACATACACACAAACACCCACAAAAACACACACATTTTGTAATACTTTTATTTTTAACCATTTTCACAAGCCCCCAAACTAATCAGAGTTTACATACATATTACTCTTTGTATATATTTAAATTTTTTTAAAAAAATATTAGCTAAAATACGTTTTAAGTTTTTATTTTGGCTTGATTTCATATGAAATTAGAATTTCATCATCATGGGTGACCACAAAGACAGTTTTTTCCTTAAAATCCATTGAATTCAAGGTTTAGAAATAAGTCAAATCACAGAGTAAAACACAGTCAACTCCTAAAAGGACTCACTTAGAAAAAAATCATGTATATGTGTATATCCACATGTATGTACATATATATAAGATGGAACATTGAATATTTAAATAAATAACGTATCTGTTGCTGGCAGTTTTAGATTAAGCTTTATTATGAGACTTTTTCTTTTAGAATGCTTTATTTAAACCATGATTTGAGTCAGCAAAATTTAATTTAGACATAAAGCTTAAGGTGTGTTTTTCTTCTTATTATTTTGCCATATTGTACTACATTTGAAAACTTTAATCTGAATTGTTCCTTGGTACATTATGATAAAAGCTTATGATGTAGGTTAACATTACCTTTAAGAAACTGATCATTTCTCCCAGTTGAAGACTGATCAGAATTTTCCAATTTGCCTCTAAGAGCTGTGAGGGTCAATCAGGCAGAACACTGAGATTTTATAGTTTATGTATTTTATATTTTAGCAAACACTCCAGGTTAGGATGTTTCCCCTTGTCACATCTGAGAAGCACTCAAGGCTTTCATACTTCTTATTATAGTAGCAGTAATTTATACTGTCTAGCTGAAAATGGAAAATAATCATACCCTAAGCATAAGGGAGAGGAAAGGGGGAGGAAAATTCTGCTGAAATGTTATTTCAGTATAGTGTATATATTCCTGTAGATTTTATGGCTCATCTATGACCTGAGAGGAGGTGGAGAAATCATTGGTGTTGGTGTTAGGTTCCTGATGATATTACTGAGGCTTGCAATCTTCTCTTCCAAAAGACAGTTTTTCTTTTCTGCGGTTTTCTGCCGTTGTTCAGTAATCTCTAAAGTTTTTAACAGGTGAGTATTTTCAACATATAGATCCTTCATCATTGCATCAGATTTTGTATCCTTGCAAAGCTGAAAATAAAATCAGAGATTTTCAATTGGGTGGGGACTGGGGAATAGCATGGGAAAGAACGCATTGTTTATTTTGCATAAAGTGGCCAATTGGCCATGAGGCAAATTGTTTCTATTAAGTTAAGTCTTTATAAAGAAAGAATTCATCCTCAGTTCACAGCATTTTTAGTGAACAGCCAATATATTTAATTCTTTTTTTACAGATAATTTAAAAATTTACAAATAAATTTATTTAATTTACAGAAATTAATAAAGAACAAGAAGACAAACTGACAGTGTATGGCTTAAAAAGAAATGTAATTAATTCTCTAACATGTTCTAATTTATTCACTTTATGCACATAAACAACCTTCCCTCACTCAAATCAAAGTCAACTGAAAGTCATGTCATCATTTCCCTGATGTCACGGTCCTCTTCTAAAACGAATAACAAACACAACCTGTGAGTAATCTCTGAATGGGATCCCAGCCAGTTGGTAACTTGGCTCATACTCTCCCTTTCCCTCTCCTCTCCAAAAGAAGGCAATTTTTGATTAAAGTCACCCAATTAACTTGGAGTTTACTGGCTAGACCCTTCCCTGCCCCTTCCCTCCCTTCCCCTCCCTTTCTCTCGCCTTCCTTCCTTTTCCTTTCACAAAACCTTAAACCCAGCTCACTCTGAAGCTCATAGATTGGACAATAGGTCCCTGCCCAAGCTCCACTTAATGGCTATATTTTGGACCCTCCTGGCTTAGAGTGAAAGTCAAAGGTAACTGTTTCTCTTGCAACAGCAACCCTGAGGGTTTTCCCCTCCCAGATTGATTTTTTTCCTTTTTTTTCTAATTACAAGGGCCAGCCCTTGACTCACTTCTTAAAGAGGCCTATTCACAGAATGGGTATGTATCACTCAAAATGAGAACCTGAAAAGGCTTGAGCATAAAAGGGCCAGGGTCTCCCATTGCATCCTGAGTCATCTCCAGTTCTGATGAATATCTAGATACTGGACCCAGATGGCTCTGGAGGAGAAAGTGAGACTGGTGACCCCGCACAGCCCTCCCTCACTCAACTCCAAGTCAACTGCAAATCATGTCATCATGTATCTGATGCCATGGTCCTCTTCGAAAAGGAAGGACAAACACAACAACAACACAAAACCTAATGACTTGTGTATTTAAACCTCTTTCTAGGGTTTCTTAATGGTTTCTCCGATTATATGGTAAGAACAGAATTTTAATAATAATAATATCATGATATTTCCTTAGCAACAGGAGTTTACAAAGATTAAACCCTTTGATCCTTACAACACCTCCATGAGACAGTTGTTAGTGAGTAAACATTTATTAAGTGCCCACTGCCCAGAGAAGTTCATCAGTACTGTACATCAATTTCATGATGGGTCCTGGATAGTGGTCAATGCTCTCGTGCCATCCCAGTCACCAATGGAGTGAAATAGGGCTGTGTGCTTGCTCCTATGCTTTTTAACATGATGTTTTCAGCCATGCTGTCAAATGCTTTCAATGAGGATGAACACAGCATCAATGTCAACTACCATACTGATGGTAAATTCTTCAATTTGAAAAGGCAATAAGCCAAGACCAAAGTGGAGCGAGTGTTGGTGCATAATTTTCTGTTTGCAGATGATGGTGCACTCAATGCAGCCTCTGAAGCTGAGATGCAACAAAGTATGGATCAATTCTCTGCTTCCTGAGCTAAGTTTGGCCTAATAATTAACACCAAGAAAACACACACCATGCACATGTGGAATTATCAATTACAGCAAGTGGAGAAGTTCTGAATGCTGTGGATAAGTTCACTTACCTTGGTAGTGTATTTTCCAGGGATGTACACACTGACAATGAGGTTGATGCACACATTGCCAGAGCTAGCTCAGTGTTTGGGAGGCTCCAAAAAAAAGTTTGGGAGAGAAGAGGTATTAGACTGACTACCAAACTGAAGGTCTACAGAGCCTTTGTGCTGACCTCATTGTTGTATGCCTGTGAAACATGAACAGTCTACCACCACCATGACAGGAAACTGAATCACTTTCATTTGAACTGTCTTAGAAAGATTCTGAGGATCACCTGGCAGAATAAAGTACCAGACACTGAAGTCCTTGCTCGAGCTGAACTGCCAAGCATTCAAACTATGCTTCAGAGAGCTCACCTCCAATGGGCTGGCCACACTGTTCGAATGCAAAATGTGCACTAGCCAAAAAGACTATTTCATGGGGAACTCTCATGGGGCAGGTGATCACATGGTGAAGCAGTACAAGGACACTCTTAAGGTCTCCCTCAAGAATTTTGGATTTGACTGTGCAACATAGGAGACATTGGCACAGGACCACTAAGTATGGCATGCCCACATCAGAAAGGGTGCTGTGCTCTACGAGCAAAAAAGAGTTGAGACAGCACAATGTAGGATGCGCAAATTTGGAGTACCCACCCCAAAAATTCATAGGGACTATCTGTGCCCAACCTGTGGTAGAGTCTTCCAAGCTTGTATTGGTCTGATCAGTCACAGTCAGACACAGTGAAACTTCACTTTATCATGGTGATGTCATTTTGGTCCTCTTCAAAAACGAAGGACAACCACCACCACCACTATGTGATAAGTACTGCACTAAACACTGAGGATAGAAGAAGGGTAAAAGACAAACCCTGCCCTCAAGAAGGTCAAAATCTAATGGGAAAGACAACAGGCAAACAAATATGCACAGAATATATATAGAATAAATGGGAAAAATGTAAAAGGAAAAAAAAAGCATTAGAATTAAGAGGGAGTGGGAAAAGCTTCATGTAGAAGAAAAGATTTTAGTTGGAATTTGATGGAAGTTATATGGGAGAGATGAGAAAAGAAAGCATTCCAGGCATAGAATATAGCCAGAGAAAATTCCTGAACCCAAGAGATGAAGTGTTTTATTTGTGGAACATCAAAAAGGCCAGAATCACCACTACATCAAAGACTATATGGTGGAAAGTAAGGTATAAGAAAACTGGAAAGGTAGGAGGTGGGCCTATGTTATAAAGGGCTTAGAATGTCAAATAGAGGATTTTTTTTGGAGGCAATAGGGAGCCATTAGAATTTATTAAGTATGGATGTAACATGGTCAGAACTGAGCTTTAGGAAAATAAATTTCTTATATCATGTTTCCTTTGGCAGTCTAGTGAAGTCTTTAAGCCCCTTCTCAGACTAATACATTTTAAATGAATAAAATAAAATATATAGAATTAAAAATGAAATCAAATATATTAAAATACAGTTATTAAAATATTCTTTTAAGTTCCTTAGACCCAGGCTAAAAACCTCAGTTATTGAGAATTAGAGCAATTCAAGATCTAAGAACCCTCTAGGTATTTAAAAGGGCCACATTCCTCAGGACTAGCTACTAAATTGATTATCTCTAAATTTTCAAAGAAATCTAAAATCATGCTTTTGTATTCTGAACAAAGCCTTAAAAATTCTGTGGAATAATAAAATTTAAAGTTTAAAAGTAAAAGGAGAGAAGAGTAGTTTCTCATCTTAAAAGATGATTCAGCATACTTAATAGGCTTGTTTAAGTGTATAAGTAATAACTGACTGTGTAACTTAGGGAGGACAGTGGACAAAGTCAGGAAACTCATCTTCCCGAGTTCAAATCTATCTTCAGACACTTAATAGTTGTGTAACCCTGGGCAAGTAAACTTCTTAGCCCTGTGTTTGCTTCAGTTCTTCATTTATAAAACGAAATGGAAAAGGAAATGACAAACGAATCCAGAATCTTTGCCAAGAAAACCTCATGGTGTTATGAAGACTCAGACAAGACTGAAAATTACAGAATAACAACCATAACTGATTGCCAAGGCCCCAGTTCATGAATCTCCTACATTCCACTTTTGCTACATACAACGTCATACCATTGATTTCACCATTAACCACCAATGTTCATTTCTATGATAAAACATTCTGAAATTCTTTTATATGATAATAACTTCTGTTCAAAGGGTCATCTGTTTAATATAGACTGTTGGTTACTCTTTAGAAGAATAAGGAGTCCTACCTCAAGGCTTGATGGGTCTAGAGCACTAGGGTTTGAACCACTGGTATGACTTTCTAAATACCCACTATATAAAATCTTAACCTTATAGAATCAAGGCTCTTCAGCCTTGAAGAAATTCCCATTGTTGCCAAGTCAACATACCTCTTTGACTGGATGCTGCTCTGTGACAGATGGAGACACAGGGAAAGTTGTGTTCACTTGAATCAATGTTGTATCTTTATTGGACCTCCTTTATATTGCTGAGTAAACTTCCCTTTGTTAAATCTTACAAGGCCCCTAAGTATCTCACTGCATTTTATTCACAAGCCTTAACCATTGGACTAGATTCAGATAGGTCTAAGCCAGAACAAGTCCTATGACTCCGGCTTCATCTCACCTTATATCAGTTTTCCTAAATCTATACTTGGTCCCTACCATAGCCAGAGGGTTGGCAAAAATTTTTCCAAAGGGACAGATACTAAATATTTTAGGCTTTGCAGGCTGAAGTAAAATTGAGGATATTGTATAGGTACTTACGTCATGGGAAAAAACAAATTTCCACAATTTTTTAAAAAAATTCAAAATATGATAACTATAATAGAAAATAATTTTTATAATATAGGTCTATTAATAAGAAAAATGGAATTCTTTTTGAGGGTGGATAACATTTCATTTAATTGAGTTTTAAAGTTAGTATTCTCTGTCATGAATAACTGATTGCAAATGTTCACCTGTTTGCTGATCTACAAGAAGATTTGAGTATTTCATCTTTGAAAATGTCTTTTCACACAGAAAGATACTGCCAAATAATGATGTCAATTCATGAGCGTCTGATTTTAATGGAGCACATTAACCACTTGCAGGGTATTTGTAGAATTCTATTGGATTTTTCTCTTGATATTTGCCTTTTAACACATCACCATATTGCAGATTAATCACTTCTAATTGAAAGCACTGTTAAATGGATTTTGAAATATGAAATTTTCCTTTACAGTTGCATTAAGATACAAAATACGCTTATAAAACTGCTGCACATTTGTGTGGGAACAGAGATCTTGCTTCTTGTTTTCACTTTTGACAGCATCTGAAGTATATGAAGTAGTTTGACATAACTTGTGATTCAAATAATGTTAATTGCCACTGCATTGGCTTTACCACAGTATAAATTTCACATATAAATGTGATTTTACCTTGTAACTTTATGTAAATTCATTAAGAAATATCAAATCTGCAGCAAAGGCTAATTTCCATTTGATCCTACCACCCCTCTCAAGCTACTGTCCTATATTTCTTCTGGCTTTCACAATCAAACTCCAGTAGGGGAGGAATATTAACACTTATTGACTCCAATTCTTTTCTTACTCCTCAACCCTTTGTGATTTGACTTCTGATTTCATCACTCAAAGTTACCAATGATCTCTCAGCTGCAAAATCTGATGGCCTTTCTTCATTCTTCATCTTTGATTTCTCAACAGCATATGACACTGTTGATCAGGTTTGCTTCCTGGTTACTTTTTTCGCTTTCTTTGAGTTCTCCTTCTGCCTGTAGGACTTTTCCTCAGTCTCTTTTGATAGATCATTATCCATATCCTGCCCATCTTACTGTGGGTATAAACCAAGGTTCTGGCCTGGATCTCTTTTTCTTTTTATTTTCTACACTCATACTTGGTGACTCCTTATCTCCTATAGATTCAACTCTCATCTCTTACAAATGGTTTATACATACATGTACCCATGGATGCATGTGTGCGTATTTCATTCCCTAATCTAGGCGTAGAACCTGCAGCCTCAAGGATCTATAGCCCTCTAGGTCCTCATGTGCAGCCCTCTGAATCCAAAGTTCACAGGAAATTCTTGGGGATTGTTCCTCTCTGAGCTTCAATTTCCTCATCAGTAAAATTAGGGGGTTGGATTTGATTGCCTTCAATGTCCCTTCCAGTTCTGAATCTATGATTCTGTGTTCAATATAGAATTAATTATCTTCTCCTCTCAAAAAAAAAAAATTACCGTTGGGAACTTCTCTATTTCTGCTTGTATATCATTCCTCAATATGTCTGTTACCTTCTTTTCACTCCCAGTGCCACCATATGAGTTCAAGTATTCATTCTTTTTCATCTGGACTACTGTGATGACTTCCTAATTGGTCTCCCTGACTCCAGTTTCTCCCCTCTATTCTACTCCACATAGATACCAAAGTGATATTCTTTCATGTTACTGTCATTTCCATGACCAAAAAAAATCCCAGTGACTCCCTATTACCTCTAAGATCACATTTTTTAAAAATTCTCAATTTTTAGTATTTACAACTTGCAACCTGCACCCCAACCTCTCTCTCTAGTTCCCCCTTATACCCTATAAAAACCAGCCAAGCAGGCGTTCTTGCTGTTCCAACTGATCTTTATATGAAATGGTCTTTAAGCCCTTCACTATTATGGTTGCCCTAATTTCAACAATATCTAGTTTATCAATATCCATGAAAAGTACTCTGGAAGAAGTCTGATGAGGGGCACAGTACAGTAAGACTATATAGCGTTCTTCACCTCTTTCTGGAACCCCTAGTTTCCTCCCAGTCACAACTTAAATGTTGTATCTTATATTTCCTTATTCACTCAGCTGCTAATGCCTCCCCTATAAAAAATTTTTTTTTACTTATTTTGCATATACTTATATATAATTAGATTGTAAGCTCCCTGAAGCTAGTATCTATTTCAATTTTATCTTTATATCTCTAGTACCCAACATAGTTTTTTCATGCATATTAACCATTTGATAAATATTTGTTGATTAATAATTCTGAGAAAAATACAAAAGCAATTTACCTAAAATTAACAGACCTGGCCTTCTGTTGCTTTCTGCACCTTTGTGTATCTCATGTTGATAGGGTCACAGATTTAGCGCTTAAAGGAAGCTTGTAAGTCATAAAGTCTACCCCATCTTATAGAAAACTGAGGCCCTAGGAGTTTCAGTATGTTACTCAACATCACAGAGGTAGTAAGGAACAAAGCCAGGATATGAACCAAGATTCTTGGATACCACTGGCTCCAACTCCAGTGCTTTTTTCCATTATACCATGCTGCTATGTTTATATCTTAACATATTTTTCTTTTCTCAACTCAGTTGATAAACATATATTAGGTGCCTATGATGTGCCAGGCACTGCGCTAAGTATGGGGGACAAAAAGAAAAAGGCAATCCCTGTCCTCAAGGAACTCACAATCTAATGGGAGAGATAACATGCAAATGCATATGTACAAACAAGCTATACATATATATAATGTGTGTATGTTTATATATATATATAATAAATAGGAAATACTTAACAGAAGGAATGCAAGAGTATTAAAGAGATTGAAAAGTTTACTGTAGAATGTGAGATTTCAGTTGGAACTTGAAAGAAACTGGGGAAGCCAGGAGGGAGAGCTGAGGTAGAGAACATTCCTGGTCAGAGGATGGTCAGAGAAAATTCCTAAAGCCAAGAGATGGAGTTCAGTTGAGGTCAGTGTCACTTGACTGAAGATTACATGGGAGAAAGGAGGAGGTAGTATTTGATATTGTAGCTGAGAAAAAAAACCACTGGAATTTATTGAGTATGGGGGTGACATGGTCAGAACTTAGGAAAATCACTTTTGGCAGACAAATAGAGGATGGATTGGAATGAAGTGAGACTTGTGGCAAGCAAACTTTCCAGCCGGCTATTGCAACAGTTCAGGTGTAAGGAGATGAGAACCTATATCAGGCTGGTGGCAGTATCAAAGGAGAGAACATTTGGAAAATGTTGCCAAGGTGAAACTGACAGCTCATGGCAACAGACTGTATATGGGGTTTAAGGGCAGGGAATGTTAAGAGATAATGAAAAGTCAAGGGTGGCATGTAGATTGAAAGCCTGGAAAACTAGGAGAATGGTTGTGCTCTCAACAGTAATAAGGAAATTTGGAAAGGGGGGAAGGTGTAAGGGAGAAAATCAGTGTGTTCAGCTTTGGACATATTGGGTTTAAGATGTCTGCTGGACATCTATTTTAAGATGTCTAACAGACGGTTGGAGACACAAGTTAGAAGGTTAGCAGAAAGGTTAGACTCCAGTGGATGATCTGAATTTTTTAAATTAAAATATGAGGCACCATTCTCAGCTGAGAGGATGAGGGGGAAAGGGAAATGAGTTTAAGGAGGCATAGAAAGGCTTGGAAGAGACACTGTGAAGAGTAGGATAGTGAATTAATAAGGGAGGTATAGAAGGATTATCTAGCAGCAATAAGGTTATGTAATTGAGCCCAAACAAGGTTATATAAAATAAATTTGTAGTGGGTGAGACTGGTTTCATGTTTTCATGATTTTGTCCACCTCTATTCCGTGGCACGTATGTGGGATATCATGTGGTGGGAATAAAGGCTGCATGTATTAGGCATAATTCAAAGTTGAGGCTTAGCAGTGCACAATCAGTGATATGGTAAGGAATCATGAGACTCAAAAGGATAGGGCAGTGGAGAGTTAAAATGCTTCATTAAGGGATCAACATGGAGAAAGGAAGAGAAAGTAGCTAATGCAGGAATAATGAACTGGAAAAGAATGGAGGAGGTGAGGGATTGAAGGTCACAATATGGATGAAGAATAGGATTTGGTATAGGAAGGCAGAGAGAGGTAGAAGGTAAATAGATTGATTAGATAAAAAGAATTTCAGAGTTTTTGAAAACTGAGGTGGTGCATTTGTGGGTGATGACACGATCAAGGATATGGCCATTTTTGTGTATGGCTGAGGTGAGATAGAAGATTAGTTAATGGGATAAATTAATAGGTTGAAGAACAGGGAGGTGTGTGAGGTGTGTAAATATGTATGTTGAGGTCCCCAACTATGAGAACAAGAGTTGGGGAGGAGAGAAAGATTGTGAGCCAGACACTGAACTCACTGAGGAAGGAAAGGGAATATCCTGGAGGTCTGCAAACAATAGCTACCAATATTTTGACTGAGTAAGATGTGAATTTTACAGACCTAAATGAAGAAGAGGTTACTGAGTAAAGGTAGTAGGGGAAGAACCTAGAAATGGCAATGGGGAACAAGGAATATTCTAAATCCCTTATCCTTGACTAGTAGGGAGGTAATGAGGAAGGAGTGGAAGATGAGTGAAAGTGAAGCTAGTGCTAGAAAGGATGGCCACAGAGGCTGTGTCCACAGGGAGGAGCCATGTCTCCTTGATAGCCAGAAAATGGAAGGAGTAGGAAAGGAAAATATTGAAGATGAAAGAAAATTTTTTGTCTGTGAAGCAGGCATTCCAGAATGGCATAATGGAAGGGATAGGTAGTATATTTGCTTGGGACTTTGGGACAGGTGGGTTGAAAGGGATAAAGAATGGGATTTGGATGATGACCTACATGGATTCAGAATCACTAGGATATGTGGGGTATAACCAGGTGTGAATTTTTTAATCATTAAATAATTAAAAAGCACCTCTTCTGTTCACAGCAGAGTCTGGAGATCAAGCAAAAGAGATCATGTAAAGAGCATAACCTTATTGAATCCTTTATGGTTTCTCTTTCCTGATTACCTTTCTATGCTTCTCCTTTCTCTATTTGAAAGGCAAATCTCCTATTCAGCTCTGGTCTTTCCATCAGGAATGCTTAAAAGTCCTCTATTTCATTAAATATCTATTGGTTCCTCTGAAAGATTATACTCAGTTTTGCTGGGTAGGTGATTCTTGGTGGTAATCCTAGCTCCTTTGCCCTTCAAATATCACATTCCAAGTCCTCTGATCCTTTAATGTAGATGCAGTGTTATTCTGACTGTAGCTCTACAATATTTGAATTGGTCTTTTTTCTGACTGCTTGCCATATTTTCTCCTTTGACCTAGGAGTTCTGGAATTTGGCTATGATATTCCTTGGAGTTTTCATTCGAGAATCTTCATCAGTAGGTGATCAGTGGATTTTTTTCAATTTCTATTTTGCCCTTTGGTTCCAGGATATCAGGATAGTTTTCCTTGATAATTTCTTGAAAGATGCTGTCCAGGCTCTTTTTCCAATCATGACTTTCAGGTAGTCCAATAGTTCTATTGTACAATAATCAGCTATGATAGACTTAGCTCTTCTCAGCAATAAAATGATGCAAGACAATTCCAAAAGACTCATGAAAGAAAATGCTATCCATATCCAGACAAAGAACTATGGAGTGTGGATGCATATCAAAGCTACTATTTTCACTTTTTTTCTTTATCATGGTTTTTCCTTTTGTTCTGATTCTTCTTTCACATGACTAATGTGGAAATATGTTTAATGTGTGTGTGTGTGTGTGTGTGTGTGTGTGTGTGTCTAATCTACATCAGATTGCTGGCTATATTGGGGAAAAGGGTGGAAAAGAAGGACCTGTTCTGGGTTTGCTGAGGCTTAGTCTGAGTTGGTGTGGCCTGTGCTAGACTGTGCTCATCTCTCACCCTGGTGCAACTGACCTTTCCTGTTGACCTACACAGTTGTTCTGGGCTAGAAATTTGTTTCACTCTGTCTTTTTGTGGATTCTGCTGCTCTGAAATTTGTTTAGAATCATTTTTAAAAGGTATGTGGAAGTGTTTGAGGGAGAGCTCAGGTCAGTCCCTGCCTTCACTCTGCCATCTTGGCTCCTCATTGAGAAGAAATTTTACTGATAGATGTTATGACTGCTCTCCTAAAGTAGGGAAAAGATTAAATCAATTCTGACCTTGGATTCCCCAAGATAAGAGAGGAGCTTGTTGGAAAACAGAGGAAGAAGAAAAGCAATAGTTCTATACAAGTTTTCCACTATTATCTCAGTCACTAACCCTCTTCATACAGGTTAAAGAGCCCCATCTTTCTTTTCTCTCCCTCCACACAAATTAATGGGATTGTCTAACCCTTGGAGATACTTTAAGAGAAGTGTTGAAAAATAGCAACTCAGATAACATGTGTGTCCAAAGAGTGCAGAGAGGTAACTTTCCTTGTTAACCAAACAACCACCTATCCCTATGCACCGTTATCCAGGGATGCATTATTATGAGATAAAACACCATAATCAGAGCAGCTCACATTTTAAGATTTTCAAAGTAGTTTACATATATTAGTTGATTAGTTCCTCATAGTAACACTTTAAACTAAGTACTACAGGTTATCCCCATTAGATAGAGGAAGCAATAGATACTATGAATTTTAAGTGACCTGTCTATAACCATACCACTGGTAATTGTCAGAGGCCAGAAATTAACTCAAGTCTCTACCAACCCCAGTAAACCATACTATTTCTTTCATATTATGGCTTTCTGATTCCATACAAGCTTATTTCAGCAGTGGTTTCTAGGGCATCTATGGTATTAATCTAAATATGAATCCTACCACCACTATGAATGTTTATCCCAGTGTTCCCTTCAGTGAGTGGACCCAATATGCCTAAGGATATAGATCTTAGTAGAGGGAACATTGCTGAGAGGTACTAAAAATAGAAAGGTTTTGAATTATGTTTTATAGTATAAATCTAAGAAGACATGAAAAAGCATAGCTTCTTGTTTTCTGATAATAAGGGATTTTGTTTTAATAATAGTACTATTTTCCCATTCATATAACATTGATTCAATCCAATAAGAATTTATTAAATGTCTTTTTAAGGTTTAAAAAAGGCAGGGTCTCTGCCTTCATGGATCATACAGCCCCCCAAAAAATGTTTTTCTTCAAATGGAATTGTTCTAGAGCATATTATATAATCCAAGACTGAATTTCATTAAGGTCACTAATTATTTAATCATTTTAGTAAACAATGTCAACATATAAAACCCTTGACAGGTTAACAGCAACAGAAAAATATATACAGTGGTTTTTATGTCATAAGACAGACTTGGAGAAAAAAAAACCTTTCTAAAATCATATTTTAAAAAACAGTCCAATTCTTTTCAGATACTATACAATAATTTTAGTAGAAATATACAGTCTTTACATATCAGAGCATGACTAAGATTCAATGTTTCACTGGGTTTTGAGAAAGTATCAAAGTTAGTGAAAGCCAACAGATGAGCATACAATTTGGGGTCCATAGTGAAGGCAGCAGAGACAAGAACAAGTAGGAAAACTTACTTGTTGTTTCAGTTGATTGACTTTTTCCTGAAGAAGCCTTTTCACGAGTTTCAACTTTTGTTCAACTTCTATCATGCGTTCCTCCATAGCCATTACCAGCTGCTTTTGGTTTCCCTGGAAAGAAAGTAACTTCTGTTACTTGAAAACCACAACACCAAAGTGAAGTATGCCTCTTCTGTAAAGAAGGGAAGAGGAGAATGAATACTATGCAATTTATAGAAAGATGGATTTCTACCTGCATGAAATGGAAGTTTTGGATATTACATTGATTATTCACATTAAAAATCAAAAGTTAAAAAAGTCACAAAGTCACCCATCTCTACCTCAGATAAAGTAAAATTATTTTAAAACTTATGAACAAATATTAGCTTCTGTTGCCTATTTATATTTATTCTAACAAAGATGTTATTATGGCTATTTCCTCCTTTTAGTTTTTGATTTTGGGTCATTGCTATATTGACAGCCTATCCCCAACAATGAAGAGTAACCACTTAAAATGTTATCCAAGGTTTTACCTACCACATTTATGGATGTCTAGTTTTCTTTTGTTATGGTCAATAACTAGGAGTTACGAGTGTTTATTTTTCATAATACCTCTTCTGGTTTTTATGTTAGTGATCCCTTTCCCAATCTTTCTTGTGCAAGAGAAGGAAACATAAATTTCCATGATGTCTTTGCCATTAAAACAAAGTCCAGATTGAGAAAACTTAGCTAATCGTTGTTAAACATAATGGTCAATTATGAATATCAACAAGCATTTATATAGCACTTGAAACTTTGCAAAGTGCTTAGTATATATTATTTCATTTGAGCTCTACAACAACCACTTATGTACTACAGGTGAGGATCCTGAAGCACATAAAAGCACATAAAATGTTCAAATCGACAGTGTCAGAGGCAAAATTTGAACCCAAGACTCTTCTGATTCCAGGTCAGATTTCTTATTACTATATCATGCTATAAAAGAACTAGGTAAGGCTGTGATCTTTCCACAATCTTATTCAACTAAGACTGAAAAGCATAAGGAATTAAGAGAGGCAATGCATTCATTGTATTAAAAGTCATCACTAAAATTCTCAAATATAAAATAAAAGTTTTATATTTCAAATGGGACCTGCTAAAAGCTACAAGCAAAACCTAGATTTTAATAGACACTGGCATATTTTATGTTTTTAAAGAATCTTTAAAAGGTATCCCTAAAAAAAAGCAGAGTTGTTCACATATGGATACCAAACATGTTCAAATGCCAGCATGTGTTTGAAATTTAAAATATCAGAACTTATTCAATCCTTCTACTTCAGTGCAACTTGGATGCTTGCTATTGTCAAAGACTATGCCTGTGCACCAGAAGCTCTAGTTGATCTGATCTACCTATAGTGTCTTTGATTAGAGGGTTTAGCAACAGAAAGGTTCATTATAAGATGATGAAATTTTTTGCCCCCACAAATTCATGAAACTTTCTACTAAGGGAGTACCAAAAGGCATTGAGGGAAAACATATTTACTAAGTCATTAAAGAGGCCATTTAACCCAGTGAATATTTTAAAATCAGAAAAATTTTAAAAGACAATTTAGAACCTGATTTCAAATTTATCCTCTAAAATATCAGACCTTGAAAAAACTATGGTCAAAAATATTTGGAGATATTTTTTATTTTAATATTACTAATATTTATTTTTAATGTATTTATCTCAGGTCTACACAACTTGTAATCTGCAGCCACTTGTGGCAAACAAAAGGATTTCCTCTACATACAAAGGATATTTTCCTCTATATTTTTCATGACCAAAATTTTTTGGCCCACCGCAAGCAGCCCAGGGTAGCAAGTTGTGCAGATTTGATTTATCTGTTTCATTCTTAAATGGAAGAGTATATACTTTCCACTTGTGTAGGGGGGAAAAAATTCATAATTCAAGCAATATTATTGCCCTCCAAATTAAGTATGACTTATGAATCAAAACACTGCATATGAAAAGAAAATTCAATGAGGAAAAACAAAGATACTTGTATTTTAAAGCTTTTTTATTTATTACATCACAATTGTAAAAAAAAAAAAAACCCTCTCTACTAAAAAAGTCTCATACAAAATAAGTATAATCTTGATTTTCTTCAAATTCCAAATAAAAATTAGTACCTTCTCCTAAAATTAGTTATAACAAATAGAATAAGAAAACATATAGCGTATGTTCCTTTAAAAAACCCAAATCCAATCACCACTTAGTATAAATAAAAATGATTTATAACCAGCTGAGAAAGGATCATGCCTTTTGTCTCTCATGCAAGATAACACCTGACTGATTTTTCACAGGCTGTTGCCATACCAAAAACACTCTTCTTCCATCCTGTCTTTCCTGACTTCCTTCAGGTTCTAGATACAAAAACCCTTCTGCAAGAAGCCTTTTCTGATTCCCTTTAATGCCAGCGCCTTCCCTATAAGATTACCTCTAATTTGTCGTACATTAGCTTTTTTTGCATGCTGTTTAGCAGTAGACTGTTGAGATCCTTAAGAGAGAAAACAAACAGATTAGGCTAATTCATGGTTATATGGCTTGTTAAGTTTTCCTCGACCTACAGACTCACCATTACTGAGTTTAGTTACAACTATTCAACTGAGTCTGACAGGTAAAGGAAAACTTAGGCTGCTTTGCTAGGAGTGTCCATTCAAGGAAGAAATTTTGGGTTTTATAGGGCTCCTGGCGTCTGATAATTTTTTAGTGATAACGTCAGGTCTATTATGCGTAAAGGGAACCTGGTGTTTTATCAATATAATGATAATAACAGCACAAACAACAATAGCTAGCATTTATGTAGCACCTACTATGTTCCAGACACTGCGCTAAGTATTTAACAAATATTATCCCATTTCATCTTCACAATAAATCTGTAAGGTAAGTGCTATTATCATTCTCATTTTGAAAATGAGGAAATTTAGGCAAAAAAAAAAAGGGTAAGTGCCTAGCTAGTAAGGGTCTGAGACTGGATTTGAACTCAGGTTTTCCTGACTCCAGGTGCAGCACTCTAATCACTGGCTGCCTCGTGAAGCATCTAGAGAACCTATTTAATACTCTATAAATTTCTAAATTTAACATACCCCAGAAGCCAAATGTTCCAATACAACAACACATGTATCTTTATGGACTTATCTTTGCTTACAGAACAAAGGTTATTTCTATTTTTTCATTAGGAAGGGATTTTTTTACTCCCTTTTTAAACTGGTATAATAAAAGAAAATAGTTAGTTCACATAAAGTTGAGCAGCAAAGTGGCACAGTGGACAAAGCACCGAACTCAGGAAGACCTGAGTTCATATTCGGCCTCAAACACTTACTAAATGTGTAACCCTGGGCAAACCATATAACCTGTTTTGCCTCGGTATACTCATCTGTAAAATGGGAATAATATCAGCACCTACATTATAAGTTTGTTGTGAGGTTCAAATGAGATAACAATTGTAAAGTACTGAGCATGTTGTTGGCACATGGTAATCACTGTACATCTTAGCTATTAATTAATAGGAAAAGGCAAACAGAAAAAAATGAAGCAGTTCATCAAGCTATGCTACCTGAGACCACTAATATACAGTACTAGTTCTTTTACTTGTGCCATGTTGGCTTCAGAGGTCCTATTTTCAAGTTCATTCTATAAGAGCTGATTTCTCCATTCTGCCTGTAACAATTGTTTTTGAAGCTGTAGAAACTGTTCTCTGGGTACCACAAGACAATCTTGCTACAGAAGCAGCATATTCGATGATGTGGGGATGGATTAAGCACCACACTGAAAAAGTCTTGTGTCTGAACATGTATAAAAATCACTGAAATGCCACAATGATGTTGTTAAGCAACTATCTATTCTAAGGCACCTCAGTTCATTAACTTAATGTGACATTCATTTCAATGCAACTCAACAAGCATTTAATTTATGAGCTTTAATTTGGATCCCAGTATAGTTATCACTGAAAGTAACAAATTCAATTCTTCCTCTAATATGGTGGAATTGGGGCTGTCTGTTATTGTGAAAGCATGGGTGATTTTCCAATGCCACGCTACTGGGATTTTTGATGTAGCACAATATACTGCTTAAAGGAACTCATTAAACCTTTGATGATAATAACATGCAGAACAACTGTGCATATAAACTGCAGAGGTCAAATACATTCTTTACAGAAATGTAACAAAATTATTTAGCTCACTAGAGATGAGTCAACCAAATCATTATATCTTTCGCCATATGTTTAATGTTAGGTGCATTTGTGAGGTGTAGAGAGGAGCTATTTCTGTGGAGTTGGTTCAGATTTGAATTTTTTCAATGAATAAAAACTTGCAGTTACAGTTAGAATAAGAAGCTTGAAAAAAATAAGGTAGTTTGATTACATATTTTTATTAAATATTTCTTATAAAAGCCTGACATTCAAAATATATATGCAACTCATACAATTCTAAAAGATCAAGCACCTTCCCCCGATACTTAAACAGTGAAACAATAAGTTTTTTAAAAAGGATAATAAATTATGCTTTAAACCCAATGAAAATTACTAATAATCAGAGAAATGTGAATTCAAACAACTAAACTCTGAGGCATCTCCACACATCTGTCAAATGAACAAAGTTATTACAGGATGGAAATCACATTGTAGGAGATACTATGAGAAGACAGGAAATAAATTTCCTCCCTTCTATCAAAATAACATTTCCTCAAATTTCAAAAGTGAAATGGAAAAAATACATTAAGATATTGAAATTGAAAAATATTTCAGCACTATTTTAAAAGTCATTACATATACCATTTAGTAGAATATGATATAAAAAGGAAAAAAATTCTAGAAGATAACCCAATACTGAAGATTTCATTTTGAATTAAATCAGATTCTTAAAAAAAGAATTCCTGCTTGACTATTATGTACATCCATAATAAAAACCTTAATTCAAGTTAATCTTTTGAGTGTGGGTTTTAATAATATAATGACATTAATCTGGAATGTACCCTTTAAGGGTGGGTAGGAGGAAGTGCCAGGAAGGGTCTTTAGAATTTTCCTTCTTTGGTTTTCAGAAAAGAATACTGAAGGGGCAACCAGGTGGTGCAGTGCATAAAGCACTGACCCTGGAGTCAGAAGGACCTGAGTTAAAAAAAAAAAAAAAACACTGAAAAGCAAATATTAAAGGGTTATCATCTTCCTCACAACCATCCTTAAGTTTCAAAAAAATTCTTATAATGTATCTTGAGGTGATTTAACCACAGAACAGTTCTTCTCTTTAACCAATTAGAATTAAACTATTAAATTAATAGCATAATTAGGCACATAGTAAAAACTGAAAGATGAGATATAACATTCTAGGTGTCTAGAGAGAGACAAGGAAAAAAAATCATACCGAAGTAAAAATATTTGTTTAAGAGATACAAGAAGTAGCATACATATGTATAAAATATGAACACAGAAGGGATGAAAGAGGAAGGTGTGTTTAAATTTTACCGCATGAAGCATGTCACTACAATTTTGGCCACAAACTCAATAAGTATCAAGGTTTGACAGAAGGCATGCAATCACATGATGCATTAAAATCAGGAGGTATGACCCAGGCTAGTAAAGAAGGAAATGGTCATTGTAAAACACATATATACATACGTATACATATGTATATAAATGTATATATATATGTATATATATACATATATAAATATATATATGTATATAAAACTCCCCACATACACAATACTTCAATTCCTCTCCTCATGTTAAAGACTATGGACTGTTGAAATAGTTTGTTTTCTTTATATTTAATGCCTTTAATTCAGAGAAAAATTCCTCTGTGAATTTAAAATTTAAGCCATCCTTCCCCCACCCTGGCATAGTCAAATGAATAATGGCTCATCTTAAATATAATAAAAAACAAAGTAAAAGCTGTTATTGATAAAGAACATAATGACATGTTTCTATCATGCTATGGCAGTACATTGAAAAGGAATATTCTACCTTCACACACAATGTCAGGCAGAGAACTGTACCCCTCTCTGTTATTTCCAGCCATTGAGTTCTAGACACAGGTTAGCCACAAACAAAAGAACAAAGATCAAAATATTACAGGAGTTAGAAAAAGAGAACCCAAAGTATCAATTGATCTTTTTATACAAGATATAATAGGCATAGCCATGTATCTGCCAATGTATCAACCAGAAATTAGTTGTGAGACAAAATTGTGCATTTTGTTAAATACAAAGTTTGAGAACAAATATGTTAGAATAGTCCTGACTCCATAATCATTGTACCTGTGGTCATTTGTCTGAATGAAATTGACTTTTAGTCCCTTGAATTTGACTAGTTACGTTTATTAATCCCTACTCTAAGAACAGGATAATCCAGATTAATATCTCACACTAGATCCAGCTCTTTACATTTGACATACAGGGTCCTGACTCCCAAACTAGGAAGAGGTAAAACAGATTAAGAACCATGGACCAGTATCAATAATGGACATTGGTGCCACAATATTAAATAATTATCTGCAAAGAGATTACAATAAAAATTATCCTGCCATTATGATTAATTTAGAGATATATCAGGAATTCAAGGATGGTTCAACATTAGGAAACCAACTATTCTAATGAATTATACTAGTAACAAAATTAAAAACCATATGATTCTATTAAGAGGTGCAGGAAAAAAGGCTATGATAGAAACATAGCACTCATATTAAAAAATTCTGAAAAGCATAGGAAGGAAAAATATTTTCCTTATTAAGATAAAAATGCTTAACCAAAACAATTGTTTGTAACAGAGAAACACTAGAAGCTTTCTCAGTAAGAACAGTAAAGCAGGGGTGCCAACTATCACTATTATTTTTTTTTGGTATAGTATTAGAAATGCTAAAAAAATAAAAAATAAAAAGAAATTAAGGAAATAAGTATTATCCAGCCATAGACTATCCCCTGATTTTCAGACCTGTATCAAAAGTTGCCTATTGGATATTTCAAACAGAATGTCTAGGATATATCTTAAATTCAATGTCTCAAACTAAACTCATTATCTTTCCCCATAAACTTCCCCATCTTTTAAACTTCCTTGTTTTTGTTGAAGGAACTATCAAATTTCCAGTGTCTCAGATTCATAATTCAATTATCCTTGATTCTTCACTCATCCACATTTCCAATCAACAGCCACATATTTGCCATTCCTCCATTCACCAAATCTCCTGCATCTGACTCTTTTCTCCATTCACATACCTACCATCTTAGTTTAGACTCTAATAGCCTCTTACCTAAATTATTGTAACAATATCCTACTAGGTGTCACTAACTCAAGTCTCTTACCTCTTCAATTAATTATGTGACTCCCCTTCTGCACCAATGCTAGTACCTTCCTATTGCTTCCAGGATAAAATATAAGTAAACCATTTGGTTGCAATCTATCTTTCTAGCTTCACTGGATCTTACTCACCATTCCACATTCCATGATACAAACACACTGGCCTTCTCTCTGTTCTTCACTCATTATACTCCCTCTCTCATCTCTATGCCTTTGAAATAGCCATCCCTCATTCCCAGAATATACTCCCTTCTTATATTTACCTTATAAAGTAATGTTCTTTCTTTAAGACATAGGTTAGGCACTGTCTTCTAGATGAAATCTTTCCTGATGACTGTACTCTTTGTAAAACTATTACATATTTATTTTATTTTGTATTTTTAAAATAAATTTTATTTTACTTACCCATGTAGAATCAAGAAAAAAACCAAATTTCTGTAATGACCATGTCCAAGAAAATGTCTCAATCTGTACTCTAAATCAATCATCTCTCTAACAGCAGGTAAACAGCATCTTTCATCCTGAGTCCTGTAGAACTGAGCTTGGTCGTTGTGTTGATCAGAGTTCCTAAGTCTTCTAATATTATTTGTCTTTATAAATGTGCTGTTAGTGTATCAATGATTCTCCTGGTTCTGTTTACTTCACTTGATATTAGTTAATCAAAGTCTTCCAGATTTCTGAAACTTTCCCCTGCATAATTTCTTTCAGCAAAATAAAACACATACACACACACACACACACACACACACACACACACACCATACTTTGTTCAATCATTCCCCAATTGATAGGCACCTCTTCAGTTTCTAAAACTATGCTACCATGAGAAGAGCTACAATAAATATTTTTATACATATGAGTCATCTTCCTCTTTCTTTTGATTGATTTGGGATTCAAATCTAGTAGCTGTATAGATGAGTCAAAGGATATGCACAGTTAATGCTTTTAGGACACAGATCTAATAAGTAATTTCTTCATTCTCTAATTTATTATGTTATCCTTTATGTCTAAGTCACGTATACATTTGGAGCCTATTTTTGCATACCACATGAGATGTTGGTCTAGACCTAGTTTCTGCTAAACTGATTTCCAGTTTTCCCAACAGTTTTTATTAAATACTGAGTTCTTGCCCCAGTAGTTGGGATCTTCGGGTATATCAAACCCTGCACGACTGTGCTTCTTTGCTTCTGTATACAGTGTCAGTCAGTCAGTCAAGAAGCATTCATCAAGTGCCCATTACATACTAAGCACTATCCTAAGTTGGGGATACAAAGAAAGGCAAAAGACAGTCCTTACCCTTAAGGATATCACAGCCCAATATGGGAAATGTCAAGCAAATAAATACATACAAGCTATCTACAGGAAATAGAAAGCAAATAGTAAAGGGAAGGTACTGGAATCAAGAAAGGTTTCCTGTAGAAGATAAGATTTAAGTCAATATTTTTAGGAAGTTAAGGAAGCAAGTGGCAGAGACAAAGAAGGAGGGCATTTCAGGCATGAAGGATTGCCTGAGAAAATGCAGAGCTAAGAAATGAAAGTGTCTTATCCATGTAACAAAAAAGAAGCCAACATCATTGAATTGAAGAGTTCATGATAGGTTATAAGGTATAAAAAGACTAGAAAGGAAGGCAGGGCTAAGATATTAAGGGCTCTGAATGGCAGAGCATTTTATATTTGATCCTGCATGTGGTAGAGAACCACTAGAGTTTATTGAGTAGTGAGGTGAAACGGTTAGACCTGCAATGAAAGAAAATCTCTTAGACAGCAGGATGGAGGATGTATTGGAGTGAGGAAAGACTTGTGGCAGGAAGATCAACCAGCAGGTTATTGCAATAGGCTGAACATGAAATGATTAGAGCCTGAACCAAGGTGGTTGTAGTATCAGAAGAGAGAAGGGGACCTATTTGAAAGATGCTGCGAAAGTGAGATGACCAAGCTTTGGTGACAGCTTAAATATGATGGGGTTGGAATAGTAAGGAATCCAAGATGAGACTTAGGTTGGGAGCCCAAAGGGACTGGGGGGATGGTGGTACCCTCAACAGTAATTGAAAAGTTTGAGAGGGAGAGAGGTTAGGGGGAAAGATAATGAGTTCAGTCTTGGACATGAACTTGAGATATCTATTGGACATCAGTTTTGAGATGTGTGAGAGGCAGTTGAAAATGTGAGACAGGAGCTCAGTAGAGATATTAAAGCCAGATAGATAGATTTGAAAGTCATCAGTATAGAAATGATAATTAAATCACTAAATCCATGGGAGCTGATGAGATAACCAAATGAGGTAGAATGGAAAGAAAAGGAAAAGAAAAGAAACCAAGACAGAGACCACGTGACTCTACCTTCAGTTAGAAGGTATCGCCTAGATGAGGAGGCAGCAAAGGAGAGGTGAGGTAGGAAGGAAGAGAACCGGGAGAGAGCAGTGTCCTGAAAAGAGAATATCAAAGAGGAAAGGGCGACCGACAGTGTCAAAGGCTGCAAAAATATCAAGAATGAGGATTGAGAAAAAGGTCGATGGAATTGGCAGTTGGGAGATTATTGGTAATTTTGGAGGGAGCAATTTTTGGTAGAATGATGAGGTTGGAAGTTGAATTTTAAGAGTAAGAAGAGAGTAAATGGAGGTGGCTTTCTCAAGGATTTTTCTGCCAGAAAAGGCAGAGGGAAAATAGGATGATGATACAGAAAGAAGGAACAAGTGAGGTTTTCTTTTAAGGATGGGGAGCATGTTTTTAGGCAGGAGGGAAATAGGAATAATCCTAGGGATACGGAAATGTTGAAGACAAGGGCGAGAGTAGAGATGCTGGGGAGGGGCAATCTGCTTGGATGGAATGGAAATGCTTATGCAAGTAATCAAGCAAGCAATATTCATTTATTAAGTGTCTGCTAGGAGTCAGGCACTGTGGTAAAGGTTGGGGATTCAAAAAGTGGTAAATGTTACTCCCTGCCCTCAAAGAGTTTACCATATAATGGGGGAGACAACAAAAACAAATATGTATGAACATGACTAAAAAGTAAAGCAGTATTATTAAGAGGAATTGGGAAAGGCTTTCTGTGAAAGATAGGACTTAGTTGGGAATTAAGGAAGCCAGGGAAGCCAGCAGGCAAAGTTAAGGAGGGAGAGTATTCCAGACATGGGGGAGAGTCAGTGAAAATGCCTGAAGTCAATGTATGGAGGTGTTTGTAAAAAAGTCAGGAGGTGAGTGTTTGATCACTTCCCCCACTCAATAAACTCCAGTACCTCCCTGATGCCAAAGAATCTAATATAATATACTCTGTTTAGCCTTCAAAGCCCTTCATAAGCTAGCTCCCTCCGGCCTTTCCAGGCTTCTTAACACCTTACTCACTGACAGGTACTCTTCAATCCAATAAGAGAGAATGTCTTTACTATTTCTGAATTTTAAAATTTATTTACAATATCTCTGTCCAACTACATGGTCAATTTTTATAAAAGCTCTTCATGCTTCCGAGAAGTACATGTATACAATAGCAGTCCCATTCAGAATATGCCATAAGTCTTTTAGCTCTGGTTTCATGAATAACTTGTTCAATTCTATATTTTCTCTTGTGTTTATCTTTGTTAGACTTTTTCCCAAATTGAGGGAGACATTAATTTCTCCTGCTATTATTGGATTACTATCTACATCTTCTTGTAATTCACTTAATTTTTCCTGTATGAATTTAGATACTAAGACATTTGAAGCATTTAAATTTAATATTGATACACATATGTCGTCAATGATTCCTCTTAGCATAATCTAATGTCCATGTTCATCTCTATGTTTTACATTTTTGTTTTGCTTTGCCAGATAGCGTAATTGCTAATTCTGCTTTTCTGGACGGTTTTGATGTTTAGTAAATTTTGCTCGTCTCTCATTTTTAGTCTGTGTACATCTTTGCTTTTTAAACATTTCTTGAAAGCAATAAATTATGAGGTTTTATTTTCTTATCCAATATTTTGCTCCCTTTTATATTTTTAGAACATTCTATTTACATTTGAGAAGATTTTTATTTTTTTTAGATTATCTTTTCATTTATTTTTATTTATTTATTTTTTATGTTTATATATATTTATATATATAATATTTATTATTTTTATTTAGATTAATCTACTTTAAGGCAACCCTACTCCCACAGGTTCTCTTGCCCTCACCTTCAAACCCTCCCTTCCCATTTCTCACAATTTTCCATAGTTTTGGAAATTTTATTTAAATTATTAAATTCTTCTTTTCTTCCTTTTTTAGATCTCCAATTCTTCTCTTTTTTCTCTCAATTAAGTGAGGTAAAAACTTCCTCATTCTCTCAGTTTCTGTTATTTATTAAGTTCTTTCATTTTCTGCATCATTTTCCAAAAAGGGATTTCTTTCCTGCCCTCTGTCTTCATTAATCCTCTTCCTTTAAAACTCTTCTAGATTTTTATATTTTTATTTATCATCCTTATGCTTTTACATTCATTTTTTAATCTCTAAATTCCTTATGGAATTAAAGTTTTTTATGCTCTTGTCTTGTTTATCTTGTTCCCTCTCCACTCACTCCTAGAAGTATCAATTTCTGTAGGAGATAGAGGGGATCGAAGTATCATGTCACAGTAGAAATTTTTTGTGTCCCTGATCATGTGATAAATTACTATCCCATGCCCTTTTCATGAAAATTTTCCACTGTTTGCCATTAATCTTTTCTGTAGGTCCATGCCAATCAACCCTTTTTAAAGCCTAGTGCCCACCTCACTCTCCTCTAAGCTCTGACTTTTTCGAGAAAGAGGATGCTGTCCATGGGGACAGAATAATATTCTCTTGAAGTTGTGGTCTCTATAAATACCAAATCCAGGCATATTATACCTACTGTAAGCTTCTCATCTTCCATTATAGAATATAACTTTGCCCTCATGGAAAGCCTTCTCTCACCACTCAGCTCTGACTGTCTGCCTGTTCCATGCCTCCCTTTTGCTTCCTTACCCATTCTCTCATAGGCCTTCTTTCTGAGAGTGTAACAAGAGTTATTTCCCCTTCATTGTTTACTATTGACTTGATTAAGGCACATCATAAATTCTCCCCCTCCCCATTTATGTATTCTCTCATTCTTTTAGTTCATGGTATTTCAGATCTGGTCCTCCAACATCACTTCTTTTCAAATTTTACTTTCATCCTTATCTCTTTGTGTACTTTTAATAAGAAATATCTTCACAGACTCTCTGTTATTATTTTGTTGATACTATTTCTAACTTGGTTTCTTTTTCTTTCTATTTTTGACCTCCATGCAGTAGTACATTTTGGTACTTGTACTTCCTTGGTTTGCTGCAGTTGTTTAATTTTGTTTTGTTTCTGCTATGTGGGGTGTATTCGAAGAAAACAATCCGATCACGTCTATGGTTTCTTTTGGTGCATATAGGAATACAAAATTTTCTTCTATAGGTAGAATGCTCTGAATTATCCAGCTAGATAAACATATACAAATTTATATTACATAATAATAATTAATACTATGAATAACGAATGGCACATGGCTACACCAGTTAGTGGAAAACTTACCTCCATCATTTCCTCATCTACTTTTACTTGTTTATTTTTCAGGCTTTGGTTTTCCAAATGAATTTTTTCCAATTCTTCTTCAAGTTTATTCATTTGACTAACCTATTATAAAGTAGAAATGTTCTTAAAAACAGCCACCGAAATAACGACAAAGTACATAAAATACATGGGAGTTAACCTACTAAGACACACATGACTTAAATAAATACAACTACCAAGTAACATTTAGAGAAAGAATCATGGGATCATAGATCAAAAACTGGAAGAAACTTCAGAGACCATTGAGTCCAACCCCCTCATTTCACAGGTAAGAAATCTGAGTCTCAAAGAGTTTAAATGACTTGCCCAAAGTAATCCAGGTAGTAAGGGGTCAATGAACACTGCATATGCCATTATATAAAAATGGTATTATTTTTGAATAAAGGGGTCATCCCTCCACTAACTTCTTAGAGATCTATTCGCTGAATGGTCAGAACCTGAAAAGGCCTTAGCCTAAAAAGACAAGGGTTTCCCATTGCATCCTGTGCCATATCCAATTGTCCTAATGAATATCTGGATGCTGGATGCTGGATCAAGATGGTTCTGGAGGATAAGGTGAGGTTGGTGACCTGCACAGCCCTCCCTCACTCAAATCCAAGTCAACTCCAAGTCATGTCATCATTTCCCTGATGTCACGGTCCTCTTCAAAAACAAAGGATGAACACAACAATAACAATATTCCTTTATAATACTGTACTCAATAATTCATAAGTGTTTTACATGATTGTACATGTATAACCTATATTAGCTTGCTTACTCAGAGAGAGGGGAGTGAAGAGAAGAAGGGGTAGAATATGGAACTCAAAACTTTTTTTAAACAAATGTTTAATATTGTTTTAACATGTAATTGGGGAAAAAATAAAATATTATATAGTGCTTTACAGTTTAATTTTGAAGAATCAGATTTTTAAAAACTTTCAGAAATCCATATTTTTTCTTAAAATTCTTACCATAAGCAGCTTTTTCACAAGATTACTTTCCTTCCTCCAATAGTTTATAAACATTTTAGGATAATACATGAAAGTATTACATGTATTACATGTAATGTAATGTAAATACATAAATACATGTACTATAATAATAAATACGTAAATGCATGTAATGTAATGTAAATACATGAAGGTAATAACAAATTACCTGGATCACCTTTCAGTACCGTTCCAATACTATGAAATGATTGAGGTTCTATGGCAAGTTATTCAAATCTTTATTCTAGGAACATTTTTCTTTTTTTTTCTTTAATGGTTTTCAAACATAGTCACAACCTGCTGGTATGCGCACCTTTTCCAATTACCTTTCCTTGGGAGCGCATGAGTTCCGTTGTGGAGCTCTGCACCACAATGTGAAGTCTTACATTCTCCTGCATTAGCGGCTGCTATTGTTGGCTAACTGGATGACTCAACTTATGCCAAGACAGCAATTTCTGCTGATTCTGTAACCCTGAAGGACATATGGCTAATTCTGGAAGCCAATTCTTTAAAAGAAAGAGTATCAGACTTTAAAATTAACTAGTAAAAAATTTCTGTAGTTACGCAGTAATACTATTATTTTAAAAATTTTGAATGGTAGCCTTTCTTTTCTAATGAAAACATTACAGTAATTACATCATCATCATCATCATCATAGCTTTTTAGAGGCCAGGGCAGTTGTAAAATTCACTGTTTGAAAATATTATTTGGCAAAATAATTTCTTCAATGCAACACTAAATATTATTGTATAGAAAAATTTCAGTTTCATAATAACATCAATTTATAGATAGATGGCCTAAAAGAATAATAGGTCTCTCTGAACTTATTAATTCTTAGAACTCTGGTGATTATTATTTTGGGCTCAGCACAGAGATTGTTAATAAGATGAACTCTAAAAACTTATAAATACGAAAGATAATAATCATCGAAATTCTAGTATGTTCTACTTTGTTTCATATAAGCAAAATTAAAAATTCAGTGAACAAGTCAATCACATAATTGAGATCAGAATTCTGGTATAAAATTTAAGCTCTTGAAAGTGAATTTCTGACTTCAGAATTTTATTTTAAAAACTCAAATACACATAGAGTCAGCTAAGCCCCAAAATAAAAAATAAAAGCAAGATTTACAGTTTGAAAAACGTGAATGTCCCAAAAGCCATTCAAAACTTTACTACTATTATTAAATATCATTATTATATATTACTGGTATCCAAACCTCCAAGAGAAGAAACCCAAACGAAAGCAAGCCAGTTAAAATTACCATTGAGGGATAAAATGATCTAATCAACATTAGTTTTATTGCTTCAAATCCTTTTCACTTTTAAAATTCTATACATATAGCTAACAGGCATGATCTTAGTCCTGAGATCAAATGTATTATTATAATTATAATAAATACATTATAATCTTCTATCAAATATATTATGCGATTTGGAGGTAATGGTAATGTTGCAGATCACTTACAATAATCTTTCAGTTGTTAAAGTCTTTCAACAGCCCTTTTTTTACTTTCATACTTACAATGCATCTGTCAGCAATGAGAATGAATGGTCTAAGGAGTTTACTGTTAATACTACTGATTTGTATTTTGAATTGTATATTCTATTTTTATTTAGATTTTCACTATGCTATAATCTAATTTCCTCCATGTCCACTCTAATATTATTTAGACCCTGAATGATCATTTAAGTCAGCTTACATATTCCCCTTAAATTAAGCCCAGTATTTGGCCTCCCTTGAACAAGTTACCTTGTCATTTCCATTCTGTAGTTGCTTTTGTAGTGACATCACTTCCACTTTTAAGGCTTCCTTTTCCTGCTGGGTCACTTGTAGGTCTGACTTCATTTGGGACATCTGAATGTTAGCCTTCTGTAGACAATCATCTAAATTCTGAACCTGAATTCCAAGGACAAATATGTACTTTTATGTTCATTAACAATCCATATACTTTCTTTTGACATTTCATCATTCATCATTTCAGTGATATAACTATGAATATAATGGAACTGACAAGATAACTTGTCAAGGTTCCTTCCACTTCTACACAGTAGAGACAGTTCTTGCTTTATGTAAGTGAACTTTTCTGTGCAGATGTCTATGTAGAGATTTTTATGTAATTCAAACTTGCACAGATCTACAGAAAGGAAGGAGGCAGGAAGGAGGCCACCCTCCTGTGGATGGAAGGGGCCAGCATATGGTTAAAGGACACATGGAGGCCAAGGACAGAGAAGCCTGAGCAAAAGGAGAAAAAACACAGAGGCCAGGGCTAGCTACATGGGGCCTTGGCCAGAACTGAGAGGAAGAACATGGGGACAGACATATGGCAGCCAGACACAAAAGGAGAGGACAGCAGACATGTGAGGGGGCTGGGACAGATACATGATACCCCAGCACAGACGGACACCCAAGGGTCACACAAGCTGGTGGTGGGTGGTGTGGAGAAAAAGAGAGAGCACAGTACTGCATAGTCAAGTGTTTTTGTGGAATGTGGATTTCTTTCAGAATTCTTTATATAAAGTTGGTTAACATAATGCAAGAATTGTCTGTATTATAATTCAGCACTTTCATTTTGTCTTTTAGTTCGGTGGAAGAAAAGAATGGGCCACTTTTTTGTGAATTCTGGAAATAAGCTCTAATTTGCTCGTACATTACAGCTTTCTATCTAAAGGAAGGAATTATAATATATTTATTATAATTATAACATAGTTCCATAAGTTATCGAACTATATAGTTCCATAGCTATAATATGGTTCCATAGGTTCCTACATGAATGTTATAAACACCTAAAAATTGAATATAAATGTGGCTTATAATCACACATAATGTGCTAGATGAATGTCCAAATGGATAATCCTTTGTCCTATTGAACCAGATAAACACAGACAGAAACAAAAGGCTATCTATGATGTGCCTTTTGGTACATTAGTTTACTATGATGAGAACCAAAAATTTATAAAGTGACTCATCGACATAGTGAGTACTTTTACACATTTTTTTGCTACTAGAATGATTTATGTAACATAATGTGGCATCTGTCTAATGTTTCTACTCTGTTGTCAATGTTAGATTCGCTATTGAAGACTAGAAACTAACCTCTGTAGAATATATAGTTGATATTATTCATAATAAGGTAACGTTAAATGACTTTTAATGATGATAACATGTTGAACATATGAAGCAATGCATTGCAAAAGCTGCTCAGCTGTCTGGTAGGGTTACCAATTCTATTATATCTATTATAGATCTATTATAGATTCTATTGATCTATTATAGATTCAAAATACAATCAATTAAGCAAACATGTGTTGAGCATTTATGATGTTCAAAGTCCTGGTTCCAACTCTCAAGAAACTTATAATGTACAAAAGGATGAAAAGTTCAGAGATCACCATTAGCTATGGGGAGAGATCAGAGAAGGCTTTATGAACAAAGTAGAATGTGAACTGGACCCTGAAATATAGATAGGATTCAACAGATGGAGATAAATAGGAAGGCTATTCAGGTGAAAGTAAACTGAATACAAATATTCAGGCGGAAAAGCATGGAATACGATTGGAGGAATGGTGAATAGACCAGTTTTGTTGGCATAGAGGTTAAGAAGGGGTGTAATGTAGAATAAAAGTAGAAAACCATAACGAGGAGAGGAAAAAGAAGTTAGACTACTCAGCAGGAAATGGGGAGCCAATAAGGATTTTTGAGAAGTGACGAGATCTGTGATCATGCTATATAACATGGACATTAATTTGGCAACTCCACGCAGGAAAAATGAATTAGTGAAATCTGCTAGGGAGCAACTGCAACAGCCCAAATGAGAGGTAGTTAAGATCTGAACTAGGATAGCGTCAAATGGAGTAGAAAGGAAGAGAGTGAACTGAGGTGATGGAGGTAAAAATAATGACAGTTGGTAAATGATTAAATCTAAGGGGGGAGGGAGGAGAAAAAACTAATTTTGCAGTTTTTGATTAATATTTTTAACAGAAAAAGGGAAAACAGGTGGCAGGTCAGGTTTTTTGAGTAAAGATGAGGAAATATGAAGGCAGCAAAACTATCCAGGTGGAGAGATATACACCTGGAGTTGAAAAGATGGTATGGTGTTCATGAGAGAGGTTGAAGCTAGAAATATAATCAACAACCATAAGGTAATGAAATGATAATTTAAGAAACATCGCTTGTGCTTATTAATTCCATATTCTTGCAAAATTACGTTAACAACACATATGTTTTAAGACCTAGTAGATTTCTCAATAAATTACCACATTAGAATATTTGTATAAAGTAACTTAAAATTAATTACGTTTAACCTGAGTGCCAATAGAGAACACTTAAAAGAAAAACAGTAAAGGTATGACTGTAAACCATCTTTTCCAAATGGAAATTCAAATCAACACATAAACACACATATACATTTATTACTCTCATATTTTGATAATTAGGATCCCTAAAACAAGAAATTTTGAAGAAGGAGATTTCAAATTCTTTCACTGTACTGTAATCATGCTAAATAATGCTTAAAATAAATAGGTCACTTGAAAGGGCTTAGAAATATGTAATTAAAGATATTTCTTGTGGGAAAGCATACATATGTATTATTATGTCAATTGACCTATTTGCATTGTTTCTTTTTAGTAAATGAAATAAAACAACATACATAAAAGATGCAGGGACAAGGGAGGGAAATTAAGAAATCTTTACCTTTTCCTGGGAAGCTGCAAGCTGTGATTTCAGTGTTTCATTCTGGTCCTCCCAAGACTTCTGTTCTAGCTTCATAGTTGCAATTTTGCTTTCTAGGAAGCTTAATTTTGCTAACTATTGTAGGGATATTGGGGGGAGAACAAAACAAAAGAAAGATTAACTTACCTCAAATTTTAAGTCTATTACGCATATGAAAATAGTTAACTATTAGCAAAATGGAAGTATTGGAAAGAAAGATGGACAGAAGTCCTGCCTCCCATATTAATTTTAAACTCAAAACTTCTATCCTTTTTTGAAGTTTTCTTTTCTTGCCTTATATTCTCCTCCTACCTACATGAATACTCCTTCTCAGTCTCCATTGTAGGCTTATTATTCATTCATGCTCCCTAAATCTGGCCATTTCATAAGTTTCTGCTCTGGACTTTCTTTTCCCTTTATATTATATTTATATATTTATAATTTTTTAATTTGTTTATTTTTATTTTATTTATATATTATATTTATAATTATATAAATTATAACAAAATAATATTTATATTATATTCTTCCTTGGCAACCTTATCATCTCCCATGAGCTTATCATCTCTTATATGGACTAACAGCTTTAATCTCTTCTGAAATTTAATCCTGTTTCACCAACTGCTTATTGGACATTTCTAACTACATATTTCAGAGACATTTCAAATTTAACATTTCCCTATTTTTGCCAAATTTTCCATTTTCCAGCCTTCCAGTGTTTATATGACTCCTCATTAAAAAACGTAGCTTCCAGGTCTTATATTTTCTACCTTATATTTTCTCTTGTAACCTACTCTTTCTTTACCTTTATAAAGCCACTAGCTTAGTCAGGACTTCATTATCTCTTGCCTGGATTATTGCAATGACAATTAAATATCATTCTGACCACATCACTTCCCTTCTCAATAACTCCAAGGGCCCCCTACTGCCTCTATGAAAAAATACAAACTCCTCCATTTAGCTTTTAAAGCCCTTCACAATCTGCCCACAGGGCAGGAAGAATTCATGCAGACCTCAGTTCAAATCCTGCCTCATATACTGAATAGTTCTGTGACCTGGAGCAAGCTACTTAATCTCTCTACCTCAGTTTCCTTAACTGTAAAATGGGTTTAATAATAGCACCTATCTTGCAGGATTGCTGTGAGAATCAAACAAGATGACATTTGTAAAGCACAGTTTCTGGCACATAGTAGGAATTATATAATACTAGTTGTTCTTGTTATCATTATTATAAAGAATGTGAACATTTGTAGAATAAGAATATCCAACTACTAACTACTATAGTATAATTATAATATATACTACTAGCTTAAATATATTACCATTGCAATAATGAATTCAGTAGCATCCGAAATATTTTTTGCAGAAAAAAACTTATGCCATTTGAAGAAATTAGCTTAATATAGTAGGTAACCCTTCCAAAGTAACAGAGAAAATTCTATTCATTATGATGTGGAAGAATTTTCTTACAACATTATCAATACATTTATTGAGTTTTTTACCTAGAACTTTCTTTGAACAACTTTTCATTGTAGCTTAGCACTCTACAAATTTTACTCTGAAAATTAGAGAAAACTAGATGTCCAGGCATCTGAAAATGATGAAGGAACAAAATCCTTTCATCACATATAAAGTTGCATTTATAAAATGATATTTAAAAATAAGACATTTTAATGGACAGTAATATTTCAGGCTGTATAGAAACTCTAGGAGATTAAAATTAGCTTTCTCAAAATATTTCTCTAACCTGATAAACTGAAAGTTAAAAAATATCAATAAGCATTTTTAAAGAATGTTTTCTGAAATCCAGCTTAAAGTATAAGCATAGGAATTGTGTTTAATTTTGGTTAAAAAAAATTAGACTAGATGGTTATTGAGGTTCAACTATAAAATTCTTTGACTCTGTGAACCTGGTAAAATGGTATTGAATAGTGAATATGTATTAGGTATTGTGTTATATACACATACTGGGGAGAGAGGATACACTAGGACTGAAGAAAGAACTGGGTTTTGTTACCATGACACTGAGTTGAGAAACTAGGATTTGGGGTTTGAAGCAACAGGAAAAAAAGTGTTAAAGCATCAAAAACCCCTGTGCTAATTCTTTTCCTAACGCCATTAATATCCATTTATTTCAGGAGCAAAAATGAAGACTTTTAAAAAAACATGTCATTTGTCTGATTGTTTCCCTGTGTTCTCTTGATTTCTAAGAGTCACTATTTTTAATTATGTTCATTTTTTTATTTGTACCAGGTTCCCTATTTTAAAATTAACAAAAAAGTTAGTATATATGTGTGTGTGTCTGAGTGTGTGTGAAAAGAATTAATAATTAAAACCTTCCCCATGGGCATAGTATCATATCATATATCACTCCATATTCTTTGACTCTGATTTTATTAGAGACTTCGAAGATAGTAATAAATTATAACTCTTCATAAGTTAATTTTAAATAACCAAATTGTTTGAAAACAATTTCATTTTTTACATCTACTCAAATAAATTTTGTGTAATGGAATATATGCTGCTTCTACATGATTTCAAAATTTGTAACCTTTTCAAAACAAGCCACTAGCAAAATAGATGGGTATGGACGAGTATCATTGTATGATTTAAATATCAGCTTTTGTTATAAAATCAAGCAAAAACATTTTCTGACCATGTATAGGTTTGGAGTATATTTGAGAGTTTGCCTAAATCAACTAGTTATTACATGGCAGTGGTGATGGTATATTGCCTCCCCTAAGAATTCTATTAAATCAAGACACAGCCTTCAAAATAGTCTTAATGGACTGCCAGAATCTATTTTAAGGGATGTGTTTTTTTTTCCATCTCATATATTTCTTACAGTCCACAATTAGAATTTCTTCTCCCATTTCTGTTTTGTTCAACCTTCCAATTTCAAAAACAAAAACAAAACTGATACCTCATTCTTAAAGATTTCCTTCCCACATTTAGATTTAATAGTAGCAGTAGTAGTAGTAGCATTACAAACAGCACCAATTTCAATTTCAAATAGAAATAAATCCAGGATACTTGACAGAATAAAAAAACTTTTGGAGGTGGACAGTAAAGACTCCCATACTGTACCATATCCACTGGATAAAAATGGCAGTCCAGTAAGGAAGCAACATGAACCTACAATTCAGGTTGCCTGCTTTACAAAAAGGAGCTTACAATTTTTTGTCATGTCCACTATAAACTCTGGTTTCATTAGTAACCTCTTAATGCTATCTCTACTTGTTTGTTTTCAATGTAATAGGTTCTATAATTGCAGTGAGGAGTAATGTGGCATACTGGATAGCCAGGCTTGAAACCAGAATGACATGAATTCAAGTCGCATTTTTGATATGATAGCCGTATGACACTGAGCAAGTCGCTTAACTTTTCTATACTCTATACTATAAACTCTATACTACCTTCTAAGGACACAAATTACAGAGAAGGTGACAATCTTCATTAGTAGAGACAATTTCCTTATTTGGGAATACTCTATACTACCTTCTAAGGATACAAATTACAGAGAAGGTGACAATCTTCATTAGTGGAGACAATTACCTTATTTGGGAATACTCAATATCAATGAAATCAGGTCCATTTCTATCCCCCATTTATAATCACTGAAGTATGTTTTTCTGATCCCTAATAACTGAATTAAAAGTACCATCATGGACTAAAAGAGCTGAAGTATTGTGAAAAGTGGGAAATTTATGATAGAACAGAAAACAGAGTTCAGGGTTTTTCTATTACATCGGGCTCACTCCAAAGAAGTGACATGGAAAACTAGATAGAATCTTAGAGATGAGGAAATGAAAGTCTAAGTCATGTGACTTGTTCAGGGTTACACAACTACTAAGTATCTTAGGTGAGATTTGAACCCAGGTCTTCCTGAGTCCCAATTTTAGTGCTTTGTCCACTACACCATGCTGCCTTGTTCAGAATCTGTAAAATATCATCAAGAATATCCTATAATTGACATATTTCTAGAACAAAGGTTTCCCATAGAAGAAACATAGTTGATTGGAATAGCTAATTTACTCATAAGTGGAAAAAAAACCTACTAATTCAAGCAATAAATAATAAAACTTTTCTTCTAAGATAAATTCAGTGATCGCTATTTTGTCTCTGAAGGAATAGAAATTTAAATTAGAATAAAAGTCCTTGAAAAGTCAAATACAGAATCAGGATGATTTATTTTTACATTTGCAAAACAAAACTTGATAAATCCAGAATAAATAATTGCAGCTTTTATAATTTTTTTAACTTCTTCATGTCCTTACCTTTTTTGCCTTAAAAACTGAATCACAATCCAGGCCATTCAGTGGCAGTCATTGTAGAAAGATGGAAGGAAGGAAGGAAGGAAGGAAGGAAGGAAGGAAGGAAGGAAGGAAGGAAGGAAGGAAGGAAGGAAGGAAGGAAGGAAGGAAGGAAGGAAGGAAGGAAGGAAGGAAGGAAGGAAGGAAGGAAGGAATCAACAGAGCAGGAAAGAAGAAAAAAGAGAAGGAAGGAAGATAGAAAAGAAGAGAAAAAGAAATTCACACAACTATTCTATGAAGTCATTTGAGCAGCAAGCTGCCTTACTTGTTTCATTTTCTCCAGTTCATCTTTGAGATAGAAATTTTCTTTTTCCACAGCATGGGTTTGAATCTTTATTTTAGATAGTTCTGCCTCCAGAGAAGACACCACATCAGATGACTGAAAGAGAACATGTTAAATGATGATGTAATTCATTCTAGGGAGAGAAAAATCATGCTAAGTCTACTCAACGTTTGTCTGTAAAGCACTACAACAAATGTCTGAGAAGCACAAATCTAACAACACAGCATTCTTTAACCATGACATATAAGCTGAAGCTGGTGATGCTTTATATTTGCAGAGAGCATGCTATAGACTATTAGGAGTTTTCATACGTATTGCACATTTGAGCTGATCTCTATAACAAGTCTGTGAGATCATTTAGATAGGTGTTGTTATCTTCATGTTACACTTGAATAAACAGAGACTGGGAATATCAACTGACTTCCTCCAGGCCACAGAGATAATTAGTAGCATCTTTGTCTTTTGGTCTCTTGACCATGTCTGTCATGGAATTTTCCAAATCATCATTTAAGGCACAAAAAAGTAAAAAACCGTCCAAGTTCTTTGGCATATTTGACATTTAAAAGTATTGGCTGAATCAATATGTAAAGGTAGCACGGAATAGTTTTTAAAAGTACTGAATCAATTATCAGAAGATCTAGATGGATGGTGATTCTACTAGGAATGACCTTGGACAAGATCCTTAACTTATCATTAGTTTCATCATTTTTAAAGTGAAAAGATTAAATTATGTAATCTTTAAAGTCTCTTCTCCTTCTTTCAATAGACCTTTCCTGACTTCCTAAGGTGTTAGATCTCCCACATCCAAACCAAAATAAAGTTGTATTATTTTGTATATGTAGCCCAAACTTAAGAAGGCTTGGTTTGTTCGTTGTTATCCTTCATCCTCAAAGATGACCAAAATAACATCACAATGTTAGAATCAAATTACAATGAGTCTGACAGTGACGGATCAGACCAATATGAGTTCAGAATGCTTTACTACAGCTCAAGCACAAATAGTCCATGAGAACAACTGAGGTAGAGTCTCTAAATCTGTACATCTGGCATTTCTTTTGAGCTACTTCAATTCTGCTTTGCCCATAGTACACAGCATCTTTTCTGATGAGGGTACACCACGCTGGGCAGTCCTATGTCAGCGTCTGCCATGTCATGCAATCAATTCCAAAATTCTTCAGAGAAACCTTGAGAGTATCCTTGTATAGCTTTTTCTGACTATCATGTGAGCGCTTATCTTGTGGGAGTTCTCCATAAAATAGTCTTTTAGGCAAGCGTACATTTGGCATTCAAACACTGTGGTCAATCCATCTGAATTGTGCTTTCTCCAGTAGAGTTTGAAAGTTTAGCAGTTTAGGTCAAGAAAGGACCTCAATATCTGGTACCTTACCTTGCCAGGTGATCTTCAGAATCTTTCTAAGATAATTCAAATAGAAATGATTCAGCTCCCTGGCATGGTGCTGATATACCATCCAGATTCCACAGGCATACAATAATGAGATCAGGACAATGGGACTGTAAACCTTCAGTTTGGTAGGCAGTCTAATACCTCTTCTATTCCACACTTTCCTTCTGAGTCTCCCAAACACTGAGCTAGCTCTGGCAATTCATGTGTCAATCTCGTGATCAATGAGTATATGCCTGGAAAGTATACTGCCAAGATAAGTAAACTTATTCAAAAGTATTCAAAAATGCTCCATTTGTTAAAACTAATGGTTCCATGTATGGAATAATATGGTGCCAGACAGTGGAGCACCTTTGTTTTCTTGATGTTAATTGTAGTCAAAATTAGCACAAGCTGCAAAGAACTGATCCATACTTTGCTACTTTTCAGCTTCTGAAACTGCATTGAGTGCACAATCATCTGCAAACAAAAAAACCAATCATACACCAATACTCCTTCCTCTTTAGCCTTGACTGGTAACCTTTTCAAGTTAAATAATCAGTGCAGTAGTTGCTGCCATATTTGTCATCACTGAAGACATTTGACAATATGACTGAAAACATGCTAAAAAGCATGGGGGTAATCCCATCCTCATCAAGTGGGTTTAACAGTCTCCTGAAAGACAGTCTTGTGACACTTCATATACTGAGGAAGACATGGCTCTTCATTGGCTAAAATACTACTACATGAGAGAGAAATGAAAAAACATGGAGGTGGGGGAAGAAAAGGTAAAGATTTTGAATGGTTAATGAGAGATTCCAAAGACCTATAATCTATGTGGGCAAAAATCAGTACCACAACATATGTCTTAATTCTTAGTGCATATTCTTTGCCTGCCCCTAGATATTGCTAACAGTAGAGTTCTCAGGGAGATAGATCCCTCCCCAGTTAAGCTGGGATTTCATCTCACTCCAGAGCACCATAACCCTCACATATTTTACTGCCAAAACTAATATATATGACTTCCAAAACTACTGTCTTACTTGCTTGATTTGATAAAGATTTTTGCAAGCCATCCGTGACTGTCTTTTGTTTAATAAACATATGATGTGAATGGGAAGCTAATTGGCTAAATTTAAGCTGTTACTGTACAGATCTAGGGTAGATCACTCCATTCCTACATGGAGTGATCAGAGAAAGGGGCTTTTATGCTGATCCCTCAAAGAAATGTACACCTAGACTTCTGAAGAGAGAGAAGAATACACTGTATAGAGACAAATGAATCCATGGGAAATGATGAGAGTGGAGGCTGGATGGTGAAGAGGTCTTCCAAGATACTTCATTTAAAGAGGTGTGAGGATAGCCATCTCATTACTTACCATCAGTAGTACTCCTCAGAAGTTCTCCAGGCAAAGGGGCCCCCTCACCTTCCCTTTTTCTCTTCAGTTTCTTTTTATGCAGTCTTCCTCCATTAGAGCAAGAGCTCCTTAAGCCAAGGAACTATCTTTTGCCTTTCTTTATACTTCTAGTACTTCGCATAGTCATTTTGCCGTGGGGGCGGCACTTTTGATGAATGAGAATATTTAGCTTGGAAGGGATAAGTCTTTGATCAGTTCAGCACTCTGCACCACACATTGCCTTTGTCACTCTCACATCTTGTCTGTCTCTTTTCCTTACCATCACATAGTCTACTAGATGCCAGTGTTTGCTACGAGGGTGTATCCATGAAGTTTTATTGCATTTAGGTAAATGGAAAACAGTGTTGGCGATAAAAAGGTCATGTGATGCACAAGTCTTCAGCAGCAAATGACCATTGCTCTTGCTGTTTCCAACTTCATTCCTACCTAGGACTCCCTGTCAAGTCTGGTAGTCTGAGCTTACTCTAGCATTAAAGTCACCCAGAATTATAAGCTTGTCCTCTTTTGGCACATTGATGATAAGGGTCTCTAGGTTTTCATAAAATTTTTCTTTGACTTCATCAGGGTTTGTCATGGTGGGAGCATAGGCACTGATGATGGTGGCATGGCATTTTCCTACAAGTGCCAATCACATTGTCATGAGCCTGTGGATTCACTCCTTTTGTAGACATACCAGCTTGCTGAATAGATTAGTTTTGATTACAAAACCCATGCCAGCTTCACAGCACTCCCCTTCACTGCTCCCATTCCAGAAAAATGTGTATCCAGTTCCAACTTCAGTAAGTTGGTCTTCATTTGCCAACCTTGTTTCACTCAGGGCTGCTATTTGGATGTCATACCTGTTGAGTATCTTGCAACAAGAGCATTTTGACCCAAGGCAAAATGACAACCAGAAGAATCAATGTCAACAAATTAGAGCACTTCTCTGAGCATGAACAGTTTGTTGCTAACTTGCAGGGAAAGTTGAGCCAAAACATAGTTGGCAACAGTGGAGCAGAAAAGGAGTAGGCAGCTTTCAGAGATTTGGTGAACAGCACTGCATTTGCTCATCCCGGTCAGAACCCTCACAAACACCAAGACTGTTTTGATGAAAATGATGGGGAAATTCAGAAGCAGATAAACAAAAAACAAGAACTCCACAGGATATACCAGCAGGATAGTTAATCCACCTTTAAGAAGGTAGCATTTAATTCTATCATCAAAAGCAAAGTACAAGCAAAGCTTAGAGAGCTATGGGATTCCTGACTCAGTAAGAAGGCAGATGAAATCCAGTTTTATGCTGACAGTAACAATCCAAAGTGTTTTTATGTCCCTGAAAGCTATTTGTGGACAAAACCCTATGGTACATCACAACTATTCAGTGCTAATGGAGCCACATTGATTAGTGATAAGGATACGATCCTAGAGAGATGGGCTGAACACTTCCAAAGTGTTTGGAATCATCAATCAATGCTGAGGTCACTGAGAGTTTACCTCAGGTTAAAGTCGATTCAACCTTAGCTGAAGTTCCAACTGAAGAAGAGGTTTTGAGTGCCATTAAGCTCCTTTCATATGGCAAAGCACCTGGTGCTGATTCTATTCCAGCTAAGATTTACAAAGTAGGGGGACCTTTGCTCATACAAAAGCTCACTGAAATTTTCCAGGTTATATGGCAAGAGGAAGTTATCCCCCAGGAGTTTACAGATGCCAACACTATCCATCTCTATAAAGGGAAAGGGCATAGATTGTCCTGCAAAGTTTCTCTCTTAGTCATTGCTGGCAAAATTCTTGCTAGAGTTCTCCTTAATAGGCTGATCCTTCACCTGGAAGATGTACACATACCTAAGAGCCAGTGTGGCTTCAGAAAGGGCCAAGGAAAAGTTGATATGGTGTTTCCTGTCTGACAACTCCAGGAGAAATGCCAGGAGCAGAACACAGGTCTGTACACAACGTTTGTAGATCCAACCATGGCCTTCTGACTCTGTTAGTTGTGAGGGCTTATGGAAAATTATGTCAAAATTTGGCTACCCAGAGAAGTTCATCACCATTGTACGTCAATTTCATGATGGCATGTTTGCCTGTGTTTTGCATAGTTGATGATGTTTTTGTGCCTTCCAAGTCACCAATGGAGTGAAACAGGGCTGTGTGCTTTCTCCTATGCTTTTTAGAATGATATTTTCAGCCACATTGTCAAATGCTTTCAATGAGGATGAACAGAGTATCAAGGTCAACTACTTTCCTGATGCTAAGTTCTTCAATTTGAAAAGGCTACAAGCCAAGACCAAACTAGAGGGAGTGTTGATACATGATTTTTTGTTTGCAGATGATTGTGCACTCAATGCAGCCTCTGAAGCTGAGATGCTACAAAGTATGGATCAGTTCTCTGCTACCTGTGCTAATTTTGGCATAATAACACCAAGAAAACACAGGTGCTCCATCAGGCACCACCATACCATCTACGTGTAGAACCATCAGTTATAACAAATGGAGAAGCTTTGAATGCTGTGGATAAGTTCACATACCTTGGTAGTGTATTTTCCAGAGATGCACACATTGACAATGAGGTTGATGCACACATTGCCAGAGCTAGCTCAGTGTTTGGGAAAGAAGAGATATTAGAGACTACAAATTGAAGGTCTACAGAGCCCTTGTGTTGACCTCATTGTTGTATGCCTGTGAAACATAGACAGTGTACCAGTGCCATGCCAGGAAACTGAATTGCTTCCATTTGAACTGTCTTAGGAAGATTCTGAGGATCACCTGACAGGATAAAGTACCAGACACTGAAGTCCTTGCTTGAGCTAAACTGCCAAGCATTCAAACTATGCTTCAGAGAGCTCACCTCCGAGGGGCTGGCCACACTGTTCGAATGCAAAATGTGCACTTGCCAAAAAGACTATTTTATGGGAAACTCTCATGGGGCAGGTGATCACTTGGTGAGCAATACAAGGACACTCTCAAGGTCTCCCTCAAGAACTTTGGATTTGACTATGCAATATGGGAGACACTGACACAGGACCACTCAGCATGGTGTGTCCACATCAGAAAGAACAGACAGCACAAAGTAAATGTGGGATGCGTAAATTTGGAGTACCCACCCCAAAAATTCAAATACACAATCTGTGCCCAACCTGTGATAGAGCATTCCCAGTTCATATTAGTCTGATCATCCACAGTCAGACATATTGAAACTTCACTTTATCATGGTGATGTCATTTTGGTCCTCTTCTAAAACGAAGGACAACAACCAGCCATCCAACCAGTAGTTAGCATAGTGCTAGGCAAATAGATAGTTAATAAACATTTGTTGACTGGTGATAATATCACTGAGATAATACAAAGAGAGAAGAGGACCAAAGACAGATCCTAGGAGAACACCCATAGTTAATAAAAGTATCCCAGAAAAAAATCACAAAAGAGACCTAGGAGTGGTCAGACACAAAGGAGGAAAAGTAGGAGTGAATAATATCATGAAACCCTAGGGAGAAGAAAGTATCTAGATGGAAAGAAAAATTTAAGAGTGTCAATGGTTGCAGAGGTCAGGGAGGATGAGGACTGACAAAAAGTCTTTAGATTTGACAATTAAGAATCATTGGTAACTTTAAAAAAAAGTTTCAAGTTGAAGATGAGTTTAGAAGCCAGCCTGCAGAAGAATAAAAACTGAGTAGAGAGACAGAGTGGAGGCAAGACTTGTAGACTGCTTTCTCAAGTTTAGCTATAAAAGAAAACAGAGATATAAGATGATAACTAGTAGCATTATTCAAATTCAGAAGGGGTTTTTAAGTAGTGGAGGGGGGCAGTGAGGTACAAGATTACATTGCAAATAACATTGACAAGGCTGGTTAGAGATGCCAAGTCTGGAAGAAAATGTCAGGTTCTCATTGAATACCAGAAGACAGAAGAAGTGAGAAAGGAAAAAGTTTAAGATAAAAGCAAGTTTATTAACTCTGAAGTAGGCATTCCAGGAAACAGAGTGGAAAGGGTATAAGTGAAGGGATGTGAATGAGGGAGAAGGAACAAGAGCATGGGGAATAAGATCTGTACTGTGATGGGCAGGGGTTCAGAATCATTTAGGATGGGAAGAGTATTACAGGGTAGGAATATGATATTCGTTGAAGAATTAATTCAATTTATCAGTGGCTGGAAAAAAGTCCATTGAAAGAGACAAGTGATAAAATGTTCAGGATCCTCCTTCAATATTTCAAAAAGGACTAACTGAGAGCAGGCAGAAAGAGGTTAAGGTAAAACCTGGGGGAATCTGGACAGGAACTGGCAATTTGAGGAGGCTCTGATACAGCAAGAGCCTCCACACCACTTGTGTCAGTAAGCACCCCAACACACACAGGGAGACTGGCTACCACAGATTCTTAGATCTGCATTCATAAAACGAAAGCAGCTTTCAAGGGGTTAACAATCACTTTAATCAAACACAGGTATCAGAGAAAATAAAAATAAAAATTTCACAGAAAATATAGAGAAATCAAAAGTCAACAGACATGATTCCAAGATGTCTGACCATTACATACATACACAATTACCAGAGAGGGAAGCATCAGCTTCTGGGAATTATTTTCTTTAGTGAGCTTTTGGATCTCCTTTTCCATCTGGCCAGTTCTGCTTTTTAGGGCATTCTTTTCCTCAAGGGCTTTTTGGGCCTCTTTTGCCATTTGGTTTAGTCTATTTTTAAAGCATTATTTTCTTCAGCATTTTGGGGTTCCCCCTTAGCAAGCAGTTGACTCGTTTTTCATGATTTTCTTGCATCACTCTCGTTTCTCTTCCCAATTTTTGCTTTACTTCTCTTACTTGATTTTCAAAATGCTTTTGGAGTTCTTCCATAGCCTAAGACCAATTCACATTTTCTTTGAAGGCTTTGAATGAAGGAGCTTTGATTTTGTTTTCTTCTGTTTGCATGCTTTGGTCTTCCTTGTCACCAAAGTAAGTTTCTATAGTCTGATTCTTTTTCCAGTTTTTGCTCATTTCCCCAGTTATCTACTTGACTTTTGAGCTCTTTGTCGAGGTAGTTTTCTGCTTTCAGTGGGTGTGGAGGGGGGTGCATGGTCAGCTTCTCAATCCCCCCCACAATCTGTGGGCCTAGAGCTCCAGAAACAGTGGCTGCAGTTTCCCCTGTTGCTGCTTCTGTGGGTGCTGCAGGTTCCTCTGCCTCCTCCCACCTCTGCCACCCTGGAACTGGGGCCAGATCATTCCATTCTCCGGCACTGGCCCCACAGGCTTTTTCCACTGATCTTCCAATTGGGTCCTCAGTGTTTTGGGGTCCTTAAGTCTGGAAACTGCCACAGGTGCAAGAGATTCCATCTCCCCAAGGCCTGCTCAGGTCCTGTCTATGCCAGCACAACCCATGCTGGACTGACTGTACCCTGTCTCCACTGTGGTGAGATAGATATTTCCCAGTGACTTTCCAAGCTGTCTTGGGCTAGAGATTTGTTTCATTCTGTCATTCTGTGGGTTCTACAGCTCCAGAATTTGTTTAGAGCCATTTTTTTACAGGTATTTGGCTGGACTTGGCAGGAGTGCTCTAAGAAAGTCCAACCTGTTACTCCACCATCTTGGCTATGCCCCCTCTATTTTCTTCTTTTCTTTTTTTTTTGGTACCTATTTTACAAGGTGTTAATTGTCTTTCAAAAATGTGTTGCACACCTCTCAATTCTTTTCTCAATTTATCCTCTATCATTCATTTGATTTTTTTAAATCATTTTTCGCTCTTTTTAAAAAAATCTCTTTAGTTTTTCTGAAATTCTTGTTGGGCTTATGTCTAATCTGAATTTGTCTAATCTGAATTTTTTATTTGAGTCTTTGTTAACAGATATTTTCAAGTTATTCTCTTTTGTGTTTGTCTTTTGAGCTTTCCTGTCCCTGTAGCAACTTCCTATAGTCAGGTTCTTTTTTCTTTATTTGTTTGCTTTTTGTCTAGCCTGTTTTTTGATTTTGGATTTTATATTGGTATTGGGTCTTCTCTGTCTCCCTAACTTCTGTTTTTTATGTCCTGCTATTGCTTTCACAATTCTGTCTGAGGGCCTCTAAATTTTCTATGCTTCCAAAGTGGTGTGATCTTAAAAGAGGTCTTTTCTCTGTCCTCTTTACCTGCACAAAAGGTGAGAAATTAATCTCCACCATGTTCCTGGGTTTGGCGACACATAGCTGGAATTTGTTTCTAGAACATATTCCATACTCCTTAACTAGGTATGCTTGTGCTCCTTTTTGACCCTGACTGCTCCTCTCTGCCTGGGACTGTGAGCTGGAGTTGGAAAATATTCTCAGTGCTTATACAGAAGTTCCCTGAGATCCCCTTCTGCTGAGGTTTTTAGTCCTAATACTGTACATGGGTGTTGGGATGCTCCCTGATGCTTCTGCCACTACAATAGCCAATTTACTTCTTTTTGCTGCCATGCTACTACTGCTACTGCTGTGCTGCACTCCTGGCCAGCCCATACTCCAGTGTGTACAGACATCTCTAGGCTGGAAATATGACTCGCTGATACTTTTTTCTTGGTTTTCCTGATCAGAATTTGGTTTGGTGTGCTTTCTATATTCTTATGCAGGCTGTGGAGGAGCTAAGGCAAAAGGTGCTCCCTGTCGCTCCACTGTCTTGATTCCCTCCAACTGTAACCTCTATAATAACGCTTGTTGATTGTTTTTACTCAATATATTTGCATTTATGTGGTAATCACTGTCACACTGGGGTATAGATAGTGTTCAAAGCACTAGCACCTCTGGTTTGAGGGCTTACCCAGATCTTTTCAGGGTTACTCATCACCGTTGGTGTCCATTTGAATCACCCAACTCTCATCTGTGCTTCCAAGAAGCTGCCGCATGCGCAGAGTTCACATCCCTGTAAACCATCTTGGCAGAGGGGCTAACCCAGGTTGAAGGTAACCAACAGGCCTCAAACATGTCAGTGAGATAGGAAGGGGTCTACCGCAAGAATGGGATGACTTTCCCCAGCAGAAAGGGCAGATGAGAACAACGTGTTTCTACAGTCATGAAGGTGGCTTCAGCAGGTACTGTGAAGCACTTAGAGCTTTTTCAGGTATTGAAAATGCCATGGTCATCTACTATATTCCAAGCCACTGCCAATTATCTTGATTTTTGTCCTGCCACCATACTCTGATAACTCAGGAAGAGGGACTTAGGCTGACAACAAAGTGCAACTCTGCCTCAACGAGGCATCACCCCATCATGGCATTGGTCCTCTTTGAAAAAAGTGATAAAATAACTTATATTATATAGGCATATTGATTGTGTTGCTGTTATAACTTTGCTTAGATAGCCATCCTTTTTTTTTCAATTTTTTGTTGTCTTCTTGATCTGTGTGTATGTACTTTATCTTGCATGTAATTTAGGCATGTTATCAATGAAGTACCAGTCTAGGAAGACACTATATAGTGCCATGTCTATTGAGTGTACTGTTAATGAATGTTTGTTTTTTTTTCAATGGTAGCACAGGTTGGTTGCTTGGGATGCCATGTAAATTCCTTATCTGTTTAAAGAGCTGATAATGTATTTATGCTGTATGACTTTCAAGCTTACCCTGGTTAATTTTTTTAAGGAGCTGTAAAAGTTTTCTGCCCAGGGAGGACTATGGCTCCTTCCCAGATGAGCTTGGAAATCCCCCTGAAAAAACATTCTTTTGATGTTGTATACTTGTAGAGAGATGGGGGAAAATAAGTCAAAGAGTGAACTTTAACAAATTAGAGTGAGCCACAGGTATGTAGGGAAAAGCCAATATCTGTACATATCACTTGATTTTCCATGCCTACACCCCTAGAGAATACTAAGACTAGACTCCTCAATAGGGACCTTCTGGGTTGAGATTTCATCTCAGTCAGGCTGTAGAAACATCTAACTCTTGGGTATTTACTGTCTAAAATTACTACATAAGATTTCCATGATTACTGACTTGTTTGCTTTGATCAATTTTTGCTGCCTAAAAGTTATTGCCTTCTCTGCAATAATCACGTGGTAGGAATGGGAAACTAAGCTGGTCAAGTTTAAGGTCTTGGACCACATTACTTCCCCAGAGAGTGACTATGGAAAATGGTTTTTATTCTGAGTTCCAAAAGAATTATATCTCTAGAATTCAAATAGCTGATGTGTAATAGATATAAGTTCAGCCAAATATGTGTTTTGAAGAGAAGAGAAAGGGAGTGATTACTCATCTTTGACTATTCTCCCACTATTCACAAAAATTATAATAAATACAATAAATGTTACATTCAACAAAAGTAGCAGCCCAAAGATAAGACAACTACTGGAAGAAAATATCAACAGATTAAAACACTTCTCTGATCATGAACAGTTCATTGCTAACTTGTATGGAAAGCTGAGCCAATACATGGTTGGCAACAGTGGAACAGGAAAAAATTGGGTAACTTTCTGAGATTTGGTATATAGCACTGCATTTACTCCTCTGGGCCAGAATGCTTGCAAACATCAAGATGATTTGATCAAAATTATTGGGAAATTCAGAAGCTGCTAAATGAAAAATGAGAATTCTATAGGGTTTACCAGATAAGAAGCCAACATTTGACTTCATCAAAAGCAAAGTGAAAGTGAAGCCTAGAGAGATATAGGATTCTCAACTCAGTACGAACGCAGATGAAATTCAGTTTTACATTCATGATAACAATCCAAAGCACTTTGGTGATACGCTGAAAGCTACTTATGGGCCAAAGATCTATGGTGCATCTCAAATACTCAGTGATGATGGACCAACATTGATTAGTGATAAGGACATGACCCTGAAGAGTTGGGCTGAATACTTCCATAGTATTCTCAACAGACCATTAGAATGTTGAATCCACTGACTGTATACCTCAGGTTGAAATCAGTCCTTCTCCAGTCAAATTTCCAAATGAAGAGGTTTTGAATACCATTAGGTTCTTTGCATGTGGCAAAGCACAAGATGCTGATTCTATTCCAACAGATATTTACAAGGCAGGAGCTCATAGAAAAGCTAACTGAAATCTTCTCAATTATATGACAAGAGAAGATCATCCCCTAGGAGTTCAAGGATGACTCCATTGTCCATCTCTATAAAAGGGAAAGGAAATAGATTGTCCTGTGACAATCCCAGGGGGTCATTTCTTAACCTCTTAGTCATTACTGTCAATATTCTTACCAGAGTCCTCCTTAATAGGATCATCCCTCACCTAGAAGACACTCATCTACCCAAGAGCCAGTGGGGCTTCAGAAAGGGTAGAGGAATCGTTGATATGCTATTTGCTGCCCATCAGTTCCATGAGAAATGCAAGGAGCACAGTTGTTTGTACACAACATTCATCAATCTGACCAAGGTCTTTGATACTATCAGTCAGGAGGACTTGTGGAAAATCATGGCAAAACATAGCTGCCTGGAGTTTATCAATACTGTACATTAGTTTCTTGGCAGCATGCTTGAACAAATTATGGATAATGAATGATGCTGTTGTGCTTTCCCAGTCAACAACAGAGTGAAGAACTGTGTACTTGTTCCCATATTTTTAGCAATGCTGGTGGATGTCTTCAATGAGGACAAAAACAGCATCAAAACCTACTCGTGCACTGACTAAATTATTTAATTTGAAAAGGTTACAAACCCAAGACTCAAGTGGAGGGAGAATTAGTGTGTGACTTTTTGCCTGCAGATGACTATGCATTGAAAGCAGTCTCTGAGGCTGAGATGCAACGGAGTATGAATCAACTCTCTGCTGCTTATACTAATTTTGGCCCAACAATTAACACCAGAAAATACAGGTGCTCCACCAGTCAGTACCACACTAACCACACATGGAAATATCAGTTACAACAAATGGAGAAATTATGAATGCTGTGGATAAGTTCACTTACCTTGGCAGTATATTTTCCAGGAACGTACATATAGATGATAAGACTGATGCATGTAGTGTTAGAACTAGTTCAGTATTTGGGAGGCTCAGAAGGAAAATGTGGGAGAGAAGAGGTATTAGACTACCAAACTAAAGGTCTACAGAGCCATTGTGCTGACTTCCTTGTTGTATACCTGTGACACTTAGACAGTATACCAACATCATGCTGGGAAACTGAATCACTTCCATTTAAATTGTCCCAAAGATCACCCGGCAAGATAAAGTTCTGGGCACAGATGCCCTTTCTTGAACTGAACTGCCAAGCACTGAAACTCTACTGCAGAGAGCACAACTCAGATGGCCTGGCAACGCTGTTTGAATGCCAAATGTGTATTTGCCTAAAAGATTATTTTCAAGAGAATTCACACAAGGCAAGTACTCACAAGGAAGTCAGAAGAAATGATACAAGTACACTTTCAAGGTCTCACTGAAGAACTTTGGAATTGAGTGTGAGACATAGGAGACAATGGCACAGGACCTCCCAGCATGGCATGACTGCATCAAAAGTGTTATGTTCTGTGGAGTAAAGCAGAGTTGCAGTGGCTCAAAAGAAATGTGAGATGTCTAAATTTAGACACATCTTTACTCCAAATATTCATATGGACTATTTGTGCCTGAATTATGGTAGAGCATTCTGAAATCTTACAAGTCCTGTATTAAAATCTAAACTTTGCAACCTACAAGCTGTTTAACTTTGGAAAAAAAAACATTAAATATTTCTAGACCTGTTTGATTATCAGAAAAAAAATAAGGTTTCAACCAAATGATTTAAAAAATCCTTCTTAATTCTAAGATACTATGATTTTTTATCCCAAATTTCCTCATGAGTAGACTATGGGAAATAATGCTATCATGACATAGTTCAACAATTTCAAGAATTATATGAAATAATACATGTAAAACACTTTAAAATTGCTCTTATCAGTCACAATTGAACATTGTACCTTGCCCCCAACATAGTGATGTTATTTTTTGAATCTCTTCAAGAATGAAGGACAAACAACCATATTCTCTATTGACTTAGGTACATATAAGTTGAATACCCCAGTCAGAATGCAAGCTCCTTAAGGTAAAGTTCCAGAATCTCACTTTAAAATTTGTATCCCTGGGACTTATCATAGGACCTAGTACGTAAAAAGTGCTCAGTAATAAGTATGTAATAATGGTAATTGATTGATTCCAGCTTTAGTTCTTATGGTCTTCCCAAACATTATCCTACATCCAGCTTCCTGAATCATCTTTTGTATTTTATATGAATACCTTTTATCTTTTATATGAAAACATTAAAAGTCCTTTCATGCATAGGACAAACCTGAGACTAAGAGCTTACCTTATGACATCTTGAAGAATGAACTGCAATTAAAAAATTCATAGTTACCACAGATCATACCTTTGCTTTGCATGTATTGAGCTCCTCTTTTGGCTTGGGACTTTGTTTTCCTCCTTCTTCTAATGTACAGTTTCTTATCTCTGTTTCTTTCTGACACAGGATTTGTGCTAAATGTTGAAGATACTCAAGGTCTGCTTCATTTTGGATGTTCTTTTGGGCAAGTTCTGCATTTTCCAAATCCAAGTGCTGATTTTTGGTTTTCAATTCTGAAACCTAGTTAAAATTGATATTGAGTTATTTGAAGCTACTTTGTCCATTTCTCCTAAAGAACAGGTATAGCAATTTGGATCTTTCTGCCACTTACCCCACCAACCCTCTACACATACTTTCGCAAACGTTTTTTCCATTACAGCTAGGCATTCTGAGAATCATTAGGTAGGGGTTTTCTGCATATTGTCTTATGGTATGTTTTTGCAGTCTGTGATTATTGGGCTCTGTTTTCTCTAATAAACTGCTTTTAGACAAAGCTGTACAACTTGAAGTAATGAGGCATTCTCTTTTACATATCTGGACTCTCCAGTGTCAAGTTTTCATCATCCTTAAACGTTCATTAATTATTCAGTGTCTAAAGATCTTTTATGGATTGAAAAGGACAGAAGACAACATAGGATACTTAATCTAAGAGCTCCCATTAATGTATCCTCTGATTTTAAATTCCAGTGTCACATATGAATACAAAGAAAAATCATATGACACTACTTAAATGTGACCATTTCTAACAAAAACAGACATTTTCTAAGTCAAGAAAAACTGAAATCAGAGAATATAAAAATCCATTTACCTGCTTTTTAAAGTTTTCAACCATCTTCTGGACAGCAGGTTTTTCCTTTCTTACGATCTCTATTTTTTTCCTAAAGTGACATTGGAAAAATAACTTAAATTTGATCTTTTAAAATTACAGTAAATTTTAGTTCTTGTAATGATTTCTTAAATGTTTGGGTAAGTATAATGAATATACAAAAAATACCCATATTCTTACCATATTTCTTCTTGAGATCCCCTTAATTCCCTTAATTTTAGGTAAGAAATGCTACCTTCTTCATTTAAGGTGGTAATTTCCTTCCTTAAAATAGAGTTTTCTTCTTGAAACTTTTCAGATTCCTGTCTAAAGTGCAGAGATAAAAAAAAAGAATTAAAATAAAGCAATCATCTGCCATCTTTAAAAAAACCATTTTTAGAGACCTCCAAAAAGGTAAAGGTCCTAAAGTCACTGAAAAGGCAAATTTGCATTACCTTATCAGGAACCAAAAGCACTACTGAAAAACATTAAGAAAAAGTAGGTTGAGAAAAACTAAAACATAGGGGCTAGAAATGGAAACTAAACCTAGTTTTGCCACTGACTAATATGACCCCTTGGGCTCAACTTTTGTATGTCTTAACCCCTTTCTTCCCTGCAAAACATATAAGCAACTTGTTTTCATTGCAGACTATAGTGATATAGAAAATGACCCATTACAAAAATTTTGGAATGTTTTCAAAATTCCAAAGTTAATTCAACATGAGAGAGAGATGAGAGAGAGAGAGAGACAGAGAGAGAGAGACAGAGAGAGACAGAGAGAGAGAGAGAGAGAGAGAGAGAGAGAGAGAGAGAGAGAGAGAGAAAGAGAAAGAGAAAGAGAGGGAGGGAGAAATGAGAATATCTAGTAATATAATGGCAAGGAAAAGGAAAAGGAAATTTTACATTCAAAATTCGGCTATGATTCATTTTAAGACAACAACCCAAAAAAATAATTTTAAGGAAAACAATTTTCTACAAGACAGTTATAATGAAGTTTTATTCCATGCAATCTAAATGGGTAGTGATTCAGTTTAATTATATATTTGTATTTATTTTCTCATAAATACACAGGAATATGTATTTCTAGATATTGATAGGCCCTCCTCCATCCTCACTAAAGTTAAGATTTCTGTGATAAAAGGGTGTATTTCCTAATGCTTACTTTATTGAAAGCAAAATGATCATGAAGCTAAAAATCAAGAAGGATGTATTCATCTGAGATTAGTGTTAAGATGTCTTATTTGTGATGACAACTATATACAAAGGCTATTCTAAAATATATTTCATGCTTTCAACATTCCTGGCAAAAAACCTTAAAAGCAAATAGACTGGCTGATGGTAAGTCACTTGGGAGTTATTTTAGTGTGATTTCATGCCTATTCAAATGCAGATGATAAAATAGCACAAATAAAAACTTTTAATTTTTATATTTCATATTAGAATAATTTGCTATATTAAAAAGGAATTCGAATCAAGACTCTACCTGTTAATACAAATGTAGATAGAAACAACAATACTACTCTGGCTTCTCAGAGATGAACAGATTAGTTTCTCTAAACACAACAAGCAGCAGAAGTTAGAAGAGTTAGAGCCAGGTTCCAAAAAAAAAAAAAAATTATAGGTATACATTACCTCAGCAGTTCAACTTTGTGCTGCATCTCACTGCATGTGCTTTGTAAAGCATACATCATTGACTTCAGTTCCTCCTCTTTTTCTCCATGAGAAGTTAGATGTTTTTGTTTAACTAAATTTGTTACTTTCTCTCTTAATTGCCTGGTCAGCTCCTGTAACCTGTTTTTCTCCAATTCTAATTCTGTTATTCTTGTGTCATTATGGTGATATTTCTCCTCAAAGTTTTTAAGTTGGGTCTGTCCAGTTGACTTTTCTTCAGGGTTCATCTTTCCCTGAAGCCAGAAATCTTCGGATCTGTTTGTTTTTTCTAGAAGCCATGTGTCTTCCTGCTCACAGGTCAGGTTTCCTTGATTACATTCTTTGAAAACAGACTTTATATTCATACATTTTTCACCCCATTGTTCCAGACTTTTATTTTGTTCTAGTATCTTTTTTTCAACTTCTAGTTCTTGGATGTCTAAACCAACTTCATTTAATGAGAAACATTCACACTGTTCCACTGACCTTTCCTGGAGTTTTTCAATCTTTTCCTTAAGTTTCAAAACTAGAGTCTTCAGGTCTTCATTTTCAATTTTAACATCATCGTAGCTCTGTTTAATCCTGAGGAATGCTTCAGCGACTGTATCAACTTTCCTCAGCTCAGTCTGTAACCTGAATACTTCTGAAGTCAGATCTCTGTTATGTTCCATTTCTTTATTATATTGTGTTTCCATCATTTTGAGTTCTTCCTGAAGACAGCAATTTTCCCTATTGGCATCCTCATATAACATCCTATACTTGGCAATAGCCTCAGGATTACGCTCAAGTTCTTTTATTTTCTTTTTTAAAACAGAAACATCAAAAATTAAATCCTGCTTCTTTTCAGAAGCCTGATCACACTCTGTGCGTAAGACCTTCAATCTACTCTGAAGACGAGGAAACTTATTCTTTAGGTCCAAACTCTCAGGACTTGTTATTTCATTATTCTCAAACTCAGAAAAACTCTCTAATGATCCTAAAGACTCCTGCATATTAGTTTCCAGGGTCTGAAAAGAACTTATTTCTATCCTTTCCTCTTCTTGAACACTGTCACCTGATGATTCACACAGAATATGAGATATAATGCCTTCTACTTGCTTTATTCTGTTTTGTGATGAAAGTATCTCCGTTTTTTCCAGAGAAGTTCTTACTAAGTCATCATTTGATTCCTCTAAAGATGCTAATGTCACTGAGTCTGGATCTAATTTTTGTAGTCTCTGATGTAACCGGATGATTTCAGCAGCCATTTTGACATTTTCCTTCACAGCCCTCTCATGGGCCCGTTGCAGATTTATAAGAATATCACCATTTTCTTCCAGAAGTTCTGTACCTTGCTGAAGCAATGATGTCTCACTAGCCACGTTTGCATTTTCATTTGTTGCTACTTGGCCATTATTCTGAGACTTGGTAAGTATTTCATGCTGCAATTCCTTTATCTTATTTTGAAGTCTAGAGATTTCTAAGCTTAGCTCAACTTTCTCTCTGTCTACTTCCTTACAAGTGTTTTTGTTGATGTCCTCCATTGTGAGAAGTTGAGAAGCTATGTCTTCCTTTTCATATTCATACTTGATCTCTTGCTCGTCGAGTTTCTGTCTATCTAATTTCCCTGTATTATCTACCTGAGACATGAAATGCTCTCTGTCATTAAATTCTTTTTCATGCCTGTTCCTGAGCTCAAATATTTGCTCGGACAATTGATTTTGTTGGCTGTCATACGCATTCCTTAGCTCCTCTAGGTCTTTTTGCAGCTGCTGTTTCTCAGCTACTAAGCTGATTAAATGTTCTTTATATTTTTTCTCTAGTGTCTCTTGCTGTCTTGTCAAAGCAAGAAAGTTTGCTTTCTCATGTTTCAATGTCTGTTTAAGTTGTTCTTGTGCTTCAGCATACTCCTGGATGAGTTCATCCTTTTCAAATTCCCTTTTAGATTTTTCCTCATATCGCTGTTCCATTAAGTCCTTCAGCTCTTGCTGATAAGAATCTTGCAGATTTATTGAGGAATCTTCATATTTGCTTGGAACTTTTTGGCACTCACTCAGAAAATGGGCTTCTATCTGAGAGTTTCTTCTATTATACTCAATTTCCATTTTATTCCTAAATGTAGTTAACAGACAGCATTACTGAAACTGCTGCCAACTCATAAAACAAACAGAAACATTTTCCCCCAACCCCATCCTTACCCCTATATGAGAGATACTGTGAAGAAAATATTTGGTTTTGCATACTTGCTGAAAAAAATTAGCCATTTTTTTATGTGAAAAAAGTAAAAGAAGGTTGAGTCTGAATATAGAAAAAAAATTTGTCACAAAGGCACATTCACCTCATAAAAGTTTTTTGAAACTATTTTTTCTATATAAAAATGACTTCTCCCTATCCCCATGAGAATACAGTTCTAAACAGTATGCCATATGGTGAAGGAGTTTGAACTTAACACCAAAAATGACATTAAATATATAAATGCATATTAATCTAACTCCCATATTGGCTAGGCTATGTATAATCTGTCAACCTTAAATGAGAATAATTCTTTAATTTTAATTTCAGAATATTAATCAATTTATCCACAAATATTCAGGAATAAGTTTAGTTGTCTCGTGAAATAGCATAAGATCAACCATGGAATTCAAATATATTTTATGGCTCAACTTATGAAACTTATGAAATGAGTACACTCTGAAGAAAGCCATATAACAGAATTTCTACTTATACATCTGAAACTGCACTAGAAAAAGCGAAGCTATTGAGAAAGCTTCTTTGTCCTAAAGTGCATTAACCGTAGTTGTAGAACAATAATGAACATATTTCTGAATGGAAAGGGGCCTTTGAAATAATAGGCCAAAACTGTGCCAGTCTTGATCTCACATCATTCTAAATGTGCTGTATCATATGTGTGGTATTATATACCATCAAGCCTTACTTTAAAAAAAAACAACTCATCTTCATTTACATGAACAGTCTTAATAATCTAAAACTAAGACTATATCTATAACACAATGACAAAATTATCTTTTGGAAAATGGAATATTTTCAGTAGGCTATTAAACTGTCATGGAGTTCACTGAACTGATTGAGCATTTCTGGTGTCATGAAGAGACGGTCTCATTTAAGTCTTACTCCATTTATCTTTATTTTCTTACCTTTCCTCCTGCAGTTTGTTTTGGTGCTTTTCTAATAGCTTCTTTTGTAACTCTTCTTTCTCAATAGCATGTTTTTCCATTAGACTTTTTAGCTGCTTCTGGTAAAACTCTTCCAGTTTACACTTCTCTTCTTCCTTTGTCTTCACTAAGTCTCTCATCTTCTTTTCAGCTAGGGTACCATTTTGAATGAGACCCTCTCTCTCTCTGTTAAAGCTTTCCTCTATCTCCTCTAGTCTATTCTTGAGAGCCATTTCATGTTCTAGCTTCAACTTCTCCTGGAGATGACATTTTTCCTCATTAAACTTCACTTGTAATTCATTTTTCTCCTTCATGTACCTACAGTCTGCTTCTTGTTGTTCTTTCTTGAGAACAACTGTCTGTTTCTGTAGTTCTGAAATTTCACTTTTAAAAGAACTTATTTGTTCTTCCAAGGTATGTATCTCATCTTTGTACTTTTGTTTCACATTTTCTTGCTCTTTTTCACAGTTGGCCTTAGTTTCATCTAGCTGCTTTTCATAATGGATCAACTACAGCAGAGAAAACAGAAGAAATCATTTAATTCCAAAACCAAATAAAGGAACAAAATGATGATAGTTGTCTTCTTCAAGACTTTTCCTTCAGAGACCCCAAGATTTTTGCTATATGAGTATATATACAATGGAATCTCAGGAAAATAATCCACCAAAGTCAGCTGTCCACCAGAAGATCCTACTATGTCATGGTAACAGATATACTGGATGTCACCTATTATCTAGACCCTAAGTTAGTTTCTATGTAAAGAATCTTTTTCAGCTTTTTCATAAATTTTTTTACTTGCTCCTCCCATCTCACCTTAATTTATCTGGATTTGACCCAGTTTTTTTCAAGGCACAGCCCTAGTGAAACTGAAACTATATAAACAAAATCAACACATACAAGTATGAATCCAATTAAGTTTTCATGTTGCTTCTGAAATAGAGCAAATTAGTCTAAAAAAATCTAAATTAAACTAAAACTTCATTTTATATTTTTAATCATCCGCTAAGCATGTACTTTGGGTGTGTGTCTGCTTTTGTGCATGTATGCGCAGGAATTTGAACCAGACTAAAAGTAGTGTAGAAATACCATTTCCTGAGCTCTGTCATGTTTCTTCCTCAATACATTGCACCGTGTTTTTGTGATTGTCTTGAAGAATTTATTTTTTAATTTGGTGTATCTTTATGAAGATTAATAGAATTGTGCAAATACAAATTAAAATAACAAAAAGGACAAAAAAGCGTAAGATTTCAGAGGTCCAGCTAGCTAAGTTCAAGTAAATGCAGAAAATTAACCTACCACTGGTCATATCAAGATTTTGTTCAGTCATTTTTAATCACATCTGACTCTTTGTAACTACGTTTGTGGTATTCTTGGAAAAGATATTGGGAGTGGTTTGCCATTTCCTTATCCAGCCCATTTTACAGATGAGGAAATTGAGGCAAACAGGGTTAAGTGACTTGTCTAGGGTCACATAGCCAGTAAGTGTCCAAGGCCAGATTTGAAGTCATAGAGATGAGTCTTTCTGACTCCAGGTCCAGCACTCCAGCTACTGTGCCACCGAGCTGCCAGGACACATATCAAGATGCCAGGGCACACCTCTGTTTTCCTTGGTGGTTCCTATTTCCTATAAAGTAATAATTTTAGTCTTACAAAACAATATGAGTTCGTAACTGATGAGTTTTGGCATTTTCATTCCTTTGTATAGAGTTGCTGAAGTTAACTCTCTTGGACATTGAAAAACTCTATAAAGACATTATAAACTTTGAAATGAATGCCTTCCTTTAAACTTTGAAAAGCATTCCTCCTTCCTAATGTAATCTTTTTTATTGGGATCTGTGAATTTACTGACATAGAAATTCTCTTCATAGACTGGCAATTTATCTGCAACTTACAGTCCTGGAAAGTAACATATATAACTGCAAATTACATGACATAAGTGATTTCTGTGTTGTTGATGGGTTTTTGTCTTTTTTTAAATGTAATTTAGAGGTGGGTCTGGATATTAAGAAACCAAAAATGTCAGTTGGAACTAATTGTGTAAGTGTCGAGTATAATCTATAATTAACTTTTGGGAGTTAGGTTTCGGTAAAATAAGACAAGCTTTTCATCAACTGAAGACGGGAAGGAAATAAGTATTTATTAAGTGGCTACTATGTGCCTGGCATGGTGGTAGGTGCTTTATTTAAATACTATCTAATTTGACCTTCATAACAACTCTATGAAATAGGTATAATTATTTTATAGTTGAAGAAACTTAGGCAGACAAAGCTTAAGCGAGGTGACCAGAAGGTATCTGCAAATGTACTTGAACTCAGGTTTTCTTGACTCCAAGTCTAGCACTCAATCCACTGGGCAATCTAACATGAGGAAATGTTTCTCAGACAAAGAAGACTTTATGAAAAGAGTTTTTGAGAAATTCATAGATAAAGATCCGCTGAAGTCCAAGGATATATATTCTAATTGAATAGCAAAAAGGACTGAAGTTTAATAGTAACTACTTACTTTATCCGTAAGTTCCAGTCTTAAACATTTCATGTCCCTCTGATGCTGCTCTTTCAGCTGCTCAATAATCAGCTCTGCTTCTATGCTCATATTCAATGGATTAAAATTATCAGAACCAAATCCTAAAATAAAAATTAGTCCATTTTCACTAAATTTTGCTGTTTTTTCACGTTTTTTCCCCCAATAAAGTACAACTCTGGAATCTGAGATAAGACATATAAACCTAAGAAATTTATTTCAGCATACGATACCTCAGGGAGTTCAGGAACTAATTACATACAGAACTTACTAGGGTTCACCCATTTAGGTGAATATTTGGGTGAATGTGTCCTTTAACACAGGGGTAATGCACTGTTTTTATTCTCCTGAGCAGGGAAGTTGGTAGCAACAACTTCAACCCTCCTAAAATGCTAAGCCACTGATCCAACCATTCTGGAGAGCCATTTGGAACCATGCCCAAAGGGCTACAAAAATGTGCATACCCTGTGACCCAGCAATACCACTTCTAGAACCGTATCCCAAAGGGATCATGAAAATGGGAAAAGGTTCCAAATGTACAAAAATATTTATAGCAGCTCTCTTTGTGGTGGCCAAGAACTGGAAATTAAGGGGGTGCCTATCAGTTGTGGAATGGCTGAACAAGTTGTGGTATATGAATGTAATGGAATACTATTGTGCTATAAGAAATGACAAACAGGAGGACTTCAGAAAAGCCTGGAAAGACTCATATGAACTGATGCTGAGAGAAAAGAGCAGAACCAGGAGAACATTACACACAGTAACAGCCACAGTGTACAAGGACTATTTCTGATAGACTTAGCTCTTCACAGCCAATGCAAGGACCTAAAACATTCCCAAAGGACTCTTGAGACAAAATGCCATCCACATCCAGGGAAAGAACTACGGGGTCAGAATGCAGAATGAAGCAGGTTATTTTCTCTTGTGTTTTGTTTTGGTTTGGCTTTTCTCATCGTTTCTCCCAAATATTTTCTATCTCTAAGAATCTCCTTTCAAAATACAAATGCCCTTCTAAGGGAAGGGGGAGGGGCATCCACAGAGCTAACATTAGTTGCAATATTATCAGAGATTATCTAAGAATCAGCTAAAGGCAAGAATACAGCAAAGGAAATGTAATTGAGCAAGAGCATGTCACAGGGAAAAAAATGCTGGGAGAAAGGAAAACTATTAATAGATATGTGCTTCTGGGGTATCTAGAACATAACAAAAAACTGACTTTGCAAACTTCAATTTTTCTAGTACTAGTCTTGCCACTAAAACTGTCCTGTATCACTTAGGTCACCTATATATTCACTTGATCTTCAAGGTCATCAAGAAACAACACAGTAGAGATGCAGAAAAGACCTAGGGTCCTCAATATATTCTTTATATCTAAGCATTCTCTTGGAACATATATGGAGAAATCCAAATTGAGCATCTAAGTCTAAATAATCAAGGGGCTATGCATATTAAAACAAAAAGATAATGTTTTATTTCTGCTCATTCCACAAATTCCTAGATAAACTCCCTCCTCGTCCCCAGGCATAGCTGAATAGCTTAGTAAAATAATGATGAGAAATCATTTTTACCTTTTAAGATGATTTGAATAAAAGATACCTAGATCTCAACAAATGAATGTTTCAAAAGTTTTAGACTTGGTTGTGTATACCTTGGTCTAGGTCTGTACTGTGAGGTCTAACATCAAGCTCCTCAGAAAAAGATTTATTGAAAGGAAGTTTAAATGCTTTGCCTTGAGCACGATATTCCTCCAGTTCAGACTGGAGTTCATCCACCTGGTCCTGTAACATCTGAGGAAAAAATGGCCCAAAATAAAATGAGAGATAAATTCAAATTATAACATTAGGGTAACAATAATAAGCCAAGAAGAGCACAACTCTGGTTGTGGAGGGCAAGACAACAATGTGGTAATTGCTTCCCTGAATATAATAGAAGTCTTTCTTCTGGCAAGCCCCAGTAACTCAAAGCTCCATTCAGCACAGGTTCTCTAAACTAGGGTACATTTTAAATACAATTTGCACGGTTCTTTAATTAACTATTATGCTTCAATGCAAAAGAAAAGGAATTCTAACACTTACTCTGCACTGCTGCTCATATTCAGTCTTCATCTGGGTTAGCCTCTCTTCTTGCAAAAAGAATTCACAACTGTTAGGATCTAGGTCACAAAACTGTAAGAGGAAAAAAAATAAGTTGACAGCTTTTACAAATATCCTTGCTCATCTATAACCTGCTAGACATTGAGTTCTGGGTTTAATCCAGCCTCATTCACCTGAAAGGAGTTTTATAATTATTTTTAAAAACACCATCAAATGGCTGTGAACAAAATGTTCAATTGTTCAGAGATGACCAGAGTGCTATTTCTTGGTAGCATGTGTTTTCTCCTGCTTCTCAAACCCACATAATTGACATTAATACAGATGTTTGCACACAAAAAATCTACATATTCACCACTAACAGGGATTCCAAACCAAAACTAAACTATTTTAATAAAACAGTTTTTTTTAAATGACACTGTTTTTATCATTTTGAATAAAACACATAAAATAAAGTGCAGATTAATAAACTGCATGCAAATAAAAAAAAACAAGAATAAGAACAAATTTTAAAATCTCCAATTAAACACCAAGTTAGAAATCCTGAAAATCAAAGGATAAATCAATAAAATAGGAGGTAAGAAAATCATTGAACTAATACATAAAACTAGTAGCTGTTTTTAAGGGGGGAAAAAATAAAATAGAAAACTGGTTCATTTGGTTCAAAAAAAGAAAGTAGAAAACTAAACTACCAATATCAAAACTGAAAAGGGTGAGTTCACCACCACTGAGGATGAATTTAAAGCAATCATTAGGAGCTATTTTGCCCAAATATATGCCAATAAACTTAACAATCTAAGTGAAATAGATGAATATTTACAAAAATATAAAATATAAATTGCCCTGCTTAACAGAAGAGGGAATAGAAATTGAACAAGTCATCAATGAACTCCCTAAGAAAAAGTCCCCAGCAACAGATCAATTCACAACTGAATTCTGTTAAACATTTAAAGAACAAATACTTCCAATACTATATAAACTATTTGGAAAAATAGACAAAAGGGAGTCCTATCAAATTGCTACTATGATATCTAATGATACCTAAACCAGGAAGAGCTAAAACAGAAAATGAAAACTATAGATCAATTTCTCTAATGAATATTCATGAAAAATTTTTAATAAAATACTAGTAAGAGGATTACAGCAAAAGATCATGCACTATGACCAGGAGGGATTTATACCAGGAACACCAGGGCTGGTTAAATATTATGAAAACTATCAGCATAATTGATCATATCAACAATAAAACCAACAGAAAGCTGAATGAGGACAGAAAAGACTATTCCTTTTCCTCAGTATTACATGGCAACTACACAAATACTGACCATGTATTAGGGCATAATAATCTCACAATCAAATGTAGAAAGGCAGAATTATTACATGCATCTTTTTATGCAACTGTTATTACATTCAATAAAAACTATGTTTAATAAAGGAAAGCAGAAAAATAGATTAAAAATTAATTGGAATCTAAATAATCTAATTCTAAAGAATTAGTATGTCAAAGAGCAAACCATAGACACAATTAATAATTTCATTAAAGAGAATGACAACAAGACAATATACCCAAATTTATGGGATGCTGTCAAAGAAGTACATAGGGGAAATTTTATATCTCTAAACTCTGATATCCATAAAACAGAGAAAAGAGAAGACCAATGAACTGAGCCTAAAACTAAAAAAAAAACTAGAACAAATTAAAAATCCCCAATTAAACACTAAATTGAAAATCCTGAAAACAAAAGGTGAGATTAATAAACAAATTGATCAAGTCATCAATTCACTCCTTATGAAAAAAATCTCCAGGGCCAGATGAGTTCACAAGTGAATTCTACCAAACATTTAAAGAACAATTAATTCTAATAAAATATAAACTATCTGAAAAATAGGCAGAGATCTACCAAATTCCTTTTACAGCACAAATATGATATTGATACCTAAACCAGGAAAATGATAAAACAGAACCAAAAGAATGAAAAAACAGAAGATATCTTTGAATGGAGACAAAAACCAGAAGGAGAGAAAGGAGCTTTGAAGGCCAGGAATGGGCTGTGGATGGGCAGCCTTTTCCCAGGTTTCCAAATCTATCTATCCATCTCTGCAGGGATTCATCCAGGCATATGGAGCAAGCCAGCCACAAACTCACTGAACTCTTGGGCAGGCCTGGCGGGAAGTGATGCAGAAGACTTGTTCCAAAGCCCCAACACACTGATACCTCAGCACTGGGGGTGGGTCATCCTTGATGAAATGGTTCCAATATGGGTTCCAGTGCCCCAAAGCCAGGGACTGGATTATTAGAGGATGACAGGGCAAGCAAGTCCTTCTTCCCTTCCCTACCCCTCAACCTCTGACATCATTTTTCAAGAAATTATCAAGGAAAACTACCCTCATATTCTAGAACCAGGAAGTAAAATAGAAATGGAACGAATCCACCTCCTGAAAGAAATCCCAAAAGGAAAACTCCTAGGAATATTGTAGTCAAATTCCAGAGTTCCCAGGTCAAGGAGAAAATATTACAAGCAGACAGAAAGAAACAATTCAAGTATTATGGAAACACCTTCAGGATAACACAGGAAAAACAAAAACAGAAAGAAAACTACAGTTCAATATCCCTAATGAATATTGATGCAAAAATTTTAAATAACATACCAGAAATATGAGATTCCACCAATATATCACATGGCTATACTATGATGAGTAGATGAGATTTATACCAGAAATGCAGGGCTGATTTGATAATAGGAAAATGTCAGTGTAATTGACCATATAAATAACAAAACCGACAGAAATCATATGATATCGCAAAAGATATGGAAAAAGCTTTAGATACAATACAGCACTCATTCCTTTTAAAAATGTAGGAATAAATGGAACTTTCCTTAAAATGATAATATCTATCTAAAACCATCAGCAAGCATTACCTATAATGGGAATAAGCTAGAAGCAATCCCAACAAAACCAAAGGTGAAACAACGATGTCCATTATCACCATTATAATTCAATATTGTACTAAAACACTAGCAATAACAAAAAGCAATTGAAGGAATTAGAATAGGCAATGAGGAAACAAAACTATTACTCTTTGCAGATGATATGATGCCATACTTAGAGAATCCTATAGAATCAACTAAAAAACTGAAATAATTAACAACTTTAGCAACAATGCAAGATATAAAATAAATGCACATAAATTATCAGCATTTCTTTATATTACCAACAAAATCCAGCAAGAAAAATGAAAAGAGAAATTTTATTTAAAATAATTGCAGACAATCTAAAATACTTAGGAACCTACCTGCCAAGACAAAACACAATAACTACATGAGACAATTACAAAATACTTTGCACAGAAATTGTCAGATCTAAACCAATGGAGAAATGTTAATTGCTCATGAGGAGGCTCAGCCAATATAATAAACATGACAATTCTACCTAAATTAATTCCAATAAAATTACCAAAAAATTATTTTAGAGAGCTAGAAAAAAAATAAAACTCATCTGAAAGTACAAAAGGTTAAGAATATTTAAAGAATCAATGAAAAAAAATTTGAAGGAAGGTGGCCTAGCTGTACTAGATCTCAAACTATATTACAATAGCTAGAGTGCATTAAGGAATGTAAAATGGATTATTTAGATTGCTGTTCAGTTCGGCAGAGGCAGACGCAACAGCGGCAATATACCGCATGGGCTCTCTGCTCCCTGACAAATCACTCTAATCCACAAGTTTGGATTACAGCTTTAGAGAGACGCTAGCTCTCGCCTCAGCCCCAAAAGCATCCCTATGCCCCACTATAATCAATAATAAGCTTTCTACAGGAATATTGTGGCTCCATGACCTGGAGACCCACTGGCTGCAGAGGTACCCAATGACGGGATTATTGTGGGTCCACCTACCAGAAATGCTGGAGGTGGGAGCCACCCACATAGCCTAAGACAGGGGCCCTGCCCACTTTTGGTACCAGGCATGGAGACAGGCCACATGACCTATTCTCTCACTTACCATTTATAAAACAAAAAGAGGGAGTTGTCAGGGGCCGTCCCCGGACCTCCTGGGCAGAGAGTTAACGGCTGGGAGTCTATACCTGCCCCTCCCCGGCAATCACGTGCCTCACCCGTGACTTCCGGGCTAAGGGTGCAGGAAAGGCTCGTGTACAAGGCACGATACCGCCCTCTGGGAGGTGCTGAGGAAGCCCCAGTGAGAGTAAAACACACCTGGCCACCTGTGATAGGACCAAGAAGATGGTCCGAGTGGGGAGGGAAGGTCCAGAGAGACTCCTGCCCTATTGCCACAGGACACAACCAGCTAAGGGGAGGGGGCTGGGGTGACAGTAAGCTGAACTCCCCAATCAGGAGTCGGACAGCAGAACCCGGAAAGGATAAGGAATATAAGCCAATGCCCTAAGAGGGAAAGTGGGACTGGACTGATGTGAACTACTGAATAAACATCTGCATTGCTCTACCACTCTGGCCAGTGTCTGGTTTTGCCCGTCCTCAGCCCCTGGGGTCGGGACCGGAGACGTCCGAAGCCGCCGTTAGTTAGGTGGAAGCAGAGGTCACGACGTACCCCCTGAGGTCCGGCAGGGACAGAGCGCGGACAGTTTTCAGCCATGTCCAACTCTTCATAACCTTATTTAGGTGTTTTTTTTTGTTTTTTAGAAAAAAACACTGGAGTGGTTTGCCATTTCCTTCACTAGCTGATTTTATGGAAGAGGAAATTGAAGGAAATAGGATTAAGTGAGTTGCCCAGGATGACACAACTACTAAGTTGTAGTGCCAATGTTTTATTCACAGGGCCTATGGAGGCCATGAATATGCCAGTGCAAATCTGAATTGAGAAATACAACAGACTCCACATTCAGATACCTGAAAGTCAAATCCATCATAGTAACAAAGACATCTATACACAATAACAATGCAGAGGCCAACCCTGCTATGCTTCCCACAAACTAGCTCCCATATACAAATCACAAGCAGGCTCCCTTAAACAGATCACAAACAGACTTCCTTCTCTCATTCACAGCCAGCTGCAAGCTTGCTTGCATCCTTCAGTTCTGGCTGCTTTTCCACTAATTTCCCCTCAGCTCTACTCTAGTTCCATATCTTCCTGCTCCACTCATTCAGCAAACTCCTCTCATCACAGACTCCATGTGACTCAGACTTTCATGTGACCCAAGCGGATCACATGGGCCTATTAATGAATGGGAAAGATTTTAAAGATAATTTAAATTACCATTACATAAATGTCTGTGGCCAGATTTGAAATCATGACAATGAGTCTTCCTTAAACCACTCCTGGCACATTAAAAAGTTTGCACACATACCACACACACACACACATGTATACAGCATGTATCTCTAAGGACTCATTTCTATAACATGTAGAGAAGTGAGTCAAATTTATAAGACATTCATTTAATTTATAAGACAAGTCATTCCCAAATTGATTGATGGTCAAAGGATATGAACAAGCAGTTTTCAGACAAAAAAATAAAAACCATTATAGTCATATGGAAAAAATGACATTAAAAAAGTCACTATTGAATAGAAAAATGCAAATTAAAACACTCTGAGGCACCACCTCACACCTATCAGATTGGCTAACTGGAAAGGAAAATGACAAATGTTGGAGGGGAGGTGGAAAAACAGGGACACTAATGAATTACTGATTGAGTAATTAACTAACCCAACTATCCTGAAGAGTAATTTGGAACTTTGTCCAAAGGGCTACAAAATTGTCCATAGCCTTTGACCTAGCAATAACACTATTAGGTCTGTATCCCAAAGAGATCAAAGCAAAAGGACCTATTTATACAAAAATATTTATAGTAGGACGAGCAGATCCACATCCAGAGAAAGAACTACATTTTCGAAATGTAGATCACAGCATACTATTTTCACTTTTTTTATTTTTTGTTTTTTCTTTTTTGTGACTGTTCCTTTTTGTTCTGATTCTTCTTTCATATGACTAATGTGGAAATATTTTTAATATGATGTACATATATAACCAATATCAGATTGCTTGCTGTCCTGGAGAAGCGGGGAATGAAAGGGAGGGAGAAAAAAATTTTGAACTCAAAAATCTTATAAAAGTGAATGTTGAAACTATCTTTAGTTGTAATTGGAAAAAATTAAATATTAGGTGAAAAAAAAGAAATTAATAATGAGTAGGATGCTTTCAGAAAAACCCAGGTAGACTCAACCTGATGCAAAGTGACATGAACAGTACCAAGAGAGAACATTGTACACAGTAACAGAAATATTGTATGATGATCAACTGTGAATGGCTTAGCTATTCTCCACAATACAGTAATCCAAGACAATTACAAAGGACTTTGATGAAAAATGCTATCTACCTCCAGAGAAACAATGATGGAGTCTGAATGCAGATTAAAGCATACTTTTAGACTTTGGGGTTTTTTTTAAGGAGGGGGTCTCTTTTCTTTTTCAAAATGGCTAATATGGAAATATCTTTTGCATGATTACATATAAATAATTAATATTAAAAGCATTAATTGTTTTTACATGGAATTGATAAAACATAAAATAAAAAAGAATACATCATATAATCCTAAGCATCTGACCTTTTCTGATAGTACACTGTCCAAATTCTTCTGCAGTTTGGTTATCAGACTCTCATACTCCGCAAGCTTTTCTGTATTTTCCAGTAGCTCACTTTCTAAACGACTATTTTCCTAGAGAAAATTGAAAATCACATTGATAAAAAGTTTCCCTAATTTGTGCACAATCTCCTATAAAGTATAAATCACTGCTTATTATTTCTTCCATTTTGAAATAAGCTAAAGGTATATATACATCGACACTGGGTTTCACATATCTGATAAAAATCTAGTCACCATGGGGTTTTTTGTTTTTGTCTGTTTTTCTGCTTTTATCAAAGAACAAGGGTAGTAAGCAAAGACTGGTGGCCAGGGTAGCCATATGTGTGCACAAAGAATCTCTGGGTAATCCAGAACAAACATGTGGCACCCCGAAAAGGGACTCTTGAGACCGCTATAGTTGCTCCACATATTTGGCTACCCTAAAAGAGAGATAACATGACAACAGTCTTCTAATAATAAACTTTTGGCACTGTACAGAGTAAGACTTCACAGTGTGTGTGTGTGTGTGTGTGTGTGATAAAGTGAAGTTTATGGATCCCTTCTCAGAAAAATGTTTTTAAATGTAAATAACAAATACAAAGGATTACAAAAGAAATGAATTGTATTTACATACAATTACCAAAATATTTATAAAAACCAAGTTTATAGGCCCAGGTTAAGATGCTTTGATATAAGCAGCTAAAAAAATAAGTATAATGTATAAGCCCAATACAAAATATAGAACAGCTATAAAAACAAGTATAATATGTAAGCCCAATACAAAGCAGGTCTAATGAAAACCAGACATCAGAGAAATAAGGTTATCAAGGAAAATAATATGCTAGACTAGGAAACTTGAAACCTACATTCTAATCCTGCCTCACATACTTATACTAACTGTTTGACAGGCAGAAGTGACTTAACTTGTCAGAGGTTCAATTTCTATTAAAAAGAGGATGATAATATTTGCACTACGCACCTCATAGAGTGGCTATGAAGAATGCAGTCTGCAATTCTTAAAGTGCTATATATGTGTGTTATCATATTATTATAGTCAGTAACAATAATGTATTATAGTAGCTGCAGTAACAGTAGTAGTAACAAAAGGTGGCCAGTAAACAATGATATTCATGAATGTTGGCCAGGACAAGTTAGATTCTGTAGGTCAAACAGAATTTTATTAAGCAAAGTCATTTGTGTAATATCTGGTTGAAAATGTATATGGCTTATAAAGCCCTATGACACTTCACTTGAGGAAAAGAAAACTGGCAAAATCAGCTTGCTTTGACTAGCTGAAAACACCAGTCAAGGGTGAGAGAATAAGAGTAAGAATTAGAATAATCTACATTTTGTTACTATTATTACTGTTGGCAATATCATTTATTCTAATCTTGCAGCTAAACGTGTAGAAGCTCTATTATTTTCGAAGTACATTTGGCAAATAAAACTCATTCAGTTCTAATATATTTTAAATTCATTCTGGTTCATATCCCCACACTGGAATATGAAAAGAAAACTAATGCACTTCAAATACTTTATAAAAATACAAGCTTTCAAGACATTGGTCAGGGATAGACACAGGATATTTGATTCCACTGACACGCATTTCTCTGAATGAGAAAACTTCCCTCTGCCAACATAAGCAGGCACCTTCTCTACCACTCCTGACTTTAGTGGGATACCTAAGACCATGAGAGGGGTCCAAAGTCACACAGAAGGATTCAGAGACTCGACCAGAACCCAGTATTCAAAATGGTAACTGTCTGCAATGATAGGTCAGTGTATTAACTAGATGTTACATCTGAGGATCCTGATGGGGGAGAGAAGACAAAAGCAGAATGCTAAGGACAAGTAGAACCAAGATCTAACTTCGCCACCTATAAGCCATGGCTCTACAATTCAAGCCTAAAAAGAGATGACTAGATTTCGTGCAACAACAAAAATTAATCAGGACTGACATCAATCCCAAACTCTTTCCTTCCAGATTAAATTTCTTCTACTAGACACTTTCTTCTCTGTAGAGATGGGGCATTATTGGTAAGAAATACTGCATATGCCAAGTTTTTGGTGTGCTGCTTAGTCTGACTATACTGTTCTCTCTTTGGCCCCTTTTTATTCTTTAAGATAAAGGATTTCTCTCTTTTAAAGGGGAAGGAACACAGGAAAATGCGAAGTCCAAAAAGTACCTATATCTCAGAATTAGGGGAGAGATCATTTGTTTTATCTTATGGTAGGAAACTAAATAATGCATTGGATTGAATCCAAGAGTCAGAAAACCTGAATTGGAATCCTGACTCATACCTTGACCAAACCTAGGAAAATCATTTGGCTTTTCTCATCCTTATTTTCCTTATCTGTAATATTATGGTAATGATAGTACCTACCTAACAAGATTGGATCAAATGAAATCAAAATATACATAACTTTATTTACCTTAAAGCACTACATAATTGTTGGCTATTTCATTTGGTTTGTTACCTTTAAAGAGAAGGTAAGATGGTCCCGGATGTAATTCTCTTCAGTTTTCACCTTTTCTATTTCCTGTTCCAGTTCCATATGCTGTTTGCCTACCTGCTGCAGGATCTGCTCTCTCTCCTTCTGGATATCATTCTTGAAGGATGCTATCTTTTCCTTGTATACTTCCTCTAGTTTCCTACATATAAAAGTGAACAACAAGCCGCTATCAAATGCTTATGTTGTCAGATTAAAAACATATAAATGTAAAAGATAAAATCAAAGAGAAGAAAGGGATCTTGAAATAAATCACCTAATCTTCTGGCTTTTCTTTAGACCAGGGGTGAGGAACCTATGGTCTCTAGGTCATACTAGGACCCTTTGACTGAATCAAACTTCACAGCATAAATCCCCTTAATAAAAGGGTTTGTTTTGTAAAACTTGGACTCAATTCAAAGGTTACCCCCAAGAACCTAGAAGGCTATGCAGCCTCCAAGTCTCAGGTTCTCCACTCCTGCTTTAGACAGTTACATAAAACCATTACAATGGCAACCAATATAGCCTACTTTATTCAGATAATTAGGCAGCAGTTCTCTAAGGTTTATTTAACAATACAATGTCTTCTGATGAAGGGATAGGTGCACGAGCTTCCAGTCTACTTACGACTGGTCTTACCTGAGGTTATATTCATATTGGTGTTCTAAGGCAGCATGGTGGTCATCCACTTCAGAAGCCATTAAAGACTTTAGTTTTTCAGCTTTGTCAAGATCTGACTGCAACTTCTCTTTTTCTCTGGCTACTTGGTCAATTTGCTCCCTGGAGCAAAACAAACAGTTAAAGTTAGAATTTGTCAATTCCTTGACAAATTCCCTAATCCAACAGCATTTATAATTTCCCAACTCCAAAGCCCTTATCTCAAAGACCTCATATACTTGCTTGTTTTGTTAACAAAAAGTCATTAAGAATATTTCAGAATTTTATTTACAATACAAAGAAAAGATTCCATCTGCATATAATTCAAAGCATGTTAGTACAGAAAGGATACCCAACCAAAGAGTAGTCATATTGGTACACAGAACAAAAGATGCCATATAACAGTTACCCAAACAAATTGCTAGATAAAAATTGAAGGACAAAGAAACAGGCCAGATTTTGATCAACTCACAACAAGTGCCTGATCTCAGTCTTGAAGCTGGCCAGGGCTGCCTGGTGCATGCCATTTTTGGTGATTAAAAGCTCATTTTCTAGTGCCAAGGTCAATTCCATTAAGTTGATGCTTCCATCAAGGCTGAAATCCAAAGCCTAGAGATCAGTAAAATATCATCAGGTAAAAGTAGCTAATGATTCTTTCTCTAGAGAGTAAAAGGGAAGTTTACACAAATTTTAAGAGCTAGATTTTTAGTTTGCACATTGATGTTTATAGTTCTTTAAAAACCAGAATAAAAAGCATCACAAATATGAAGGAAACCTTAGACAATTTATTAGTGACTCATTTCTGTGAGTCCCATCTTTCTTTCTACTGTAATAGGGCTTTCAATTCTTCATGTGAAATAATTTACCCCATACTAGCTCTTCCCTCTTCTCCCAATGAAATTCTCTTTCTTCCCCTTAATTTTGTTTTTTGGGGATATCATCCCATCAAACTCAATTTATACCTGCACTCTCTGTCTGTGCATACTCCTTTTAACTGCCTTAACAGTGACAAAGTTCTTAAGAGTTACAAATATCATTTTCCCATATAGGAATGTGAACAAGTTAAGCTTATTGAATCACTTACGTTTTTTATTTTTTGTTTACCTTTTTACACTTCTCTTGAGTTCTGTATTTGAAAATCGAATTTTCTGTTAAGTTCTGGTCTTTTCATGAGGAATGCTCAAAAGTCTTTTATTTCATTGAATGTCTATTTTCCCCCAGGGCATTATACAAAGTTTCATTAGGTATATGATTCTTGGTTATAATGTCAGCTCCTCTGCTCTCCAAAATATCATATTCCTAGCCCTCCAATCCTTTAATATAGACATTTCTAAATCTTATATATTCTCAAAATATGATATGCAGAGTCTTTTTTTGATCATGACATTCAGGTAGTCCAATAATTCTTAAATTATCTCTCCTTGAGTTCTTTTTCCAATGAGATATTTTACATTTTTTCCTACTTTTTCATTCTTTTGATTTTGTCTAAAAAATGCCAGAAGCAGAACAGTGGTCTGTTCACAATATCTGTAGATCTAACCAAGGTTTTTGACACTGTTAATTGTGAGGGCTTATGGAAAACTATGTCAAAATTTGGCTGCCCAGAGAAGGTCATCAGTTTCACGATGGCATGTTTGCCTGGGTTCTGGATAGTGGACAATGCTTTTGTGCCATCCCAGCCATCAATAGAGTGAAACAGGGCTCTGTGCTTGCTCCTATGCTTTTTAACATGATGTTTTCAGTCATGCTATCAAATGCTTGCAATGAGGATGAACAGAGTATCAAGGTCAACTACCTTCCTGATGCTAAGTTCTTCAATTTGAAAAGGCTACAAGCCAAGACCAAACTAGAGGGAGTGTTGATGCATGATGTTTTTGTTTGCAGATGATTGTACACTCAATGTAGCCTCTGAAGCTGAGATGCAACAAATTATGGAACAATTCTCTGCTACCTGTGCTAATTTTGGCCTAATAATTAACACCAAGAAAACACAGTGCTCCATCAGCCACCACCATACCATTCATATGTGGAACCATTGATTACAACAAATGGAGAAGTTTTAAATGCTGTGGATAAGTTTGCTTGCCTTGGTAGTGTACTTTCCAGGGATGTACACACTGACAATGAGTTTGATGCACACATTGCCAGAGCTAGCTCAGCGTTTGGGAGGCTCCAAAGAAAAGTTTGGAAGAGAAGAGGTATTTGACTACCAAACTGAAGGTCTACAGAGCCCTTGTGTTGACCTCATTGTTGTATGCCTGTGAAACATGGACAGTCTACCAGTGCCACGCTAGGAAAATGAATTGCTTCCATTTGAACTGTCTTAGGAAGATTCTGAGGATCACCTGGCAGGACAACATACCAGACACTGAAGTCCTTGCTCAAACTGAACTGTCAAGTATTCAAACTATGCTTCAGAGAGCTCAACTCTAATAGGCTGGTCATGTTGTTCAAATGCAAAAGGTATGCCTGCTGAAAAGACTATTTTATGGATAATTAGCATGGGGTAGGCGATCACATGGTGGTCAGAAGAAGTAATACAAGGACACTCTTTAAGATCTCTCTCAAGAACTTTAGATTTGACTGTGCAACATGGGAGACACTGGCACAGGACCACTCAGCATAGCATGCCCACATCAGAAAGGGTGCTGTGCTCTTTGAGCAAAGCAGAATTGAGACAGCACAAAGTAAATGTAGGATGCACAAATTTGGAGTATCCACCCCAAAAATTCATATAGCCTATCTGTGCCCAACCTGTGGTAAGAGCATTCTGAGCTCGTATTGGTCTGTCTGATCAGCCACAAACTTCACTTTATCATGGTGATGTCATTTTGGTCCTCTTCGAAAACGGACAACCAACCAATTGATTCTTGATGTCTCATGGAGTCATTATCTTCCACTTTCCAAATTCTAATTTTCAAGGTTTTATTTTCTTCAGTTAGCTTTTTTACTTCCTTTTCCGTATGGCCAATTCTACTTTTTAAGGAGTTATTTTCCTTAGAGAATTTTGCATATCTATTCCCACTTTTTATGCTTCCTTTACCAACTTGTTGACTTTTTTTCATCACTCTCGTTTCTATTCCCAATTTTTCTTTTCTTTCTCTTATTTGATTTTTAAATTCCATTTTGAAGAATTTTAGGAGTTTTTTCTGGCCTGAGACCAATTTGCTTTTTTTTTTTTTTTTTGAGGCTTCACAAGTAGACATTTTGACACTGTTGTCCTCTTCCAAGTTTGTGTTTTGATCTTCCCTGTCACCACTGTAACTTTCTATGGTCAGGTTCTTCTGTCATTTTTACTCATTCTTCCAGCTCATTTTATGACTTTTAAAGGTGGGCTCTGCTTCTGGGGTTGAGAGGGCACTATCAAAACCTTCTTGCACCAAAAACCCAAGGCCTTGCCACTTTCTGGCTGTGCCAAGGGATGGAAGCCTCACAGTTGTCTACTGGGCCATTGGCCTACTGTACTAGGGCACTTGCTACTAACCTATGATGGGGCTCAGGACCTCCCATTGACTTCCTGGGGCCTGGTGCTAGCTTGCCTGGATGCTGCCTGCACTGGGTGATGCTTCCCTTTTACCCAAGTGAGACAGACTTTTCCTGCTGACCTTTTAGGTTATTTTGGGGGCTGGAAAATTGTTCTGCCCATCTTTTTGTTGGTTGTGTTGCTCCAGAATTTATTTTGAAGCATTATTTTACAGCTGTTTGGAAGTGAATTTGGAAAAGTTCAGATGAGTCCCTGACATTCAACCATCTTGGCTCTGACATCCCAAAACCATCATTGCTTACAGTTCTATAACATTCCACATATATGCATATGTCAAAATTTATGTAGCTTGTCACCGTACAGTGAGCACCCCCTCATATTTTTTTTACAATTCTTTACTATCACAAAAAGTGCTACTCTATATGTTATGTTTTATGTGAGGACTTCTGTTTTCTTTTATCGGTGGCCTCCTTGAGGCATAAGTCTACTAGTGGAATCTCTTAGTCAGAGTATGAACATTTTAGTCACTTTATTTGCATTTCTGAATTATATTCCAATATATTTGTACTGATTCATAACATCACCAAAAATGTACATTTGCCTATTTTTCAACAATTTGAACAATTCTTTTATCACTGATTATTCCAAGCTTTTTTCTTTTTTTTTAATCAACCTTCAGGGTAAGCACTAAAAACCACAGAGGTGTTTTAATTCACAGTTTTCTTATTCGAGGTGATTTAAAGCATTGTTCCATGTGACTTTTAATAATTTTCAATTATCCTTTTGAGAACCATTTTTTATCCTTTGAACAGGTATATATCATCTGTATTTGCTCTTCTTTCGTTAAGAATTTGAAAATGTGATGACTGTTTTCTATATTTTTAAGTATATCTTTGTTAGAATATTGTGTAAAGTGTTACTTTATAACCCTAATTTCTCCCAGACTTCTTTCTAGCTTACCTAAAATAATTTTTATTTTTGGTTAATTTTTAAAACTGAACTTGTTCTTTATTTTTTTCTGTTTACATGTAAAAAAATTTATATATTCTTTCCTTTTTAATTTTGATTTCCAAATTCTCTCCCTTCTTCTCCAGGCCACACTCCTCCCCAAACAGCAAGCAATTTGATATAAGTTACACATGTGGAATCATGAAAAACATATTTGATATTAGTCATATTGTGAAAGAAAACACAAGCCAAAAAAAAGTGAAAAATAATGTTTCGATATGCATTCAAAATCTGTCATTTATGTGGAGATGGATAGCATTTTTCTTCACAAGTGATTTGGATTGTCTTGGGTGACTGTAGTTTCAGAAATACGTTGATCTTTCATTGTATTTTCAGCAATAAGTCATTCACAAGTGATCATCATAAAATACTGCTATTACAATGTACAATGTTCTCCTGGTTCTGATCATTTCAATATGCATCAGTTCCTATAAGTCTTTCCAGAATTTTCTGAAATCATCCTGAACATCATTTATTAGAGCACAATAGCATTCCATTAGAGTCATATACCACAACTTGTTTGGCCATTCCTAAATTGATGGACACCCCCTCCATTTCCAATTCTTTGTCACAACAAAAAGAACTACTATAGAGATTTTTGTACAAAAAGGTCCTGTTCTGTTTTTACAATATTTTGGAGATAAAGACCTAGTGGTAGTATAACTGATTCAAAGGATATGTACAATGTAAGAAGTCTTTGTATATAATTCCAAATTGCTCTCCAGAATGGTTGAATAAATTCATAATTCCATGAAGAGTGTATCAATTTTTCTACACCTCCAATATTTACCATTTTCCTTTCCTGTCATATTAGGTAATCTGACAGGTATGAGGTGGTACCTCAGAGTTGTCTTAATTCCGTTTCTCTAAATAATAGTGAATTAGAGCATTTTGTCATTTGACTATAGATACTTTGATTTCTTCTTCTGAAAACTACCTGCTCATATCCTTTGACCATTTATCAATTAGGGAATAACTTGTATTGCTATACATTTGACTCAGTTCTTTATATAATTGAGAAATAAGATCTTTATCAGAGATACTTGCTATAAAAACTTTTTTCCCAGTTTTCTTCTCTCCTCATCATGGCTACATTGGTTTTGTATGTGCAAAACCTTTTTAATTTAATTTAATCAAAACTACCCATTTTACATCTCATAATGGTTTTTATCTGATTACAAATTATTCTCTTATCTACACATTTGACAGGTAAATTATCTAAACTACTCCAAAGATATTTAAATGATGTTCTAAAACAAATCCTGGAACCTACAAAAGGATGGGGTGAAATAATTTTTCAGTGCAAGACAACTTTAAAATTTGGCAGGAAAAGTCTGCTGTACCAGGATGATAGCAGCGCATATGAGCCAGCTTAGACCAGGCCCCAGCAAAACAGGAACTGATTTTGGGAGTGAATGAATCACCAGCTACAGCAGCTGCTTCCAGAGGTCTCTGCCCAGAGACAGAAAGAAGATCAAGCAACTGATCAGAAGGACACTGAAGGGGTCTCTTTGCTGGTCCTGGTGACAGGACTCTGTTCATTTGCCTATACTCAGATGCAGGTCACAGTCCTTGGCGACAGTCCCAGGGAAAGGAGGAGCACTAGGACATCAGAGCTTGTGGCTGCAGCAGAACAAGAACCTCATCATAGGTTCCAGAGCAGAAAAGAGAGTTTGTGGTCACTCACAGACCAGAACACAGGTCAGAAGAAAAGTAAACTACAGCTCTCCTTAGACTATACCACTTTGGAAATACTGAAAACTTATAGATCCCTAATAGTATCTCTGAAAACAGCTGCACAAAATGCCTAAAGCTTGGGAGAGTGCGTTTCTACCTGGGAAGCAGAGTCCCACTCTAGCAAAGAGTTAATTCAAGAAACAAGCTGGGGAAATGAGCAAGTAGCAGAAAAAAATTCTGACCATGGAAAGTTACTATAGTGGCAAGGAAGATCAAAACACTCAGAATAAGACAGCAAAACAAAATTCCTACATCCAAAGCCTCTAAAAAAAATATAATTGTTCTCAGGCCAGGGAAGAGCTCAAAAAGGATTCTGAAAATCAAGTAAGAGAGATAGAGGAAAAATTGGGAAGAGAAATGAGAGCGATGCAAGAAAATCATGAAAAAAAGAGTCAACAGCTTTGTAAAAGAGGCACAAAAAAAAAAACTGAAGAAAATAACACCTTCAAAAACAGAATAGGCCAAATGATAAAAGAGGTACAAAAATCCAGTGAAGAGAAGAATGCTTTGAAAAGCAGAATTGGCCAAATGGAAAAAGAAGTTCAAAAGCTCACTGAAGGAAAATTGCTTAAAAATTAGAATTCAGCAAGTGGAAGCTAATGATTCTATGAGGCATCAAGAAACAATAAAACAAAATCAAAAGAATGAAAAACAGAAGAAAATGTGAAATATCTTATTAGGAAAACAACTGACCTGAAAAATAGATCCAGGAGAGAAAATTTTAAAATTATTAGGCTACCTGAAAGCCATGATTAAAAAAAAAGAACCTAGACATAATCTTTAAGAAATTATCAAGGAAAATCGCCCTGATTTTCTAGAATTAGAGGGTTAAAAAGAAAATTGTAAAAAATCCACAGATCACCTCCTGAAAAAGATCCCAAAATGAAAACTCCCAGGAAAATTATAGTCAAATTCGAGAGCCCCCAGGTTAAGGAGATAATATTGCAAGCAGCCAGGAAGAAACAAGTCATGTACCATAGAGCCAAAGTCAGGATAACACAAAATTTAGCAGCTGCTACTTTACAGGATTAGAGGGCTTAGAATATGATATTCTGGAGGGCAAAGGAGCTAGGATTAAAACTAAGAATCAATTACCCAGCAAAATGGAGCATAATCTTACAGGGGAAAAGACAAATAATTCAATGAAATAGAGGGCTCTCAAGTATTCCTGACGAAAAGACAAGAGCTGAATACAAACTCTGACTTATAAATATAAGATTCAACAGAAGCTTTATAAAAAGGTAAACAGCATAGTAAAATCTTAAGGGACTAAATAAGGTTAAACTGTTTACATTTCTACATGGGAAGATGATACTTGAAATTCATAAGAACATTCTCATTATTAGGGCAGTAAGGAGTATATAGAGACAGAGGTACAAGCATGAGTTAAATATGATGAGATGATATCTTTAAAAACAAAATTAAGGGATATGAAAGACAAATGCACTGGGAAAAAAGGAAAGAGAGGTAGAATGAGGTAAACTATCTCACATTAAAAGAGGTAAGAAAGCTATTGTAGTGGAGGGGAAGATAAGGGAGGTAGGGAGGAAAGTTTGAACCTTACTCTCCTCAGAATTGGCTCAAAGAGGGAATAACATACACACTCAATTGGGTATAGAAATCTATCTTACCCTACAAGAAAAGAGGAAGGAAAAGAGATGAGAGGGAGGCTGCTCATAGAAGGGAGGGTGAACTGAGGAACACGATAGAAGTAAAACACTTTTGAGGAGGTACAGGGTGAAAGGAGAGAGAATAAAATAAATGGAGAGAAACAGGATGGAAGGAAATATAGATAGCAATCATAACTGTGAAAAAATTTGAAGCAAGTTTCTCTGATAAATACCTATCTCTTAAATATATGTAGTAATGGGTTAAATTTATAAAAATAAGAGCCATTCCCCAACTGACAAATATTATAAAAAATATGAAAAGTCAGTTTTCAGAAGAAGTAATCAAAGCTATCCATATCCATATGAAAAAATGCTTTAAATCACTATTGATAGGAAAAATGCAAATTAAAACCACCTGTTAGACTGGTTAATAACACAGAACAAGAGAATGATAAATGTTGGAAAAGGTGACACTAGGGGAATGGAATAGTTGGTGGAATTGTAAATTGATTCAACCATTATGTAGAGCAATTTGGAACTATGCCAAAGTATTCCCAAAGCATTTTTTTTCCTAGTGGTGAAGAACTGGAAATTGAAGGGATGCCTATCAATTGGGGTAATGACTGAACAATTTGTGGTATGACTGTGATGGAATACTATGAAATAAGAAATGATGATTTACATGCTCTCAGAAACACCTGGAGAGACTTACATGAACTGATGCAAAGTGAAATAAGTAGAACCAGGAGAACATTATACACAGTAACAGCAGTATTGTAAGATGATCAATTGTGAATGACTTAGCTATTCCCAGAAATACAATGATGCAAGACAACTTTGAAGGTCTTACCATGAAAAATGCCATCCATCCCCAGAGAAAGAACTGATGGAATCTGAATACATATCTTAGCATACTTTTTTAAATTTTATTTGTCCTGGGTTTTTATTTTGGTCTATGTTTTCTTTTACAACATGAAAAATAATGGAACTATATTTTATGTGATTATTATACATTAATAACATATCAAATTTCATGGAACTCAATTTTTTAAACAATTGTTGAAAATTGTTTTTATATGTAATTGGGAAAAAATATTAAATTAAAAATAAATAGTAAAAAATGTACTAGATAAAAAAAAGCTGCATCTGCAAAAGTTTCTCCATCTATTAAGATAATAATATGATTTCCATTAGTTTTGTTATTAACAGAGCCAATTATGCTGATAGTTTTCTTAATATTTAACCAATCCTGGTACAAATTTTTGGTATAAATTCCTGGTATAAATCCCACCTGGTCATAGTATATGATCTTTGTGATATATTGCTTTAATCTCCTTGCAACCATTTTATTTAAAAATTTTACATCAATATTCATTAGGGAAATTGATCTATAGTTTTTTTTCTTCTGACTTGACTCTTCCTGATTTGGTATCAGCACCATATTTGTGTTGTGAAATGAATCTGGTGGGACTTCTTTACCAACTTTTACAAATAGCTTACATGGTATTGGAATTAATTCTTCTTTAAATGTTTGGTAGAATTCACTTGTGAATCCATCCAGTCTTGGAGACTTCTTTTTCTTAGGGAGGTTATCACTGATGGCCTGTTCAATTTCTTTTTCTTAGACAGGGTTATTTAAGGATTCTATTTTAACCATTTTGTTAACCTGGGAAATTTCTAATCTTTTTATATTCAATCATTTTACTTAGGTTTTCAAGTTAACTGGCATACACTTGGGCAAAACAGCACCTAATAATTGCTTTAGTTTCATCTTCATTGATGGCAAATTCACCTTTTTTGTTTTTCTGATCCTGGCAATTTAGTTTCCTTATTTCTTTTTTAAAATCAAATTAACCAATGGTTTGCCTACTTTTTCCCATAAATCCAGCCACTAATTTTATTTAATAGCTTAATGGTTTTCTTACTTGCAATTCTATTACTTTCTCTTGATTTTAAGGATTTCCAATTTGGTATTTAGCTGGTGATTTTAAATTTATTCTTTTTCGAACTTTTTTTTTAGTTGCATGCCCAATTCATTGATCTGCTCTTTATTTTACTGATATGAATTTTCCCCTAAGTACTATTTTGGCTTCAACCCATAAATTGTGGTATACCTTTTTCATTGTTGTCATTCTCTTTAATGAAATTATTGACTTTTTTCTTTGATTTGTTCTGTGACCCACTCATTATTTAAAATTAGATTAGTTTCCAATTAATTTTAATCTACCTTTTCACTGCCCCTTATTGAATACAATTCTATTGCATTATAATCTGAAAAAGATGCACTTAATATTTCCATTTTTATGCTTTTGGTTGTGAGATTTTTATGCTCTAATACATCAATTTTCGTGAAGGTGCCATGTACCACTGAGGGATAGGCATATTTCTTTCTTTCTGAATATCATGGTAGTTTCCTTACCTGGGAGTTTCCCAGACTAATGAAGACACAGGTCCAGTCCCTCTGCCTATACAAGTCCCTCTACATGTTCTATATTTATGACAAACTTGACTACTACTGCTAATCTTTCCCTAAAATCTTTCCTGTCTCTATGCATTTGCATAAGTTGTACCCAATATCTGAAACATACTAAATTATGCTACTGTTGAAATCCTTCTCTTCTTTCAAGTACACATTGGGTGCCACTGGTTCCATGAAACCTGAAAGAGATTTCTCTTTCTTCAAATTTCTTATCACGCTTTGTTTAGATCTCTTCTTAGTCTTTAGCAGTTACAGCTTGCATCAATTCGTATACTTCTTTTATCCTTCTACATGAAATTATCAACTGCTTGAAGGAAATGACTTCTTTTCATCTTTGTATTCTCAATGTCTAATACAGGGTATTTAATAAATAATTGCTAAATAATTATTAAATAAATTAAATTATTAAATAATTACTAAGTCAAAAGTAGAGTTTTGAAAATTATTATTTAGGATGTTTCTTTAGTGATGCTAATTTTTTTCTCAGTTTGCTGAGTTACCTTTAAGATTTCCTGGCCATTCTCAACGCCCTCTTCATTCCAGGTGTCAAGAATTTGCTCCACAGAGCCATATCCCATTCCATCATCAAGGCAGGAAAATAATCGGAAGGTAATTGAACTTGTAATTGCTGAAGAAGTCATGGTGCGTCTCCCACTTTCATCAAAAGACTAGAAAAGGGAGAGAAATTCTGTAGGCTCAACTGACCCTGTATATTTCACCACTACAGTAGGCAGAGGCTGGTAAAAAGCCTGGAATTTATTGATTCCATTTAGGTGACCACAACAAGCAAAAGACATGTTGTTCTAAGAAAATACATCAGCTGAGAAAGAAGTCCTTCTACCCTTTTGATTTACTTCCTCAGAATACTAAGACCAGGAAGTTTACTAAAAAAATAAAAATAAAAAACAACCTACTTAACAGAAGGTTTTCTAAAGGGAGTAAAGAAGCTTGTCCTAGACCTTCTAATTCAGAGATGATATTAATAAACTAAATAATGGGGTGATTAAAAACAGAAATATCTAAAAACCAATTTTTGTCTTTCCTAACTTTTATCTCACTCCTCAAGATTATTGCCCTTCTATACTAATGACATCATAGTATAAAATAAGCATGTTACACATAATAGTTGCATTTCTTATCTACCAAAAGAATCAAAAGTGCTTTCTGCTAGTGAGAATTGTGGGATCCTTTGGGAATCTGATGACAGTTACTGCAGGTACCTTCAGGGAAACTCAGTGATATCATATATAAAGAGTCAGAAAGTGAGGAAAATGTGAAATATCTCTCAACTCTGTCAAATTATTTGAAGTTGGAAAAATGGCTATTAACAGCAGTGAATAGCAGAACTCATTCCAACTTGTAGCAAATTATTCCCATGCTTCAGGTCAAAGTATGTAAGCAAATTTTACTATCTGTTCTCTTTAAATTAGATTTTTTTTTGGAGATTCTTATTCCAGATCCTATTTATCACTGACAAATAGTAAAACAGTTTTCTAACTCCATCTCATGGAGAAATAATTTTCTATGTGATCCTTACCTGCAAGGAGAGATGCCTTTTCAACTGTCTATAAGGAGTTGATGCCGTTGTTTTAAGGGATTTTCCATTTTTAAAAAAACCATAGAAAAAATCTTTCGTATTCATTGTATCATCAGACTTAAGATCATGGAAGATATCTTCAAACATCTGGAAAGAAGTTAAGCAGGATCATAAATCATAAAATACTTCTTGGCTTACATAAGAAGTTGTAAATAAAAAAAATTTGTCAAATGTCCTGCAAGTCTTATATATACATACATACTAAGACCAGGAAGTTTACTAAACTTTTATATATTCATACATACATATATACATACATATACAAGTTTTTTATATTCATACATACATATACAAGTTTTTTATATTCATACATATACACACATATACAAGTTTTTTACATATACATACATACATATATACATACACATACATATATACATACATACATATGCATATATATATATATATATATATATATATATATATATAATGTATGTGTGTGTGTTTGATCAAAACAAACCTGGCAAGTAGATATTTGCCATATTACAGCTATGGGACAATCTTAATTAGGTTAATATGGTAATCTAAGATTGTACAAAGTACTGGAGTACCGAAGTTTGGAAAAAAGTTACTTTTACTAATAAGACTTAAAGCGTTCAATTGTCACTGATTGTGCTAGAGAACAGATTCAAACTCAGGCTGATTCTAAATCTTATGCCCTTTCTATGAGAATACCTCTGGGGACTAATGGCTGTGTTCCTTCTCTACCTTCAGGCAGGTTCCAGAGGCAAGAGTGATCAGAGAAATTTCCTAACAATGTTGGAGCTGTATTTGGAAGATTATCTAGGGAGAGGAATTTACCTGAGTTGATGGTTCTAATCTTTTATACATGGTGGGCAGGAATGAGGAAGAAAGGAGGTATGGTGTTAGAATAAAGAGCTGTGTAGGAGCAGCTAGGTGGCACAGTGGATAGAGCACCAGCCCTGGAGTCAGAAGGACCTGAGTTCAAGACCTGAGTTCAAATCCAACCCCAAATACTTAATGTTTACTAGCTTGTGACCCTGGGCAAGTCACTTAACCCCAACTGCCTCACCAAAAGAAAAAAAAATAGAATAAACAGCTGTGTGAACCAAAGGTCACAGCATTAAAAATGAGAAGGAAAGGGATAAGTATGTACATCCTCATCTCAGTTTGGGGGGTGACTTTATTTCTGTAAGAAAACATTGCTAATATTTAAAATGGAAATAAAAACAAAGAAAACAGGTGACAACCATTGATATTAAAAAAAATGCTTGTTGTGGTCAACACAATAAAAGACTTGAATACTGAAGAATACACAAAGGGAATTTTTACTAAAGAAAACCATATCAAGACAGTCCCAAAACCATTGTCAGTAGACATCTAAGAGACTTTGGAAGATACAACAATCATCTAAGTGTAAAACGTTCACACCAAAAAGGTTTAGGGATTTTTATTTGTACTGTGCCTAGAGGTCTTGACTCCAATGGAGAAATGATGAACTTGGATAAATAAACTGATATACTGAGAGGCAGAATTGTTCCTCAATTACAAAAGCTGCCAAATGAAAGTGGAATATTGTGATGTGATTTTGAAATACACATCACAAAAGGTTAAGAAACTTATTCAAAACATTTTTTAAAAATCTAATTTGAACATTTATTTTCAATTTTATTTTTTCTTCCTCCCAGCTTCACTTCCCCGATAATGAACAAAAGATGAAAAATAAAAAAAACTTCATAACAAATATGTATATCCAAACAAAAAAAATTAACATACAATATATCTCTCATTATTGACTTTAAAGTCCATCACCTCTCTGTCAGGAGGTAAGTAGCATCATTACTAATCTCCTGGTAAAAATTATTCATTGCACTGAGGGAGTTCTCAAGTTTTCTGAAGCGGTTTTTCTTTAAAATGTAGTTATATAAACTGTTCTCTAAATTCCCCTCAATACTCTCTAAATCACTTCATATAGGTCTTCTTCCCAGTATTCTTGAAAATGGCCCATTTCTTCATTTCATAAAAAAGAATAGCTATAAATATTTTTGTACAAATAGATACTTTTTCCTCTTTCTTCAATTTCTTCAAAGGGATATGCCTGGTAGTCATATCATTGAGTTAAAAGGTTTATTTTAGTGATTTTGGAAGGATAGCTGCTACCAAATGTGGTCCAATTAGCTTGACCAATGATTCATAGCTCCACCAATGAAGCATTAATGTGTCTATTTTCCAGGAGTCTCTCTAACATTTGTCATTTTACCCCCAATCTAATGGGTATAAAATAGATCCACAGAGTTGTTTTAATACCCACTTGTCTAATTATTAGCGATATGGAGCATTTTTTATATGCTTATTGAGGCATATGAGGCAATTAAGTGGTACAGTGGATATAGTGCTGGGTCTGGAATCAGAAAAACGTAAGGTCAAATCTGGCATCAGACACTTACTAGCTATGACCTTAGGTGAGTTGATTAACCTTTGTTTGCCTCAGTTTCCTCAACTATAAAATGAGACATAATAATAGCATTGACCTCCCAGAGTTGTTGTAAGAATAAAATTAAGGCACATAGCATTCAGTGTCTGAATAACACCACAGTAGGTATTATTTAAAGCCTAGCTTTAATTTCTTCCTTAGAATAGTATTGAATGGCTCTCGATGGAGTGAAACAAATTTCTAACCCGAGACAACTTGGAAGGTCAGCAAGAAAGATCTGTTACACCAGGGTGAGACAGGAGTATATTCCAGTGCAGGCCTCACAAGCACACTCCAGCAAACCTGGAACATGCCTTGGAGTCACTGAATCACTGACAACAATGATGGTTTCCAAATACCAAAGAAGGTCAGCAGGAAAGGTCTGTTGCACCTGGGTGAGAGTGCCACACCAGCACAGTCCCAGCCCCAGTAAATCAGGAGCATGCTTGGAAGTGACGGAATCAGCAGCAGCTGCTGCTTCCAGAGCTCTCAACCCACTGTCAATAAGGGGGTCGAAGAACTGGTCAGAAGGGAGTTGCAGGAGCCTTTTTGCCAGCACTGTTGCTTTTGCCATACTCAGAGTGGGTCACGATTCTGGGTGGGAGTCCCACAGTGAGGGGGAGCACTAGCACAGCAGAGTTTACAGCAGCAGTGGTGGAAAGGAGACCATCCTCACAGTTCCAGGGCAGAAAAGAGTGCTTGTGGTCACTCACAGACCAGAGCACAGGCCAGGACAGTAATAAACACCTCTCCTTAGATAATACCACCTTGGAAGAACTAAAAACTTACAGGTTCCTAAAAGTATCTCTGAAAATAGCTTCACAAAACCCCGGAAGCCTGGGAAAATGCACTCTCCACCCAGGACACAAAGCCCTGCTTTAACAAAGAATTAAAAGTCAACTAATAGGGTTGAGGAACTGAGCAAAAACAACAGGAAAAAACTCTGACTATTGAAAGTTACTATGGTGACAATGAAGAATAAAATGTACTCAGAAGAAGACAGCAAAATCAAAGCTCCTATGTTCAAAACCTCCAAGAAAAAATATGAATTAGTCTGAGGCTACAGAAGAGCTCAAAAAGGATTTTGAAAAATCAGGCAAGAGAAGTAGAAGAAAAATTGGGAAGAGAAATGAGAGTGATGCAAGAAAAGCATAAATCAAATCTGGTCTCAGACACTTAAAAACTGTGAGACCTTAGGCAAGTCACTTAACCTGTTTACCTCAGTTCCTCTTCTATAGAAATTATTGGAATGAGAACTTTTTGTACAATAACATTAAAAAGAAAAACAATTCTGAAAGACTCAAGAACAGATCAATGTAATGATTAACCACGACTCCAGAAGGATACTATTAAAACATGCTTCCTACCGCTCCACAAGGAGATGATGGACCACAGGTACCAAATAAGTCATAACTTTTTCTGAACATTTATAATATGAGGATTTGTTTGCTTGATTATGTTTATTGATTACAAAGTAGGAAAGTATATAATAATAGTGACAAGAGAGACAAATACAGAGATAGAGACAGAGAAGAAAAAAGGAGATAGAGAAACAAAGGTAATAACATACATGAAGCATTAAAAAAAAAACAAAAAAGAACTGAAGACAATACAGATGGAAGAGAAAATGTGCAAGATATCTTTGGAATTTATTGTATACTTTAGAGAAAAAAGTAGCAATGCTATATTATTTATGAGGAAAGTCTATAGTGGTACATATAATCCTCCTTTTCTGTTCTTTTCTTATATGTGGAAATATTCATGTTTGTTGAGTTTTTTCAAGTTTAGAAAGTCAAAAAAGAAAATGTTATAAAAACTAAAATTTATATAATGGAATAGTAGACAGGAGTAGGTTTGTGAAGGGTTTCAAAAACCAGTCTGAACAATCTGTATTTATCCTCCTAGATGCAATACTCTAAAGAAGCCACAGAAGGGACATGATCAAACTTTTATTTTAGGAAGACTATTTTGACAGCTATCTCACAGATGGATTGGAAAATGAAAAACAGAAGTCAAGAGGACAATTTGTTTTGTAGTTGCAATATATCAACTGAATAATAAGGAAATAAGGAATAAGCATTTTTATAGCACCTACTATGTGCAAAGCACTGTACTAAGAGCTTCACAAATATTATCTCACGTGAGCCTCACAACAACCTGTGAGGGAGGTGCTATTATTAAACCAATTGTACAGTTGAGGAAACTGAGGCACAAGTTAAGTGATGCCCAGGGTCACACAGCAAAAAATGTCTACAGCTAGAACTCAGGTCTTCCTGACTCCTGACTTTCTGACACTATAGCCATTGTGTGACCTAGCTGATGGGAGATGAGACCTGGAACTTTAGTGGTGACTAGGAAGATGGGAGTGCCTCAACAGAAATATGAAAGTTTGAAGAGGTAGATTAAGGGAAATGATAGTAAAATCTATATGATAGGTCTTCAAGCACAAACAGGCCACTAATCAGGCCACCACATTCATAACCTCTCAGCTGGAATATCTCCAGTCTCCTAATTGAGTTGCTAAGTTCTAGTTTATCTTTTATTCCAGTGCCTCTAAGTCTTCTCTTCTTTCAAATGATCATTATATGGCACAATATTAAAGCTTCACATCATCATGGCTGTCCTTCTATGGAAATCTCTCTAACTTATCGGTATCCTTTCTAAAATGTGATGTCCAAAACTGAACACCATACTCTATAAGTAGCCATACCAAGGAAAGTCATAGTGAGGCTTAACACCTTTCTAGCCTGAGATATTCCTCTCAATACAATTTTAGCATGTATCTATTTTTATTGATATAATTATACTCTTGACTCATAATAAGCTCACGTTACACTAAAGTTCCTAGATCATGACTTGAAATTTATCCCAGTTACATTGAAATCAGTTCAGTGGTCTAGTCCAGGGCGGGGTTTTAAACTAGAGTCTGTGAACTCAGTAGTGTTGAATATTTTGATAACTGTATTTCAATAATATCTGGTTTCCTTTACAATGTCATGTACCTTGCTTTATGTATTTTTAAAACTTTTTTTCCTGAGGGTCCATAGATTTCACTAGATTGCCAAAGAGTCCAAGAAACAAACAAAAAGTATCCAGTCTGTCAAAAGTCTTCATCTTGGGACATAGCTTTCATCTTCTGGGCTAACAATTCTCCTCCTCCTAGTTTTGTGTCATCTGCAAACTTGGTAACTATTTAACCCAAGATTATGTCATTGGAAAAAAAAATTAAACAGCACAGTGCCAAGTATGGATTCCTTTGATGCCTTCCTTTTTTCTTAAAGTTTAAATTTCTGACCTTTTAATGACCAAGAACAGTTTTTATATAACAAAATTCAAAAACTCAAAACTCTCACGAAATAGATAAGTACCCATTTAAATATATGGGTAGATGATGGTATGAGTAAATATATATTAAGCAATGAGAACTGGTATAAAACCCTTTCCCTAACTCTAAAGACAATATCATAATAAATTTAGCTTTAACAATAAGATCTTTAGAGAGTAATTGTGATTAAAAATTTGATCCCCTGGCTTATCCCATTTGCACTTTGGTAGATCCTAGACTGCTTTTTAAAGTCTGGTTACTTCTCCTAAATAATGTTCCTTAGCAACAACTCAGAGAAGACTTCCAAATGTGTCAAATTAAGACATTATCCTCTGAGAACTAAAACTCTATGAAATGGGCTTATTCAAGGTGGCATAAGTGATCATTTTCAGTGAAGGTGCAACACAATGTCACTAAGAAAAGGAAAGAAGCTTTCAGTCTGAATGTTCATTGTTATAAAAATATAAGATGCTAACTTCTGAAAATATTAGGTTTTACGCACACCTCAAAGGTAAACAATAACCTTAATAAGATGGCTAATGTTCTTTGTAGATCAATATTAAAATGCAAAAATCCATAAAAAGCAGACGATTATGAACATTAGTTGTGGTCTTACTGCACATTCTTAACTGTATATTAGTCTCTTCTCAAATCAGACTTAAAAATGCATTGTTTCCTAGTTAGTACAAGTCAATGCATTTCTAACAAAGTAATAAGGCACAACTAGGGCAAACAGACTTAAATCCATTCAACTACTGGGCTGAAAAAATACTTTGGTTGATTCTTCAGAAGGATTTCTTTTTTTTTAATTTTTTAAATCAATATTGGTCTCAGGAAACAGGATAACTTTCCCAGCTGTAAGTCTAATAAGCTCCATGACAAAAGAACCAAGAACCAAGCTTTGTAGCAATGATATATGTTAAAGAATTCACTGCATTCTTCCTATCAGGCAGAAATTAAACCATTAAAATGCTGGGTAGAATGAATCGATGGTTGGAACTGGTTCTTAAATGTTCATTTTTTCTCTTTTAAAAAAATTGTTTACTTGATTCTCCCAAAAAAAATACAAAACATAAGGCTGTAAGTAACTACTAGTTGTATTTAGGCTGGGATAGTATGATAATACAGCAAATACTTTTCACTGTTATTTGCATTTGGCTGGGTTTGGATCTTCCTTCAGGTCATATTCTAGATCATTTTCCTCATCAGCTTCCTCTTTCTCACCACCAGACCATTTATCTTTATCATAAACCTCATTATAGTTTTCAATAGCTTCTCTTGTGAAGTATAATACTGATCATGAGATGATAAAGTCATATAAAAAGTGACCAGTTTTGAAATCTGCAACAAGGATAGTTTATGCATCATCATCTAGGTCTCAACTTTCAGGAACTTAGGGGAAGAGAACACAAATTGACAATCATTGAAATTTTTTCATCACTGTTTGAATTGTCTCATGTCCCTTGTGCATCTACTTCTTTAGATCTGAACTAATTCCAGATCCTCTGACTTGAAAGCACTTCAGTGATCTTTTCATTGTTCTAAGCTTTCAAATCCAAAGTCCTTTTCCTTGTCAGAGAAAATAGGAGGGAAGATAAGTATTGTTATATATTATCTCCATTATCTGTTAGTATGGTATTAACTCTGAGCAGTATTCTTATTACTCCTTTTTTCCTCCTCCTTTCCCTGCATCTTCAGCATCCCCACAAACCTTACTCCCCATCATCTTTCCATAGCACTTAGTGTAGATCTCAGAATATTTTCTTTACGCTGATGTTTGGCTAAGTCACCAAATCTCTGAGTTTTGCTTTTCTTATCTATAAAGTGGAAACAATACTTGAAGGTAGTGAAGAAAGCATTGTAACCCACTGTGTTATGAAAATATTAATTGACTGGCAAACTTAAAAAGAAAAGTAAGCTACATCAAATCAAAAGCTGACTTACTGAATTTAATTATATTATTACCTCCTTGTTGACAGTTTTCAGGTCATATTGTTCACAGACAGACATCAGCTTCTTTTTGTTTAAATGGCCATCTTGAGTCATCCCCAGATCTTCACAAACTTCATGCAGTTTGTCATCAATCCAGTCTTGAGTAGGAGAAGATCCTCTTTGTGAGGCAGTTAAGTTATCAGGATTCCAAAATCTTAATTGGCCTGAAACAAAATGAATAATTGTTTTTTGTTCTAATTAACGACTGGACAAATTATTTAACAAAACACTACACAAAGCACATAGAACAATTTTTGCAACCTTAAATGTATTAATTTTCCCATGATCAGAAATAGCCAAGCAATGAAAAAAAAGTCCTGTAATCTGAATATTCAGCCATTAGAAGCCCTGTATTGTACTTTCAGCCGAATAAATAGAACTCTGGCTTTAGTGTAATCACAAGAGTAGATAAGAATCAAGTTAAGAACTATTTCAAAAATTTTATTAACGATTTCTTACCATTTATGTCTGTTAGATTGTCTTTCCAATGACAACCACTGTTAGAGTAGTGAGTAAAATAATTCTAAATTAAAACAATTTCAAATAGGCCAATGTTGTGACTTACATACAAAACCATATTATATGTATAGGAATTAAATGAAACTAAACTCCCAGTTAAGGATTTGTCGTGATTGAAGATTTAAAATACTATATTCATCCTCTGTTAAAATGTCATGCTGTCTACTTAATAGCTCCACTGCATGTTAGACATTCCATAAATTAATCATTGGGCATAAGATTATTCCTGGCATAGAACAGAAATAGAAAGAAAACCAATCACCACCTGAAAGAGATCCCAGGAGGAAAACTTACAGGAATATTAAGTCAAGTTTCAAAGTTCCCAGGCTAAGGAGAAAATAGCAACCAGAAAATCAGAGCAACCAGAAAAAAAATTAAATATTGTGGAGCTACAATAAGAATTACACAAGACCTAGCAGCCAGCATATTGAAGAACCATATGTCTTGGAATATTATATTTCATAGAGCAAAAGAGGGAGCATTACAACCAAGGCAAGGGTAACTTACCCAGCAAAATTAAGTATAATCCTGAATGGGAAAAAAAATGGACATTTAATGAACTGAAAGACTTTCTGGGTACGATATAAAGACTCAATAAGGTCAAATCATTTACTTCTTACATATGAAAATGTTATCAGTTCTGTAATGACTATTTTCATTTCGGTCGTTTGAAAGAAAAGCTTGGACTGAGTTGAGCATGATGGGGTGATTCTAAAAAAATAAAATTATGTAGGGAGAGAGAAAAAAAAGGAGCAATTATCTCATACAAATGAGAAAAAACAGGAAAAATTGATACAGAAGACGCTAGTAGGGGAGGGTGGGTAGTGCTGAAACCTTACTCTCACTGGGAATGGGTTAAAAGGGAACAACAACATTTAAAAAAGGTATAAAAGTCTTCTCTATTCAGAAAGAAATAGGAGGGCAAGGGATAGGATGGGGGAGAGAGGATTCTTGGAGGGGTAGATGGGTTAAGGAATAGGAGGAAAAGATATCAAAGATAAGTAAAGTAAAGGAGTGGGGAGGGACAGGAATAGGATGAGAAGAATAGTGAGGAAAAATAGGAAAGAAGAAAATTATACAAGTAATTATAGAATTGTAAATGGGATGAATTTACCCATAAAATGGAAATTGACAGCAGATTAAAAATTTGCATTCAACAATATGTTGCTTTCAGGAAATGTTATAAAAATGAGATACACACAAACATAAAATAAAGACCAGGAGTAGAATTTATTATATATAAAAAAGCAGGGGTAGTAATTATGATTTCAGACAAAGTTTAAGTTAAAATAGATTTAATCAGGGGGAGGAGCCAAGATGGCAGAGTAGAAAGACTCACGTATGCTAGCTCCAAACCCACAGCCCATATATTTTCTCTAAAAAGAACTCCCCACAAATTCTGGAGCATTGCAAGCCACGCAGAAACACAGTGGAAGAGATTTCTGTTCCAGAGAGCCCTGGAAAGCCGTCCCCAGGGGTCCGTCGCGCTCCGGACAGCGGAGCCCACCCCTGCACTGCCCTGGCTGCGCGGCCCCAGAGAAGCAGATCCGAGCAGGCTTCAGGGACAGAATCTCCGGTGGCCGTGAAGGTCCCTCCACCCACAGGAGCCACAGGTCAGTGAGAGAGACTTCTGGGCTGGCCGAGAGGGGAGCAGGGTTTTCCCCGTGACTCGGGACCCCTTGGGAGGTGGTGGTGGAGGTGGTGGGAGAGGCAGCGGTGGCCAGGGGCTCCTGGAGCAGACAGGAGCTCAGGGCCATTACCTAAGGTCTCTGCATAAAGCCCCTGAGGGAACTGAGCCTGGGAGGCGGCCCTGCACCCACCTGAGCACCAGAACTTAGGCTCACATTGAGTAGCAGCCACTCCCTCCACTGAAAGCCCTGAGGCTGGGAAGCAGCATTTGAATCTCATACCCCAAGCACTAGCTGGGCAGATCTAGGCGGGGGTGGACAGGAATCTCAGAAGTCAAGTAACTGGCTGGGAAAATGCCCAGAAAAAGGAAGAAAAATAAGACCATAGAAAGCTACTTTCTTGGGGGACAGATGTTCCTGCCTTTCATTTCTGATGGGGAGGAACAATTCTTACCATCAGGGAAAGACGTGGAGGTCGGGGCCTCTGTATCCCAGACATCCCAGGTGGATAGGGCCTATATTGAATTGCCTGCCTTCCCAAAGGAAATGGGTGGGGAGGGAGGGATGGGGAGAATTTGGAACTCAAAGTTTCAGGAACAACTATTTAGTATTGTTGTTGCTATTAGGAAATAAGAAATACAGTTAATGGGGAATAGAAAGTCATCTGGCCCTACAGGACAAAAGAGAAGATGGGGACAAGAGAAGGGAGGGATGATAGAAGAGAGGGCATATTGGTGATAGGGAAAATTAGAATGCTCGGTGTATTGGGGTGGGGGGAAGGGAAAATGCGGAGAAAATTTGGAACCCAAAATTTTTTGAAAATGAATGTAAAAAGTTAAATAAATAAATTTATATTAAAAATAGATTTAATCAAAAGAAAAAATAGGGGAACAACATTATGTGTGAGCCACATTATTCAATATTATTTTAGACAATTTGAAATAACCAGACTGTATAAACTACCTGCTTGCATGTTGATTAACAAAAGGATGGCCATTTGGCTGTCTCTCTTAGACCAAAGGCCCCTCAAGATAATGGGCTCACTGTTTATATGCTCTTGGAAGAGTAGGTGTTCTGAGGGTGGCAATCAACTCTGACTAATTAACAGTTAATGAGAAAATGAATATTACAATGAAAGGTTGAGATCTGTTACAACGAGGGTCTCAGGGTATGTGATTTGGATCACCTAAATCCTGATCAAAGAGACAATCTACTTCCATATCAGCTGTCCAATAAAAGAGAGGATTCACATTTTCCCAGACCTGTCTGAGCAAACACAATGAGCAGGAATGCATTAACTAGCCCAAACTTGGAAATTTTACTGTGTGATTAGATCCTGGCCTCAGTAAGTCTTTGCCCAAGATTTATCACACTAGTTGATTTTGAGATGAGAAAGAAGAAAAGGGGGGGAAACCTTGGTCTCAATCTAATGGTCATTAAATTACAAGAGAGAAATAATCATTTATCTCAAAATGAACCCCGCAGTATCAGGAGGAGTACAGTTAATTTATTCCCTAATATGTGCTGCCAGGAATGCATATCAGTGCTGCTGTTTCTGGTTTAGAAACTCAGCAAAAAACAGTTTATTTAAATTTCCTGTTAACCAAGAACAAGTTATAAAGTAAATGGGCCCGTGCTATTGAATTACCCTATTACCTAGTTAGCAACTGATGTTTAACTTATTCTAAGCTTTAAGTTAAAGTTATCTGAAATCCCATATTTAAGGTCTTATATCTAACTTAACAGATAAACAAGTTTATAGAATACTATCTTTTACGTGGATAAAATGATGATAATATAACGAGAAACATTAAATTTGTTTAAAGCAATAAAACAGTATTCTTTATAATTGGTTAGAAATGTACCAAATTACCAACAAATTATTTTATAGAGATAGAAAAAAAGATAATAAAATTCACCAGGAAGCAAAAAAAGGTCCAGAATATCAAGAGAATTAATGAAAAGAAATGCTAGGGAAAGTGGCCTAGCCGTACCAGATCTTAGATTGTACTATAAAGCAGCAATCATCAAAACTACTTGGTACTGGCTAAGAAATAGAGTGGTGGATCAGTGAAATAGGTTAGTTACACAAGACACAGTAGTCAATGACTATAGTAATATACTGTTTGATAAACCCAAGGATCCCAGTTTCTGGGATAAGAATTTACTATTTGACAAAAATTGCTGGGAAAACTACAAAAGAGTATGGCAGAAACTGGGCATAGATCAACATCTTACACCATATACCAAAATAAAGTGCAAATGGGCACATGATTTAGATATAAAGGCTGATACTATACATGATTAAGATATAAAGGCTGATACTATAAGCAAATTAGGAGAGCAAGGAACAGTTTACCCCTCATATTTATGAAGAACAGAGAAATTTATGACTAAGCAAGAGTTAGAGAACATATAAAATGTAAAATGAATAATTCTGATTACATTAAATTGAAAAGTTTTTGCATAAACAAAGCCAGTGCAACCAAGATTAGGAGGGAAACAGAAAATTGGGGAAGAATTTTTACAACCAGTGTCCCTGATAAAGGCTTCATTTCTAAAATATGTAAAGAAAATTGAGTCAAATTTATAACAATATGTCATTCCCCAATTGATAAATGGTCAAAGGATATGAACGGAGAGTTTTCAAAGAAAATTAAAGTTATCTATAGTCATATGAAAAAATGCTCTAAATCATTATTGACTAGAGAAATGCAAATCAGAACAAACTCTGAGCTATCACATCACACGTATCAGATTGGCTAACATGACAAAAGACAGGAAAATGTTAAATGCTGGAGAAGATGAGGGAAAATTGGAACATTAATGCATTACTGATGGAGTTGTGAACTGATCTAACTACTCTGGAGAGCAATTTGGAACTATGTCCAAATTGTGCATACCCTTTGATGTACCAATAACCACTTCTAGGGCTGTATCCCAAAGAGATCACACAAATGGGAAAAGGACCCACACAAACAAAAATATTTATAGCAGCTCTTTGTTGTGCTGGCCAAGAACTGGAAATTGAGGGGATGCCCATCAATAGGAGAATAGTTGAACAATAACCTGTGGTATATGAATATAATGGAATACTGTTGTGCTATAAGAAATGATGAGCAGGCAGACTTTGGGGAAACCTGGAAAGACTTATATGAACTGATGCTGAGTGATGTGAGCAGAACCAGGAGAACACAGTACACAGTAAGAGGCACACTGTGCAGTGACTACCCTTCATAAACTTAACTCTTCTCAGCAATGCAAGAACAACTCCAAAAGACTGATGATACAAAATGCCATCCACATACAGGCAAAGAAAACTCTGAATGCAGATTGCAGCATACTCTTTCCTCTCTTCTTGTTTTTTCTTTCTCATGGTTCCTCTCATACATTCTAATTCTCCTTAAACATGACTAATGTTAAAATATATTTAATAAGAATGTATATTTAGAGTCTATATCAGATTGCATGCCATCTTGGGGAGGGGTGAGGGAAGTGAGGCAGAGAAAATTTAAAACTTATGGAAGTGAATGTTGCAAACTAAAAATAAATAAATTTGTTTAAAGAAAAAAGGAAAAATAGTCATAATTGGACACATTCTATCACATTGGAGCTCTGTAAGTAAGTAAAGCTCTATTTGAGAAAAGTTCTATGTAATATATTATTGGACTGGGAATCAGAAGAGACTAATTCTCTTTCTAGTTCAGTTATCTATTGCCTTTAGAAAATCACTGAACATCTGAGTCTTAGTTTCCTCTTCTGTAAAGTCAGTAGAAGTTGGTTTTTTAGGTCTTATCCAGCTCTAAGAGTCTACAAATTTTATTAATGGAAATAATTTTTTCTATTGATATGTCATTCACATTAGCTATTGTGCCACTTTCTCTCCACGTCTTCCTCCCTCAAGAGTTATATTTTCAAAGAGTTGAAAAGAACTTTAGTGAACATCTGGTCCAACCTGCATCTGATCAAGAAACCTCTCTATAATGTCCCCAAATAAATAATCTTCCAGCCTTTGCTTCAAGACGACTCTAAAAGGCAGTCTTCTACATTTGCTTAATTTTTAACTAACAAGTTTTTTTCATACAGTGAGGCAAATTCTATTTCTTTGTGACTTCTACTTGTTGCCTTTTGACCTCCAGTAGAGAAATTCTAATTCTCCCTTCCACAAGATTGTGCTTGAAGATGGTTATCATGTCTTCCCTAAGTCTTCTCTTCTCTATCCCTAGCTCCTTCAGTCAATCCATATATGACACAGTCTTGATAATCCTGATTTTCCTCCTTCAGCTCCTCAAAAGTTTGCATTGTGCTTTCTAAAATGTGGCACCCAGAACTGAACACAATATACTAGATGTGATGTGAGCACAAAGCATCACCTTCCTCTTTCTAAAAACTATGTCTCTTATGTCTAAGATCATATTAGCTTTTTGGCTGCCATACGGTGCTGCTGACATGTATTGAACTTTCAGACCATGAAAAGTTCCATATTTGTTTCTCAGCCAAAGAGACATTTCCTTTATCTTAGACCCATGAGGCTGGTTTTTGAATCTAAGTGTAGGATTTTACATTTATATTTATATAGAAAGCAACCTGAGCTGGGTCTGAAAAGAAACTAAGAAATGTGAGAGACAGGGATGCAGAGTTAGTGAAATGCAGGCAGAGAGGGTAGTCAGTGCCTTAGGATCAGTTTGGCGGCTATGTGAAGGACGGGTTAGAAAGGGAAGAAACTAATTATGAGACTCTTGCCGACAGGAAAAAAAGGGAAAAGGAATAAATATTTATTAAGCAACTACTACGTAGTGAGCATAGTTGTAAGCAAAATATCATCTTGTCCGTTCAAATTCAAGAGAAGTTATGGAAGCAGAAATAACAAGATCTGACAACTTAATGGATATATGGGATGAAGGATTGTGGAGAGTCCAAGATGACACAAAGGTTGTGAATCTGAGTGACTAGAAGGATGTTAGTGTCTATGAGAAATGAATATTTCTCTCTTATATTTAACATATAATTATTGTATTAGGACCAAGATTTTTCCCCTTTTCTACCTCCTCATCCAGAAATCAACCAGTATGGGAAAATCTCTCTCTTAGAGATTTTCTCAGGTTAAGATCTAATCAAATAGTAAAAGAAATTCTAAGTTTGGGCTTATAAGTGTATTCTGCTCATTATGTTTTTCTACACAGGTCTGGGGAAGTACTGATTCTCTCCCTTTCTCTGTTTTATATGAAAATTGATGTTTCTATTGACCAAGAGTACAGTGACACAGGTGACGTACTCCAAGACCTTTACTTTAATATAGCCCACCTCCTATCATATTAACCAATTAGATGTGATTTCTGTTTGATGGCCTACCTCTTGTCTGAAGGCATAAAAACCTAATGAACTGACCACAAGGTTCCTTGGCTACCAAGGGGACAACTGGCCTACTTTGTTGACTATTTTCTAGACAGTCAATAAAACTAATTTTAATTTACCTTGAAACTTGGTCTCTTGGAACTTTTTAATTATCACATCTCCCTGACAGAAATAGAGGAGTTAAGAGGAGGGGTAGACTTGGCATAAATGTAGACATTTCAAGTTGTCTAAGGGATAAGTTCACTCGAATATTCTGTCGGTACTTATAACTCAGTAACACCAAAAAATTGAACTTATTGATAAAAGGCTTCACAATATTTTTTTAAAGTATTTAACTAGAAACCAGGATTACTGCTGATACAAAATTTTGGCATACTTTGTGTTCACTTATCTTTAAGCTTCATTTTAAAATATGTTAAGTTCCTACAATCCTACTTACTTTCAGAGCAAGATATTCACACAACTAACCAACCTGACTGATCATTTGTGAAAATCATAGAACATTCCTTTATAAAGGGAGGTAAACATATCCAATATAAACAGCTAGAACCAACCTCCTTCATGGGGTAGGAATGAACTCATACCTTTTCTCCAATAAGCACACAAGCACAGAATTTTGTTTTGTTTTGTTTTTGGTTACTCCTATAAACTCATTTGCACAAAGTTCTGGTCAAAATAAATATTGTGCTCTTACCTTCGGCCTCATATTCTTCACTATGCTGAGTCTTGTGATACTAAGAAAAATAAAAAGAAAATGAATAACGTTGAGTCATGGAATATAACAGTCTCTGAAGAATTGAAAATTAATTTCACACAGCAAACAATGGAGAGATTCATAGTAAGTATGAAGAGGATGTAATATATAAATAATGAGAAATTTGGAAGAAGAAAAAGTGTAAAAGAAGTCATCAAGGAATTTTATGATAACAAGAGAAGAAGAGCTGGTCATGTGGCAAGATATGACAGGTAGGCAGTCAGTCAGAATATTCCACTGGCTCCCTCAAAATATAAGGAAAAATTGGGCAGCCCCAATGTAGAATTTAAACATTCAAATAGCTTACTTTTTATTTATACAACCTAATTTTTTAAAATTATGGGTCAAAGACTTTGAATAAAAAACTTCTCCATAATCGGCATAAGTCAATTAACCCTGAAGAAATCATACACATATTTGGCTTCCTTTTTTTCTCCAGGCTAGGGAGCAAACAATCATGAAGAACATAAAATCACAACACAGATACAACTTTTGTGCCTATTTTAGTTGTTGACTTCATAGCATTTCCTAACAGGTAATTTTGATGCGATAAAATTCTAAAGTTTTTGAGTAAACAAGTAATTGCAAGCAGGATAAAAAGGGAAGTTGTCAACAAGGAAAAATCTTTTACATCAAAAGTGTCTGATAAAAGTCTACCCATGATATGTAGAACACTAAAATAAATATATGACCAAAAGCCATTCTCTAATAGTCAACTGTTATGAATAAACATTTCTCAAAGAATTATCAATTATGTGAAAGAATATCTCAAATCACTAAATAATAAGAAAACTACAAATAAGTTAAAATCATGAAGTTTCATCTGACCCAGAAATTGGCAAAGATGAGAAATTTAGTTGCTAGTTAGATGGTTGGTGCTGGAGCAGCTGGGGAAAGATAAGCACAATAATGCATTATTGGTTGAGGTGTCAATTGGTACAACCATTATAAGAAATAAATTTGTAATTGTGCAAATAAAGTGATTAAAATGCCAATTTTATATAGCTGGGCAATAAAGCTCAAAAGGCAGTCACATATGGAAAACATCCCACCCCATATCAAAATATTTGTAGCAGACTTTTTCAGGTTAAGAAAGACCTAGAAACAGAATAATTGCTCATCAAATTGGGAATGACTAAACACACTGAGTTCTATGAATGAAATGTAACGTTACCATGTTCCAGGAGAATCAACGAATATGATGAATAGAAAAAAATCATAGGAAGATATATGAACTGATGCAAAATAAACAGAACCAGGAATACATTATATAAAATGGTGAAACTGTTAAAAGTGCTGCACTCAATATGCCAGCAAATTTAGAAATCACAACAATGGCCACTGAACTGAAAAATATTAGCTTCCATCCCAATCCTAAAGAAGGGCAATACCAAGGGATGTTCAAATTACCAAATAATTGCACTCATTTCACAGGTCATCAAGGTTACACTTAAGACTCTGCAAGCTAGGTTTCAGCAATATCTGAACCAAGAATTACCAGAAAAGCAGGATGGTTTTTGAAGAGGCAGAGGAACTAGAGACCAAACTGTCAACATTTGCTGGGTAATGGAGAAAACAAGGGAGTTCCAAAAAAACACCTACTTCTGTTTCATTGACTATAATAAAGCCATTTATTATGTGGATCACAATAAAATGTGGTAAGTCCTCAAGGAGATGGGATTACCAAAGTATCTTACTTGTCTTCTAAGGGACCTGTATGTGGGTCAAAAAGCAACAGTTAGATCCAAACAGGGAGCCATTGATTGGCTTAAGGTTAGAAAAAGAGTACAACAAGGTTGTACATTACTACCTTATTAATTTAACTTAAAAGGCAGAATACAGCATACAAAACTCCAGGCTGGTACAGTCAAAAACCAAAATTTAAGATTGCTGGGAGAAATATCAACAATCTCAGACAGGCAGATGATACCACTCTGATCACAGTCAAGATGAATTAAGAAGCTTCTTGGTGAAGGAGGAGAGTATAAAAGCTAGCTTGAAGATTACTATAAAAAAAACTTCTATCTTTGCAACTGATCCCATCATTTCCTGGTAAATATAAAGAGAAGAAATTCCTAGAAGCAGCATCAGGTTTTGCCATAGCTTTCCTTCCAAGGAGCAAGCATCTTTTCATTTCATGACTGTAGTCACCATCTACAGTGATCTTTGAGTCCAAGAATTTCAGAGACCTATGTCATTGAATCAGAGAATACATAGAAAGAAATAAAATGCAAGAAGAATGGAAAGGCAGGAAGGCACCCCATTATCAAGGACTTTAAAAAAACCAAACTGAAGATTCTATATTTGATCCTAAAGATAACAAGGAACTACTGGAACTTACTGATTAAAGGGAATAGGGGGTTGACATGGTAGAACATATGCTTTAAGGTAAACACTTTGGTAACTGAGTGAGGATGGATGTTGTTGTCTTTGTCCTTTGTTCTCGAAGAGGACCATGACATCAAGATAATGACATGACTTGCAGTTGACTTTGGTTTGAGTGAGAGAGGGCTGTGCAAGGTCACCAACCTCACTTTCTTCTCCTGAGCCATCTGGGTCCAAGGGCCTGATATTCATCAGGATGGCTAGAAATGGTCCAGGATGCAATGAGACCCTGGTGTTTTCAGGCTGTCTTATCACATTCTCACTTTGAGTGAGAAATACCCATTCAATGAATGGGCTTCTTTAAGTTACTCAAGGGATGGCCCCTTTAATCAAAAAAAAGAAAGGAAGGAAGGAAGGAAGGAAGGAAGGAAGGAAGGAAGGAAGGAAGGAAGGAAGGAAGGAAGGAAGGAAGGAAGGAAGGAAGGAAGGAAGGAAGGAAGGAAGGAAGGAAGGAAGGAAGGAAGGAAGAAAAAATCAAACTAGGAGGGGACGACCCTTAGGGTTCCTGTGTAAAAGAGAAACATTGGACTGGAATGAGAAAAGATATGAGACAAGGAGACCTATCAGAAGTTCATTGCAAAAGTCTAGATGTGAGGTGAAGCCTGCAACAGAGTGGTGGCAGTGACTAAGGAAAGAAAGGGATGTATACAAGAGATGTTGGAAAGGTGGAATCAACAGAATTTGGCAACAGGTTGGATATGGGACACCACAGAGTGAAGAGTTGAGAAAGACACCTAGACAGCATCACTCAGTTGCCATAAAGATACTGGACTGACCATGTCACTCCCACATTCAATAAACTGTAGTGTCTCCTTTTCAGCTCTTTCATTTTCATCTCATGCTTTTTCAAATTATATTTTGTGAAAGTTTTATACAAACTATAACTATTAATGTAGAAGTACATGTACAGTTTAAGCTATTAAGTTATTAATAGCTCAAAACCTCACTAAGAATTTGGTATATCCTCTATATAACCTAGAAATATGTAAACATATGCATATGGAGGGATGGTATTCCTAAGTTCCTTTCGGTAGAAAAAAGTCTGAAATATGGTCAGTTTTTAAAGACAAATAATTTCTAGATTTGATCTACTGCTCCTACTCCCATAATAAATAAAAAAGGAAACTCAGGGTAGTACCTCTTTTATAGCAATTACTGTGACTGCCAGTCATTATAGTGAAACAGAGGATTCCTGAACACACACACACACACACACACACACACACACACACACGTCCTAATTTACTTCAGGTACTGGCAGTCATTGCCCTCCTCCTACCTCCCACCCATCTGGTGCTCCTGTGCACTGTTCCTAGCAATTGCTACAAGTGGCAAATCTCTTTGCTCTGAACTTCCTCATTATTATGCTAAGGATAGCCAACAACAGTTTCTTTGTCAGCAAAGAGAGGTAAAAGGGTCAAAGGTCAAGTAGCCTGAAAAAGTTTGCTATAGAAGCCAGCCATACTTTTTCAGAGGCTGCTATTATCTCCAGACAAAGCATGTCTATGTCACATTAAACAGCTGTTTAACCAGCTGGGATTATTCTACAGCTGGATGTGGGTGGATCATGCACAGGATGGGGTCTCCATAAAGATGAGAGGTTTGGATATTGGAATACACTATTTGAATAGATCTCCACAGTGAGACAGAACAACAGATGTCCGAGGCATTATTAATTCTGAGAGTCCAGCTTGGGACCTATCTTAACATCTGCAACCTGTGCCATGCACTTTTCATGGCCTCATTCTATACAAATTTAGCAATCTATCCCACCCCACCACCTGCTTCAGCCTGACAGACTTCTGTGTTCATTCAGGATATTTTGCTAATTCACATCAGTACTGGGGCACAGATTGGGGCTATTCTCCTTTTGTTGATCTGTTGTTGAGCTAATGTTAAGCGTTACTGCTTCAAGCATAATTTTTAAGGAAAGAAGATTGTGAAATGAGAGCGTACAAAGAAGACAAAGAAATCTTGCATATTTAGAAAAGAAAAAAATTTACTGATGTAAAAAATCAGAAAAAAATCCCCTAAACAGGACCATTCTCTCCTTTCTCACAACACTGCCTTTTTTCTTCAAGGCAGCACAGATAAAATATGGATCTGGGTTCCAATTCTCCTTCAAACATTGTTTTTAAATCCCACCTAAGACAAGGTCAGCTGGGTAGTCATGGCAAATTGCTTAACATTTTGTACCTCAGTTTCCAGATTTATAAAAAATAGGAGAAATAATATTTGCACTTTATTGCACAGGATTGCTGAGAGGAAAGCATTCTGTAAACCTTAAAGAGATACATAAATTAAAATTGCCTTTTAAAATTACAATATGATTTAATTTTTTTAAATCAAGAGAAAAAATTTAACAAGATCAATAGTTACAAACAGAATTTTATCATTTAAATTTTATAAGAAATCCTTTAACAGATATTTTATTTTTAAATAAATTTTTAAATACATACTTTGCACTTGTGTCAGACTCTCCACAGCACAATGTGTCTATCAGATTTGCCAAATGATCTATTACTATTTCACTGAGAACACAATATTCTTTTAAAGGCTAAGTTCATTTTCACTATTATCTCTGAAAGCAATCTAAAAATTAAATGCCTCACAGCTTAAGAGCCTGTCTTATCATTGGAATCATTAGACAAGCTGCTCCATTACAGGTCTATCATTAATGGAATGTAGATCTCGTATTTTTATCTATAAAATTAAATTATATCAGTGAATAATATCAGGTCTTTAAAAACCTCTCACCCTTCTTACTTGTAAGAACTAGTGTTACTAGTTTGATAGAAGTACAGTAAAAAAAAAAAGATTCAAACCCTTAATATTGTCACTCTACTTCTGACTGCTGAATATTTGTGGTTAACTGAATACATTTCTACTTTGGTAACAAAACATAGTTAGTTAAGACTTATACTTTATTAACTAAAATGATTTAGAATTCTACTAATGGAATTAGTGGAATGCACACTTTCTATATAGCCAAAGAAAGCCTCTGTGAATTGCAGTGACAAAAGAAAGGGCATATGACCACTTCATTCGTCACCTGGCATGTCATAATAGAAATGTTTCCTACTTAAGGGGACTTCTTAAAGCTTATGCTTTGCTGCCATGATCTCATTCTATACACTTAATACTTTTTTGATGCACAATAATTTGTGGTTTCTCTTTTTGACTCAGGAAATCTGTCAAAGAAAAGGAATGATTGAACCTAAAAACACCTAAATAGCAGAAAAGGACTTGGAAGGCAGGTGAAAGTAGCCAAAAGTTACAGTTGAAATATCTCATATTTTGAATTTTAAAATTACAAAAAACTCAGGGGCTTCTCAGTTACATTTGTGAATTTAAGTAATTTTCTGAAGAAATTTTATTTGAACTATGCCATTAAAATTATAAAAGAAGTACTAAGGGAAGACAGTCATGTGCTAGAACATAAAGGAACCCAGATCTCCCACCAATACCTCAGCAATACTTAGAAATGCACCATTCTAAAAAGATTCTCCCACTTATCTTAGGAATACTCAAAGGAACCCTGGAGTCTTAAGACTACATGAGAGACAAATCCAGGTATATGTAAAACTGATGGAAGGTAGCTTTGGAAGAGATCTAGCATGACACTGCATACTGAGTACAATGTCCCTGAAGCCTGGTAAACCAATTCCACAGCCCATGGCCATAGAAGACAAACCTGAGAGAACAGCATGGGACACTGCAGGAGTCCAGACTCAAATAGCAGCCTCCAAGTACTCCAGGTGGGGTCTAAAATGGCCCTGGGGCCTCAGGGCAACTGTAGAAAAAGGTCCTAAATAATATCCTGCTGGAGCAGTCCAGTAACCCTGTAGCAGGACCCTGTATGGATGTAGATCCTGAGCCTGACAGCAAGAGTATAAGATCCCAGGAAGATCTTAGGGGATAGGGAAACTCCAGAAGTATGTGACAAAAGAAAGGACTGAGACACAGCCCAGCAGCAGAGAAACCTAGGATTACCTTGAATGAAGGGGACTATTCTGGTCCACCACTCTCAAGACTAGGTAGGCCCAAATCAAGTCACTCAGTTATTGGAGAATGATCAAAGCACAGCCTCCTCAATCTTGATACTGAGGCAAATAAGATGAGGAAAGTAAGGAAAACTCAGAATGCCATTAGGCAATACCTTGACTTGAAAGACATTCTTGAAGTAAACCCCAAGAGGATAATGACCACACAATTCAATTCAATAGACAACAGGCACTGTGCTAGGCAATGGTGATACAAATAAGAAAAAGAAAGTCCTTGCCTTCAAGAAGCTTACAATATAATAATAAGCAAAAATATAAAAGAATAAGAGAAAAAAAGCTCTAGTTATACTGACTGCAGGACATTAAACAAGAACTATAGAATAGAAAAGACATGGAGAAAAGAATGGCAAGGAAAACTAACACCTTAGAAATGATGACGGAAAATTTAACCCAAGAAATGAATGACCTGAAAATCAAATGGGTCAAATAGAAAATAATGACTCAATGAGACAACAAGAAATATTTCAAAAATATTGGGAAAGCAGTAAAAAAAATGAAAGAAATGTTAAATAAAAAGCAAGGACCTGGAAAACAAAAGAGAAATAACTTAAGGAGAAATCATTTAAGAACCACTGAACTGATGCTGAGCGAAATGAGCAGAACCAGGAGAACGCTGCACACAGGAACACCGACATTGTGCAATGACTGACTGATAGACTCAGCTCTTCTCCTCAATGCCAGGATCCAAGACAACACCAAATGATTCATGATGAAAAGTGCTATCCACATCCAGAGAAAGAACTCTGGAGCCTAAATGCCGATAGGAAGCATACTATTTGCTCTCCTTTTCTTTTGTTGTTTTGTTTCTTTATTTCTCATGGTTCTTCCCATTAGTCCTAATTCTTCTTCACATCATGACTAATGAGAAAATATTTTTAATATGAATGTATAAGTATATCAAACTGCATGTCATCTTGGGGAGAGGGGAGGAGAAAGAGGAGAAAATTTAAAACTCAAAATCTTATGGAAGAAAATGTTGAAAACTAAAACTAAATTAATTATACATTTTTTAAAATAAAAATAAATAAATAACAAAAATAAATATTTGCCCAAATCTTAAGACAAACAAAAAAAGGTGTTGTTGAGTCATTTTTCAGTCTTGTTTAACTCTTCATGACCCCACTGGGATTTTCTTGGCAAAGACACTAGAGTGGTTTGCTATTTCCTTCTCTAATTCATTTTACAGATGAGGAACTAAGGCAAACATCGTTAAGTGACTTACCCTGGGTCACACACCTACTAACTGTCTGACATCTGATTTGAACTCATGAAGATGAGTCTTCCTGACTCCAAGCCTAGCACTCTATCCACTGTGCCGACCTAGCTAACTTTAGGAGTTATTGTTCAGTTGTTTCAGTAGTGACCAACTCTTCATGACCCCATTTATGGTTTTCTTGACAAAGATACTTCTCCAGTTAATTTTACAGGTGAGGAAACTGAGGCAAACAGGGATAAATGACCTGCCCAGGGTCACACAATTAACTGTTTGAGATCTGATTTGAATTCATGAAAATGAGCCTTCCTGACCCCATACCCAGCACTATCACTGTGCATAAATGTTTGGAATATGAAAACAAAACATACCCATAAAAATAAAAATTAATAAAAGCACAATTTATATAACAACATCAACAATGTAAAAGGAATAACTTTTTAAAAACCAATTTAAAAGACTTCAGATCTCTGATCAATGTAATGACTGAACTCCATTCCAGAATACAGGTTATGATTACTCACTGTCTAACAGAAAAGTCATGGACTCACTATGCAAAATGAAATATACATTTTTATACATGGCCAATGGGGCAATTTGTTTTGCTCTACTATGCATATTTTATAAGGATTTTTGTTTTGTTTTGCAGTGAGAAGGTGAAATGGGGAGAAAATAACTACCTACTAACTGAAATAAACTTTTTTAAGTTGTAAAGAGGCAAATTTGGGCTTGACATCAGAGCAACATTTCCATCAATTAAACTCGTCCAACAGCAAAAAGGTAGCTCTGCAATATGGTGTGTTTTCCCTCATTTCTGATCTTCAGGCAGGTGCTATATGACCAGTCATGTCATAGCACAGATTCTTTTTCAGATATGGGTCAGCCTATCATTGAGAGAGATATATGCCAATTATGTAATTTTGTGCGATTCTATACAATATTTAGCCAGAATAACACACACACACATATACACTCAGAACAATATCCTTTACCTGACTTTGGATCAAGGGTCTTGAAGTTGCCACTCCAATTTTTTTTTTAATTTGTAAAGAGATTGAGGTTTTTTAAATTTATTTTTCAACATTCACTTTCATAAGATTTTGAGTTCCAAATGTTTTTCTCCCTCCATCCCCTCCCTGTGCTCCTCCTCAAGAAGGCAAGCAATCTGATTTAGGTCATACGTGTGCAATCATATTAAACACATTTCCACATTAGTCGTGTTATGAAAGAAGAATCAGAACAAAAGGGAAAAACTATGAGAAAGAAGAAAAAACAAAACACAACAAAAAAAGAGAAAATAGCATGCTTTGATCTGCATTCGGACTCCATTGTTCTTTCTCTGGATGTAGGTGGCATTTCCATAATGAGTCTTTCGGAATTGTCTTAGATCACTGTATTGCTGAAAGAAGCTAAGCCTATCAAAGTTAGTCATCACACAATGATGCTGTTACTGTGTTCAATGTTCTCCTGGTTCTGCTCACTTCACTCAGCATCAGTTCATGTAAGTCTTTCCAGGTTTTTCTGAAATCTGCCTGCTCATCTTTTCTTATAGCACAATAGTATTTCATGACATACATATACTTGTTTAGCCATTTCCCAACTGATGAGTATCCCCTCAATTTCCAATTCTATGCCACCACAAAAAAGAGCTGCTATAAATATTTTTGTATGTGGACCACTCACTTTAGGTTCACAAACTAACATTCACAATTCTACTGATGACTGCAGAAAGATAGGAGAGAATGGACTTAAAGGCATATAAGAACAGGTAAAAATTAATATCCAAGCTACAGCAGAAGCCAAAGAAAGCTTCTATAAATTACCAACATCATTATCTGAATATATCCTCTCTTAAGAATCAAGCCGTAAGAGTTTGCACAGGATTAGTCTGCGACTCTCATCTTTAGTTACATATGAGACCAAAAGCCTGTTTTGCAAATCCTTAGTCTTAGGAAATATTGGAAAAGAACAAGGTTATTAAATGAAGTCACTTCTACTCCTATGAAATTCTGTGCTCTGTATCCACTACAAGTGGAGGAGCCTTTGGGAGGCTGTTAGAAGTCACAGTAACAACAAAAAGGAATCTTTCAATTTCCCAGCACAAAAATCTATCATTTCCCCCAAATCTGCAGAAAATTTTAATATAATAATGTATTTTCCCCTTCTTCAGGAAATCAAACAGCCACAAGCCACTGAGTAGTTCAAAAAGCCCCTGAGGATGAACAACAAGGAAAATATGGAAGAAATGCAGAAGATAACAAAGGTACGATGTAATTGGTGGATTTGCTGACCAAAAGCACGTGCTTAAACTGGAAGGAATGGTTACGAGGGCATGAAAATTGTGGGAGAAGTGGTCAGAAAAGTAAATAGGAGAAAAATTTTTTTAAAAATAAGAAAGGTAAATAAAAGGAAGAAAAGTAGAAAACTATCAAATAAATAAAGGAGCGACAAGAAGCATACTCAAAAACAACGACAAAATAGAGAACAATTTTTAATCACATGAACCTTGAAGTTAATCAAGAACACACACAAAACAAAATTACTACATACCACCTCCGTCAAAGTTGAAGGGTAACTTTCCTTTTTATGTTTATTCTGATATTAGTAGCTAAAATATTTTGCCATTCTAGGCAGAGCAAATATTTGCCAGAAATATTTCAAACTTGCACAGTGTTTCACTTTCAATTACTTTCTATGACTAGGCTAGTCCCAAATGATTGGTAAAGAAGGAATAAAGGACACGTTACTTCTTCAGTTCTGTATGTCCAGTACAATGTTGTACAAGATGAAATGAAAGTGGGAGAAAGAATCTTTGCATGTGACAGGACTATTTAATTAAAAAGCTAAACTGGGTCTGGGTATCAGTGACTTAGTAGAGAAATACTACAATTTCAAAGCATCTGGTGATTCATTAGGTAGAGCACATGGCTTGGAGTCAGGAAGATCTGAATTCAAATCTAGCCTCACACTCTTCCTAGCTGGACCAGTCACTTAACCCATGATTGCCTGATATAAATGGACCCACTGGATCCACTGGAGAAGGAAATGGCAATCCACTCCATTATCTTTGCCAAGGAAACCTCAAATGGGTTCACAAAGGGTCAGACATGACTAAAACAACTGAACAACAAAGTACAGTTTCAAAAGTCCCCATTCAACACCCAAACCAGAATCAAAGATTAATACTGTTTTTCTTAACCCAAAAAGCAATTTTTTTTTAAAGTGATGGTTCAGGTTATTAAAAAATTCTAAACATTAGGTTGTATTTTCCAATTTTGATAAGTATTGCTTCATGTTTTTCAGAGGTTGCTATTTTGCATAACTAAAAGTGACTGAAGCAAGGAGAAAATATGTGTCTTCACAAAGGTAATGACAGACTTTAAATTCCATGCAACTACCATTTACAACTGCACATAAGGACTTTGAAATAACTAAAGATTAGGTAAAAATCCTCAAACTGATAGCAAATCAGCCTGGGATATATTTTTAAAATGCAAATAAGCATAAGACACTAACTACAGGTTGGTAACAGGAGAAACTCTCTTTTCTTTTTGCAGAATAATGCTATCTTGGAGCCTAAATGTGTCATCAAGATAAATATGCCTACTTTTTTCAGTCTCTTATCTCTGTTTTTATTTTTTTACCTCATTGTTGTCACTAGCAGTGGTAAGTAAAGACTGAGCATCCTCATTCAGTGATTCAAGCACTTTCACTTCAGCAATCTCCCCCAAAGGTTCCTGAAACTCAGGCAAAGACCTTCGGCCGTAACATTTTCCATCTTTGATATATTTGGGCTGAGCTTCTGGTAAGAAATCTGAGCAAGGAAACAAAATTGAAGTATCATGAATGACAGACATTTTATCAGCATGATTCCTTATACCTGACAAACTTCAAACAACTGTTAGAATTATAAAGGAAGTAAATGTGTTCACAACATTACATATAGAGAAAACATAGGCTTCTAGTTCTGAATGGCTTAGCTCATCTTGGATATCCACCTGAATACAGATGGAGGTAATAGGATACTGGGGTTTGATGAAAGGAAAAAAAATTTGGAATTCAAATTAGGAAAGAAGGGATCATTTCTGCTCTTCAGGACACTAAAATAAGTTGAAATTTCATGAGGGAAGCCTAAAGTGCATAAAGAGAAGCACTGAAAACTGAACATTAAACAAGCATTTTATTAGCAATGTAAAGTCAGCTCACACACCAATTTTTTTTAAAACCACTCTCTTACCTGAACAAGTCCTGTATCAATAATATCACTTTCAGAAAAAGAAATAGAAAGGATTCTAATCAGTAACAGTCATTTACACTAAATTTGACCTGAGGTTCTCATTAAGCAATCAAAAGTTGAAAAATAATCTAAGAATTGAGCCACAGGGTTAAGGAAAACTTGTTCTTTCTTGTTGTGAATTTTATCATTAGACAAAAAAAAAAGGAAAAAAGAGATACCCCCTACAATTTATACATTCATAGCTGACACTTTGATTTGATATGTTTCAGATACACGTGCCTACACCATTGTGTTCGTTCTTGATTTCTAAAGAAGACCACACCATCAGAAAAATGATGACATGACTTGCACTTGACTTTGTTTTGAGTGAGGAAGGCTGTGCAAGGTCACCAGCCTCCCTTTCTCCTCCTGAGCCATCTGGATCCAGTGACCAGATATTCATCAGGATGACTGGAGATAGCCCAGGATGTTGAAAAGAAGCACCCAAGAAAAAGTGGAGACACCTGTTGAAGACAGCCTTTTTAAGGAGATTAGCTACAAAGGGCAGAACAGACATAGGAAATATAGATCCCTAGATATTTTATGCATTTTGTAGTTATTTGGAATGGTATTTCCATTTCTGATTTGCTCTTGTGTAATACTTGCATATAAAAGTGCTGCTAATTTTTGAGGATTTATTTTGTAGCCTGAAACTTGGCTGAAGCCATTGTCTCAAATGGTATCTTTGCTGATTCCCAAGATTTTCCAAGTAAAACATCGTATCATTAGCAAAATAGGGAAAATTTTACCTTTTCTTTATCTTTATGCTTTTAATTTCTTTCTTGTCTTGTTGTTGTTATTATTTCTAGAACTATATCGAATAATAGTGGGGAGGGTGAGCATCCTGCTTTACTCAAAAATTTTAGTATATCTCCATTGCATTTGATGGATTTCTTTATTTTAGATAAATGCTTTTTATGATATTCAAAATTTCTATGTCTATACTTTGTGGTATTTTTAGCGTAAAAGTACTTTGTCAAAAGCTTTTTCTGTATCTACTGGAAAGATAATATGATTTTGGATATTCTAGTTTTTCAAATAATTAATTATATTGATTGTCTTCCTAATATTGAACCATAATGAATGATTTTTTAATGCTTCATTGTAATGTGTTTGATAGGATTTTGTTTAAAATTTTTCAGTCAATGTTCATTAATGATATTGTCCTATCCTTCTTTCTGCGCTTTATCTTTCCATACTTTAGGTATTATGACTATAACTCATACAATGATTCTATCGGAGTGCTACCTTCTTTGTGTTTCTGTCTGGAATATGCATATACACTCTTTCATCTCTGCCTCTTGAACTGGCTTTCCAACCACTGGATGGTGAAAGTACCACTCTTACTCTACTACTAGATGCTATGGCCAATGGAGAGGGAGAAAAGGGAAATTTCTTCCTCCTCTGTCCAGAGTTCTCCTCCACAAATGGCCTGCTACTCAGCACTCAACCAAACAAACTCTTAATGGGGAGGTGGGGAGGAGGTAGAAATTGAGGTAAAGACCATCTTTTATCAGACAGTGGGGGTTGTCTCAGAGAAAACTGTTCACAATTCTTAAAGAGATTAGGCATTAATACCCTATTGTCATAACACCTAGTTGCCCATGATTATATCCCCAGACTCATCAACTGAAGTGGATCTGTATGTATGTGTTTATGTATGTGGAAGGGAAAAGGAAAGGTATGAGAGGGGATCAAATCTTTACTATTATACAAGGAGTGTGGAAGTTACCCAAGCTTTAACTCTTTATGGCAAGGTTGCATAATAATTGCTCCCTTCCCCTGCACTAATCTTTGACAACACTTAAGGGGCCACAGTAACCTTTCTTGACTCATTCACAATCCCCTTACTCCTAACTCAGTGTTTTTAATTTAACTTAATTTAGATTAGGTTCACAAATATTAGAAATTGAAACACCATAGAGATCAGCTAATCCAAGTGTCTCATTTTGTAAATGAGGCCTATAAAACTCTCCTGTTCAATGATGATGGTTAACTGGAGAGGTCTTCAAGCAAAGGCAGATATGTTGTCAAGACGATGATATTATACAGTTGTGATGGCTTCTGAAGTCCTGCCTGAGATCCTGAGAATAGAATTTGACTCAAGGTCACTTAGCTAGCTACAACATAGGTTTCTTGACACTTTTCACAATACCATGTTGACTCTCCGTATTAGAACATTTTAATTTTCAACCTCTTTTTAAGTAAAGGACCTTCAAAATTCTTATTTTAGGAAATATAAATTCTTATCCTGCTAATGCTCAAAAGAACATGCAAATTACACAAACACTATATTAGCTGTTTCCTCTCCTAGTTAGAAAACTGCTTTTTCCTCACCAAATGCTACCATTTTGTTAAAGAAACCAGCAATACAGCTTAGATACAAAAAAACCTAACTCCTCCAGAAAAGAAACAAATTAAAGATGTATTAGGATATAAAATCAGGATAAAGCAGTTGTAAAAATTGGGTATAGTAGTGGCACACATGCTGTAATTCCTATTAGCAGGAAGGTTGCTGGCAGATCTCTTCAACTTGAGAATTTTGAGATCCAGTGTGGTAAGCAGATCTGGTGTCTGCACTAAGTCTGGCACCAGTACAAGTATCCCTCAAGAATGGATTGACAACTGCTTAAGAAGAGAAAAACCAGCCCAGGCTGGAAATAAAGCACGTCAAATTTGGCTCATGTGCTCATCAGCTGTTAAATTCAGCCCATGAATGACCACTGCATTTCCAGCCTAGACAACATAGGGAGACCCAGTCTCAAAAAATAAAGCAAAACAAAATAAATAAAGCAGTACTTAAAAGTCAAAGGTCAACCTTTCTTGAGGTGAAATAAATCCCAACATTTACTACAATCTGGAGATGGCTACATTCAAATTCCTGCTTTTCACAATCTTACTACTAGGCTCCATAAACTTCAAATTTAGTATTAATGCAGCAAAGTAAAATTTCTTTTTTGCAAAAGAAAAGGAGAAATAAATCTCTAAAGTTATACTGAACCAAATGAATGAAGTATGAGAGGGAACCTGGTTTTGGCACTAATTAGCTATGTAACTTAAGTTACTTAAGTGCTTCATTTTCCTCAGCAATAACATAAAAGGACTGGATTAGATGATATACAAATACTCATTCAATAATTCTGATATAATATAAAATCAACAATTCCAAAATGTCAGCATAAGAGAAAAAGAAAAGGATGAGTGAGTTCAAAATGCACGTGTATTTGAATTTTTTTTTCACTTACTGTTATTTTCTCTTACCACCATCCAATTGTTTCCTACACAGGAAAGGTATTTTTTAATGACAGCAGGAAAGAAATTTACTAAGCATCTACTTTGTTCCAGGCATTGTGCTAAGTGCTTTATAAATAATATCTCATTTTTTTTCTTATAACAACCCTGGAAGATAGGTGCTATAATTATCCACATTTGACAGATGAAGAGACTGAAGCTGACAAAGTTAAGTAACTTGCCCAGACTCACACAGTGTTTAGGACTGGATGTGAACTCAGGTCTTCCTGATTTCTTTTAAGGGGCCTGGAGGAGAAGAATAAGGTCCCCTGACAGGGGCATGGTAGACAAAGCCCAAAGAGTCAAGACTAGAGCCCAGAGAGGAGTGAAAACATGGCTGACCCAAGAATGTTCCTTAAATGGAGATTCTAGGAGGAGCAATATTATTAGAAGAAATGGCCTATTCAGGAATAGGGAAGTGATAATTCCACAGTATTCTGCCTTTATCAGACCTCATCTGGAGTTTTGTGCTTACTACTGGGTGCCACATTTAAGAAGGACATGGATAGAATGGAAAATGTCCAAAGTATGAAAACCAGCATGTGGAAGGGCCTTGAGTTCATGTACAAAGATTTGTTAAAGAAATTTTTTCCTCGTATCTGGAGAAAAAAAAATACTAGAAGGAGAGGAAAGCTATCTTCAAGTATCAAAAAGATTATTGTTTGGACAGAATAGCCCTGCTGTTTGGTTCCAGAGGAATAAACACAGGATGTATATAAAATAAATATAATCATGGGCAATTGGGATGTCTCTTAATGGAAGCTGTATTTGCACTGAGTCCTAAAAGGAGATAAGGGTTCCAAGAAGCAAAAGTAAAAAAGTAAAGCATTCTAAGCATGGCGACAGCCTGTGTAAAGGCATAAAGGTGGAAAGTGGAATATACAACAAACAAGGAGGAGCAAGCGGGCCAGTTTGTCTGAAATATGTAGTACATGAGGGGGAATAATGTGAGATTAGGCAGGAAAGATAGGTTGGAGACAGACTATGAAGGATATTAAATATTAGATATTAATTATTAATTAAATATCAAATGTTAAATATATAAATATCTTTATCCTAGAGGAAAAAGGAATAAATTTCTTGAAACCAAAAGTTCTGGAGAATAACATGAATAACATGAAATGAACTTAGTGATCTCATAGCAGTAATAACTGATTCTTTAAGGTTTTTTACTTATAAGTATTTTATCTAATACTATACTAAATTAATATTATACTATACTAATTCAGTAAGTATTTTACTTATATTATTCATTTACTGTTTGGGCAACATCATCCTTTCAGTCTCTCAGGAGTCATTCTACATTCCTCACTGTCTCTCACCTCCCTAAATGCAGGTTGTGGCCAACATCTATCGATTTCACCTTTGCAACATCCTTGAATACGCTCCTTTCTCTCCTCCAACACTGTCACCATTCAAGAGAAGGCCCTCATCACCCTTCATTACGGCAATAGTAGGCTGATGGATCTGCTTGCCTCAAGTCTCTCTTCCCTCCAGTACATCCTTCATTCAACCACTGAAGTGACTTTTCTAAAACTCAAATCTGATCATGTCACCTGGCCTAATCAATAAATTCTAGTGGCTTTCTATTGCCTCCAGAAGCAAATACAAAATGCTTTGTTTGGCACTTAAAGCCCTTCATAAACTAGTCCCCTCCTATTTTTCCAGTCTTCTTACACCTTACTCCCCAACAAGTATTCTTTGATTCAGGGACACTGGTCTCCTAGCTGTTCCATGAATAACACATTACAACCCTTGGCTCTGGGCATTCTCTCTGGCTGTCCTCCATCCCTTCTCAGCTTTGACTACTGACCTCCTTGGCTTCCTTTAACTAAACTAGTTCCTTCCAACTAAAATTCCACTTTCTACAAGAAGCTGTCCCAGACTCCTCTTCATTCTAGGGCCTTCCTTCTATTAATTACTTTCTAGTTAGTCTGTATATATCTCACTTTGTATACATTATTTTCATATTATCTTTCCTGTTAAATTGTAAGCTCCTTGAGGGCTGAGACTGTTTTCTACCTCTTTTTGCATCCCCAATGCTTAGTTCAGCAGATAGTAAGCACATAATTTTCACAGAAGACAGGGACTGTATGTCCTATTATTTCTCTCTTACTAAAATGAAACTGAGGCTCACAGAAGTTAAGTGACTTATCCATGGATACACAGCCAATGAGTGTATTAGATTTTTTGTTAAGTCCAAAAAAGTATTCTACTATAAACCAAAGCCTCACAGCAACACGTGTGATAGATATAACCATTCTCATTTTACAGGCAGAAAAATTTAGAAAATTTAAAATAATTGGAATCAGAACATATTAGAATTGCAAAATTAGACTTTAAAAGTCATTTAATTTAAGCCTTCCCCTCAGTTCACTTTGTTGTTCCTGTTGTCATTCAGTCGTTTCAGTTATGGCCAACTTTTCATAACCCCATTTGGAGTTTTCTTGGCAAAGTACTAGAGTGGTTTACAATTTCCTTCTCCAGCACATGAGGAAACTAAGGCAAACAAGGTTAAGTGACTTGCCCAAGGTCACACAGCTAGTAAAAGTCTGAGGCAAGATTTGAGCCCAGGAAGATGAGTCTTCCTGATTTTAGGCCCAGCATTCTATATCTTCTGTGCCACCTGTGATCCATTTTACAGATGAGGAAACTGAATCAGAGAAGTGAAAGCCCCTTGCCCACCATCACACAGCTGGCAAGAGGAAAAGAGTCATTTTAAATCCTAGTCTCCCCAGTAAGCTTCCACTTCACTACGCCGACTACACAAGGTCCTCAAGTCTTGCACTTATGTTTAGATAGAATAACAATCTAAGATAGCAGGCAAGAAAGGGGACAGTCAAGAACACATGAACTCTTCTTTCCTAAAGGAGGAACCTATGATAACTGTACTATCTATAAAAAGTAATATAAGTAAAATCTACAGACAGTAATGTGTGTTTGTCCTTCGTTACCAAAGAAGACCATGCCATCAAAGAAATAATGACATGACTTGCACTTGACTTTGTTTTGAGCGAGGGAGGGCTATGCAGGTCACAGCCTCACTTCTCCTCCACAGTCATCTGAATCCAGTGACCAGATATTCATCAGGATAACTGGAGATGACCCAGGATGAGGCAATTGGGACTAAGTGACTTGCCCAAGGTCACACAGCTAGTAAGTGTCAAGTGTCTGAGGTGAGATTTGAACTCAGGTCTTCCTGACTCCTGCTCTATCCACTGCACCATCTAGCTGCCCCAAACAGACAGTAATAACTTTCTATAGATTACCACCTTCAGAATTTCTAATGAAGTTCCTTCCTCACATCTGAATACTATAAAATAGTAGCAAGAAAAAGGGAGTGACATAGCTATCCTACATTTCTTGATGTACTTCTAAAATGAAAACAATAAAATATTTCTACTTACTTTAACTTCAGGGGGATTTATAAGGCACAATCAATTGTAACAAGTATCAGGAACATGTGAGAAAAAAAGCATAACCTTTGTTTTCTATTAGTAAGTAATTACTTGCAACTGAAAAACTATTCAGGAAAAAAAAATTTAATACAAAAAGTCCACTCTCTAAATAGTCCTCTGAGTATTATTTAAGGTTTATCTGTTTCTCAGAATATAAATCTTAGATAAATAAAATCATCTCAAGGTAGGTTAGTTTCTCTTTAGAAGCATTTCTACAATATTTCCTCCTCACATGATGTTCTAAAATATAATTTGCCCAGTATATGCTGAAGATCAACTCAATCCTGACAGAATCTATATGACAAAGACATTTTAATGAAATTACACAGACACTTATGGGGAGAAATGTGTTAGAATACAAAAGAGATATCGAAATTTAAGAATATAAATGTAGGAACCTCAACATTCTTGACATTTTCCCACTATTACTTAATCCACTCCTCTCTTTAAATCAACAAAATGTAAAGCCGTGTCATGTAAAATTATAATAGTGCTGAGCAATGATTCTATTTCTATTTCTGATTCTATTTCTCCTTGTTTCAGTAAGTAAAGTCTCTTTTGTATCACGTGACAGTATAGTTATCCCTTCCACATTGCAGGATAAAGGACCCAGCACCCATGTAAAATTTTTTGGCCCTCTCTTTGTACCAGAAGAGTCTGAATTTTTTTCTTTTTCTTTTATGGGGTGTTTACAGTATCTTACTGTAAATTTGGATTAATTATTTGGTCATAGGCTCTGTTGTCTTCCAGCCTTAGCGTGTCACCTGACTTACGCAAAACTCCTAAAAATTTCCCATTTCTTATGCCAATCCACAATATAGTGAAACTGATGGGGAAAACCTTAATGTGGAACTGATAACTGTATTGAGTACTTGGCTTTTGACAATAGGAAATGGAGCACTCTTCCAGTTCCTTCAACTATACTCCAAGAATGAGTTATTGCCATGCCATCTGATCTTATTACTTAGGGAAAAAAATTATTTCCCTCATAAAGCGATATATTAGAAGTGTTCTGTTAGTGTTTAGTAGTTACAAGACTGTGATATTAAAAATAACCCCACAGTCTTTGAAAGGCAGGCATCTTTCAAACAAACTCCTTTACTGATATGCTTTAACTTCCAAAAATTATTCCTTTGTTAAACATTGCAAAGGAAATGTGGAATAAAAAAAGGGGAAAAATATCCCACCTGGTTGTTTCAAGTGCTCTTCAAAGGAGAGAGTTCTGGATAAAACAAGTATTAGTGCTTCTTTAAACTGGTCAAAGTACACCTAAGGAAAAAAAAGTGAATTAGACTGCCATCCAAAGAATTAACACTGATCATTCACATAAATAACAGATTTGTGGAAAGTCACAATTTCCTTTTACTCTTGGCTTGTTTTTGTTTTTTCTCCTTTTCTTTTTTTTCTAAAATAGAGGAGGGGGAAAAAGGATAACTTTTTTAACCTTTCCACAATAACTTTCAAGATAAATATTCTCTCATTCACTGAAAAGAAAGTCATTTACAAAAGAAAAAAAAGACTTTTGCAATATTAGAAAAAAACTTTCTATTTTTCCAGTCATCTTTGTGTCCCAGGCAAGTAGGCACAAATACAGCAGAAAAACGAAGGGAAATTTCCTAAGGATTATGAGGTACTAGGATAGGTTGTCACTTGAATTTACTACCATTTGAGCCTGCTTTTCAGGAGACTGTTGAGAAAAAAGGCAATTATCTTTTCCAAATGATTTCCAGACTTTCTCTTTCTTGGTCTTTCTCAGCCTGAGGATTTTGTAAACAAAGATTAACAAGAGAAATCCTTCAAGAACTATTTCTTCAGTTTCATTAAATAAGATTTTGTCTGACTGAAAAGAGAGCTCACCAAGCAATTAGTCAGAGCTAATATTACATGCAGTACTAAAAAGTTTTAGGGATAAAAGTCTTCTTTACCATTATCAAATTTATTCTTACTGTAGATAAGCTAAAATTTCACCTCATACCTGAAAAAGAGGGAGACATGACATTCTCTTTAATTATAGGACACAATTATCTAGGCTAAAATTCACTTTAATTCTAAGATAATTATCAATTACTAAAAAATCAAGTTTTACTCTCCTGTTCTTGTTTTTATTTCCATCACTAAGTACATAACTAAGGTAATTAAGCATCCAGAGCTTTGAAAGTGATACTATTTGCTTTACAATTAATTTGTCCATAGGGAAAACCCAGATAATTTTGCCATTTAGTCTGAGGAAGATCAGTGTTCTAAGAAGGTATCAGGGTAAATACATCCTTTCTACCTTAATCCGGGAGACTTCATTTCAACATGTATTAAGTACACACCATGTTCAAAGCACTCTGTTTAGTAGTGTTAGATAATGAAATGATGAGAACATCTTGAATAACAATTCGCTTGTTTATGTATTTTAAAGGAGATATAGTGATAAGGACGCAGGCGTCCAGAGACCTGAATCCACATCACAGTTTGTTCTGCCCCTGCCAGTTGTGTGTTCTGGAGAAAACCATTTCACTTTTCTGAGCCACCGTTTCCTATCTACTATTTTATAGTACAACACAACCCATCTTCAACTTTTGTGGGAGTAACATTCCTAGAAAATGGTGTGAATGTCAAAAAATGTGTATGTTGGTATATTGAACCTATGGGAAATAGGGGATTAGGCTCACATGACCACCAAAAATTGTAATGTCTCTAGAGATAGCTGTGAAAATACACTTTTATACATATAATTCTTCATAATAAAACATTAATTCTGGTAATATGCACTTTCCCCAATGTAGTAACTATGGAATAATCCATAAAATGCAATATACAAAACAAAATTGGTAATATGAAAAATATTTTTTCTCACTAGCAATTTCCTAGAATTCTATGGTCTTTTGTTCTAATATTTGAATTTAAAAATATTTCAGACAATATTCATTTTTTATAACATATGAAATCTACAGTACCATAAATACTTTCCTCCTTTTTGCGGACATAAGGAATTATTTATTCATCAACACCAAACTTGCAGCTAACAGTAGATGCAGAAATTCTATGAAGTTTATTTAAAATGTTTATTTTCTTACTAAGTCACATCACTGGCTTTACATACTTGGGCACCAAGTCCAAAAGACTTGAACTACACTTTGGGAAATAATTGCCCACAAAATATGAGTTTTAAAGACAATCAAAATACACAACAAATGTAGAAGGAGTGCTTTACAATGAATAAGACCAGTGAAAAACCTAGTAGGATACCAGCTGCCCCACAAACTTTCATGCATTGTACTTCTTGTTTTATTCTCTACTGTACATAGACCCAAATATGTATGTTGAGAATGTGAAAGTGCAAATGATATTTTTAATAAAGTCACACAAATGCTTGAATTAGCAAAAGTTAAACATGCAAATGCAGATAATTGACTATATATACTCTATGTGTGTATACACAGTGTTTTATAGGACAAAGAAAAGGAGTCAAAAACAGTAAGATATACTGATCATAAAACTAGCTATTTTATATTTATAACATTTCTTTAAACTCTAGTTTGGATAAGTGGACAGTGGAATGGTCTTGGATTAACGAAAACCTGGATGGAAGTCCTGCTTCTGACATACACTAATCTTTTGACCCCAGTTAAGTCAATTAAATTCTGAGAGCCCCAGATGACTTCATTTTCCTTACCAAGGAGCTGTCCATCTCTCAGGGGAAGGACGAAGCAAGCAAGAAGTTGAAAAACACTTTCCCAGAATACAACATACTTTTCCTGACTATTGTTTTTAGAGTATCCTTTAAATATCAATTTGAGCTGTGACCAAAAATATTTGCCCATTTGAAAAGACAAGAAATTTACTCAAAGAGTTTAGCACTTTAACAATATATATTTAAAGGGTTGTGGATACTGAAATTTAATCAGGTGTAAATCAAGGATGCATAGCTAATTACTGAAATGAAAGGGGGAAATCATGCTCTTTTAAACTCTTATTCATATCTGTCTAAAACCAATACCTTCATAATGCTAGATTTTACCTGCTCTGTCGTCTTTACAAGCAGGTATGTGCTTGTAAAAAATGATACTATCTTTGTACTTATGGGACTTTTAAACTCCTCAAAACAATGCATTTTAAAGGCATCAACTGATTAATTTTTTTTTTAATCCTTAAAATTAGGGATCATTTTTTTTCAGTTGGGAACTGTGGACCTATTGAAATAAAAAGAACCTACACAAGTAGCCAAGGACAAGAACTGATTTATGTTAGACTCCACTTTTTGAGAGACCAAGAAAGAATAACAATGAGCAAAAATAGCTGAAACCTCTGCACAGCTAGCTGCCTGGCATCAATTAATCCAGTTTATTTTATAAGAGCAAATAGGGGCAGAGAACAGTCAACCCATGTCTCTTCACATTGAATTTGCAAGTTGTAGAGCAAATTGTTTTATGTCTCTGATTTCATTTATAAAAATTTTTGGATATCCGACATGCCCCAAATACACTGATACTGCATCCCTTCCGCAGCAAGAAAATCCTTAAAATAAACAATCTTTTTAAAGGACTAAAAAGAAGTTGCAGAAACTATCCAAACAAATCTGAAAGCATATAGATTATCCTATACCCATAAGGTTCTACCTCTACAAAAAAGAGAGTAGGATAGATTTTCTTTATTCTTTTCCAGGACCAAAGTCAGTCATTAAAATTACATTCAGGGGGGCGGAGCCAAGATGGCGGAGTAGAAGGACGCACATTTACGAGCTCCGAGCCCACAACCCATGGAATTGAGGTAAAAGGAGATCCCCATAAATTCTGAATCTCTGCAGGGGGTACATAAACATAGGGGAAGAGATTTCCGTTCCACTGAACCCTGGAGAGCCGTCCCCGGGGTCCATCGCACCCCGGAAAGCGGACCCCACCCCCACCCCTGGCCGCGGCCCCAGAGAAGCTGACCCGAGCAGGCTTCAGAGAGGGAAGCTCCAGGGGAAGCTCTGGCAGCCGGGAAAGTCCCTCCGCCCACAGAAGCTACAGGTCAGTAAGAAAGAAGGCTGCGCTAGGGGAGGGGAGCGGAGCGTCTCCGTGACTCGGGCCCCCTCGGGAGGAAGCGGCAGTGGCAGAGGCGTGGGCAGGCGGCTGAGGCGGCAGTGGCCCGGGACTCAGGAATCCCCCGGCAGCAGGTAGGATCTTCAATACTGAAGGTCTTTCCAACCTGAGGGAGCCGAGCCGGGGAGACGGCCCTGCCCCCACCCTGCTCTACTGCTGAACGCCTCTGAATAAAACCCCCAAGGGTGCTGAGCATAGCAGGCGGGGCCCCCCACCCCGCCCCCACCCGCTCCGTTCCTGAAAGTCTCTGCAGAAAGCCCCTGAGGGACCGAACTTAGGAGGCGGCCCTGCCCCCACCCCTGCGCCAGAACTAAAGCTTGCTGCGGAAAGCGCATTTGAATCTCAGAGGCCAAGCACTAGCTGGGCGGATCCAGGCGGGGGTGGAAAGGAATCTCAGAAGTCAAGTAACTGGCTGGGAAAATGCCTAGAAAGGGGAAGAAAAATAAGACTTTAGAGAGTTTTTTCCAAAAAATGCAAATGATCCCGACCTTCGGATCTGATGGCGAGGACGAGAACGTATTTTTCCCATCAGGGAAAGATGTGGAGGGAGGGGTCTCAGTACCCCAGACACCCCAGGGGGGTGGTGGGTGGGCTCAGGCCTTGGAAGAGCTTAAAAAGGATTTTGAAAAGCAAGTTAGACAGGTGGAGGAAAGACTGGGAAGAGAAATGACAAAGATGCAAGAAGAGTATGAAAGAAAGGTCAATATCTTGGTAAAGGAGACCCAAAAAAATGCTGAGGAAATTAACACCTTGAAAAATAGGCTCACTCAATTGGCAAAAGAGGTTCAAAAAGCCAATGAGGAGAAGAATGCATTCAAAAGCAGAATGAGCCAAATGGAAAAAGAGGCTCAAAAGCTCCCTGAATTTAATAGTTCTCTCAAAATTAGAATGGAACAGATGGAGTCTAATGACTTTATGAGAAACCAAGAAATCACCAAACAAAACCAAAAGAATGAAAAAATGGAAGAGAATGTGAAATATCTCATGGGAAAAACAACTGACCTGGAAAATAGATCAAGGAGAGACAATTTAAAAATTATGGGACTACCTGAAAGCCATGATCAAAAAAAGAGCCTAGACATCGTCTTGCATGAAATTATCAAGGAAAACTGCCCTGACATTCTAGGACCAGAGGGCAAAATAAGTATTGAAAGAATCCATCGATCACCACCTGAAAGAGATCCAGAAAGAGAAACTCCTAAGAACATTGTGGCTAAATTCCAGAACTCCCAGCTCAAGGAAAAAATCTTGCAAGCAGCTAGAAAGAAACAATTCCAGTACTGTGGAAATATAATCAGGATAACTCAAGATCTAGCAGCTTCTACATTAAGGGATCGAAGGGCGTGGAATAGGATATTCCAGAAGGCAAAGGAACTAGGACTGAAACCAAGAATCACCTACCCAGCTAAACTGAGTATAATACTTCAAGGGAAAATATGGTCTTTCAATGAAACAGAGGACTTTCAATCATTCTTAATGAAAAGACCAGAGCTGAAAAGAAAATTTGACTTTCAAACACAAGAATGAGAAGAAGCATGAAAAAGGAAACAGCAAAGAGAAGTATTAAGGGACTTACCAGAAATGAACTGTTTACATTCATACAGGGAAAGACAATATTTCTAACTCTTAAAACTTTTCAGTATCTGGGTAGTTGGTGGGACCACACATACACATGTAAACGCATGCACACACATATACACATGCATTCACATACAGAGACAGAGAGCACAGATTGAACTGAATAGGATGGGACCATACCTTAAAAGAAATTAAGGTAAATGGTGAGAGAGAAATGTAGTGAGAGGAAAGAGGGGGAAATGGAAGGGGGTAACTATACGTCATTTAAGAGGCAAGTAGGAGATTTTTTTAGTGGAGGGAAAAAAAGAGCTGAGGAAAAAAAAACAAAAACAAACAAACAAACAAGAAGTTTACCCTCATCACATTTGACTAAACGAAGGAGTGAAATGCACACTCATTTTGGTATGAAAACCTATCTTACAGTATAAGAAAGCGGGGGAGAAGGAGATATTGGGGGGGGATGATGGAAGGGAGGGCAAAGGGAGGAGGGAGTAATTGAAAGTCAACACTTGGGGAGGGACAGGATCAAAAGACAGAAGAGAAACAATGAGGAGCAGGTTAGGAGGGATGGCAATTCAGTTAGTCTTACACAACACGACTATCAGGAAGGTCATTTGCAAAGCTACACAGATATGGCCTATAATGAATTGCCTGCCATACCAAAGGGAATGGGTGGGGAGGGAGGGATGGGGAGAATTTGGAACTCAAAGTTTTAGGAACAATTGTTTAGTATTGTTGTTGCAACTAGGAAAGAAGACATACAGTTAATGAGGAATAGAAAGTCATCTGGACCTACAGGAGAAAAGAGAAGATGGAGACAAGGGAAGGGAGAGATGACAGAGGAGAGGACAGATTGGAGATAGGGAAAATTAGATTGCTTGGGGTATTGGGGTGAGGGGAGGGGATAAAAGGGGAGAAAATTTGGAACCCAAAAATTTGTGAAAATGAATGTAAAAAGCTAAATAAATAAATAAAAAATAAATAAAAAATAAAAATAAAATAAAATTACATTCAGTATTTTTATGTATTTTCTGTTCTTTCAGTATACCGTCTTCCTCATTCTCTTGAGTCTACTTAAATTCATATAACTCTTCCCGTAGTTCTATGAGTTTGTCACATTAATTATTTCTTATGGTACAGCAATTCCCTTACATTTGCCTACCACCATTTGTTGAGCCATTATCCAATATACTGGCATCATTGCTGTTTCCAGTTCTTTACTACCACAAAAAAATGCTGAATTTACTATTTTGGTTATTTAGGATTTTTCTATCTTGAGGTTTATGACTAGTAGAGGAGTCAGAGAATCAATCTAACTCAAGTAACTGACTCCTTGAAAATTAGAATGGATCAAGCACAAGTTATTGATCGCATAAGATAATGAAGAATTATAAGAAAAAAATCAAAAGACTGGAAAAAAAAGAGGAGAAAATCTCAAAGTACACTGCTACCCATCTAGTATATAGGCCTCATTACCTCATGCCTGGTCTACTGCAAAAGCCCTCTGGTTGGTCTTCCTACCTCAAGTCTGTCCCCACTCCAGTCCATTCTCCATTCTACCACCAAAGTAATTCTACTAAAGTACAGGTCCAACCATCCCATGCCCTCTCACTCATGGCACTTTTTCTGGCTGGTCTCTTTGCTCATTGGATGGGCATCTACTCTGTTTCCATATCTTAGCCACTAAAAAAAAGATACTGACTTTCTTGGGATACATGACTAGCAGTGGGATCTATGAATCAAAGGGTAAGAACATTTCTGTCACTTTATCAGAATTCCAAATTGCTTTCCGTAACGGTTAAATCGTTTCACTGCTCAATCAATAATGCATTAATGTGCCCATGTTTCCTCAATTCCTTCAACAGACTCTCCGGGCCTCATTATCATCATGTATAAAACAATGGGGTTTAACTAGATGGTTTCCAAGGCCCCTGCAAACTCTAAGTCTATAATCCTGTAATCACCAACGAGGTGTCCTATAGACATCTCACATTCAACATGTTAAAGAATGAGCTTATCTTTTCCCAAAACCTTTGTCTCTTCTGAACTTCCCTGTTTCTCTCAGGAATACAATTATCATTCAGTCATCCAGGTTCAAAACTTTGATATCACCTTTGTCTCCTCATTCTTCTTCCCTCTGTATATCCACTTAGTTACTGAGGCTTGTCACTTCTACATTAATTAAAAAAAAAAAAGATTTGAGTTCCAAATTCTCTCTCTCTCTGGAGAAAACTAGCAACATTTCAATTATAATAGCCCTGTGGCAAAAAAAAAAAAAAAAAAAAAACAAAGGGAAAAAGTTATACTTTAATCTGCACTCAGAATTCATCTGTGTACATGGATGACATTTTTTATCACAAGTCCTTTGGAATTGTCTTGGATCATTGTATTGATCAGAATAGCTAAGTCTTTCACAGTTGATCAACCTTACAACACTGCTTTTACTGTGTACAATATTCTCCTGGTTTTATCATAAGTAAATTAAAAGAGCATGGGAAAAAATTACCTATCAGATCTATGGATATGGGAAGAGTTCATGGCCAGTCAGAAGATACAGAGGTTCACAGGAGTTAAAATGAAGAATTTTCATTACATAAAATTAAAAATTTTTGATCAAGCAAAACCATTGCAGCCAAAATCTGAGAGATTAGAGATGGATATTTAAGTAGCAGGGGATTACAGTTGGGACAGTGATCACTCCTTCTCTACCCACTATTGTTCCACTTCCCCTATTCATTCTCTTTGTGGGTTCCATGGTTATTAAGGGGTATGTTATGATTAATTATTAATATAATTACAATTAATTAATTATGTTGATAATTAATTATGATTATAATTAATATAATTAATATTAATATAATTAATAATTAATCCACATTAATTACGAAATTCAAAATCACTTTTATCAATTAGCTCTGAGCCATCATTCCCATTAATTACTTCTTAATTCTAGAAATACAGCCATTCAATTCTTTCAGGACATCACCTGAAGTCTCTTCTTAATGATTCTCTTCACAATTCTTTATAAGATGAGGTTTACAAGGTAGGCTACAAGATTAAAGAATTAAGTGAATAATCAAAATTTCACATTGATTTGTTTATCAATTTCTATCAGTAGTCTGTTACTCTGTCAAACATTTTCCAGAAAAAAAATCAACAGACAAAATGGTCAGGACTCCTCTCCCTTCCTTTCCTCACAAGAATGTAGCCCTATTATCTCGGATACACCCTCATGAGAGGCCAGGTGCCTTGCTATGCCCTGAATTTCCTGACCTGCATGCAGGTGGAGAGGGGAACCAGAGTATATTAAAAGGATGAGAGGGAAAGCCAAAGAAGTTTATTGTTTATGACTTTGACAGGAGAAATGAATATTTTGATCTTTTATTCATATTCCTGTCCATGCTTGCCTGGATAAATAAATTGCTTGCCTCCTTCAGACTTCAAACAGAGTTCATTTCATTAGTAATAAGATTTATGGCTGAAACTAGCATCACATGTAGACTAGATAGAGTGATCACTCACTTTCTACCTACTGCTATTAATATCAGTAGTAACACATATTTTGAGCTAGTCACAGTGCAGAATACATAAGTATAAAACACGGAATCATGTATCAAAGCAAGATGAATGAAGCCACTTTCCCAAAAAATTTCAATCCTTCAACTCCCCAACCCCAAGAAATTATGTGCTAGATGTAGAGTAAGTACTCTACAGAAATACCAGAGGAATTTAATACAGAGAGTACTCAGTTTCATCATCTATAAGACAGGGATAATACCAGTACCTGCTTCTTAAGGTTGTTGTGAGGAACAAATGAGATAATTATAAAGCACTTAGAATAGTGCTTGGCACATATTAAGCACTATATAAATGCTAGTTGTTTATATTATTATTATAATATCACACAGATCATACACTATTTATACCAGAAATGCAGGATAAATTCAACAACAGGAAAACTATAAAGATAATTGATCATACCAATAACAAAAATCATGTGACTATTTCAAAAGATGTAATCTCTCATTGCCTCATGTTTGGACTACTGCAATAGTCTCAAGTCTCTGGCCACTCCAATCCAACCTCCATTCAGCTAGCAAAGTGATTTTCCTAAACTGCATGTCCAACCATGTCACTCACTACCTACATGCCCATGGCTTCCTATCACTTAACAATATCAAATACAAAATTTGCTATTTGGCATTCAAAGTCCTTTATAACCTAGTCCCCTGTCTAAACTTTCCAGTCTTTTTATACCTTATTCCCCACCACATACTCTTTGAACCAGTGGTAATGCCCTCCTTGCTATTCCACAAACATGAATGTTCTCCATGCCTGGTATGCTCTTTCTCCTCATATCTACCTACTAGATTCCTGGGTTCCTTTAAGTCCCAAATGAAATCCCTTCTTCTATAGGAATCTTCCCCTACCCCTCTTAATTCTAGTTCCCTTCCTCTCTTAATAATTTCTTGTAGATAGTCTGTTTGTAAATATATGTTTATTTACTGACTCACCCATTAGATTGTAAGCTTCTTGAGGTCAGGGACTGCCCTCTGCTTTCTTTTGTATCCTTGGCACTCAGCAAAGTGCCAGGCACACAGTAATTACTTAATGTTTATTGAATGACTGACAGCTCAGATCTGGAAGGCAATGATTCATCCCAGATCAGATAGCTTTGGGACAAGTGAAAGCTTGAAGGTCTCCAGCCTGAAATGCCCCTGAGATTCTTGAAGAACACTCAACACTATAAGAAATAAGCAGCAGGACCCAAAGAGAATATAAAAACAAATCCAAAACCAGACATTCCAACCAGAAGCCTGATTCTAAGATAAATTTGTATCCTGTAAGTAAGAATGGAAGAGTTAATAAACAAAAGTTTTTAAAAATACCACTAGAAAGAGCTATTATGGTGACAATAAAACTCAAGATAAAAAAACCAGAAAAGAAAGAGAATGACTCAAAAACACCTGTAGGCCCCCAGCCACACTGTCAACAGGAGAAGAAGGAAGTAGGTAAAAGGGAAAATAATTATTAATTGTATGAAAAATGCTTCACATCACTCATCATAAAAGAAATGGAAATCAAAATACCTGACACCTTGCAAACTGGCAGATGATAAAAGTTGGGAATAGTCAACTTGGAAAGATTATGGAAAGACACTAACATACTTTCAGATGAGTTAAAAGGTCCCTTTAGGCCAATAGTTTGTGTAGTTTTTACAATAAATGAATGTTGTGCATTGTCAAAGACTACGTCTGAATCTACTGAAATTATCATGTGGTTTTGGATATTTTGTTTTATAGTGTAGTTTTATTGTTTCCTTAATGCTGAACTATCCTGACATCCCTGGAAAAATCTAACTTGGCTATAATAAATGATTCATTAATTTTTTAAGAGATATTCATTAATAATATTGATCTAAAGTTTTTTATTAGTAACTATGCATAGTAGGTTCTATTTCATCTTGTTTTGTTGTGATTTCACTTTGCTATTTCATTGATCTGATTTTCTACCCTCTTTTTTTAATCAGATTGACCGAAGGTTTGTCAATCTTATTACTTTTTTTCAAAGAACTGGTTTTTAGCCTTATTTATCATTTCTACAGGAATTTTTTTCCAGTTCGTTTAACTTAATGTTTAATATCTCCCTTTTTGTTTATAATTGTATGCTTCTTTACTATTTCTTTAAAAATTCATTTTCAATTCATTAGTTGTTTCTATTTGATTAATATACATTTGTAGCAATATGATTTTTTTCCTTAAGGACTATTTTAGCTGCATCCAAGAAATTTTGGTATTGTTTTATCATTATTATTTTCTTTCACCTAATTATAATTGTTTCTATGATTTATTCTTTAACCTACTCATTTAGGATTTTATTGTTGTCTCCATTTGTGTCTGTGACTTTTGTATTCACCGAACCAATTACTACATTTATTACAAAATCATCTGTAAAGGATATACTTACTATTTCTGCTGTTTTATATTTGTTTGCAATATCTCTGGTCACTTTTTTTGTAAAAGTTCCATATGGTGCTTGAAGAAATACGTATATCTTTTGCACTCCCTTTTAGAAAATGCCATAAGTTTTTTTTATTTCTAATTTCTTCAGTTCCATATTTTCCCTTTTGCTTATCTTTATGTTAGACTTCTCCAAAACATGCGACACTGAAATTCCCTGCCACCATTGTATTATTATTAATATTTCCTTTGTGGATTTGGGAGCATAAAAGCTTGTTTCATGTTTGTTGTCTATAGTTCCTTCCAGTATAATGTAGTTTCCTTGTTTGACTCTTTCTATGTTTTGAATGTTCATTTTTGCTTTCTCTGCGAGCATGACTACAGTGCCTGACTTTTGGATTCACTTAATGTATAATAATTCTTTTTCCTGGGCCCCATTTTTACTCTTCGCATGACTGTGTTTTTAATTAAAATGTCTTTCTTGCAAGCAATAGATTATGGGAGTTCCTTTTCTTATGCATCAGTTATTCTGTTTTGTTTTGAGTTAGTTTTATATTGAGAATTTTTTCGGCTTATCATTTTTTCTGTCTTCCATAATAAGCACAATATTTTAGCCTAATCTTTTATAAGATGACCCTGTTCCCAATTGCTCTTATCCTGACCCTCAAGCCCCATATTGCTTTTGATACTCTTTCACCTGTTTTAGCAGTTTTGTTTCTTAGTTTCTTTTCTTCCGACGCACTTTCATCTGGTTAATCAATTCTTTCCATCTTTTTCCCCTTTCAGTTTTTCAATCAAGTATAATCCCTTGCTCTCTCTGCCACTTCAATTTGTTTTGTTCATTTTTAAATTTTCATTTTTTTAGAAAGGATTTCTTTCCTTCACTCTTTTCATTATTTATCTTTTCTTCCTTTCTATTTTAAACTTTCAGTTTTGGTTCATGGTTCTCATACTTACTTGTAATCCTCATGGGATTAAACCTTTACAGATACTTTCACAGGTATTTTAGGTTCTCCCTTCTAAACAGTTTCTGTTATTGCCTTGTACATACATCTTGTCCCTTGATTCCCTTTTTCTGCTAAGTAAGCTGAGAGCTATGCAATAGTTCATGGAACTTTTGCCTTGTTTGGGTTCTTGGTGTTCCAGACCATGGAGAGAGCAGAAAATACTTTATCTTTGCTTTATTTTTGTTGAGTTTTGGGAGATTGTGAGGATCAGAGAAAATGTTTAATCCTTTACCTTGTTGGTCAATTAACTAGGAAGTCTGTCTTCTCAGTATATTTTTTAAAATTTCTTTGAGATCCTTGACATTTCATTCTTCTACATGAATTTTGTTATTATTTTTTTCTAACTCTTTAATCCTTTCATAGTTTGATTGGCATGTCACTGAAAACAGAAATAAATTTACAGGGGATTTTCATTTTTATGATATTGGCTTGTACTCAAGAAAAATTAATATTTCTCTGATTATTTTATCTTTGAGTAATTTCTTTTAGTTGTGTTCCTATAGTTCCCATACGTGTGGCACAACCTAACTTTATGAAAGCAAACTAATAACCTTTATATTATTTTATTCTATAAACATCTTCCAAACAGAAGGCACCTTACCAATATGAACAGCTTAATACAAGGTTAAAAACAATGCTAAAGAATTCCCCTTATATTTATCACCCATGTTAATACCACTGTTAATACAATGGTATTAACAAGTCTGTAACAGAATTTTCATTGATAAATCACATTTTACTCATTGCATACTATCCAACCTTTTTTCCTGATAATTTTAAAGAAAGCAAAAAAAAAAAAAGCACATAAGCTAAGATACAAACATATAGCCAAGACTATAGGATGATTTATGGGATCATCTATACAAATGACATAACTCTTTGAAAAATGTTCAGGATGGCTTTACTTTAAATGTCAACCACATCAAACTAAAACATAATTGCGCAGGTCCATTTGATTTATATCACCAAGACCCAGGGTAAATATCATGCTATCAGATGTGTCCATTGATCATAAGCAAATAGCAGTTGTAAAGTGCAGAAAACTTCCAGTATCAAGTTTTTAATAAATCAGTCGATAATTCTGCTTCCCTAGTTTACGATCACAAGATCAGAAAATCATGTAATACTAAGTAGTTTAGTGGATAGAGTGCTAGACAAAGTCAAAAAGCTGTAAGTTCAAATCCTGTTTTAAATGCTTACTGGCTGTCTGACCCTGGGCAAGTCACTTGACCTCTCTCAACCTCAGTTTCTTCCTTTGTAAAATTCAGCCAATAATAATATCTACCTCATAGGATTATTTTGAGGACTAAATGGAATAATTTATATAAAGTGATTTGTAAATCTTAAGGCACTAGATAAATATGAGCTATTTTTATTTAGCTAGGTGAAACAATACATAGAGTTTGGCTCTGATATCAGGAAGACCTGAGTTCAAATCTGGCCTCAGACATTTATTAGCTGTGTGACCTGGACCTTAAGTCTGCCTCAGTTTCTTACCCTGTTAAATGGGGAATAATAATAGTACCTACTTCCCAAGATAGGATAAAATTAAAATAATATGTCTCTGATCTTAAAGAATTTCCTATTCTCAGTGAACACCTTGGTTCCAAAACTGACTAATAATAGGCCCACTAAAGTATTTGGCAGTTAAGAAGAGTTCTCAAAGAAAGTAGAAATTTGGACATCTACTCTGATCTCCTTTCCTTCTACTCTTAGAAAAAGTTAATTTCCTTTTCTTCTCTATAGTATAGTCATTTTCTTCTCTATAGTATACTCATTATTACTAACAACAAACGTAACAATAAATACTGCCTTTTACATAAAACTTCAAGATCTATCATGTATTTTACATATATTTTTATTTGATACTCCCAAAACCTTAAGAAGCAAGTATTAAGGGTGGCATAATTTCCATTTTACAGATGAGGAAACTGGGATACAGAGATCTTTATAAAGTGGCTTATCAATAACAACGTCAACAACATACACATCTAGTTCTTCTGTTACAACACATACTGCTCCCCCTTCCACATTTACACTCCAGCCCCTCCTCCCCCAAACCCTTCTAATCCTTTGCCTCCCTTCAAATCTTACCCTGCCTATGAGGTTGTCCTGAAACAACGTCTGCTGTAATGCCGGTGTCACCTCTTCGAGGTTCAGCAACTGACAGAGGTCTATCAGTTCCTTTTGGCCCAGAGACCCAGAGCCAGTGGCATCGAAACTGTTAAACATCTCCTTGAGACGAGCTTCATGTTGATCCTGCTCTGCTTCATCCATCCCATAGCCCACTGTACCTATCAAACAGGACAAGAGAAATAAAAAAAACATTATTTCGGTATTTTTTGCATTTACATTGGAATATCCTAATACAGTCACAATCGTCATCTGATGCACTTTTTAACATTATAATTTTCCTTTCCACCTTATTCTTAATCAGTCATTTAGTCAACCAGCATTTAGTAAGGGCCTGTTTTATGCCAGAAACAGTGCTGGTCACTAGGGATACAATGATCTCCTCAAGGAGTTATTAGGAAGAAAACATATACCGGTACAAGCGTAACATGAGCATCAATAGTCTCTCCACTAAGATGGTTGATATTATAATTCTACCTTCAAAAAACAATAGAATCTTGAGTGTTTGTTTCTTTAATTATCATTCTGGAGAAATTGTTAAACATGATGACTGAAGAGAGACCAGAAAAAATGGGATAAAGTGAACCTACTTCCTGAAAGAACTAGGTCTTTCTTTATCTTACAAAGAAACAGGAAAATAATCCTTGAGAAAAGACTACTATACTGAGAGTGAACAGTGTGACCATGCTTCTGATAATAAGGAGCCAGCAGTTTTAGTAATGATTAAATGTTGCTTTGGTTATTATCTTTCTTGTAGCTCTTGTATTGTAAATTATTATTTATGACTTTAATAGTTTATTATACTGTTAATAAATGCAGCATAATTGTGTAGTTTGCTTAATCCTGTGAGTTTAGGGGATATTATATGCACCACATACACATGCACAGAATACACACACACACACACACACATATATAATAAGTATAATATTTTATATGTAGACACAGAGAGATGTTAAAACAATGAACATAAATTAAGAGCTGAACAAATTAAGGTATATGAATAGAATGCAATTCTATTAAGCTGTAAAAAGAAAATGAAATAGTTTCAAAGAAACCTGAGAAAAATTATATGAAGTAAGAAAAACCAGGATAACAATTCATATAACAACATCCATATTATGCAAGTGAAATTATTAAAATATTCATATCTTCTGACCCAGAGATTCTACTTGTAGGCAAATATTCCAAGTATGTCACTGATAAAAGGACAGTACTTACATACACCAATGCATTTATATGGGCATTTATGGTAACAAAGGACTACAAACATAGTATTTGCCCATCTATCTGGACAATGGCTAAATAAACTGATTTATGAGTATAATCGGATATTACTGTGCAGTGAGGAATGACAAATAAGATAAATACACAGAAATATGGAAAGTTTACATAATGAATGAATGACATTATGTAGGGTGAAATAAGAAGAGGTAAGAAAATGATATATACATATTGGCTATAATGTGAATATAAGCTATAAAGGGAATTAACAAGCACAAAATAAGTGAAAGTGAATATTATTAGCACTGATTCAAGAGGGCAGAAATCAAAAGAGCAAACAAACAAGAGGCAATCATGAGATCAGATAAATTTTTGTAAAGTTATTCAGATCCTACATGGCACAGCTACATGCTAACAAAACTTCAGAATACAAAAGGAATAAAGGAATACTATCAAACACATAAAATACTAAAATAAATGAAGATTGTAAATAATAAGATTTTAGAAATAGAACTAACTGTAAAAGGACCAATAAAGAGGAAAATACATCAAACATTTAAAGAGCAATTAGTAGCAATACTACAAAAATTATTTTGAAAAATTAAGAAACACCCTACTTTTACCCCTTTCCAGAGACAAAAATTGTCCTAATCTCTAAACCAGAGAGAGATAAAGCATATAATGGGAATGTATATGTAGATCAATATTATTTTAAAAAATCCTGATTTTTTTTAAAACTGTAAATAAAATTTTGTCAAATAAACTACAGGAATTCATCCATGAAATCCTTCTTTATGACTAAAATGGATCTCTAAAAGTGATGCAAGGATGGGTCCACAAAAGGAGAACAATCAACATAACTAATCTTTAAAAAAAAAAAAACCCAAACACACAATTATCTTTATATATATACAGAAAAAAGTCTTTGACCAGTGATATCTAGGTGGTGACAAGGGATATCTAGGTAGTTCAGTGGATAGAGTACCAACCCTGGAATCAGGAGGACCAAGTTCAAATGAAGCCTCCAACAGGTACTAGTTGTGTGTCCCTGGATAAGTCACTTAACTCCAATTGCTTCCAAAAAAACAAAGCTTTTGACACAACGTGATAAAATCCCAACCAACCACAGTACAGGCATGGGGGACATTTTCAAATAAAGAGAATCTAAAACCAAAAGTATCACATACAATAAGCATACACTAGTAATGTTTTCTCAATAAGGATATATATTCTCACTACTATTATTTGATAAAGTTCTGGAAATGCTGGCAATGGCAATAAACAAAGAGAAAAATTATAAACATAGGTAAAGGAGTGATAAAACTATCATTATTTACTGATGACAAGATGGTTTCCTTAAAATCTAGGGAATCAATAAAGATACTGAGACAGGTTACAGCTTTAGCAAAAGTGTCAGCTATAAAATAAAACCACAAAAATCAACAGCATTTCTATAAAATGATAACAAAATCAATCAAAACCCAACAGATAAGTAGTAAGAGTATAGGAAAAAACAATTCTAGAAGAACTACACACTATTCACTACCACAAAAAATGAATTCTACAGATAAGTAATAAGAAGAGTACAGCAAAATGTACAGAAAAACAAGCTTGAGGTTTCAACTCACATTCTGCATATTGGCAAAGATGATTTTTGAAAGTGGAAATAGACAATTTAAGAGCATTTTGGAAAGATAGATATACTACTGAATTGTTAGTGAAGCTGTTAAAACAGCACAACCATAATGTAAAGCAATTAGGAATTATGCAAATAAAGTGACTAAAATGTGCACACCAACGTATTCTATTACTAGGTAATATACTACTACTTAGGTAGTAGTAATATAACAGATTATTTTCCTAGACACAAAGATACTATTACTATGATCTAAAAAGTTCCTGATAAGAAGAAAGTCCCCATAAACACCAAAATACTTGAATCAGCACTTTCTGTCATGACAGAAAAGAACTGGAAGTAAAGTAGATGACCATGAACTGGCAAATGACTAAACAAACTATGAAATGTGAATGTAAATAAATATTATTGTGGTGTAAGAAATGACAAATACATTGAATACAGAGATGCATGGAAAAAGTCACATAAACAGATTCAGACTGAAGTAAACATAGCCAAGAAAACAATATAAACAAAGAATACAACAATGTAAAAGGAAAGAACTACCATTAAAAAAGTGAACATTGCAAAATTATAAAGAATAAGCATGACTTGAAGGACAAGATATGAGAAGATAGCCCTATCTCATCCCTTGAAAGAGATGGAAAGACCACAAGATTTTAATATTTTATATATTTTTAGACATTTTTAATATACTGATTAGTTATGGTAATTTTTTCCTTTTTCTTTTTGCTATCTTTAAAAAGATGCATTTGTTACATGAGATGGCTCCCTTGAAAAGGAGAGGAAAGGATAATGAGAGAAATGATGATAATTAAAAAACAAAATATCACTAAAAACTTATTTTTAATAAAGAATAAAATCAAGAGGCAATAATAAAAAGGAAATGTTATTCCAAATAAATACAAAATACATAAAGAATTTGTGGATCAATCTATCAAAGCACACAAAATGGTTCTATAGATTCACTTGCTATGTGCTCCTTAAAAAATAAAGAATAGCGGGAAGATGGCAGAATAAGACAAGAATTACTAGGTTCTCCAAAATTCTCCCACAAGCAACATAAAGTAACACCTCAATGTGAAATCTAAGTGGAAGAAATAATCTAAAGTCAGTACAGCAGACAGATGTCCTCCTAAAACAATTTGAGAAGACCTTAGGAAAGACCTAGCCTATAGCAGCCAAAGTTTGGCCAGATTGAAGTGCAAACACCTCCAAGTAGACTGCTGAATCAACAAACAAAAACTGCTGGGGGTCAGCTGGGTCAGGTAACAGCCTCAGCTTTAGGAACTTTCACCTCACTGACAAGTGAGTAGGAGAAGATTAAAGGACCTTCTACTCTCTCAGGATGTCAGGCCCAGTTGTGCTGATTGAACAGTCCTGGTCTGTGGATGTGGATGTGGATGAAGAGGAGCAAGCACAAGCCTGGTGAGTGGTGTAGTAGAGTAGGGACCTAGCTGGCTGTGGGCACTTGCAGGACAGAAGAGTCTCAGGTTTTAGTTCTAGGGCAGAGGAATGAGCTATAGTTTGCAGCCATGGGAAAGACCACAGGGAGCAAGAGTGTTTGATGTGACAGTGTGGCTGGGGGCCTTGAGTTGTGTTTGTCCTTATTCTCAAAGAGGACCATGACATCAAGATGATGATATGACTTGTGTTTGTCCTTATTCTCAAAGAGGACCATGACATCAAGATGATGATATGACTTGCAGCTGACTTTGATTTGAGAGGGAGGGCTGTGCAAGGTCACCAACCACACGTTCTTCTCCTGAGTCATCTGGGTCCAGTGTCCTGATATTCATTAGAATGACTGGAGATGGCCCAGGATGCAATGTGAGACCCTGGCCCTTTCAGGCTAAGATCTTACCACATTCTCACTTTGAGTGAGATACACCCATTCAATAAATAAGTTTCTTTAAGTAGTTAATCAAGGTATGGCCAGCGGGAGCCTAGCAATGGCTCAAGAGGTAGAAAGGATTAGCCAAGATGAGGCTCCCAAACAAGGCTCAGAAAACAACAGTATGAAAAACCTGAAGCCTAAGTCATCAACCCCCACACCTTGGAACTAGAACTTGACTATAATAATTAGCCACTAAAAATAATAATAATAATAATGAGCATGCTAAGGAGAAAGAAGCTGACCATAGACAGTTACTATGGGGATGGAGAAGATCTAAGTTCATATTCAGAAAAAGACAGGGAAGTTAAAAGAGCCACTACTACTTCAAAGAAAAATGTCAAATCATTACAAGCCCAAAAAGACTTCTTGGAAGAACTTTAAAAGGACTTTACAAATCAAATAATACAGGTTGAGAAAAATCAGCGGGGGGAAAGAGCAATCCAATAAAATAAAGAAAATTGTGAAAAGAAAGTCAACTAAATGGAAAAAGAGATCCAAAAACTTAAGGGGAAAAAAATAACTCCTAAAAAACTAAAATTGGGCAAGGAAAAATTAATGGCACTATAAAACACCAAGAAATAATAAAATACAAAATCAAAATAATGAAAAAATACAACAGAATGTGGAACATCTCATTAGAAAAACAACTGCTGTGGAGATCAGATCAAGGAGAGATAACAAAAAAAATTCCTGGACTAACTGAAGGTTATGATTTGAAGAAAAAACCCTAGTTACAAGAAATTAAGGGAAATTGGCCTGAAGTTCAAGAACAAGAGAGAAAAATAGAAGTAGAAAAAAATCCATGGATCACCACATAAAAGCAATCCTAAGAAGAACAACACAGATAAATTTCAAGGCTCCTTGTTCAAGGAGAAAATACTAAAATCAACAAGAAAAATATTTTTTACTTACTGTGAAGCTGCAATCAAAAAAACAAAATATCTAGCAGCTTCAACATTAACAGACAGACAGAAGGGCTTGAAACATTACATTTCAAAGTGTAAAGGAGCTGGGCTTGCAATCAAGAACAACTTACCTAGCAAAGCTGAGTATTATCCTGAATGAAAAAAATGAATGACAGAATATATGAAAGATTAAAATCTAAAAATATGTTGTTTACAAGACAGACATTTTAAAATGAAAAACCTACAAACAGTTAAAGGACTGGAAAAGAATTTATTATGCTTCACCTGATGTAAAAAAAGTAGAGGTCACAATTATGATCTCAGACAAAGTTAAAGCTAAAATGGATTTAACTAAAAGAGATAAACAGGGAAATTACATTATGATAAAAGGAACCATATAAAATGAAGCAATATCAAAACTAAATCAATATGTAACAAATGCTATATAGCTTCTAAACTGTTAAAGGAAAAATTAAATTAATTACAGGTGGAAATAAATAGAAATACTATAATAATGAAGAACTTTAACATTTTCCTCTCAGAAATAGATTAAATCTAACTAAAAAATAAATAAGAATGAAGTTAAGGAGGTAAATAGACTCTTAAGTCAGATAGGATAGATATATGGAGAAAACTGAGTGAGAATAGAAAGGAATACACTTTTTCTTAGTAGTACATGGTACCATTAGAAAAACTGACCATATATTAGTGCATAAAAACTTCACACTTAAATGCAGAAAAGCAGAAATATTAAATGCACCCTTTTCAGATCACAATGAAATAAAAAGTATACATTTTAAAAACTAACTGGAGACTAAACAACCTAATCTTAAACAATCAGTAGATTAAAGAACAAATCATAAAAACAATCGCTTACTCTGGACAGTGGAGCTAAGATGTCAGAGCAAAGGCAAGGTCTTTCCTGAGCTCTCCTGCAAACCCCTCTAAATACCTTTATAAAAAAAATGACTGTAACCACCAAAAAACTATTTTATACAGCTAGAAAAAAATAATAACAAAATTCATCTGGAAGAACAAAAGGTCCAGAATATCAAGGGAATTAATGAAAGAAATGAAAGGGAAAGTGGCCTAGCCATACCAGATCTTAAATTGTATTATAAAGCAGCAATCATCCAAACTACTTGGTACTGGGTAAGAAACAGAGTCGTGGATCAGTGGAATAGGTTAGGTACACAAGAGGCAGCAGTAAATGACTGTAACAATATACTGTTTGATAAACCCAAAGACTCCAGCTTATGGGATAAAACTCACTATTTGACAAAATAAGAATAAGAATTCACTATTTGCTAGGAAAACTGGAAAACAGGAAACTAGGCATAGACCAACATCTTATACCATACACCAAAATAAAGTCAAAATGGGTACACAATATAGATATAGCCTTTGGGCTGATACTTTAAGTGAACTGGGAGAACAAGGAATAGTTTACCTATCATATTTATGGAAAATGGAAGAATTTATGACCAATCAAGAGATAGAGAACATCATGAAATGCAAAATGGATCATTTTGATTACATTAAATTGAAAAGATTTTGCACAAACAAAACCAAACTGGCAACAAAGATTAGGAGGGAAGCAGAATATTGGGAAATAATTTTTACAACTAGTATCTCAGATAAAGGCCTCATTTCTAAGATATATGGAGAACTGAATCAAATTTACAAGAATACAAGCCATTTTGCAAAAGATAGATGGTCAAAGGATATAAACAGGGAGTTTTCAGAGGAAGAAATTAAAGCTATCTATAGTCATGCTCTAAATGCTCTAAAAATCACTATTGATTAGAGAGATGTAAATCAAAACAGCTCTAAGTTACCACATCCCACTCTAAAATGCTCTAAATCACTATTGATTAGAGAGATGTAAATCAAAACAGCTCTAAGTTACCACATCCCACCTATCAGATTGGCTAACATGACAAAACAGAAAAATGATACATGTTGGAGAAGATAAGGGAGAGTTGGAACATAATTCACTGTTGACAGAGCTGTGAAGTGATCCAGCCATTCTGGAGAACAATTTGGAACCATGTCTAAAGGGGTATAAAAACTTTGCTTCTAGAGCTGTGTCCCAAAGATATCATAAAAATGGGAAAAGGACCCACATGTACAAAAATATTTATAACAGCTCTTTTTGTGGTGGCCAAGAACTGGAAACTGAGAGAATGTCCATCAGCTGGAGAATGGCTAAACAAGTTGTGGTATATGAATGTAATGCAATAGTAGAAGCATTAGCTAGAAGAAATGATGAGCAGGTAGACCAGAAAAACCTGGCAAGACTTGAATGAACTGAAATTGAATGAAGCGAGCAGAACCGGGAAAACATTATACACAGTAACAGCCACGTTGTGTGATAACTAACTCAGACTTATCTCTTCTTAGTAATGCAAGGATCCAAGATAAAGATCCAAAGGATTCATGATGGACCATGCTATCTACATCAAGAAAAAAGAACTATGGAATCTGAATAAAGATTGAAGCACCTTAAAAGACTCATTATAGGAAAAATGCTACCCACATCCAACAAAAAAACTGTAAGAAATATAATGTGAATGGAGATCGAAGTGTATTATTTTTATTTTTTTTGGTTTGTTTTTTTCTTTCTCATGGTTTTTCCCTTTGGTTCTGATTCTTCTTTCACATAACATGACAACTGTGGGAATATAATTAATATGATTACACATGTATAACCTGTATCAGATTGCTTGCTCTCTGGGGAAGGTGGAGAAGAGGGAGGGAGGAAGAAAAATTACATTACCAAAGTTAATTGACAATTTTAATGCTACACCAATCAAATTTATCAAAGAGAGACTTTATAGAACTTGATAAAATAGCAATAAAATTCACTTGGAAAAAATAAAACATTGGTCCAAAATGCACATAAATATTTATAGCAGCTCTGTTTGCGGTGGTCAAGAACTGGAAATCAAGGGGATACCCTTCAATTGGGGAATGGCTGAACAACTTGTGGTATATGAATGTAATGGAATACTATTGTGCTATAAGAAATGATGAACAGGAAGACTTTAGAGCAGCCTGGAAGGACTTTTATGAACTGATGCTGAGTGAAAGAAGCAAAACTGGAAGATCACTGTACACAGTAACAACCACAATGTGCAAGGAATTTTTCGGGTAGATTTAGCCTTTCACAGTAATGCAAGGACCTAAAACATTCCCAAGTACTCTTAAGGCAAAATGGAACCCAGATCCAGAGAAATAACTATGGAACTGGAATGCAGAATAAAGCAGAATATTTTCTCTTGTGTTATGTTTTGTGTTTTTTCATGGTTTCTCCCATTCATTTTATTTCTTCTATGTAACATGACTAATGTGAAAATGTGATTAATAAGAATGTTATGTGTAGAACCCATATAAGAAAGCACACTGTCTCAGGGATGAAGTGGGTAGGGAGGAGGAGAAAATCTAAGACTTATGGAAGTGATTGTAGAAAACTGAAAAAATATATTAATAAAAAATAATAATAAAACATCTAGAATATCAAAGAAAATAATGGAAAGCAGGAATATAGTGGGAATAGCACTTCAGGCCTCTATCTTTATTATAAAACAGCAATTATCAAAACCATCTATTACTGGTAAAAAAAGAAAAGAATGTAGAATGAAACAGACTAACTTCTCTTGTGTTATGTTTTGGTTTGGTTTTTCTCATGGTTTCTTCCATTTGTTTTAATTCTTCTATGAAACATGACTAATGTGAAAATGTGTTTAATAAGAATGTATGTGTGGAACGCATATAAGATTGCATGTCGTCTTAGGGAGGTAGGGGAAAGGGAAGGACAGAAAATTTAAAACTTATGCCAGTGATTGCTGAAAACTGAAAACAAATAAATTAAATAAATTTTTAAAAAAAGAAATTATGAAGGGCACAGTTTCAGAAAAACATGGGCAAATGCATGAAATGTTACAAAATTAAATGAGTAAAAATAGAACATTGTACACATTAACAGCAGTGTTGTAATGTAATCAACTGTGAAAGATTAATCTTCTCTAATCATTCTTATATATTGTTAACATTCTAATAAGAAATAAGAAAGAAATATTGTTAACATTCTAATAAGCTCTTGGAAGCTTAACATCTTCTAAAGCTATTTAGGGAGATAAATAAGAAAAGTAAGGATGGGGGAGGACTGGTTCAGTTCAGAAGGATAAAAAGGGAAAAAAGAAAAGATGGTAAAAGGGGGAATACAAAGAAGGATAGAAACAAGAAAGTTTTCTATTTCTTATAATTGCAATATATAAAAAGAATATGGGGGTGGGGGTGGAGCCAAGATGACAGAGTAAAAGCACAGACCTGCTCAAGCTCTCCCTGCAAAGATCTTGAAATACCTGTAAAAAATGACTCTAAACAAATTCTAGAGCAGCACAAGCCACAAAATGTCAGAGTTAAACAGATTTTCCAGCCCAAGACACCCTGGAAGGCAAACAGTAAGAGTCTATCACACTGGGCTCTAAAAGGAGCAGAGTTCAGCATGGATCATGCCATACAGACAGGACTGGATCAGATTCAGGGAGCTGAATCACAGGCAGCGGCTGTGATTTCCAGATTTCTTAACCCAAAAACATCAAAGACAGCTTCAATGGTCAATGAAAAAGCTCTTTCACCTGGGTGAGAGGTGAGCACAGTCTGGCCCCAATTGCAGGCCCAGCCCCAAGGTGGCAGCAGCTACTACTGCATCAGCAGCCACTTTCGGAGATCTCAGCCTACATATCGGGAATCAAGCAGATGATCTGAGTCTCAGTGCTGAGTGGTGGTTCTGGTGTGAGGAGGAGCACTGGCGTGGCGGAGCTGGTATCAGCTGTGCCCAGGGAATGCTACTCACAGTTCCAGGGCAGAAAAGAGTTCCTGTGGTTGCTCATGGACCAGAGCACAGACCAGGAGAAGAATAACACCTCTCCCTTGACTATGCAACTTTGGAGGAACTGTGAACTTACAGGTCTCTACAGATATCTCAGAGAACAGCTGCACAAAACCTCTGAAGCCTGGAGTAGTATACTCTCCACTTGACAAAGGTCTCAAAAGTCAAGTAATTGACTGGGAAATTACCCAAAAAAAGGAAAAAACTAAGACTACAGAAGATTACTTTCTTGGTGAAAAGAGTAAGCACACAATTAGAGGAAGATCAAAGCATGCAACTGGAGGAAGATAGCAAGGTCAAGGCTCCTACATCCTAAGCTTCCAAAAGAAAACACACAATGGTTCCAGCCATGGGAGAGCTCAAAAAAAATATTAAAAGTCAAGTATGAGAGGTAGAGGAAAAATTGGGAAGAAAAAGGAGAAGGATACAAGAAAATCATGAAAAACAATTCAACTGCTCACTAAAGGAGACCCAAAAAAATGCTGAAGAAAAACTTTAAAAACAGACTAAAAGAAATGGCAGAAGAGGTCCAAAAACCCAAGGAGGAGAAGAATGCCTTAAAAAGCAGAATTGGCCAAATAGAGAAGGAGGTCCAAAAGCTCACTGAAGAAAACATTTCTTTAAAAATTAGAATGGAGCAGATGGAAGAAAATGACTTTCTAAGAAACCAAGAAATTATAAAACAAAACCAAAAGAATGAAAAAATAAAAGACAACATGAAATATCTCATTGGAAAAACAATTGACCTGAAAAATAGATCCAGGAGAGATAATTTAAAATAATTGCTCTACCAGAAAAATCACAATGAAAAAAAAAGAGCATAGACATCATCTTCCAAAAAATTATCAAGGAAAACTGCCCTGATATAGTTATATATATATAGTTAGTCTTTCATAACACAACTATTATGGAAGTCTTTTGCACAACTACACATATATAGCCTATATTGAATAGCTTGCCTTCTCAGTGGGGATGGGTGGGGAGGGAGGAAGGGACAGAAGTTGGAACTCAAAGTTTTAGGAACGAATGTTGAGAATTATTTTTGCATACAACTGGGAAATTAAAAAATACAAGTAACAGGGTACAGAAATCTATCTTGTCCTACAGGAAAGGAGAAAGGATGGGGATAAAGGCAGGGGTGTGATAGAAGGGAGGGCAGATTGGGGGAAGGGGTAATCAGAATGCACAATGGAGAGGGGAGAGATGGGGAGAAAATTTGGAACTCAAAATCTTGTGGAAATGAATGTTGAAAACTAAAAATTAAATAATTTTTAAAAAATAAAATAAAAATAAAATTAAATATATATAAAATATAAAAATAGTAAAAACCAAAACAAACTTTCTGATTTTAAAGGAGGATTAAAATGGCACAGGGAGGAAAAAAAGGACTAAAACATAATGGGGTACCTTAAGTTGCCTCTTAGACAACTGGGAAGAAACTGTAATACATTAATGTAATGATTGTTATATAATAAGAAATTAATTCAGAGAATTTGAGGTAATATAAGCTGATACAGAGTGAAGAGACAAGAAACCAGAACAATTTATACAAAGTGAAGAATACTAAAGAAAACACTTTTGGAAGTCTTAAAAGTTCTGATTAAAGCAATGACTAACCATTCTTCAAAGAATCTATGAAGTGAAAGTATATTACCCTCCTTTCTGTCAGAGATGGATAAAATATACATGTTTTCCATAGGGTACCCTCCTTCCTTATTTTTGCCAACAATTTATGTAATGTTGAAATGAATTTTTCTTTGAAGGCTTGATAAGACTCGATTTTAATCCATTTGGTCCTGTAATGTTTTCTTTGATAGTTCATTTATTTGCCTTCCAATTTCTTTTTACTCTGATTATATAGGTATTTCATATTTTTGTAAATATTCATCTCTTTCTTCTAAGTTACTTTTGCCAGCAAAATATAATTGGGTGAAAAGATTTCTAATAATTTCCTTTTTTTCCCTTCATTTGTTGTGAGTTGTCCTTTTTCACTTTTGATAATGACAACTTGCTTTTCCTTTCCTTAAAAAAAAGTTTCTCTAATTTACTGTTTTTTTCAAATAATTAGTTCCTAAAATTATTTACCAATTCAATGTGATTTTGTTTTTACTTTTCTTTCTCTTTTCTTTGATTTTCAGAATGTCTTTTTTCATGTGTGTTTAGCTGTACTTTTATGGTCTGTTACTTTTCTACTTTTAACAACTATACAACACAAAAGTAAATGTAACTTGACTAATGTGAAAATGTGTTTAATAAGAATGTACATGTACAGTCCATATAAAACTGTATGCCATCTTGGGGAGGGAGTGGGAGAAAATTTAAAGCTTATATAAGTGATTGTTGAAAATTTAAAACAAATAAACGGGGAAAAAAGTGGAGGTAACAAAATTATAAAGATCAGGCAGAACTCAAATGAAGAGATATGAGAAAACATACACCCTCCCCCCCAAAAAAACTTACCCTTTCATGGAAGTGAGAGGTCCACAGGTGTTACACATTGAACATTTTCATACTTTTTCAATATATTATTTCGCTGATTTTTTTTCCTCTGAAAAAAAATACCATTTGTCATATGGGATGGCTCTCTGGGAGATAGAAAAGAAAGGATAATTGGGATAACTATGGTGATGTAAAAAACAGAAAATGGCCATATAAACTTATTTTTTTAACTGTAACTTCCTTGAGGGCAAAGAATGTCTTTTTCATATTTGTATCCCTTAGCACTTAGCACTGTGTAAGCACATATGAAGTGCTTAATAAATGTTTGCCTGACATTTGTATACTCTTCTCATATGTCTCACTTAAATGAAAATATTAAATTCCTCCCAATTCATCCTCATCTCCTCTATATTTTTTCTTTTCTTTCTCTTCTTAAAACCTAAAATATGGAACAAAATAACCCCTCACGCCCTTTTAAAAATCTTCATTTTCTACCTCTTTGACCCTAGGGAAGATGGCACTGTCAAAGATACCACTAACCTCCCAGCCAACCAGCCTGAAAAACCTTACTGGTATCCTTAACTCTTCACTCATAGTCATATAACATGACCAATCCGTTGTCAAATCTTGTTTCTACCTTCATAATATTTAGCATATATTTTCCCTTCTCTCCACTCACATAGCCATAACCCTATTTCAGGTCCCCATAATTTCTGGCCTATATACTATATACCCTCCTAACTGATCTCACTTCCTCAAATCTCTTATCACTCCAATCCTTCTTCCACTCAATTGCCAAGTTGATTTCTTCTAAAGTATAGGTTTGTAGTTTTGGAGAATGTTCCTGTCTCCTGAGCAGTAAAGTGATAAGACTCAAGATGCAGAATGAGACACATATTTTTTGGATACAGTAATGTGGGAGTTTATTTCACTTCACTATGCATATTGCTGCAAGGGTTTTCTTTTTCTTTTTTCAATGGTTAGTGAAGTTGGAAGACAGAGAAATGTTTTCTAACAGAAAAAAAAATGCTTTAATAAAAGGTAAAGCATATATCTAAACATTGCCCTATTTTCCTTGCCCTACAAATGAATGAGTTCCAGTGATTCCATATCACTTCCAGAATAAAATATAATCTTCACTAATTAACATTTAAATCTCTTCACTACCTGGCTCCATCCTACCTTTCTAGGCTTTTTACACTTGAATCCTCTCCATGAATTAATTCTAGGATTCATCTCCATTGGCCTACTTATGGTTCCTCTAAAAAGAGATTCCATCTTCCACCTCTATGCCTTAGCATTGCCTATCCCTGCCCTGTATGCCTGGAATGCATGTTCCTATTTGTTCAATAGTCTGGCTGCTGGATATAGTAGTCTGACCTCTGTCAAAATGCCTGTTTTTTCTAGTCTATCTAAAGACCAACACAAGTTTTAGTCTCACCCTTTCTCTGTCTCCTCCTTGAATTTTAAAGTCTAAGAGGAGCTGGTTCTATCCCCTCTTGTGGACTTGACAAATCCTAATCCTAGATTATACAGGTCTCAGACCTTCTGATAAGTTTCCTACCCTGCTTGACTGCTGTGATGATCCTAACTTTTGCATTAATGGAGATAGCAATGCCAGTTTCTGTCCTCTTTTACAGTCCTTCAGTGAGAGGGATGTCTGGGCACTGTGCTTGCTTTGTCTCCTGTGTGGCTTCAATAAAGGCTACTGGGGCATGAGCTTCAAGTACCTTAAAAGGTCAGAGATTAACAGATACCTCCTGATTATGTCTCCCTATGAAAAGAGCTATGAAGGCTGGCTCTCTTCCCTGCTGCTCTGACAAGAGAGTGCTGAGATCTTGCTGGCTTTAGGCCCCAGTTTTCAGGGCTAACTCCCTTCTGCACCACCTTATCTCTAGTCAGAGGAGTCAAGGATTTCAAGCATTCTTCTTGTGTAATTCTGGACAGACAGAGAAGCTTGTTGCAATTCCTCTTTTATTTTCTTATTACTCTTCATTCTATTGAATTTTTACAACTTTTCCGAAATGTTTCTGTGACATCTGAGCTGTTCTAGTACATTTCATGGAGTAATATTACCTAGAAGTTGCCATTTTCTTTTGAAAAGCAGACTCACAACAATTTTTATTTCTACAGCCACAATTACTCAAATCTTAATACAGGCTGTACATGAGAAAATGTGTCCTAGATGGTTACTTTGTAGACCTGCAATTCTTATCTGTTAACATTTTCTTAAAACTACTTTTCTTGGATAAGCAATAAGATATTTACTTTGTTACATTTCATTATTTTTGAAAGTCTACATAAGATTGCCATAAGAACTGAACTCAATTTACAGTGTTTAGTAGATAGAATTCAATCCACATTAATTATGAATTAAAAATAATTCCCTATTTTGAAATAAACTAATTTTAAAAGTTTAAACTGAATGAAAGACATTTTCATTTCTTTCAACTACTCAAAGGTTAAGATAGCCTTTGCTTTGTCAACAAAATGTATTTTCATCATTCCTAAAATTGAACTTCCAATGTTGGTGACATATCACCTTAAAATCATTTAAAAGACACTCAAAGAACTTATGGAACAATATTTTACTCCTAATAAACACAAAGTACTTTAAAATTAAGACTGGTGGCAGTGAAATACTGTCAGGTTCTCTCTTCTCTGTGTGAGTTAAAGCTCTGTTGATATTAAGGATCATTATACATTTAAAAAAAGAAGAGAATTCTGACCATTCTGAGAAAGCAAAAATGACTAATTCTTAAAAGAAAAACTGTGCATATATTGTTCTATATTATTGTTACTTTCCATTATCATACCCTCTAATATTTTGCTGATGCAATATATTTACTGATGTTCCAGGGCATTTGTTTTGGGGCATTTATAAAGCTAGTCCTTTATTTATTATCCAGATCAGAAAATTTATCTCTACAATAAAATCATATATCAGGCAAAAAAGCAAAAAACTCTCCTGAGATTCAACCTAAAACCTAGTATAAAAAAAGTTTAAATAAGATGACACAATTAAAATCTTGCACCTCTCAAAACAACAAAAAAAAAGTTTTCTGTTCATATGTTCTTAAACATTCCCTCTAAAAAACTCAGTTTTTCAGTCACTACCATCATCTTATCCCTACCACATCTAGTATAAAAGTTTTCATAGACATTCTATTTCAAACCAAGATTTACTAGAATTCTGTTTCAACTATCAAAACTCTCCAATGGTTCTTCTCCAAGGCAGATAAGAAATCAATCTATTTAAACTGGGCCAGGCAAATGTTTCCTCACAGACCGACAAATGGAAATAGATACAAACAACCATAAATTTATGCTGATGAATTTGAGAGAGTAAGGTGGGATCTTAAATATTGACAGTACTTCAGCCTACGTACAGTAGTGAGTTTTACTTTCAGAATAATCGAACTGAAATGCTACCACGTCAGCAATACAATGCAATGTGTAGTTTGTTCAAAGTTTGAAATTCAATAATTGAGTGTAGCTCAAGGAATTCTCAGCAATCTATAATAATAATAAACATTTATATAGTGCTATGTGCTAGGCACTATGCTAAGTGCTTTACAATTATTATCTCATCTGATCCTCACAATAACCCTGGAAGGTAGGTATCACTACTGTCCCCATTATACAAATGATGAAACTGAGGCAAAAAGAAATTAAGTTATTTGCCCAGGGTCATGCAGTTAGTAAATATCCAAGACTAGATTTGAACTCAGATCTTCCTGATTCCAGTCCCAGCTGCTCTATCTACTAGATGGATCATCTAACCCAACCAAATGACTTCAAGTAAGTGCAGAACTATTATATAATAGTTGTTTTATGAAGATATAAATAGTAAAGCAGTATAGTTTTGTAAGTTAGATGAATTTATTATATACTTAAAAAGAAAAGCAAGATCTATAGAATATTCAGTTTCATGTATAATTCCCTCCTGTTCTAAAATATATATATGCAAATTTTATTTAGTGTTTAAGTTCCGAATCTTTTAACGCTAAAAGAGAGAAATAAGCAACAGTTGACTTTATCATTTTATTTTCACCTTAACTGAGGTTGCTCAGGGTTTGAGTCCAAGAGCAATGATTTAGTCCAGACCATTAATTTATTAGCTAGAGCAATTCTTTTAGCAGTGAACACTTTCATCAGTACAATCCTTTGGTCAAAGGATGATTCCAAAACCTCAGAAAATTAACTAAGCAAACTGTGGAACTTTCCTTCCTCCAACAACATATCACACTTCAGTTTTTCAAAACTGATTTTCTAGGATCTTATTCAGTAATTAAAGGTGGTATATTTTCTTCCTTCCTCTGTTTTCTCCTTCCCCTCCTAACTACACTCTAGATTGTGTGTGGATTCTATATATCTCTTGAAAATCTTTTATAAAATGACTTGGAATAGCAGTTGAAGCTCCACATACCATTAGCTATTTTAATATAACAGCTAGCTAGAAAAGGATAGGAATAACAGAGCAAGCCTACAAAGCCAGACTCCTCCATGATGCCCAAGACTGTCAAGAATGCTTCTAGATCAAAATAAAACTTGTTTATTTCCAACTCCATCAGGTGTCAGTAGTGATGAATAGATGCTTTTTCACCATGTCAGCAACCAGTACATTTTCAACCACTAATCCGCTGCCATTAAGAAATATCTTGCATACTGTCACAACAGCTTTTCTTCCCTTCCTCCCTCCCCCCCCACTTCCCCAACTTACTATAGACAAAGAAACTCCTCTAAGTATGCAATCGCTCTGTCCGACCCCCTTCCCTCCCCTCCCCTTACCTTCTGTCGGTCTCACTAGAGCTCTCGCACAGCAGCCGGTCTCAGGAGCCCCAGGAAAGCAAGCGATTAGGCTTTTGTTAACTCTCTAAAAAGGGACACAAAACTTTGCTGCCAGCACGACAGTTCAGAGAGCAAGTCCTTTAAAAGAACACAAATGAGGAACAACCTTAGCGTCATTTCCATATGTAAGGAGTTGTTCGTACAAAAGCAGCTTTTTTTTTCCCCCAAGAGATGCAATCTGCTGCTGCCCATTCCCCAAAGCATCATTCCCTGCTTTCCTCCCCAGGTCGAAGACAGGCTTAAAGCTACCTCCATATGAAATCCCCTTTCATTCCCCTAGCGACAGCAACCCCAGATTTCCCTTGAACTGTGAGGTCCTGTTTCACCGTTAAGTTTCCTGAAGTAGTGGCACAGACCCATGGGCTCAGAAGCAAGTCCCGAGTTCGTCCCTAATCCCATCCCTATACACAAAGATGAACCTCTCGAGAATGCCAAAACTCGATGCCATGCGTACCCCACTGCCCCCACAGCGCCCACGCTCCAGGATCTCCATACTCAACCCCAGCCAGTTCTCAAGGCTATGGGCCCCGGGAGCACGCAAAGGGCGTGGTGAGGAGGGGGAAGAAAGCCCGAATTCTTACCAGTCCCAAATAAAACTCTGTTCAACAAGCAGATTTCTCTAACCTGAGTGGAACACCAAAATAAGGCCAGTTTTGGCAGTAGGGAGGCGTTCCCACCAGGGAGGCGTTTCCACCCTGTGCTTCATTCAAAGCCTACTTACCCACTTTCCGGCTCTGCAAGCAGTTTCTGTTCCACAGAGGCCCAACCGAGGCTCACTTCAGAAGACCAGAGTGGCTCCATCCACCGCTCCGCATCGTGTCGGAATTTCTTACTTCTAGGTTCTGCTGCAAACTGGGAATCTGCGACGGTGCAAAGGAACCTTCCGAATGCACAGGCGCCACAGGAACCACCTTAACTTCGCTTCGGTGTACCACCACCGAGGCTGAAGAAGCAACAGGGGGATTTGCAAACTGTGGGTAGGAAGAAGGGCAAATCAGAGGAGGTGGAGCCACGCCTGACAAGTGACTCCGAAACACTGGGACTCCTCCTTCTGCGTGACACCGCCTCTCTACTCTGGGGAGAGAGAGGAAGCGGAGTAAATGCTTTATGTTGCATTACCGGGACTCGGCGAGTCTTTTCTTCGTTATGTTCTAGGAAAAGCTTTATTTTTATGGGTTCTTGATAGGGCTGGAGGAAATCAAAGAAAAGCGTGCTCCCTTTGGCTACTGCTTTGTTCCGGGGAAGATAATCTGAAGGGGAAAACTCTGTGAATTTGCATGTAGGATTCAGAATGCCTTATCCCTGAAAGAAGATTAGGTTTCAAGTCACAACTGTTTCCAACCGCTCCCTGGACACCTGTTTTCCCTCCTTTTCTTTCATTGATAAAATATTTATAAAGCGCTTAGCCCAATGACGGACGCATAGTGGACTTTTATTAACTATATGTTCCTTTGCCCTCTCCCCTTTCCTCTTAAAAAGAAAGTTGGGCGTTACATATTGACAAATAAACACGTTCATAAATGTAATGGTAACATTAGTTTGTTATTTTTAACTGTTTCAAATGTCTCTGTAAACGCCCACTTTGGGATTCTACTCTAACTCAACACTCAAAGGATTTTAAGTTGAGGCTCCGAGGAAACAACTACTTCCAAGTTTCAAAGGTGTGCTCGGTGTGTATTCACTTCTAAAACTGTAGATCTCCAAGCCCCCACTGCTGGGTTAAGGATTAACAGCCACTCAGTAGAAAGCATTAGATCAAAACAAATGCTTTGAACATATTCTTCGCAATAACACTGGTAATGGGGCACACAAGAAGGAACAGGAGGCCAAGACAAGTCTTAACCAGAACTACAAGGCCTCCCAAGCCCAATATCTTTTGGTTGAATCTCCTTTGCATCTCAGCTTTCAATTGTCGTGTCTATCTGTCACTGGACTCTACTTTTTAATTAAAAGTGTGTTGTCAATTCCACCTTTTTCTGTCTCTCATATATTTGTGTATGCTTGCTTCTCTGCAATGATACTACCACTACCTGAGTAGTATCACCTCCCTCCAAGACAACTGCAGGATCAATGGTAACTTTGAAAAGAGCAGTTTCAGTGAAATAATAAGGTCAGAAGTCAGATTGTAAGTGGTTAAGAAGAGAGTGAGAAGAGAAGAGGTGGAAGAGTCTATTATAAATGGCCTTATTAAAGAGTTTGGCTACAAAGGGCAGAAAAGATATTGGATGATCATTTACAATGATGGAAGAATCAATGGAGGGCTTTTTTCAGGAAGGAGAAGACATGATCATGTTTGTAGGCAATAGAGAATGAACCAACATAAAATAAGAGTAATGAGTGGGCATTTCAGAGGGGGCAATTTGTTGGGGAGATGGGATTGTTGCAGTCCAGAGGTCTTGGGAATTCTGAAATGGAAGGATAAAGGGCACAGGTCTGCCTTGAAAGAATTTGAACACTCAATCCTTCTTTTAGTGCAAGTACTGAGTTTATTAAAGCACCTGTAGGGGTGGGTAAGATTCCTAGTAAGTCTGCGCTATTTATGAAGCCAACACAAATGGACCAGATTTTAAAAATATAAGCATTTGATGAGAATAAAATTGGTACTTTTATACAGGAAGATCTGTGGGAAGATCTGGATGGCAAGTAGCTAAAGTGGGCAAAATGCAGACAATGGAGGGAGTTAAGGGACTGGAGAGCCATACTGAAAAGGCAGTTAAAAGGAATCTTTTTTTTTTTTTTTGAGCATTTATTTATTTATTTAAATTAAATTATTTTATTTGTTTTCAGTGTTCGACAATCACTTCCACATATCTTAGATTATTTTCCCCTCCCTCCCCACTCTCTCCCTGAGATAGCATACAGTCATATATAGGTTCTGCACATACATTCCTATTAAATACATTTTCACTTTGGTCATGTTGCCTCGAAGAATTAAAACGAATGGGAGAAACCATAAAACAAAACAAAACATAATACAAAAGGAATTGGTCTGCTTCATTTGGTGATCCAATTCCATAGTTCTTTCTCTGGATGTGGAAGGCATTTTACCTCAAGAATTCATTGGGAATTTTTTAAGTCCTTGCATGGCAATGAAGTACTAAGCCTACCAGAAAAATTCCTCATACACTGTGATTGCTGCTGTTACAAAGTTCTCCTGATTCTACTCCTTTCACTCAACATCAATTCATATAAGATTTTCCAGGCCTCTCTGAAGTTTTCCTGTTCATTATTTCTTATAGCACAGTAGTATTCCATTACATTCATATACCACACCTTGTTCAGCCCAATTGATAGGCATCCCCTTGATTTCCACTTTTTGGTCACCATAAAGAGAGCTATAAATATTTTTATACATGTGGGACCCTTTCCCATTTGTACAATCTCTTTGGGATAGAGTCCTAATAGCTACATTGCTGGATCAAAGGGTATGTACATTTTTGTAGCCCTTTAGGTATAGTTCCAAATTGCTCTCCAGAATGGTTGGGTCAGCTCACAGCTCCACCAACAATGAATTAGTGTTCCAACTCTCCCACATCTCCAATATTTATCATTCCTGTTTTGTCATGTTAGCTAGTCTAATAAGTGTGATGTAGTACCTCAGAGTTGTTTTGATTTGCATCTCTCTAATCAATAGTGATTTAGAGTACTTTTTCACATGATTACAGATAGCTTTAATTTCTTCCTCTGAAAACTCTGTTCATACATATCCTTTGACCATTTATCAGTTGGGGAATGACTTGTATTCTTGTACATTTGATTCCATTCTCTATATATTTTAGAAATGAGGCCTTTATCACAGACTAGTTGCAAAAATTCTTTCCCACTTTCCTGCTTCCCTCCTAATCTTGGTTGCATTGGGTTTGTTTGTGCAAAAACTTTTTTAATTTAACGTAATTAAAATTATCCATTTGCCACTTCATAATGCTTTCTATCTCTCGTTTAGTCAAAAATTTCTCCATTCTCCATAAATCAGACAAATACACTATTCCTTGCTCTGCTAATTTGTTTAAAGTATCAATCTTTATACTTAGGTCATGTACCCATTTGGACTTTATTCTTGCATGTGGTATCAGGCATTGTTTCTGCCACATTGTTTCTGCCAGATTGTTTCTGCCACATTGTTATTCAGTTTTCACAGCAATTTTTGTCAAACAGTAGTTCTTATCCCAGAAGCTGGGGTCCTTGGATTTATCAAACATTAGATTGCTATATTCATTGACTACTGTGTCTTGAGTACCTAACCTATTCCACTGGTCTACCCCTCTCTTTCTTAGCCAGTACCAAGTGGTTTTAATGATTGCTTCTTTATAATACAATTTGACACTTGGTAGGGCTAGGCTACCTTTCCTCGCATTTCTTTTCATTAATTCCCTTGATCTTTTGGACCTTTTGTTCTTCCAGATGAATTTTGATATTATTTTTTTCTAGCTCTAGAAAATAATTATCTGATAGTTTGATTGGTATGGCACTGAATAAGTAAATTAATTTAGGTAGAATTGTCATTTTTATTGTATTAGCTCAACCTACCCACAAGCAACTGATGTTTTTCCACTTACTTAAATCTGACTTTATTTGTGTGAAAAGTGTTTTGTAATTGTGTTCATACAGTCCCTGGGTTTGTTTTGGCAGGTAGACTCTCAGATATTTTATATTGTCCCCCACAGCTTTAAATGGGATTTCTCTTTCTATCTCTTGCTGTTGGGTTTGTTAGTAATATATAGAAATGCAGATGATTTATCTGGGTTTATTTTGTAACCTGTAACTTTGCCAAAGTTGTTTATTATTTCAAGTAGTTTTTTACTAGATTCTCTGGGATTCTCTAAGTATATTATCTTATCATCTGCAAAGAAAGATAACTTAATTTCTTCTTTGCCTATTCTAATTCCTTCAATTTCTTTTTCTTCTGTTATTGCTACAGCTAGCATTTCTAATACCATACTGAGTAACAGTGGTGATAATGGACATTCTTGTTTCACCCCAGATCTTACTGGAAATGCATCTAGCTTGTCCCCAAAACATATAATGCTTGTTGATGGTTTTAGGGAGATACTGCTTATTATTTTGTGGAAAGTTCCATTTATTCCTATGCTTTCCAGTATTTTCAATAAGAATGGGTGTTGTATTTTGTCAAAAACTTCTGCATCTATTGAGATAATCATGTGGTTTCTATTATTTTTATTGTTGATATGATCAATAATGCTAATAGTTTTCCTAATATTGAACCAGTCCTGCATTCCTGATATAAATCCTACCTGATCATAATGTATTATTCTCTTGAAAATTGCTATATTCTTCTTGCTAATATCTTATTTAAAATTTTTGCATCTATATTAATCAGAGAAATTGGTCTACAATTTTCTTTCTCTGTTTTGGCTCTTTCTAATTTAGGTATCAGAATTATATTTGTATCATAAAAAAGAATGTGGTAGGATTCCTTCAGCAATTTTTCCAAATAGTCTATATAGTATTGGAATTAACAGATCTTTAAATGTTTGATAGAATTCACTTGTAAATCCATCTGACCCTGGAGATTTTTTCCTAGGGAGTTCATTAATGGCTTGTTCAATTTCTTTTTCTGAGATGGGGTTATTTAAGTACTCAACTTCCTCTTCTGTTAATCTGGGCAATTTATATTTTTTAAAATAATCATCCATCTCATTTAGATTGTTGAATTTATGGGCATACAGTTGAGCAAAGTAATTTCTAATTATTGTTTTAATTTCCTCCTCATTGGAGGTTAGTTCACCCTTCTCATTTTTGATATTGGTAATTTGGTTTTCTTCTTTCTTTCTTTTAATCAAATTAACCAAAGGTTTATTGATTTTATTGGATTTTTCATAAAACCAACTCTTAGTTTTATTTATTATTTTAATCATTTTCTTAATTTCAATTTAATTAATTTCTCCTTTTGTTTTCAGTATTTCTAATTTGGTATTTACTTGGGGATTTTCAATTTGTTCTTTTTCTAGATTTTTCAGTTGAATGCCCAATTCATAGGTCTCCTATTTTTCTATTTTATTCATGTAGGCATTGAAAAATTTAAAATTTTCCCTAAGAACAGCTTTTGCAGTATCCTATAAGATTTGGTAGGTTGCCTCATTATTGTCATTCTCATGAATGAAGTTGTTGATTATTTCTATAATTTGTCCAACCCACTCATTCTTGAGTATTAGACTGTTTAGTTTCCAATTAATTTTTGGTTTATATTTTCATGGCCTTTGATTGCATATAATTTTTATTGCATTATGATCTAGAAGGATGCATTCACTATCTCTGCCTTTCTGCACTGAACTGTGAGGTTTTTGTAGCCTTAGTACATGGTCAATGCTTATATATGTGCCATGTACCACTGAGAAAAAAGGTATATTCCTTTCTATTCCTGTTCAGTTTTCTCCAGAAATCTATCATATCTACCTTATCCAGAGTTTTATTCACCTCCTTAACTTCTTTCTTGTTTATTTTGAGGTTAGATTTATCAAGTTCAGAGAGGGGTAGGTTGAGGTCCCCCACTAGTATAGTTTTGCTATCTATTTCTTCCTGTAACTCCCTTACCTTCTCCTCTAAGAATCTGGATGCTATACCACTTGGAGCATATATGTTTAGTAATGAAAATGCTTCATTATCTATGGTGTCTTTTAGCAGGATACAGTTTTCATCCTTATCTCTTTTAATTAGATCTATTTCTGCTTTTGCTTTGTCTGAGATGAGTATTGCTACCCCTGCTACATCAGCTGAAGCACAATATATTCTGCTCCAATCTTTTACCTTCATGTGTGTTGGCCCCTATTTCAAATATGTTTCTTGTAAACAACATATTGTTGGATTATGATTTTTAATCCATTCTGCTATCCATCTCCGTTTTATGGGAGAGTTCATCCCATTCACTTTGACAGTTATGATTACTATCTGTGTCTTTTCCTCCATCCCCTTCCCCCATCTATGTCTTTCGTTCTCCCTTCTCCTCCACAATAGTTTTAATTTTTGACCACCACCTCCTTCAGTATTCTCTCCCTTCTTTAAGTCCCCCTTTCTTTTAATCCTCTTTTCCCTTCCTACTTCTTCCCTCCTTTTTAGCCTCCCCTCCCCTTTCTTTCCCCCTTCCCCTCCTACTGCCTATAGAGTGAGTTAGATTTATATACTTAATTAAGTTTGTTGTTCCTTCCTTAAACCCAATCAGATGAGAGTAATCCTCAAACAATGTTCATCTCCCTCCCCTTTCTCTACTGTAATATATTTTTGTGCCTCTTCTGACTCCTTTTCACATCTCCCATTACAATCCCTTCACACATTTAAATGACATTTTTATCATGACATCATTTACTTTATACTGCTCCCTCTATCTATGTATATCCCTTAATAAATATACAATTCTCAAGATTAACAAGTATCACCTTCCTTAACAGGGATGTAAACAGTTTGTCCATATTGAATAACAAACTTGTTTTTTTCCCCCTGCATTTGAAGATCAAATTTTCTATTGAGCTCTGGCCTTTTCATCAGGAAGGTCTGGAAATCCCTTATTTCATTGAATGTCCATCTCCTAGCCTGAAATATGATGCTCAACTTTGCTGGGTAATTGATCCTTGGTTGTAGTCCCAGCTCTTTTACTTTATGAAATATCGTATTCCAATCTCTCCAATCTTTTAATGTAGAATCTGAAATGTCCTGTGTGATCCTGACTGTAGCTCTGTGGTATTTCAATTGTTTCTTTCTGGCTGCCTGCAGTATTTTCTCCTTCACTTAATAGTTCTGGAATTTGGCAACAATATTCCTTGGTGTTTTTAGTTTGGGATCCTTTTCGGGAGATGAACGGTGGATTTTTTGATGACGATTTTGCCCTCTGGATCTAGGACTTCTGGGCAATCTTCCTGGATGGTTTCTTAGAAGATATTATCTGGGCTCTTTTTTTTTTATCATGACTTTCTGGTAGACCAATAATCCTTAGATTTTCTTTCCTGGATTTATTTTCCAGGTCAATTGTTTTTTCAATTAGATGTATTACATTTTCTTCTATCGTTTCATTCTTTAGATTCTGTTTGACTGATTCTTGATGTCACATAGAGTCATTAGCTTCTATTTGCCTGATTTTAATTTTTATCAAATGGTTTTCTCCAGTTAACTTTTGCATCTCTTTTTCCATCTGTCCAATTGTTCCTTTTTCTCCAGTTAGGTTTTGTACTTCCTTTTCCATTTGTCCAATTTTTCTTTTAAATTCTTCTGTGATTTCTTTTTACATATTTTTTTAAATAATCAGGAGGGTTTTTCTTCTCTTTCTCTAATTTGTCTTTTAAAGCCATTCCTGAGCTTTTCCAGGAATGCTCTTTGTGCTTCAGACCAGTTCATATTCCCTTCTGAAGTTTCAGATGGGAGTACAGTCTCAACGCTGACCTCTTTGGTGTTTGTGTTCTGGTCCTTGTCCCCATAGAAAGATTCTATGGTCTTTTCTTTTCTGCTTTCCTTTTTACTCATGATGATCACCCTTTTCCTGGCTTTTAAAGTAGATCTCTGCTTCTGGGGCACAAGGGCCTCAGTCCCGCAGTTCTTGTGCCTAAAACTTGAGACTTTGTGTGTTGTTGCCTCTGGTTCTTTCAGTTAGAAGCTAAAATGCTGCAACTTAGCTGGTGCTGAGCTGGCTGGTGCTGGAAAGCGGAAGCCAGGTGAAGTCTTTTTGGGTTTCCCCAGTTACCCTGGAGCTAACTGTGCTAAGTGTGGGGGAGGAGTGGTCTGGTCACAGGAGGTGTCCTCTACTGAGCTAGAGCATAGGCAAGCTCAGCAGTTGGTGACCCTTGCTGTGCTAGTGTTTTCTCAATTCCCCTGGGGTGCTGAGGCATGCCTGGGGTCCTTGTGTTGGTGATTGCCCCGAGGGCTCAGGATCTTCTCCCAGTTTGCTGAGGTGGGGCTGTCTGGGACAGCTCCAGAACTGCACTGATCCCCTGCAGACACAGCAATAGAGAACCTCTTTAGTGATTTTCCTAGCCTCACAGGCTTCTGCTGCTCCCACTGTTCCAGGATTTTTCCTGGGGAGATATTCTCTGGGTTCTTCAAGGTCAACAAGGAGAGGGAGAAAGAAATTACTGATCACTCCACCATCTTGGCTCCCAGGAGTCCTCCCCTCAGTTAAAAGGATGGGATGGGCAATGCTTCAAGTGAACACCAGGGATCTGGGCCATGTGAGAAAGTCTAGGGACATTAGTGCCCCTTCAAGGCAAATGCCAAGGACTGAAAAGTCCAGGACCTTTTAGGGGTCCATTATCCACAAATGGAATGACTTGAACAAGGTTAGACTTGGTAAGGCCCAATTTCATCATGTGAGATAGGGTAAAGGAGAAGATAAAGGCAGAAGGCATCTAAGTGATATGAGATGAGGAAGTAGAAAGAAGAGGGAATTCACAGCAAATGGTCTCTATTTTTTTTCTGCAAAATCTTAAGGAAGGATCTCAGTTGAGAGGTTGAGGAGAGGTATATGTTAGCAACACACTTGACACACAAAAAGGTATCAAGGAAATTTTATTACACCAGAGTTCAGAGGAATTGAACAGTTTTGCCAAAACCGACTCCACCTCTCTTCAGGAGGAGAAATGCCTTCTGCCTTCATTCCCCCTCAATGAATGGGTAGCTCCCAAGTAAGGCTACAGGAAGATTACAATTTGTTCAGACCAATGCAAGCTCTTCTATACTGTTCTGAATTCTGGACTTCTTCCCATACCATCCATTGGCCACATGACTTCATATTATTCTCTCTGATAGGCTTTCCCTCAAACAGCTCATCAAGCCTGCAACACAAGTTTCTGACCTTTAATCGAACCATGCTAGATCACAACTCTAATCACTTAAAGCTGGGAATTTTAACCTGTGGAAATAGAATTTCTTCATTGTTTCCCACAGTAGATATGAATAGCAAAGAGAGGTAAAGGAGTTAACTTGAAAATTTGAGGAGAGATGAAGTTTAGAAGGGCTGTTGAGGAAAGTGGTGGAGTAAGTTGATAAGGGAAGTATAGTAGAATTACCTAGCAGCAATGAGAGACCAGCTGAGGTTCTATAACATATAATGGATCCTAACAAAATGGTTGTATGAGTTTCTCTACCTTCCTTTACCAGAACATGTATAAGAACATAGGCAGTGAATGGCTGAGGGAATTTAATCAGGAATGTGATAAAGTAATTAAAGAGAGGACAGTGTAAAATTGAATTGGTTCCCCAATGAGTCAAGATTGGAAAAAGAGGAAAGAGTGCACTACTACAGTGGAGATAGCAAGCGAGGGAATTGAAGGATCAAAAGATTGTCAGTCATAGCACAGACAAAGAGTTGGGTTTTGTAAGGGGAGGCAGATGGAGAGGTTAATTTTGAGGGGAAGCCAACATGTGTGCTGATACCTCCTAGTATGGAAACAGGAGTTGGAGAATAGAGGAAAATTGTAAGTCTTGTACTGAACTACTGAGGAGACTAAAATGGACAATTCATCATATGAAATTTTAAAAGCTTTTACACAAATAAAATCAATGCAGCTAAAAAATTAGAAGAGAAACGAAACTGGAAAACAATCTTTATAGCAAGTTTCTCTGATAATGGCCTCATTTACAAGCCCAAATGACTTGTCAGATTTATGAGAATAAGAGCCTTTCCCCAATTGACAAATGAATAAAGGATATAGATAGACAGTTTCCTATGGAAGAAAACCAAGTTTTCAATAGCTATATGAAAAAAATTCTGTATCACTAATTAGAAAAATGTAAATTAAAACATTGGTGCAGTGGATAGAGTGCTGGCTTGGAGTCAGGAAAACCTGAATTCAAATCCTGCACTTACTAGCTATGTGACACTGTTTGCCTCAGTTTTCTCATCTGTAAAATGAGTTGGAGAAGTAAATGGCAAAGCACCCCAGTATTTTTCCAAGAAAACCCCAAATGGGGTCAGGAAGAGTCAGACATGATTGAAAAACAACTCAGCACTAATATTAAAACAACCTCACACCTATCAGATTGGCCAAACTGATCAAAAATGAAAATGCTAAATTCTAGAGGATTCATGGGAAAATATGTTCTTTAACGCACTGTTAATGAAGTAATAAACTGATCCAACAGATGAAGAATAGGATTTGTACTGCAGAACTAAAGGAAAAGAACCATGTCTTTGGGACCTGGACCCTGAATTCACTGAACTCAGATCTCTGGCGCTTGCCTGCGATACCTAGCCCTTCCCAGTCAATAATTCTTTCAACTGCCCTTTCATTGTGGCCCTCACTGTCTGCACAAGTCACTACCCCAGGCTACTTGACACTGACAGGTCATATCCAGGCTTTCCCCCAGTCTTTCTATATAAAAGTGTCCATCTTTCCCTATTAAATTGCTCAGATTCTTAAAATCTGGCCCACTTGTATTGGGATCACAAGTAGCACAGACTCTTAAAATCTTGCCCTCTTCTATCAGTAAACCAATAAACCTTGTCTCTGATTGTAAGAAGGCTACAGTAGTCAAATTCTTTCAAGGTAGACCTGAGCCTTTTGTCCATGCATTTCAGGGTTCCCAGCACCTCTAGACTGCAACACAACCAATTATGGAAAACAACTTGGAAATATGCCTGTGGGGTTCCAAATGTGGAAAAGCCATTAACTTAAAACCTGTGAAAGGTGGGAGCTCATACATGGTGACCTGTTAAAAAAAAATCATAATTTTGATACTGAGTCATAACTTAGATACAGTGACCAGCACATGACCAGTAGATGCACCTTTTCATTTTGTAATATAGCCCCAAAAGGGCAGTGTTTCACCTGTGGAAGGGTGTCACAAGATTTTGTACAAAATGTGCCAGGACAATCTCTCCACTGTTACCTCCATTCCACCTTGACCTCTGTCTCCTTGTGAACAATTATTTTTAACTTTATATATTAAAAAATTATATATGTATATATATTTAAAGCAGAGAATTTCAATCCTTTTTTTCCTATTTGTCAAATCTTTATTGAGTTAAGTGGGGAAGGTTGGCAGGGTCCAGTTTAGTCCTTCTTGGCAGCAGCCTTACTCATCGCAGCTAGGATGTTGCTGAGCTCCTCTTTTCCTCTTGGCCTAGATGTGAGTTCCCAACCTTTTATTTGAAGAACTTAAGGGCTCACTTGCAAACCCAAAAAGAGTTCTTGGAAGAGCTTAAAAAGGACTTTACAAATCCTGATTTTTCCTCAATCTGTATTGTTTGTTTGATTTGTAAAATCCTTTTTAAGCTCTTCCAGGAATGCTTTTTGGGCTTGTAATCATTTGACATTTTTCTTTGAAGTAGTAGTGGCTCTTTTAACTTCACTGTCTTTTTCTGAATATGAACTTAGATCTTCTCCATCCCCATAGTAACTGTCTATGGTCAGCTTCTTTCTCCTTAGCATACTCATTATTATTATTATTATTTTAGTGGCTAATTATTAGTCAAGTTCTAGTTCCAAGGTGTGGGGGATGATGACTTAGGCTTCAGGTTTTTCATACTGTTGTTTTCTGAGCCTTGCTTGGGAGCCTCACCTTGGCTACTCCTTTCTACCTCTTGAGCCATTGCTAGGCTCCAGTTGGCCATCCCTTGTGCAACTACTATTCATTGAGGTGTATCTCACTCAAAAGTGGGAATGTTGTAAGACCTTAGCCTGAAAGAGCCAGGGTCTCACATTGCATCCTGGGCCATCTCCAGTCATCCTAATGATGGCTACTGGATCCAGATGGCTCAGCAAAAGAAAGTGAGATTGGTGAGCTTGCACAGCCCTCCCTCCCTCAAATCAAAGTCAACCGCAAGTCATGCCATCATCTTGATGTCATGGTCCTCTTCAAGAATGAAGGACAAACACAATAACAAGGGCTCACTCATCCTTGGAGGCCTTTAATAATTCCATGATCTGCCTCTGATAGGGGGCAAATTTACACACCTCCAGGATCATATCTCCCACAAAGTTGATGTGTTTGGTCAAGTGCCCATGGTGGCAGCAGTATTGTGGTTTCAAAATGTTTTTGGTAACTTTGTGGCCCTTGCTGAGGTCCATAACCATAAGGTATTGGATGGCCATGGCTGAGGCGCTATTGTATTCCCAATGGCAGCCACAGCAGAAGGGAGGAGAGAATATTCTCAATCCTTCTTTCAGTCCCAAATTCTCTCCTTCTCCTAGCCCTTCTCACACTCAATCAGTTGGTAACTTATTAAAAATATGTATAGTAGTCATACAAAATAAATTTCTACATTATTTGTGTTCTCCAATAAAAACTAGGAAAAATGTGCTTCAATCTGTACTTTGAAACCATCAGTTCCCTATCTGGAGATGAACAGCATGTTCCATCACGAGTCCTTTAGAATTGTGGTGAGTCATTGTGTTGCCTGGAGGTATTAAGTCTTTCAGAGTTAATATCTTTACAAAATTGCCATTACTTGTAGATTGTCCTGATTCTGCGTACTTCACTTTTCATAAGTACATGTAGGTCTTCCCAGGCTTTTCTGAAACCATCCCCTTCATCATTTCTTATAGCACAAGAGCATTCCATCACATTCATACATCATAACTTATTTGACCATTTCCCAATTGATGGACTGGTTTTTTTATTCTTTGTGACCACAAAAAGAGCTGACATACATACTTTTGCTTTTATAGTTCCTTTTCTTCTGCCTTTGATCTCCTTGGCATATGGCAATAAAAATATTTTGACCCAACAATACTATTAGTTTTTATACCTTAATGTAAAAGCTAGTAGCCTGTGTGTGCAGAGTTCCCAACTGCTTTCCAGAATGATTGTGTTAATTTATAACTCCACCAATAACGTACTATTGCACTTTTTTCCCCATATTCCCTCCATTATTTGTCATTTTTCTTTTTTTTCTCAGTTTAGCCAATCTGTTGGATATGAGGTGATATCTCAGAGTTGTTTTATTTTGCAATTCTGTAGTAATTAGTGATTTGAAGCATTTTTTCATATGACTATTGATAGCTTTGATTTCTTCTTCTTCTTTCTTGATATCTTCCTCCGAAAACTACCTGTTCACATTGTTTGACAATTTATCAGTTGGGGAATGGCTCCTAGTCTTGCAAGCTTGGCTCAGTTCCCTATAGAAATGAGACCTTTACTAGAGAAATTTTCTGTAAAGATTCCTCCCCTCCTCAGTTTTCTACTTTTTTCTAATTTTAGGTACAAAACTTTTCCCTTGTGCTGTTTCAATTCTGCTTTGCTCATAGAGCACAGCACCTTTTTTGATGTGGGCATGCCATGCAGAGCAGTCCTGTGCCAGTGTCTCCCATGCCACACAATCAATTCCAAAGTTCTTGAGAGTGTCCTTGTATCACTTCTTCTGACTACCATGTGATCACCTGCCACGAGAGTTCTCCACAAAATAGTCTTTTTGGCAAGTGCACATTTTGCATTCAAACAACATGGCCAACCCATTGGAGTTGTGCTCTCTGAAGCACAGTTTGAATGCTTGGCAGTTTAGTTCAAGCAGGACCTCAGCGTCTGATACCTTATCGTGCCAGCTGATCTTCAGAATCTAAGATAGTTCAAATGGAAGTGATTCAGTTTCCTGGCATGATGGTAGTAGACTGTCCATGTTTCACAGGCATACAACAACGAGGTCAGCACAACAGTTTGGTAGACCTTCAGTTTGGTAGTCAGCCTAATACCTCTTCTCTTCCATATTTTCCTTCGGAGCCTCCCAAACACTGAGCTAGCTCTGGCAATGTGTGTGTCAACCTCATTGTCAATGTGTATATCCCTGGAAAGTACACTACCAAGATAAGTGAACTTCTCCAGAGCATTCAAACCTCCATTTGTTGTAACCAATGGTTCCACATATGGATAGTGTGGTAGTGACTGATGGAGCACCTGTGTTTTCTTGGTGTTAATTATTAGGCCAAAGGAAATGTAGGATGTGCAAAATTGGAGTTTGTTCACATGGACTATCTGTACCCAATCTGTGGTAGATCTTTTTGAGCTTATATTGGTCCGATCAGCCACACTCAGATACATTGACACTTGCCTTTATCATGGTGATGTCATTTTGGTCCTCTTCGAGAATGAAGGCCAACAACCACAAAAAACTTTTAGTTTTATATACTCAAAATGATCTATTTTACCTCCCACAAACCTCTCTCTCTCTCGCTTGATCATTAACTCCTTATCTATCTAGAGATATGACAGGTAATTTCTTCACTGCTATACTAATTTGCTTATGAAAACCCACTATATCTAAATTATACTTACTTTTAGCTTATTTTGGTATATAGTTGAGATATTGGTCTATGGCCTAGTTTCTACCAGACTATTTTCTAGTTTTCTCAAAAATTTTTGTCACATAGCGAATTTTTGCCCCAATTGCCATGATCTTCACATTTATCAAACACTGTATTACTGTTTTCATTCACTTCTGTATACTGTTCCATTGATTAGCCATTCTTTTTCTTATCTAGTACCAAATTGTTTTAATGGTTACAACTTTGTAGTACAATTTGAGATCAGATATTGCCACAAAAGTGTAGTACTTTTTTTCCTCCAATAAGCTATTGGATGCAGAATTCCTGAGAATTATCACTTATGGTTATGTTTTCCAACCTAGGAGCGAAAGTGGGAGGCATGGAGTGAAACCTTAATATGTACCACAACAATTATCATCTTGATCTTTTTAAAGCTCTAACATACTTTGATAAAGCTAAATGCATTATTGGTGGAGCTATGAATTAATAAAATCATTCTGGAAAGCAATTTGGAACTCTGCCTCCCGAAGCTATTAACTTTTAAATTAAGCTATAAAAACTAATAGTATTGTTGGGTCAAAGCGTATTTTTACTGCTATATACCAAGGAGATCAAAGGAAGAAGAAAAGGGACCAAATGTACAAAAGTATGTATAGCAGCTCTTTTTGTGGTCACAAAGAATAGATTGTGAATACAACAAGATAAGACAGTTGACAAAGTCGTGTTAATTGGAAATTATGATCCCAGGACATCTGTGTTTCCTTTACCATTAACATGATATAACATAGTATATGTCCATAAATACTTAAGATAAGAAAAGTCCTATTATTCAAGGTAGTGTCTGGTCAAGGCGCTTTGTCTTTGGTAGAGCAAGTTTCCTATTAGAAGTTCTTAAGCTACCACAAAAACATTGCTGTTCTAAATATTTGAGTATTTATTAAATCTTTCCCTCTAGCTTTGACTTTCCATATTCATGATTTAAAAGCTACTATCTCTGCTTCAAATATGTTTATTTGATTCATCTAATATCAGAATAAGGCTTCCAGCGGCTTGAAACATAAATACATTTCTATATATAGTTGCTATTTCCACATGTCAGTAAAGATAAATGGTCTCAGGGCTAATCAGAGAAGTAATTCCATTTCCTGGTATGGTGATGGTATACTGTCCAGGTTTCACAGACATACAGCAATGATGTCAGCACAATGACTCTACAGACCTTAGTTTTGGAGGCAGTCTAATACCTCTTCTCTCCCCACACTTCGTCTGAGCTTCCAAAACACTGAGCTCGCTCTCGCAATATGTACGTCAAACTCATTATCTATGTGTACATCCCTGGAAAGTATACTACCAGGGTAAGTGAACTTATCCACAATATTCAAAATTTCTCCATTTGCTGTAACCCATGTTTCCATGTATGGTTGATGTGGTGCTGGCCGGCGGAGAATTCCTGTTTTCTTGTTGCTAACTGTGAGGCCAAAATTAGTGCAAGCAGCAGAGAACTGATCCATACTCTGTTGCATTTTAGTTTCAGAGGCTGAATTGAGTGCATGATCATCTCCACGTTAGTATTGTTTGTAGTTTTTTTCAAGTAAAATAATTTACCTTAAGTGCAGTAGCTGACCTTAATGTCATTTTCATCTTGTTGAAGGTATCTGACAACATTACTGAAACCATCAAAGCACGGGAGGAAGCACATAGCACTGCTTTACTCTATTGGTGACCGGGAAAGCTCAAGAGGATCATCCATTATATAGCATCCCAGCAAGCATGCCATGATGAAGCTAATATAAATACTGATGAATACTTGAAGTAAACAACATATCAACACTCTTCAGCCCTTTCTGAAGCCACACTGGCTCTTGGGTAGATGACCATTTACCAGGTAAAAGATTGGTCTATTAAAGAAGACTCTCACAAGAATCTTGCCAGCAATGATTGAGAGACCATCCCCTCCTGTGTTTGTCACAGGACAACCTGTACAAAGGCAGAGAAGAAAAATAGAATGTTATATACAGAGAAGAACAAAGAGGTCAGCCAGGCTGAAAGAGAGTAATATGCAAAAAACTAGGGAACATAGTCTCAATTTAGAAGCCTATAAAGGGTTCTACCCACCAAAAAGAGTGTTTTATCTTTTATCTTAAAGGCAAGGAAGAGCCATTGGAGCTTCTTGAATAGGGTAGTGATAGGCAGACCTATGCTTTGGGAATATGAATTTGGCAGCTTTGTGGAAAACTGACTGGAGAGGGGAGAGACTAGAAATCAAAGGTTATTACAGTTGTCCAGAAGTGAGTGACAAAGGCCAGAATTAAGCTAGTGCTCACATGAGTGGAGGAAGGGAAGAGATGCAAGAGATGTTATGGAGATAGAATTCACAAGTCTTGGAAACTGATGAGATAAGGGGGGAAAAGGAGGGATGAGGCAGGAAGGGAAAAGTCAAGGATGATATTAAGTTGGGAAACCTCAGTAGCTGGAAGGATGATAATGCTTTCAACAAAAATAGGGAAGTAGGGTTTTGGAGAAAAGATAAATTCTATTTTAGACTTGTGAATTTGAGATGCCTATATGGCAACCAGTTAAAGAGATCCAATAGACACTTATTGATGCAGGATTGTAATTCAAATGAAAGATTGGGGCTATATATATAGATTTGGGAATTATTTGCATAGTTGATAGTTGAATTCACAGGAGCTACCTAGCAACCTGTGTTGAATTCACAGATTACCTAGAGAAATGCCATAAAAAAAAAAAAGACTATGAGTTTCAAAGGTCAGGAGAGTGGGCTTCCACAAATCCAAGTCTGGGTGTCTTGGAATAGGAGTACATTATGGATTTTGCAACCAGTCTAGCATCAATGCCCTGGGCCACAACCCAGTTGGAGTTAAGATGAGAGAACTCATCAAACAACAGTGTTATTTGGGCAAAAATTTGGTAGGACTGATGGTATACAGAAATTGTGCTGAGTGAGCCTACACTCTCTAAAGTCTGGAGTGGTATACGGTGGTATATGCACCCAAGATGTTGAGGAGAAAATACTTATATCTTTGTTACTGCTAATCTTTGAAGTAAATCTCCCTTTGTAAAAGCTTAATAAAATAAAAAAGAGAAGGAAAAAGGTTCAGGATAGCATACAAAGATAGAATCATGAAAGGAGAACTAAGGAAATGAAATAAAATGAAACATGATTTTTAAGTATGTATAATGTAGAAGAAAGAGGAAAACATTTCATAATGTGCTATTTTAAATAACTTCCAAATATGTAATATGAAGCATTAAAAATTAATGTTTCCAGTTAAAATGTAATGAGAAAGATTACAGAAAAGCCCTTCTACATATAATTAAGGAAAGATCTCAAAAAACACCAGATGAAATCATTATTTTTTTTTTAATCTAAAAAAAAAAACAATAGTAAGTACAGTCATATAGAACAAGACTGAACAAAAGGATAGCCAGAAGACTGAGGGCATTGGGAAATGGTGCCTGCCAATAAAACTAACACAGGTAAGTAGACTTGAAACCTAACAGTGCTCTGACCAGGGATACTACAAGCACTCCTGAAGTCTGCAATGCTCTATTGAGGGAAAGATAATTTAAAGCCAGTAGCTCATAGACATTCCAAAGGCCCACAACCAGGATAAAGCTCTGGCCCTGGATGATCCAGGGAAGTCTGATAGTTGCAGATATTGAGTGCAAACACACCAGGGAAAGAAGAAGCCACTGACAAGAGCTCAGACCACTTCCCTAGTGAAGGGAAAAGAAAGGTACAATCAAAAATAGTTGGGGGGGTGGGGCAGGCAGGCTTTCCATACCACTGAGTCCCCTCCACCACACTGGATTTGGTCATTTACTCATCAGACACCGGTTAAGCAAGTGGGTTCACTACATTGATTAATTGTATATCAGCAGACAAATATGACAATAATAATCACTGTCTTTGTGGAATCAAGTTTAACCGAATAATACTAACTAGGGGCCAAAATAAAACAGGGGTCTAAATTATTTTCAAAAACATTCCCATGTCTCTCTATCCTTAAAACTCTATCATTTCCTTAAGCTACTATTTTATATATTTTCTTCTCTTTCTCGAAAAAGCTATCCACAGTTGCCTCTCCATTTCTTCTCCTCTCACTTATTTCTCAGCTCTTTGTAATCTGATTTCCGGTCTTATCACTTACCACTTAACTGCTCTCTCCAAAGTTACCAACAAATTCTTAATTGCCAAATTAAATTGAGTCTTCAAACTTCTCTCCCTATTTCCTCATTTGATACTGTTGACCATCCTCTCATCCTTCTCTGAATTTTTGTAACATGACTCTACTTACCAGTCTGATCATTTCATCTTCGTTTCCTTTGCTAACTCATCATCCACCTCCTCATAGCTATTACCAAAAAGTTCTGTCCTAGACCCTCTTCTCTTCTTTCTCTACTCTCTCTCTCTTTCTCCCCCCACCTCTCTCTGTAATGTGGTTAGTTTCCATTGGTTTAACTACATTTCTATACAAATGACTTAGAGATCTCTCTATCTAATCCTTGACTCTCGCCTGCGCTTTGATCTCACATGATCAATTGCCTATTGGACATTTTAAATAAGATATCCTCGTGACAACTCAAAGTCAACACGTCTATAACTGAACGCTATCTCCCCCCAAAACCCCTTCCCTCTTATACACATCGCTATTTCTGTCAAAGGAACCACCATCTTTGCAGGCTCCAGATCTGTAAATTCAAAGTTACCTTTGGGTCTCCATCTACTTCGCTGGATATATCCCATCAGTGTCTCTAAAACATGTCCTGACCCAGACGCCTTCCCTCTACTCACAGAATTCCCAACTTAATTCAGGCCTTTCTCCTTTGCTTGCAGCAAACTTGCCTGGTCTTTCTCCAGTCTTTCATTACTTTACTGCACTCCTAGACAAGGCTGCCAAGGTGATTTTCCTTAAGGTCAGTTCCGACTCTATTTCTTCCTACCTTAATAAACTCATTGACTTCCTGTTGACTCCAAAATGAAATATTTCATTCTTCGATCGTATCGATCCTTTTTAAAAATTTCTATTTTTTGAAAGTTCTATGACGTGCATAACTATTAATACAATAGGGGCAAGGGCTGGGTCTGCGCTTTCACTGTTACAGGGACGTGGCTGGTGAGGAAAGCTCCCTCTTCGGGGCGCTCGATCTTTCCCGTCAGTTCCAGGCTTCCCGGTCGCCGTGAGCGCTGCCCAGGGCACCCACTCGGTCAGGAGCGCCGGCAGTGGGGCTTGACCCGAGGGCTTTCTGACTTCGTCAGGTTTCTCCATCCACTACGCCGCGTTGTTGCCTCTGGTTTTTACAAAATACATTCATCGTTATAGTTTATGAATAAATACGAATATATGCGACGGTGGGCCCCCAAATATCTACTTAGCACGCTGGAGATGACAGCTTCAGAGAAGCAAACGTAAACCCCACCCCGCCACACCAGGGAGGCGCTCGGACCCCGCGCGCCAGCTCAGCGTGGCCAGCCCCGCCCACCGTCGCGCCGTCGGCCGCGGACTCCACCCCGCCCCCGCTCGCTGATTGGCTGGGGGCACCTAGCCCGGCTCACCGGAAGGAAGGCGGTAGTGATTCCGTTCTGGAGAGGGCCCTAGGAAAGGCTCCGCCGGGGTGGTGGCCGGCCGGAAGGAAAATGGTGAGATGCCGCCTGGGAGGCGTGGGCGTGGGCGGAGGACTGGGCCGAGCGGATTGGGCTTTCTCGGCCCTTCGGGGTCCGACTGCGCTGGAGGGCTGCCCCGAGGCCGCGGTGGGAAGGGGGAGGGGAAGAAGGGGGCCTTCCTCCGCCTCGCTAGGCCTTGGCGCCGCACCAGGGTGCCCCTGTCCTTCCTCCTTCCCTAACGGCTGCCGCGGCCTCGCCCGAGCCGAAGGGCGGGCCCGAGGCCTCGGCTCCTCCGCTTCTGTGAGGCGTGGCGGTTAGCGAGACCCTCCGGCCTCCCGGGTCCCCGACCAGCCGTGGGCTCCAAGGCGCCTCCGTGGGGTGGAGGCGGGGAGAGGCGCCTGGAGCCGGGGCGGGGACGATGTCGCGGGGCCCGCGGAGAGAAGGAGCGGAGCCCCGGGACGAGGTCTAGTGCGCCCGGTCTTCGGCTCGTCCCAGCCCCGCCTTCCCCGCGGGGCCTTCGCCCAACCTCCCCCTCTTCCGGATTTCTCCTGTCCTTAGGGAACTGCCAGGAGACGCCCGAAGTGGTGGCAGAAACCGCTTCTTGGGCTTCGGCCTCATGTTCCTGAAGTGTGTCTTTCCCTGAGAAAGAAAATGTGTAGAATTGAGGGCTTACCTTGGCAGCTCAAGCTCACGTGGCACTCAGGTCTTGATTGAGTGTCTGAATGGGGACCAGCCCGTTGGGTCGCTGCTCTCTCTCCTAAGGAAGGTAAATTTTCATGGCCAAGGCTGCCCAGTTAACTTGAGGTTTACCGACTAGGTTCCTTCCTTCTCTCAGAGACCAAACCTTGAACCCATTTCACTCCAGAGCTCATAGATTGGACCACCGTAGGTCCCTGCCCAAGCTCCACTTAGTGGCTATATTTGGGCCCTCCAGGTTCTGAACGAATGTCAATAGTAATTTGCTCTTTTGACCAGCCACCTAGGGTCTTCCCCTTCCAGTTTGATTTTTTTTTCTTTTTTCATAATTAAAAGGGCCATCCATTGACTCACTCCTTAAAGAGGCCTATTCGTTCAATGGGCAGGGAACCTCACTCAAACGGAGAACCTGGAAAGACCTTAAACTAAAAGGGCCAGGGTCTCCCATTGCATCCTGGACCATCTCCAGTCGACCTGATAAGAATCTGGCACTAGACCCTGATGACTCTTGAGAAAGGCTGGTGACTTTGCACAGCCCTTCTTCACTCAAAGTCAACTGCAAGTTATGTCATCATTTTCCTGATGTCATGGTCCTTTTTGAAAATGAAGGACAAATGCAATCTGGATATTTGGGTTCAGATTATCTGGGAAATTGCATTGCTGCTACTTGACTTGTTTCAGGTTTTCTTTTGGGGTGTGGAGGTCATTTTAGAAGTTTTGAAAAGAGTAATTATATTAGTAACAGTATTTCTAAAGTATTAACGCAGTTTTACCAATATTTTCTTATTTTTATCTTCACAACCACAACATTTAGGCCCATTCTGCAGATGAGGAAACTGAGGAAGTGGTTAAGTGACTTGCCTAGGGGTCATCCCTATAATGTCTCAGGCTGCATTTGAACTCAGGTCTGAATACAGGATACAGTTCTTTGTCCACTGCCTCCCCCGACCTAGCTGCTTCAGACTGCACGCTTAAGACATCGTAAGATCTTAGCTTTTTAGCTAAAAGGGACCTCAGAGGATATCTAGTCCAATCCCCTTCTTTTGCAGTTGAAGCCACAAATGCTCGAGAATTACACTGGTAGTAAGGGCAGCTTGGTGATGCAGTGGATAGAGTGCTGGGCCTGGAATCAGGAAGACCTGAGTTCAATTGGTCATAGACATCAGTAGCTGTATAACCCTGGGCAAATCGCTTAATTCTGTTTGCCTCAGTTTCCTCATCTGTTAAATTAACTGGAGAGGAAAATGACAAAGCACTCCAGTATCTTTACCAAATAACAGTATCACAGGTAATAAGGGTCAGAAGTGGAATTTTAGCCAGGCTTCTCTAACTCTGGAGCCAATGCTTTTTTATCACATCCCTCACTTTGAATCTTTACACACTAGATATTTAAATGTTTTTATTTTTACTCTTAGAAACAGTAAGGTTCAGTGATTTGAAAGTTGACCTCAGAGCCAGTAAAACTACGGTTTGGGTCCCTCTCCCTCCCTATCTAACTATAGCTTAGTACAATTCCCTTATGGCAGTTAGAAGGGAGAAGAGGATTAGAAAGGAATCACATTGTTGTCTTTTTTAACTATGAAGAAGAGAAATTAAAATGTTCTGAGTTTTCCTTTTCTATTGTGCCCAGTCTAGTTTTGAAAGGTTATAATCTCTAAAGTTAGTTTAGTCCAGATATAGTACTTTAATTTTAATTAGATAGATCTCCAGTGAATTTATTATTAAAACTATAATAATGGTTACTATCTCAGGGAGGAAGAAATAATGACTTAATCTCTAGTTTTCACACTCCCCCCCCAACACACACACACACACACACACACTGTGAAAGAAAACGAAATAAAATTGAGAGGAAATGGAAGATGAGTCAGTGTAAATTTCAGGAATTGACAAATGACATCTTAAGATCTCTCTGCTTCCATCACAGAAGCAAAGTGAAGTTCTCTAGCCTCTTAAATGATAGGTAATTCCCATTAAATGGTAAGTATTAATTCTTTAGTTTTGGTAGCTGTATAACATATCACCTAATAAATGTGCTGATTTGATAAGATAACTTAATCTTAAATGCCAAAAGTTATGACTTTTAAAATTTTGTTTAACACTGGAGGTGAAGATAAGGATTAGGGTGGGCAGTGGGGCCTGGGTCTGCCACCGACAAAATAAAGGGTGGAGTAGGGGTTGAAATAATAATAATAACTAATACTGTATAGCACCTACTATGTTCCAGGTATTGTGCTAAGTGCTTTAAAAATACCGCATTTGATGCTCATAATCTTGAGAGGTAGGTGCTACTTTAAAATCATTAAAATCTGTTCAGCTGCATGGAGAGTACTGATGACTTGCTATAAATATATAAATTTTTTTAAAAATTAAGGAACCAGACATAGCAATACTGAGAAGCACTTTAAAAATATAACATGCTTTTATGATCATAGAAATATCTGTATGATTGAGAGGCAAAATGTGAATGAAAAAGCATTTGTTAAATACTGTATGCTAAGCACTGAGGATACAAATACAAAAGCACAGATTTCCTCTGCCCATAAGGAGTTTACATTGTAATAGGGGGAGGCAACATAAATTTAAGAATGAGTTATGTTTGGAAGGAACATTTTGGTCCTGAAAGTTACTGGGAAGCTGAGTGGGACCATAGGGGAACAGCTTACATACCCCTGACAGAAGTAATGGGAAAGTTGATCTGATCACCAACTCAGAAGTAGAGATAGGGTAAGGAGTATAGCTATACTGAGACAAGAGATGCCTTGGAGTAGGGCATTAAGTGAGATGACTCCCAGGCCTTTCTGAAATAGTAGGCTAGAAGGAATAATTATCTAAGCCCCAGCATTCCAAAGATGAAAGGGTTAAAAAAGTTCATTTATAGTTTTCATCTTGGTAGCTAGGCATATGTTGAGTAGGAAGTGAGTGCAGCAGATGGGCAGAGTATCTACCTGCCAAACAAGACCTAATTTCAAGCCTTTGACACATAAAACACTTGCTGCCTTGTGACCTTAGGCAAGTCATTTAACTTTAACTTTGTAAAAAACTGAGTTGCTGAGCAATTTACATTGATGGAGGGGAGTTTCCTCACCAGAAAATCTCTGATACTAATAAAATCACAAGTTGACTTCCCCCCTCCAAAAAAAAGTATTACAACTAAAATTAAGCAACGGTATAATACTGACAAGATTGGAAGTACTAATTTAGTAACTTCAGAAAGTACATAGGCTGACCTTAATTGTTGTTATTATGTAGATAACAGAATAAAATTTTGAAATCACTGAATTCTGCATTATTTACTCTAGCTCATTTCTTAATACTACTTTTAGTTTTTCAAAATGAATTATTACCTCCTGCCTTTTTCATTGTCCCTTTTTCTCTAATATGCTTTCCTATCTCTTTTCATTTTTTTTAATATTATTGTTATGCATTTGAAGCCTTCAGTAGTGACAGCACTTGATGAAAGGTACATTTTGTATTTATTTGTATAACTCTGTATATATGGTTACATGATAACTAGCACAGGAACCATGCAACAGTTGTCGTACAGGGAGCCCTAAAATGGGCCAGTACCCTTTTGGTTTAGGTTTGATGTCGAAGAGAAATGAGGCAATCATAGGTTGTCATTCAGAAGTGAACAAAATGGGGTTTACTTAGACATCATTAATAGGAAGGGTATTCAGGAAGGATATTCTAGAAACTTGGGTTGGGCAGACACAGCCCCTCCCACCACACTGGCCCCACTCCCAATTCAGAAACATGCAGTTTGGGAACATCCATCAAGTTCAGTGAGTACTGACCCTGATCAGGAAACTGTATCATTAAAGACACACCTTGAGCCTTACCACCCTGGGCCAGTTAAGGCCTAGAAACAGCCTTGTCACCTTTCACAGAGAAGCTGGTCTCTAAGCCATGCAGCCAGGCAGGCAATAACCCTGGTAGAGAGTGATTCTGTGATAAACTCCTACGTAAAATATCTTTTAATTTTTTTTAATGAGTTGTTACCTACAAATAGCTCAAAAAAATTGGTTTTTTTTAGGTACTTTGGTAAGTAAATACTAAGCTATTTTTGATGGTAAAGTAGAATTTCACAAGTATTTTATAATGTCTTGAAAATTACTGAACAGGTTAGTGAGATGAGTTTGTACACCATAAATGTGAAAGTAAACTTTAATTCTCTTTTTTTATAGTAGCATGTTTTCTAATATAATTATTAGTGTTTTGTGCATTGTTTGGAGGCTAAGTTAAGCCCTGTTTTATTTTGGAAATTATTAAGGCTATAAGTTAAACATATTAAAATAATTGAGCATTTTAAACATTTAAATTCAGACTTTAGAGTAGTACTGATTCTGGAGTCACAGGAACTACATTTAAAGCTCACTTATTAGTTTCTTCTGTAAAATGAGGGTACTGGATTGCTTGACTTTTGATATCCCTTATAAATTGATCTGACTAATTATGTTAATGATTAAGATTTAGCTTTCAAAGGTCAGAATGTATGATTCCTTTATTTGGCTATTACTTATATCCTTCAAAACATTTTAATTCATTCATCAATTCAGTTTTAGAACTACAATCCAGATTTCTTTGTAGGGAGTGCATATTAAGAGTTCTTTCGAAAGTTAAGAGATTTATAGGTTTGGATTTGAAATAAAGACATATGATATCTAAAACTGTTGTAGAAAAAATGATAAACTTTAGGGATAGTTCTTCAATACTTAAATAAGTTGTTTCATCCACATGGTTACTTTCTCTGATGGTACAAGTTGCTCAGCCCCTCCTCACAGTCATTTTGTGTCTTTTATCTATGTTCTCCCATAAATCTAGAGGAGCCAACCAACATTCCAGGTTGCCTTCTGGATTTCCTTACAGTATGTGGGTTATTTGTGAAGGAATTATACTGTCCATCCCTTAGTCTTTGTTCTTTCCACATGATTTGCTCACCTTATTTTCTGGTCATTTATCTATTTGATAATATATGCTTCCATTTATATCCACCATGTGTGTCACTGCCCTATGGATGGCCTGTGACTTTTAAAATATATTTTATTGGTGCTTCAGAATGTATATACATATGTACTAAACACATACATGAATCTCTTATTTCCCAATAACTGCCCTCCCTTTTAACCTTTTAAGTGAAATAGACTGATGTTAGCCATGCCTTCCAGATGATGCCACATCTGTAGATTTTTACAGAAAGGAGGGAGATAATTAATTTTCCACTCTCTAAATTTAAAATTGGTCATTTCATTGATCTGAATTCTGCTGTCTTTTAATGTTATATTTTCTTTATTGTGGTTGTGTATATTTTCTTGTTTCTGCTTACTTTATTTCATATCAGTTCATTTGCCATTTCTTCCAGTACAGTGTTACAAAATACTCTTGGGGCAGGTAGGTGGTGCTGTGGATAGAGCACCAGTGCAGGAGTCAGGAGGAACCTGAGTTCAAATTTCACCTCAGTCACTAGCTGTGTGACCTTGAGCAAGTCACTTAACCCAATTGCCTCATCCTGGGTCATCTCCAGTCATCCTGATGAATATCTGGTCACTGGATTCAGATGGCTCAGGAGGAGAAGTTAGGCTGGTGACCTGCACAGCCCTCACTCACTCAAAACAAAGTCCAAGTGCAAGTCATGTCATTATTTCTCTGATGACATGGTCTTCTTTGGCAACGAAGGACAAACACACACACAAAATACTTTTATAATACAATTTGTGCAGCCCATTCACTTCCCAATTAATGAATACCCACTTTGTTTTCAGTTTTTTTGCTACCATTATTTCCTTTTGTCTTGGACTTCGTTGAAGTACTCACTCACTAGTAGTCTGTTTAACTTTAATTCTTCAGAGACTGTATTATTCTGTAACTCCTAGCTATATATCATCCTTGGAAGACTATTGGTATTAAAAAAGAGGGGAGTTTCAGGTAGAAACTGAGGGTAAAATGGCAGTTGCATAACAAGGAGAGATTGACAGTGGTGTCTTTGCTTATTTGCTGTCATCATACATGTTCTCAATTAAGTGGATTTATGAATTATATAGCTTTAACTAATCCATAGAAAACAAACCTATGGTTTAAAAAAGATTTCCTGTAAAGAAACCTCACATCGAAGATTATACTAATAATGCAAACAAGTGATCAAAGAAATAATGCAAACAAGTAATAGTACTCTGCTAGCCATGGCAGATCTGATAAGTTATCCCCACCTCCCATGAAATTAGCAAAAAGATAATTTGGAAAAATGTATTTAATCAACACAGATAATAATATACCTCTTTATTGTGGAGCTACATGAGCTATCTTTTTCAGCTACGACAAAACCAGTTATTTAGATAAAGTGAACTTACAGTCAAACCAGATTTTTGTGTCACAAAGTGTTAAACCAAGGTTTTAAAAATAATGAAGCATATTCAGTCACATTGTTCTTATAAACTATTTTATTAGTAAAATATTTTAATGGGGGGCAAAAGGTTTTTTACTGCTTAGAAAAAATTATTTAAAATTTCTGCTTTCTGTGTTTGTATATTGTACATAATAAATTGGAGTGGTATATATACATAATTTATAAATAATTTATTGGGGGAGTTGGTCAGAAATTTATTATTGACCAGGAAAAAAAAGATCAAAATCTTTATATGACTAAGAAAGACCAGACACCTCTGTCCTAAACAAAAGATTTCTTTATTTACTTGATTCTTTTCTTTTGTGGATAGTTGGCTGGTTGGTTGTTGTCCTTCATTCTCAGAGAGGACCAAAATGACATCACCACGATAAAGCGAAGTTTCAGTTTGTACAACTGGCTTATCAAACCAATATGAGCTCAGAGTGCTTTACCACAGATAGGGCACAGATAGTCCGTATGAACATTTGGAGTGGTTACTCCAAATTTGTGCATCCTACATTTCCCTTTTACCATTTCAGTTCTGCTCGTAGAGCACAGCACCTTTTCTGATGTGGGCATGCCATGCTGAGCAGTCCTATGCTGGTGTTTCCCATGTTGCACAATCAAATCCAAAGTTCTTGAGAGTGTCCTTGTATTGCTTCACCATGTGATCACCTGCCCCATGCAATTTCTCCATAAAATAGTCTCTTGTGGAGACTTGAGCGATTATAAATATATTTAGGAGACTTAGGCTTCCAGTTCTTACATTCAACACAGTTGATAAGAACCTCATCATCTTTTTTCTAAGTATATGTTGAGTTGGTTGGCCTCTTTTTACCTTTGAAATTCTGACATTCTTTATGGTTCTGTGATCTGCAAGTAATCTCTCATTTGAACTGTACACAGAAATCTTCCATAAATATATCTTTGGTGAGAATACCTTTTATATTGTGCTTGATATTCATAATCAGAGGGTATTCAATCAAAGTTACCTGTTGCATTCTTCAAAGACTCTTCAGTGATTTTAACATAAGCATGTGAGTCCCTTTAGATTTTCTGAAGTTTTTAAGGCATTTTGCTCTGTCAAGTTAGATTGTTGTTTGTGCTCAGCAAAAAATAAACACAATATGGTTGTGTATTCTCTGCATCTTTCAGTATGTTACATGACTAAAAGTTAGGTCTCTTGGAAGGCCTAGCTCTTTTTCCTACCTTCACTCTGGGTAGGTGTAAATTGTTCTCCTAAAGATTTTCTAAAACTGTAATGGTAGGCACATGAGTTAATAACTACTGACATTTTCTTGATTGGTTTTATTTTTAAAAAGAAAATAATAATTATCAATAATTTTCTTCAAGGGTTAGTATCATCCCATCATTCAGATAG